>CM077158.1:186392336-186992336 GCA_039583875.1 Platanthera guangdongensis | reverse complement strand
GTGAGGGTGGCGGTGGCCAGCCGGGGCAGCGGCTGGATGGCCGGCGGAAGGCGCTTGAAGTTGGCCCAGGAAAATTTAATCCTGGCCGTCAGCTCAAGGTTGAAGATGAAGGGATTCCGTCCAGGGCGCGCCAAGATTCGTGCCAGGGAAGATATTAAACTATAGGAAATGCATTTCTGCTTAAGTAAATTTTTCTCACATATTTTGTATTTAATCGTTTTAATTTTTAAAAATACCTATGTGATGTTTCATAAAACGTGGTCAACATAAAATGTGTAGCCTGGAGGATCTAGTTTATGCTAAAATTTATTTGGACCACTTTGGGTGCCTGGTTTGACCAGGGCACTCATTTTGGTGAGGTCTATCCCTACGGCTGTCCAGAGCATAAAATGGATGCCCACTCCAAACCAGACATCCAAATGATCTGAAATTTGGGGATTGGGCTACTCTCAAATATATCTAGGACACATCAAAAAATCGAAATTTTTGGAAAACATGTTTGTATAGTTTTTAGAAAAATTTAATAATTCATGAATAAATTAATTAGATGTCCTAAACATCTCAAAACTCCCCCAAAATTTGTGTGTGTGGTCTTAGAGGACATGTTAGGGCTCTGATAAAATTTTCATCTCATTTGGAGATGTTTGGGTTAGGTATACCCTTTTAAGGTTAACTAGGTCAAGCACCCCTTTGGGTTTTGAGTGGTCAAATCACCTGAACAGAGGCTGATATTTTGGCCACTAACTCTCTATAGTATGACTAACCCTCAAATTAAATTTGGGGTGGTTAAGAGTAGGGTATCCCTAGAGCTCTAGGGTAGGTCCATTAATGGGGATTTTTTAGGGTTTGAATGTCAAGGGGTCAAATGACCTTGGAATGACTTGCAAGTTTGTGGAGAGGACCATAGGATTAGTATGGTCCTCTGGTTAAAATTTTAGGGAATTTGGAAGCCTTAAACCCCCTCAAAAACCTAACCCTAGCTTAGGTCACAAACCTTGTGGTGATGGAAAATGTCACTAAAACTCATTAAAAAGTGATGAGATTTAGGTTGAGTAGTTTTAAAAGTTCGTGCAAGCTCTGGTGATTTTATTATGAATTTAGGATTATTATTTTGGATACTTCATTAACAATTTGGTAATTTGTATTATTTACTTACAAATTTATTACGAAGTAACTACCTGCTGGAAATTGATGAATTTTAGTCAGAGGACTGTTCATTATGTTTTAAAGCTCTGTGACTTTTTTTGGAATTTTTGGAAGATTAATTCTAAGGGTTGCTTCATTAAGTATTGTTTCACATGAAACCTTAATTAAATCTATTTTGGAGTCTAGAAAACCTGAAAAATTCTGTACCATATTAAGATTCTGTAACTTTTATATAATTTTCTGATGAATAATTTTGGTACTTCCTTCTTTACATATGATTAAGGGAATTATTTTGGATAAATTAATTAGAGGTCAAGTATTATCTGACAAATTGTGGAATTTAGTATCTAGTAATATATCTCTGTTATTTAGTGATCAAAATTTTTGGGCGGCCATTACTTGAGTAGATCATATAGTTCATGTTCAAAATTGCCCATGGCCAAACATTTGGGAAAATTCAATAAATATCAAATTAATTAGAAAAATTATGAATCTCTGATTTTTGACTAAATTTTGATGTAGGCCTCTACCACAGACACAATTTGGGTTACGTGAATAAAACGGACGCCACTCTCATTCCACAATCACACTCGCACTAGCTTTAACCGCAGCGCACTCGCAAACGATTTATCACAGTTCAGCAACGTACGGTAGCTACTCCGCGGGAAGGTCAAACGAACAGCTATAGGCCGACGTTCTCCCAAGCTAAGAGGACCAATATTGGGTCCGACCGAGCAAAGTTTGTACCAAAAGAGATCTACGCAAAATGCGATCGAAAAATGGTAGATCTCTCCCAACAAAAATACGGGGCTCTCCAAACCCTTTCGGAAATAACGCGATTAAGATTGTTGCAAATCAAAAGGAAAACCACGAAAAATCTAACGATTCAAATCCAACGCAAAAATCTTTCCGACTACTACAATATCAAGAGGGAATCACACGTGAGTGGAGAGGATCGTTACCCAAGTCGGAATAGATGATTCTCACTACCTTTGAAGGATCGCACTTCCACGGTTCCGCCGGAGTCACGCCGGATGGAGAGATAGATCGTCCGCCTTGGCCGCTTCACACCAAAGTCCAGATTCCTCGTCGTAAAAGGAGGCCCTTCCGGGATAAAACTTCACGTGAAGAGGTGCGGTCGAGTTCTCTCCAAAGGGGGGGTGCTCGGGTGCGGAGATAAGTCGTCGGGTTCTCTTCAAAGGGGTTGCTCGGGTGGAGGAGATAGGTGGTTGGCCGGCTAGGGAAGGTGGTGGTTGGGTTGAAGATGGTGAGAGGAGGTGGCGGCTTGGAAGAGGGAGATGAAGGAGAGGGCTGGCTGAATGTTTTAGAGAGAGAGAGGGAGAGGAGGGTGGCGGCTATGAGAGGTAGAGAGAGAGAGGAAGCTTAGTAAGAAAGGAAATTTAGGGTTTCTTCTCATTAAACTTAAGTTAAACAAAACCATACATGCCTATATATAAGCTTAACACCAAGTCTTGGCTATATGTAGCCCAAATAAAAATAAAACACTCAATGGCTACATGAAGCCCAAAATAACATAATCCAAATAAAATAGCATACTAAAATATGAAAGCTCTTAAGCTAATAATAAGATAAGTTCAACTAGTTATTTGTCTTGCGCTAAGGGCGAAATTGTAGCGCCGCTCCATATGAACACCGTGGCGACGCGAGTCCTTTGTTGGGGACGAAGGAGGGTCTTCCGTTAGTGTGCCGTCATCAACAACTTTGGGGCCGTCGTCAACTTGGGGTCCGTCGTCATCTTGGGGGCAGTCGTCGCTACCAATCCTCCCCCGCTTGAAAGGGCTCATCACCGATGAGTTGTCTTGAAGATATCGTCGGAGAAGAACACCATCCAAGAGATCCACCTCCGCTTCCGGGAGCCTAGAGTCATCAGAGGCGTGGCGATCACGCCATCGAATCAAGTAGCGCCGCACATCACCATCTGTAGTGGGAAACACGTCATCCTGGATAATCCTGTCGGGCAAAAATGCTGTCCTGACAAACCTGGGAAAAGCATTAGGCAGCAAAGGGGGAAAATCTATTTCATCAACATGTAGCGTACCTCCGTTGTAGACCGACGGAGAGAGCGTGCCCTTACCCCCCTCAACCTCATACCCATGAGAATCTGTAGTGGAACTAAACAGACAGGAAGATAATTCTATTGGCGGAGCAATATATGGCGTTAAATCCGAAACATTAAAAACAGGGGAAATACCCCAATCGGTTGGCAATTCCAAAAGAAATGCATTGTCTCCTAACCGTTTTAAAATCCGAAAAGGTCCCGCTCGCCGATCCGCTAACGTTTTTAAGGTGTCGTAGGCAACCGTTCAGGGATGAGACGTACCATGACTAAATCGCCCACTTTCAAGTGAGACACTCTCTTATGTGCGTTGGCATGAACTTGATAAGACGCGTATTGAGTGGTAAGCGTTTCATTTATGACTTTGTGAAGATCATGGATGTGAGAGGCAAAGTCCTGTGCAAATTGACTTGACTTAAAAGATGGCGGTAAAGGAATCAAGTCAAGTGGCACGAGAGCTTTATAACCGTGCACGATCTCATTCGGGGACAAACCCGTGGACGTATTTTTGGAATTATTATACGCTAACTGAGCATGAGGGAGGATAAGGTCCCATGTACCCTTGTGGTCTTACACAAGACATCGAAGCAAACTACCTAAACTTCTGTTCACAACTTCTGTTTGCCCATCCGTCTGCGGATGGTATGCGAAAGAGAATAGAAGTTTGGTGCCCATAATCCTCCACAGGGTCTTCCAAAAATAACTAGAAAACTTCACATCCCTATCGGTAACTATAGACTTTGGAACTCCTCGATGGCCAACCACCTCTTTAAAATATAATTGTGCAACGTGTGACACATCGTTGGTTTTATTGCACGCGATAAAATAAGCCATTTTAGAGAAATGATCTACAACAACTAAGATAGAGTCATGACGTCGAAATGTGATTGGGAGGCCGAGAATGAAGTCCATGCTAACGTCATCCCAGGGAATAGACGGAATCGAAAGCGGGGTATAAAGCCCCGCATTAGTTTTGTTCCCCTTAGCCAGTTGGGAAGCTCGGCAACTTCCCGCGATCTTACTAACCATGGCCTTAAGACCGGGCCAATAGAACTTATCTTCAACTAACGTGATCGTCTTGTCACAGGCAAAGTGTCTACCTAACCCTCCGACATGCAATTCCCACACTATGAAGTGTCATAGGGAGGAACGGGGGATGCATAGCTTCGAATGGTTAAATAAATAGCCGTCCCGAATGTAAAAAGAAGTAATGGTTGTAGGCGAGTCATCTTGAGTGGCGAAATAGATATCCTTAAAATCTGGGCAGTGGACGTACTCGTCCTTAATCCTATCGAAGCTAATCACCTTAACTTCTAGCGTGGAGAGCAATAACGAAACACGACTAAGGGCATCGACTACGCGGTTGAGAGTCCCCTTAAGGTGTTTGATAATGAGAGTGTACTCCTGAAGTTAGGAGACCCATTTGACAAGTCTAGGACTAACCTTAGTTTGAGAGTTAAGAAACCTTAGCGCCTCATGATCGGATAGGATGACAAACTCCTTAGGAAGTAAATAATGCCGCCAATGTTGGAGGCATCGAATGACCGCATAAAACTCCCGATCATAATTGGAATAATTTAATTTCGGAACTGCTAGTTTCCCACTGAAATACACCACAGGGTGGCCTTCCTGACTCAACACTCCACCAATTCCCACTCCAGACGCATCACATGACAACTCGAAAACCTTGGTAAAATACGGTAGCCGCAAAAGGGGGGCTTCCGACATGCGCGATTTAATTAATTGGAATGCCGTAGCGGCCGAGTTCGTCCATGTAAATTCACCTTTTTTAATGCACTCGGTAATGGGGGCCATAATGCTACTAAAATCCTTAATAAATCGCAGATAAAATGTAGCGAGCCCGTGAAAACTCCTAACATCTCGAATGTTGGCGGGCTCGGGCCAATCTCTAATGGATTGTACCTCTTGGGGTCTACGTGGATCCCCTTCGAACTCACAATATAACCGAGGAACTCAACCGATGTCACATGGAAGGTACACTTCTTAATGTTCACGAATAATTTTTCCGATCTCTGCGTGGTAAGGATGGTTTTTAAATGTGACTCGTGATCAATCGTGGAGGTGCTAAAAACCAAAATGTCGTCAAAATATACCACGATGAATTTTCCCATATAGGGTTGGAAGACGTGGGTCATCATCCTCGAAAACGTGCTCGGCGCATTGGAAAGCACAAATGGCATAGCTAACCACTCGTAGAGCATTTTCTTAGACTTAAAGGTGGTTTTCCACTCGTCACCTTCCCAAATTCGGATCAGATGGTAGCCACTCCTAAGATCCAATTTCGAGAAAATCGTGGCACCGGCTAACATGTCCAATAAATCATCCAAGCGAGGGATGGGAAAGCGATACTTAATAGAGATTTTATTAATGGCTCTACTATCCACACACATCATCCAAGTGTCGTCCTTCTTGGGGGCAAGTAAGGAGGGTACGACACACTGGCTCTTGATGTGGCGGATAAAACCATTTTGCAATAAATCCGAGATCTGGGTTTATAACTCTAAGTGTGCGGAGGGGTTTAGCCGATAATGTGGGAGGTTGGGCAATGAGGAGCCCGGAATGAAATCAATGGCATGTTGGATATCCTGCAACGGGGGTAACTCAGCCAGTAGCTCGTCCGGGTAAACGTCCACAAACTCTTCTAAGAGTTTTCTCAACGACGACGGCAAGTTCACAAAAGTTGCTGCATCTTCCTTAACTTGTAGACACACTAAGGCATAGAGAACACCATCTAAAAATGTAGTACGCTTCAATTCTTTCTTTCCTATCAGACTCAATGTCTTCTTCTCGACCGGGATGACCGTATCCTTGGATGGGGCCGAAGGATCCTTTGGCGGGGCGGGTTTTAAGAGTTTGGTTCTGCCATTAAATTTAAACTCATAAGTATTGGCCGGACCAAAGTGGGTGACGTCATGATCATACAACCAAGGGCAACCCAACAAGATGTGACAAGCATCCATAGGGATGACGTCACACCAAATCTTCTCAGAATAATCTTTGATGGTAAGGGGTACCAAGCATCGCTTCGACACTGGGAGGGACGACTTGTCTACCCATGACACCTTATAAGGGTGAGGGTGTAACACCCCCTATCCGTCGCATAGCATATAGCAGTAGGTCCGGTCGGGGCCCAATGCCATATACTATAGACAGACCGGGTGGTTACTCATGGAAACCATCCAACCAATCATAACGTCCTACACAGAGCATTCTAGCGGAAGTAGTTTATAAAAGTTGCAACATAGAACCCAGCACTAAAGCATGAATGTCCACTAATACCAAAACAGGAATGTTGTACATACACAAGTACAGGCCTTAAGGCCTTACAAAATTGCTCACTTCATATTACATGTTTTACAAACCTCGGCTCGCTGGCCGGTCATACATGAATAAAAACAGTAAACACTCCAATAAGGCCTTCGGGGGCCGGCTTCGCAAATTGGGCTTTAGCCCGCTATTGACCGCTTGGTCCAGCAGCACCTGCAAGCAACAATCCACCGCACGGTGGCAAAACAAGGCAACGGTCAGCAATGCTGAACAAATTATAATGATCCCGCCCCCAACTCGGGGCGGCGATGCTCCTTCCCTGCATTTCAGTAGCATAAGTGAGCAATAAAACAATATTCATTTCATCACAGACGTTGGCTCGCACGGCCACACGCCTCGTGCTCTTAGGGCACATTCTCGGTGAACCGGTCGATGTCACGTCAATTAAAGCCATAGACATTCCGGACTCACCACCACCACTTTGACGGCCAAACCTATGAGCATTTTGTCTTACCGGCATGGGTCACGACAGTTTAAGCCATAGACCGTCGAAGACCCTCATCTATGCCAACGGCAAGTGCCACGTCACCGTAGGTCTCTTTAACCGAACGACATAGAAATGGGTACGGTTCCATCTAACCCGTGCACACGTCGCAACGATAGTTTAAGCCATATGCGCTGGTCAAACTTCTCCCGAGTCCCATTTTCGTTACACATTTCACATAACTCGGTTATGTTCAAGTTAGCTCTCAGGCCTCCAAGTTGGCAAGATCACGCATCCACCCAGTTTTCCGGGTGCACCTTTGGGTTAATCCCCAAGGCTCCCTGTTGTAATCTACCGTGTAGAAAACCCGAAAAACAACCAATAGCACGGCGTCTTCTCCGGCATTATGCAATGCAACATCACCGATCCAGACCGACATGTCCGGATAGGCTTCACACATCATGCCTATGTCCGTTCTCGCTTACGGACTCTACACAACGGGGACTTCACATATCTACCCGAAGGAACGCCTCCAACTCACCGCAAACTCGCGAGAGCGGGCTTCCTATGCAAAGAAGGAGATCTACACATGCTCAAGAAGAGGATCGTTACCCTAGCGCTTCTCTTTGGCGCCATAGAAAGGTAAGCAGATGAAAAGCACCGCACTCTCTTCGCCTTCGTGCATCCGAAGTTGGCTCGCGATTTGGAGCTTCGAAGCTCCTCCAATAGCCGGATCTAGCTTCTTCTTCCTTCCTTGGCTCTCCTCTCTCTCTAAGCTTTAGAAAGATAACAACTCAAGAAAAGTGATGGTTTCTAAGGCCCAATCCCGGGTATATCCCATCAGGAACAACCCCCAGCCGTTGGATCACCAATTAAAGAAACGAACGGCTTTAATTCGGGACATAAATGTCCAATCTGGACCGCACACGGCCTGGCACACGCCTGTGTCCAGGGCCGTGTGCCGCATTCGCCGTCAAAATCGACGCCCCTGGAACAACACACGGGCATCGAAGATGGCCGTGTTCGACCCGACACGCCCGTGTTCCACCTGACACGGCCGTGTGGCCGGCCGTGTACCCCCATCGATTTATCCCGAAAACAACCCGAGCACTGCACGGGTTATAGGACACGCCCGTGTCCTTGCCCGTGTCTACCTCAACACGCCTGTGCTCCAGGCCGTGTACACGGTCTCGACACTCGACACTTCGTCGAGCGAAGTTTGTCGACCTCACGACAGGCCTTAGACACGCCCGTGTCCTAGGCCGTGTGTCTTGTCTCGACACATCGTCGAGCAAAATTCGTCAACTCCCCGGGACAAGTGTCGACACGGGTCGACACGCCCTGCGACACGCCCGTGTCGCAGGCCGTGTGCCATATCTCGACACTTCATCGAGCATAGAGTGTCGACTTCGCGGGCTGAGTGTCGACACGGCTCGACACGCCCTGCGACATGCCCGTGTCGCAGGCCGTGTGCCCTCTCTCGACACAACGTCGAGTGAAATTCGTCGACCTCTCGACCAACTCGATGACACAAGCCTGACACTCCCTGGGACATGCCCGTGTCCCAGGCCGCGTGCCTCCTGCCAGAACCCAAAACTGGCCCAAAACGTCACCCGTCGCTCCTTTGAGTTTCGGGGCGTTACAACTCTCCCCCTCTTAAAAGAATTTCGTCCACGAAATGATATAAAGGAAAGACATGTACAAAACCAAAATTTGTACCTGAGCGGAACAACTCCGGATACTCGTCAAGCATAGTCTGCTCTCGCTCCCAAGAGAGCTCCTCACGACCGCAATTGTCCCACCGGACGTTGACCATCCTGATCTCTTTATTGCGTAGCCGCTTGACCTCCGAGTCCTCAATCCGCACGGGCTTGACCTTTGTCGTCAGCCCATTATCCACCGGCACTTGATCAACATCGATCACTTGTCTAGGCTCTTGCACTTCCTTTCGAAGCACCGAAATATAGAATACATCGTGTAATCCACCAAGCTCCACTGAAAGCTTCAACCGATAGGCCGCTTCACCAACTCGCTCCAGCACCTCAAACGGCCCAAGGTACCTCGGGCTTAGCTTTTTCAATCGTCGCACCCGCAAGACACCCTTGAACGACTTGATCTTTAAGTACACATAGTCGCCCACATCGAACTCCACGTTCCTGTGCTTGGCATTATAGTACTTTGCTTGCCGGTCCTGAGCGATAAGCAACCTCTCCCGAATGGTTCTCACCAAAGAAGTAGCATTCTCCACTTCCAATCGCTTATACAACTTTGACTCACCCGTTTCTAACCAAGACAATGGCGTGCGACATTTTCTACCATATAGGGCCTCGAAGGGCGCCATTTGAATACTCGCTTGGTAGCTGTTGTTGTATGCGAACTCCACCAAATAAAGGTGGTCTTCCCATTGCTTCCCAAAATCCAAGACACACATGCAGAGAATGTCTTCCATGGTTCTATTGACCCTCTCGGTCTGCCCATCCGTTTGCGGATGGAAGGCTGTGCTGAATTTCAATTTTGTCCCCCACATTTGTTGCACTAGCCTCCAATCATTGGACGTGAACCGCCCATCTCAGTCACTCACGATACTGCGGGGCACACCGTGAAGCCGTACACTGTTATCCACATACAGTTTTGCCAATTTCTCCACCGGATCATCCTTCCTATGCGAAATGAAATGCGACACCTTCGTTAACCGATCCACGACCACCCAAATGGCGTCATTCCCCTTTTGCGACCTTGGCAAACCGTGCACAAAGTCCATAGAGATGTCGTCGAATTTCCACTCCGGAATAGACAAGGACTTAAGAAATCCTCCCGACTTTTGACATTCCGCCTTCACCAAGGCGCAAGTTTGGCACTTCACCACGTAGAGCGCCACATCTTTCTTGAAATCCGGCCACCAAAACAGTTTCTTCACATCGCGGTACATCTTCGTGCTCCCTGGGTGAATCGTGTACTTGGTATGGTGTGCCTCGTACAACAATTCCACCCGCAAATTGCCCACACTTGGGACGCACAGACGACCGTCTTTCCAAAGCAATCCGTCCTCCACAACGAATTGAGAATCTGACCCATCCAGAGCCTCTACCATGAACTACTTCATATGAACATCCATATGCAAAGCCTGCCGAATCCGATCAGCCAGGTCATATTGGACTTCAGTCCAATTCAGAACTGCTTATGCACTTGATTGCCTATCCACACAGATAATCTCCAACGCCTCCAACTCCCGCACCAACCGCTCATCATGCACCGATAGCCAATTTGCTTGAGCTGGGGCTCGACGACTCAACGCGTCTGCAACCGCATTATCCTTACCAGACACGTAGTGGATCTTGAATGTATAGTCCCCCAAGAACTCCATCCATCTACGCTGCCGCATATTCAGATCCTTCTGATCAATTAGATACTTCAGGCTCTTATGATCAGTGTAGATATCAATCTTCACACCGTACAAATAGTGTCTCCACAGCTTTAAGTCAAAAATCACGGCCGCTAACTCCAAGTCATGGACCAGATAGTTCCTTTTATGCACTTTTAGCTGTCTCGAGCCATAAGCTATTACACTTCCGTGTTGCAGTAGCACGCAACCCAAACCGCTGCCCGAAGCATCACTGTATATCTCATAGCCTTCGGTCCCATATGACGAACTCAGCACAGGAGCCGTGGTCAACCGACACTTCAACTCCTCAAAAGCTCGCGCGCACTCTGGCCTCCAAATGAACTTCTGTTCCTTCCTCGTCAAAGTAGTGAGAGGTAACGCTATCCGCGAGAAGTTCTCTACGAAGCGCCTATAATAGCCGGGAAGCCCCAGAAAGCTCCGGACTTCCGCTACCGTAGCAAGCTCATGCCACTCCCATATCGCAACAATCTTCGCTGTATCCACAGCAATACCCTCTCCACTCACTATATAACCGAGGAATGCCACTGAGGATAACCAAAACTCGCACTTCGAGAACTTGGTATATAGTTGATTCCTCCTTAGCGTCTCCAAAACTAAATGAAGGTGCTTGAAGTGATCTTCCTCACTTTGCGACTACACCAAAATATCGTCGATGAAGACGATCACAAAATGGTCTAAGTACTCTCTGAAAGTCCTGTTCATCAAATCCGTGAACACTGACGGCGCATTAGTCAGCCCAAACGGCATGACCGTAAACTAATAATGCCCGTATCTCGTACTAAACGCTGTCTTCGGGATATCACTCTCCCTTATTCGCAGCTGATAGTACCCAGCCTTGAGATCTAACTTCGAGTACACCGTCGACCCGACTAACTGATCAAAAAGATCATCAATCCGGGGGATCGGGGAATTGTTCTTCTCCGTCAACTTGTTGAGCTCCCGATAATCAATACATATCCTCAAGCTTCCGTCCTTCTTTTTAACAAAGAGGACCAACGAGCTCCAAGGCGAAGAGCTCGGGCGCAACATACCCTTGCTCCAACAACTCTTGCAGTTGAACTTTCAGCTCTGCCATTTCCTTAGGCGCTAGCCGATACGGAGATCGTGACACTGGCTTTGCACCTGGCACTAGCTCAATCGTTAAATCTATCTCCCGCTGAGGCGGGGCTCCACGAAGATCTGCGGGGAACACATCAGGGTACTCCGATACCACTGAAATACTATCCAACTCGGGCTTCGGCTTTGCAACCTCCACTAGTGTAAAGAACAGTTCTGCACCGGCACGAACCGCCTTCACCACCTGAAGAGCAGACATTAACGTCTTGCTCGACGCCTTTAAGCCCGTAAAATTCGTCTCACGACTTGCTCCCAGCTTGACTTCCTTGCGACCGCAATCGATATAGGCTTGCTGCTCCGAGAGCCAGTCCATGCCAAATAAGACGTCGAACTCCACCAATGGAAGTAACGATGCTTGCAGATCGAACTCCTGATTCCCAATATGAATCTTAACATCGCAGCTCCTATCCGCTCTCATCGAACACCCATTGGGCAACAACACATCCAACTTATCCTTCGCCATCGAAGAAGGGACTCCGATGCGTGATATAAATCTCTTGGACAAGAAGGAGTGTGAAGCTCCCGTATTGAAGAGTGCTCTTGCCGGATTTTCACAAATCAAAACAAATTCTAAACAAGCAGTGGTAAGGTAACATGTGCATAACAAGTATTTAAAGAAATTGACTTGCTATAAATTAAACCGTACCTATCACCACATCAGCCTGTTTGATGGCCTCCTGTTGGCCAAAATTATACACCCTTGGTTGGGCCGGAGCATAGTGGGACGCGGTTGACTCCACCGTCTTGCCCTTCTCTTCATAAGTCGCTCCCGGTTTTCTCTCGGACTTAGGACGTCCGCTCCAACAGTCGCGGGCAAAGTGCCCCGACTTTCGACAAGTAAAACACGCGCCCGGGGTCCGACCCGTAGTCTCCCCAGAAGCACCAGAAGGAGCTGGACCCGAAGTCCTATGCTTCTTAAAGAATCTTCGATAGCCAGACTTTGAAGTAGTCGGCACTTTGAATTCAGACTTCTTGTCACCCAAGCTTTTCTTTGCCTGTACGTTCTTCATATCCTTCTCCAAGGACCGGGCCGTGTTGACCAAGGTCAAGAAACCCTGCGTCATCGGCCCCGAGAGTAGTAATCTCAACTCATCTCTCAAGCCTTCATAGAATCGATTCGTTTTGCGCTCCTCATCCGCTATGGTGGTGCTAGCATATCGACTCAAATGAGTAAACTCATGGAGATATTCATCCACGCTCTTCTCACCCTGCACCAACTTCAGGAACTCGTTCTCCATCGAAATCCTCTGAGTAGAAGGGAGGTACCTTGCCAAGAATAATCCCGAGAACTCTTCCATCGGGACGTCTATAAGTTGTCTACCTCTCAAATGATGAAGCTCCAAACCTTCCCACCATAATCTCGCTTCACCGTCCAAAAGGAACGTAACAATGGTGGTCATTTGCCACTCCTCCGTCTTCGTTGCTGTCATGACCCTCTTCACCCTGGAGAGCAAGTCTTCAGCTTGAGATGGGGTCCCCAACCCCGAGAATACCGGAGGATTAAATCTCATGACATGCTTGAGATGTCTCTCGGTTGCCCTCCTTGGCACCACCGGCTCCACTACCACATGTTCCACTCTCCTCGGCTCAACCTCTGGAAGAGATTCCTGCTTCATCGCAGGAGCGGGCTGCTGTGTTTGCCTTGCAGGCTGCGCATTTATCATGGCCAATACTGCTTCGGCCACCAATCGTAAGTTCTCAGCCGATAGAGGTGTTGCAGGAGCAACATCTGGCGCACTGCTAGCCTCAGAAACTCGACGTTCCAACGGCCCAGCACCACTTCTGGTCACCTATAGTGGTACAAAACACCGTTAAGCGACCAAATAAAATTACAAACAGCAATTATAGGAACACGCAGGTTCCTCAAACACGTGTATTTTCATTCCTAAGTGGACATTCATGGGTTCTTTTACTGTTATAACGATGACGCACACAATGTGCTCACCACCCCTTAAAAAGAATTCGCCCACGAATTCATCTTAAGCCCGACCAAAACCAGTAGTCTGATACCAAATTGTAACACCCCCTATATGTCGCATAGCATATAGCAGTTGGTCCGGCCGGGGCCCGACGCCATATACTACAGACAGACCGGGTGGTTACTCATGGAAACCATCCAACCAATCATAACGTCCTACACAGAGCATTCTAGCGGAAGCAGTTTATAAAAGTTGCAACAAAGAACCGAGCACTAAAGCATGAATGTCCACTTATACCAAAACATGAATGTTGTACATACACAAGTACAGGCCTTAAGGCCTTATAAAATTGTTCACTTCATATTACATGTTTTACAAACCACGGCTCGCAGGCCGGTCATACATGAATAAAAACAGTAAACACTCCAATAAGGCCTTCGGGGGCCGGCTTCGCAAATTGGGCTTTAGCCCACTATTGACCGCTTGATCCAGCAGCACCTGCAAGCAACAAACCACCGCACGGTGGCAAAACAAGGCAATGTTTAACAATGCTACCCAAATTATAATGATCCCGCCCCCAACTCGGGGCGGCGATGCTCCTTCCCTGCATTTCATTAGCATAAGCGAGCAATAAAACAATATTCATTTCATCACATACGTTGGCTCGCACGGCCACACGCCCCGTGCTCTCCGGGCACATTCTCGATGAACCGGTCGATGTCACATCAATTAAAGCCATAGAAATTCCGGACTCACCACTGCCACTTTGACGGCCAAACGTATGAGCATTTTGTCTTACCGGCATGGGTCACGACAGTTTAAGCTATAGACCGCCGAAGACCCTCAACTATGCCAACGTCAAGTGCCACGTCACCTTAGGTCTCTTTAACCGAACGACATAGAAATGGGTACCGTTCCATCTAACCCGTGCACACGTCGCAACGACAGTTTAAGGCATATGCGTGGGTCAAACATCTCCCGAGTCCCATTTTCGTCACACATTTCACATAACTCGGTTATGTCCAAGTTGTCTCTCAGGCCTCCAAGTTGGCAAGATCACGCATCCACCCAGTTTTCCGGGTGCACCTTTGGGTTAATCCCCAAGGCTCCTTGTTGCAATCTACCGTGTAGAAAACCCGAAAAACAACCAATAACACGGAGTCTTGTCCGTCATTATGCAATGCAACATAACCGATCCAGACCAACATGTCTGGATAGGCTTCACACATCATGCCTATGTCCGTTCTCGCTTACGGACTCTACACAACGGGGACTTCACATATCTACCCGAAGGAACGCCTCTAACTCACCTCAAACTCGCGAGAGCGGGCTTCCTATGCAAAGAAGGAGAGCTAAACATGCTCAAGAAGAGGATCATTACCCTAGCGCTTCTCTTTGACACCATGGAAAGGTAAGCGGATGAAAAGCACCGCACTCTCTTCGCCTCGGTGGATCCGAAGTCGGCTCGCGATTTGGAGCTTCGAAGCTCCTCCAATGGCCGGATCTAGCTTCTTCTTCCTTCCTTGGCTCTCCTCTCTCTCTAAGCTTTAGAAAGATAACAACTCAAGGAAAGTGAGGGTTTCTAAGGCCCAATCCTGGGTATATCCCATCAGGAACAACCCCCATCCATTGTATCACCAATTAAAGAAACAAACGGCTTTGATTCGAGACTGAAATGTCCAATCTGGACCGCACACGGCCTGGCACACGCCCGTGTCCAGGGCCGTATGCCTCATTCACCGTCAAAATCGACGCGCTTGGAACAACACACGGGCATCGAACACTCCCATGTTTGACTCGACATGCCGGTGTTACACCTGACACGGCCGTGTGGCCGGCTGTGTACCCCCATCGATTTATCCCGAAAACAACCCGAGCACTGCACGGGTTCTAGGACACTCCCGTGTCCTTGCCCGTATCTACGTCAACACGCCTGGGCTCCAGGACCTATACACGGTCTCGACACACGACACTTCGTCGAGCGAAGTTCGTCGACCTCATGACACGGCCTTGGACACGCCCGTGTCCTATGCCGTGTGCCTTGTCTCGACACATCGTCGAGCAAAATTCGTCGACTCCCCGGGACGAGTGTCGACACGGGTCGACACGCCCTGCGACACACCCGTGTCGTAGGCTGTGTGCCATGTCTCGACACTTCGTCCAGCGTAGAGTGTCGACTTCGCGGGCTGAGTATCGACACGGGTCGACACGCCCTGCGACACGCCCGTGTCGCAGGCCGTGTGCCCTCTCTCGACCCAACGTCGAGTGAAATTCGTCGACCTCTCGACCAACTCGACGGTACAATCCTGACACGCCCTGGGACACGCCCGTGTCCCAGGCCGTGTGATTCCTGCCAGAACCCAAAACTGGCCCAAAACGTCACCCGTCGCTCCTTTGAGTTTCGGGGCATTACAGAGGGTGCGGCTCGGCATCAAGAGACATTCGTCTCACCGCAGTTTCAGAAATTATGTTCATGCAACTACCGCTATCAATGATCAACCTACACCATTTTTCACCACTCTTAAAATTCAACGTGAAAATGTTCGTCCTATTCCAATCGTCTAACGCTCGAGGGGTTGCCAGAATACACCTCATAACCATCATTTGGGAGTCATCCTCCATATCACTAGGCACTCCATCCGAAACGCTCTCTTCTCCCGCCTCGTAAGTAATGTCGTCTGTCCCACCGGTGGAATCTAACAGGGATAATGGTCTGGGTGTAGTAGGACAATCACTAGCATAGTGCCCTTGGATCCCGCATGCATAATAGGTGGCATTCGTTCTGTTGACCCGACCCACCGGGGCTCTCTCACCAGAGGGGTTTCTATCATTCCTAGCTTTTACGACTATGGAGGTCGAATCGGGGGACTGATACTTTCCTTTAGCCTTATATGTGGCGTTGGGAGGCGGTCCTAAAATGGACTTGCCCTTTTGGAACGAGCGAGACTTGCCCTTAAGCGCATTGTGCTGCTCAATATCTAAGGCAGCGTTGAAAGTGGTGTGCAAGTCAGTGTGACCAGAACGCAGAATCTTTCCTTGGATGTCGGGGTTTAGTCCCTTGTAGAACCTGGAGAGGGTGACCTCGGGCATCTCTTTCACGTCACACCTAACCATCATGTCCTTCAGCAAACTCATATACTCAGACACCGACCTAGTCCCTTGCTTAAGGGTAGCTAAATCATCGAACATCGGTTTTCGATGGTAAGTAGGGACGTACTGTTCTGTAAGCCTAGCCTTCATTGCATCCCAGCCTATGGGCAACGCTCCGTTCTCGACTCTCAAATGCCGCTCCTCATTCAGAAAATATATTTTAGCGCGCCCTAGCAACTTCATCCTCGCTACTCGTACTTAATCCGCGTCGTTCAGGGTATACCACTCGAAATAACATTCGATCGCCATGATCCAGTCATGGAAGACTTGGGGATCTCCTAATCCATCGTAGGATGGTGGCTTGAATCGGACGGCCCGAGTAAGGTCAAACTCGTACGGTGCTCGAGGGGCATTCTCATTAGGAGGGTGGGGTAAGGATTGTGATGTTCTCCCACCCGTGGGTGAGCGGGTTGATTACAGGGTGCCCCTTGTGGTAGCCCCAGTCCATGATGTGCCTCCCTAATAGCCGTCAACTGCCCCGTGAAATCCTGACGAGGCTCCTCAATCTCAGTGAGGGCACGACCCTCACCCCGGTCATCATCCATATTAGACGACGATGGAGGATATTCCGTACCGAGCCTAGTGCGCATGCAAAAAGGGAGACAACAGATTCAGACAGACCAAAGTAGGAATTAATCCCGCTTAATGACTATAGGAAAATAATTTTTTTTTTGATTTTCTTACAAGAAATAAAAAGAGGATTATTAAAAAATTTATTTTGATTTTTTTGGCTGAAAATTAAGAAAACTAAGCCGCTATTGGCAGACCAAAAATAATTTTTTTTTTGAGATTTTTTTTGTGACAACTAACGTGCAAACACAAGTGCAGGTTAACGTGCTAAAAGGAGGGGAGGGTGTCAATTAAAAAATTGAGAAGAACCTCGCTTTGATACCAAAATTGATGTAGGCCTCTACCGCGGACACAATTTGGGTTACGGGAATAAAACGGACGCCACTCTCATTCCACAATCACACTCGCACTAGCTTTAACCGCAACGCACTCGCAAACTATTTATCACAGTTCACCAACGTACGGTAGCTACTCTGCGGGAAGGTCAAACGAACGGCTATAGACCGACGTTCTCCAAAGCTAAGAGGACCAATATTGGGTCCGACCGAGCGAAGGTTGTACCAAAAGAGATCTACCCAAAATGCGATCGAAAAATGGTAGATCTCTCCCAACAAAAATACGGTGCTCGCCAAACCCTTTCGGAAATAAGGCGATTAAGATTGATGCAAATCAAAAGGAAAACCACGAAGAATCTAACGATTCAAATCCACCGCAAAAATCTTTCAGACCACTAGAATATCAAGAGGGAATCACACGTGAGTGGAGAGGATCGTTACCCAAGTCAGAATAGATGATTCTGACTACCTTTGAAGGATCACTCTTCCACGGTTTTGCCGGAGTCGTGCCGGATGGAGAGATAGATCGTCCGCCTTGGCCGCTT
The DNA here is from genome assembly GCA_039583875.1 of Platanthera guangdongensis. Taxonomy (NCBI): domain Eukaryota; kingdom Viridiplantae; phylum Streptophyta; class Magnoliopsida; order Asparagales; family Orchidaceae; genus Platanthera; species Platanthera guangdongensis. The sequence goes on along the minus strand of CM077158.1, from coordinate 186,974,303 downwards.
CACACCAAAGTCCATATTCCTCGCCGTAGAAGGAGGCCCTTCCCGGATAAAACTTCACGTGAAGAGGGGCGGCCGAGTTCTCTCCAAAGGGGGGTGCTCGGGTGGGGAGATAAGTGGCCGGGTTCTCTTCAAAGGGGTTGCTCGGGTGGAGGAGATAGGTTGCTGGCCGGCTAGGGAAGGTGGTGGTCGGGTTGAAGATGGTGAGGGGAGGTGGCGGCTTGGAAGAGGGAGATGAAGGAGAGGGCTGGCCGAATGTTTTAGAGAGAGAGAGAGGGAGAGGAGGGTGGCGGCTAGGAGAGGTAGAGAGAGAGAGGAAGCTTAGCAAGAAAGGAAATTTAGGGTTTCTTCTCATTCAACTTAATTTAAACAAAACCATACATGCCTATATATAGGCTTAACACCAAGTCTTGGCTATATGTAGCCCAAATAAAAATAAAACACTCAATGGCTACATGCAGCCCAAAATAACATAATCCAAATAAAATAGCATACTAAAATACGAATGCTCTTAATCTAATAATAAGATAAGTTCAACTAGTTATTTGTCTAGCGCCGAGTGCGAAAATTGTAGCGCCGCTCCATACGAACACCATGGCGACGCGAGTCCTTTGTTGGGGACGAAGGAGGGTCTTCCGTTAGCATGCCGTCATCAACAACTTGGGGGCCGTCGTCAACTTGGGGTCCGTCGTCAACTTGGGGGCCGTCGTCGCCACCAAATTTGTTATGATAGACCTCTGGTAAATTTTATAGGAGATTTGGAAGACAATCCGGAGTACCTCCTTAATACATCTCATATAGTATAGGGTGGTCTGCATATAGTAACTGTGGAAACTGAACTAGAGTGGGTAATGAATTTTGAAGAGTTAAATCCTCAGTACTTTGCTGGTTTGGGTAAATAAAGGAGTTCATCATTGGAAGACAGGATTAGTAGAGTGAGAGGTTGACTAGTGTTAGGTGGTGCTCGGGATCGGCGAAAGATCGTCCTTCCCGTAGGGAGGAAGTGTTTAATGCACTCGGGCTAGATTCAGTAAAATCAATTAAGGGTTGGGAAATCGGGTAGCAACCAATAATAGTAAGTGCCTTGCGAAAGAGAGCTTTGGCGTAATCCCATCGTAGTTCCTAGTGCCTTCGAGAGCCCTTAACGGGGTATACCTTGCGCAGCCCTGGGCTAACGTAAACTGTTGGAGTGATAAATCTTAAAGAGCAACTAGAATAATTAGGGGTTCACTTTCACACACCCCGGTGTCTCGGGAAGTTGGTTTGACTAGGTTGTTCGGGCGGTAGGCGCGGTGGTTATGGAAAGGGGCAGGATGGCCCGACGAGCTTTGACTCGATTGATATTTGTGAGGGGCAGGATGGCCCGGCGAGCCTTGGCTCGGTTGATGTTTGTGACAGACGGGATGGTCCGGGGAGCTTTGGCTCGGTGCTGATACATGATGTTGCATGTGCATAAAATAAAGGTGGTGGGTCTTCGGTATAGGAGTGTCGATGCACCAACGCCAATACGTTAACTCGGCAAGTGTGGCTAGAACTTCTCCAACAGAAGTCCGGTGCGCCAGCCGGCAAGAGTATGCAGGAGTCTGCTTAGTGCACCAGCGTTGAGGCGTACGATAGTTCTGACCGATAGTGCTTTACTGGTTTAGAGGTGGGCGAGGCCCAACCCACAGCTTCCGTCTGCCACTACGGAGGTATCCTGGGATGTTCGACTCCAAAAAGGGTGAACTAAAGGTCTGTGTGCACAGAGTCAGGTGGGTGAGTTGCACTTGCATGATCGCATCATAACCCACGTGCATGTCATAGTATAATCATAGCATAAAACCCTTGTTACCTATTGCATAAGTGGTATGGGACGCTTATACAATAGGCCCAGCAAAACGACCCCTTGGTCTATATGCTTGTGTGGGCAAGTTTATAAATTAAGGTTAAATTCTTTACATATATATTGCTGATAATAACCGACATCCCAACGTCTAAATTGGTATGGGACTCTTCATACGATGAGAGCCATGTATAAGATCCCTTGCTTATATGTTTCCGTATAAGTTAAGGTTACTTTTCATACCTTACTTTACTACCACATGTACTATAAAATTGCTAGTATAGGTCCACTGGCATCTGTTTCTTGATTACTCTCCACCTTCAAGTCCTCCCCTTTCTTCCTCTCCGCTCGGTGCATAGGGGACATGGGGGAAGGGGTGGGGGATGATAGGACTTAGTCTTTAGACTAACGGTTTTCGAACCACATCATTTTAGGTGACCATGGAGCCCAGCATGGAGGAGAAGCCCCGCAGGTCGGCACGCTTGGAGATGGGGCAGTCTAGAACCAGAGTTAAGACGGCGGGGACTGTGAGCCCCTGTCCTTAGTAGTTTTTTATTTTGCTTCCGCTTGAGTGACTATGTAGTGAGGATTTGGTGTATCGGGCTTAAGCCCTTATTTTCAGTACATTTATATTTTGTGGACTCTCCCTTCATGGAGATAACTATTACTCTGATGTGATTTTATTGTGGACTTTTGGTTAGTGTTTTTACCTTACTTGTGTTTACTCTACTTTTGCTGCTTTTCTGTGATCGAATCGGCCGGCAGAATCGGCGTTTCATGGTGATGACCCTTCAGAGCATGAAGGTGTCACCGCAAAGCGACGGTTCTGGGCTTAAGACCCCGGTGTTAAAAAAAATGGGGGGGGGGGGTCTTACACTAGGGCTCCCCATGGTGAAGAGCTTGGCCAGACAAATCCGGCCTCCACTAGCTCCTATAGCTGGCTCCGAAACTCTATCAGCTCCTTAGGGTCATCCGATAAGGGGCTCTCGATGCTGGCTTAGCCCCCGTCACCAGCTGTATCCGGAAATCCTGCTCCCGGTGTGGGGGTTGCCCTGGCAGCTTCTCTAGAAATATGTCGGCAAAATCTCGCATCACCAGGATGTTCGATATGGAACCCTTGGCCTCGGCCATCTCATAAAATAGTTCTTAGACTTCCTTCCCCTGCAAATGGGCCTTGACGGCCCACACGGATGACAACAAGAGAGGGGGGATAGGTCTAATACCTTCGATGATGATGTAGGAATCCCCATGCCTTACAGTAATCCTCTTGGACATGCAGTTAATCTGAGTGTGGTTCCACCGCAACCATGTCATTCCCAGGATCAAATCAAAGAATTCTATCTTCATGATCGTCACTGGTACTTCAAATATCTTCCCGCCGATCTCCACCTCCATGTTGCAGCGGGTGGTGTTGAATAACTCCAATCCGTCAGGTAGCTGTATCCTCATCATCAGGCCTGTGAATCGCTCTGTGCCTTCCAACCCTTCCACGCAGGCTTCCGACATGAACGAGTGTGAAGCCCCCATATCGAACAGTGTATAGGCAGGCTTGCCGCTGATAAAGACTATGCCTAGGGGGGGGGGTAACTTAAAGTCTTAGAAATCTAATTGTGGTTTTCTTTCCTAGTTTATCAGTTTTATATGTATAACTTTAATTATCTAGGAAAGAGAAGACTTAAAAAAATTTAACCGGCGTAACTGTGATCACTTGCTCCGGATTCCGTTGTTGAGTCCGATCCAGTGCATACACTTGCTCCCTCTCCTGCCTGTGGTCTCTGCACTGGTATCCACAACCTCGGCCACATCCTCGGCTTCCAAAATACTGAGCTTGCGGGGCAGCCGGTGGTGCTGGCGGTGGTGACCCCTCATGGGGCAGTTTCTCCTGATATGCCCCACCTGGTGATAGTTGAAGCACTCAGGCAGGGGATATTCCATACCCCCGGGTCTCTGCACCTCTAGCATTTTGGGTGGCTGAGGGGCCACCACTACTGGTTCCCTCTGCTCTTGTCTCACCTCCTGATGAGGCTGATCTTCTGCTCTTCTCCCATCTGTGACGTGGCCCCGTCGCTGATCATTTAGGGCTCCCCGGCCTTGCTCCTCAGTTGGTCGCTTCCGGCCTCGGGTAGTATGCCAATCTGCCTCGATCCTTTTGCCATATCCAATATCCGAGGAATAGGCCCGTCAGACATGAATAATAGAGCCTCCCTCAGATCCTCTCGCAGACCCTTATAGAACCTCTTGGTGTAACCTTCCTCATCCAACTGATAAGAATCCGTAAACCAGGCTAGGTGGTTGAATTCCCGATGATACTCCACCACCGTCTTGGTACCCTGTCTCAACTGTAGAAATCTATCTTCCAACTCATCTCTGGCTGACTGCTTGACAAAATGCTCCAATAGTGTGCCCCAGAATTCCCCCCAAGCTATATCAGCAACCTCTCCATCAGCAAACGTCGTGTCCAACGAAGTTTTCCACCATCTCTTGGCGTGGGACTCCAAGAACGAGACAACCAAGGGCACTCTCTCCTCCCACGCGCAACGGATCCCTGTCAACATCTCATACATAATGTCCAACCACTCCTCCGTCCGAACGGCCGACTCTGTCCCCAAGCAGGATGGGGGAGAAAGTCCTCGGAAAATACTCGGCTAGTTGGCCCACGAGTTTGGCTGCGGAGCCGGAGCCTGTTGAGCACTAAAAGCCTCCAAGATGGTTGTCAGAGTCTGCCCCATCTTTGACTGTAGTAACGGAGTGGGGACCTGGGGGGGGGGGGGGTGGTGCAACATTCGGAGTCTGCTGGACTCCGCCCTGTGGTGTAGGCTGTACTGGGGGCTTTGTAACAAAAGCCAATTAGTGAATAATCGACTCAATCCTAATTAACAATGGACTATTTACATGTGATCCCCCTTATGGGCACACCACTGCTTCCGCTGCTTAGTTTTTCCCCAAACTAAACTTGTGTGGGGGTGATCCAGGGGTTGTGGGCTGCTACTTTTCGATTGAGGTTTCGTCTGATACCACTTGTAAGACCCCCCCCCCTTTTTGAAACACCGGGGTCTTAGGCCCAGAACCGCCGCTTCGCGGTTACACCTTCATGCCTGGGAACGTCATCACTCAAAACGTCGATCCTGTCGGCCAAGTCAATCAAACTGTAGCAATATAACAAAAGACAAGTCCACAAAAAATCACATATATAATAATAATCTCCACGAAGGGAGTTTCCACAGAAATAATAAAGGCACTAAATCTTGGGCTCATGCCCAGTACATCAAATCCTCGCTACATGTCTCTCATCGCGGAAGCAAAATAAATATAACTATTGGCGATCGGGACTCACAATCCCTATTGTCTTAACACCGGTGCTAGACTGCCCCATCTTCAAGCGTGCCGACCTCCGGGGCTGCTCCTCCATGCTGGGCTTCGCGGTCCCCTAAAATGATGTGGTTCGAAAACCATTAGTCTAAAAGACTAAGTCCTGTCATCCCCCGCCCCTTCATCCATGGCTCCTAGGCACCGAGCGGGGAGGAAGAGACGAGAGGACATGAGAGTGGAGAATAACAATAAGCAAGTTGCGGCGAAACTAAACTAGCACTTCTATAGTATATAAGATAAAATGAAGGTAAAAGACTGAACAAGAAAAAGTAACCTTAACTTATGAAAAACACATAAGCCATGAGATCTTTTGCAGGGCTCCTATCGTTTAAAAAGTCTCATAACAATTTATACGATAGGGTGTCGGTTTCTAGCAATTCTATATTTATATTTCCTGAAATAAACCTTAACTTATAAGCACGCTCGCTCGCTCTTATAAACCAGGTGGTCGTTCTGCAGGGCCTATTGTATAAAGCATCCCATACCACTTATACAATAGGTGTTGGGTTATATGCAATGATTATGCCATGAAATATAATTATGCCACGATGTGAACATGCAAGTGCAACTGACCCACTCGACTATGTGTACACAGACTTTTAGTTCTGCCTTCCTAGAACAGAACCTCCTAGGATACCTCCGTACTGGCAAACGAAAGCGGTGGGTTGGGCCTGGCCGACCTCTAAACCGGTAATTGCACTACCAGTCAGACCTATCGTACGCCTCAACACTGGTGCACTAAGCGGAGCTCGTGCGTAATTTTACCGGCTGGCGCACCAGACTTTATTTGGCCAAGTGCTAAACCACACTTACCGAGTCAACGTATTGGCGTCGGTGCATCGACTCTCCAATACCGAAGACCCACCACCTTATACTTGATGCACATGCAACCTTGAAGTATAACCTCCGAGCCAAAGCTCTCCGGACCATCCCGTCCGTCTCAAACAACAACCGAGCCAAAGCTCACCGGGCCAACCTGCCCATCACCAACTCCACCGAGCCTACTGCCCGAGTGACCCAACCTAACATTCTGAGATATCGAGGTGAGTGAGAGTGAACCCCTAGTACACTAGTTACTCTTGCAATTTAGTTTACCTACTGTTTAGTTTATCTCAGGACTGCCCAAGGTATACCTTGTGAAGAGCTCTCGAAGGCACTAGGAACTATGATGGGATTATGGCCAAGGCTTCCTTTCGCAAGGCACTTACAATTGTTGGTTTCTATCAAATTCCAAAACCGTTACGTGTTGTACTGGATCTAACCCTAGAGTATTTGATATTTCCTACTCACGGAAAAGACGATCTTTCGTTGATCCCGCGCACCACTTAACACTAGCCAAGCCACACTCTACTCATCCTATCTTCCAATGATGAACTCATTTTTTATTTATCCAAACCAACAACCTCTAACCCCCAATTCATGTGCCCAAAATTAAATTCCAACAAGATTTCTACAGTTTTACTAAATGCAGACCAAGTTAAGCTATATTACATATATAATGGGAAGCATACAAAATAATCATCCAGTATCCCTATAATAATTATTGGAGGGCTGTCATGACATTTTTAGCCTTGACCCAGAAATTTATAATTTTCTAATTATATCTAATAATTTATTTAATTAATCTAGTAATCCAAAAAAATCCAAGTTTGAACATGAACTACGCATTTTATACAAGCAAATGCTCTACAAAATTTATGCTAAATTCAATATGGCCTATTAACATAAACCCCAATGTCTCCCAATTTTGCAGCAAGGTTTAAGTCCCTAATCCCAATTTTAGATATTTCCTACAATAAATCATTTTAAGAGATAAATACAGTAATAATACATCCAAAAATTCTGAGAAAATTCAATGATGATTTTAAGGACATATTAAAGCTCTAAGTTAAGACTCATAATTTATTAGCAAGTAATGAGCTATAAGCAAATTATTGAACAATTTTCGACATTAATGAGCTTGTGAAGAAACTAAACTAGCAGTTTATAGTATATAAGATAAAATGAAGGTAACAGACTGAACAAGAAAAAATAACCTTAACTTATATGAAAAACACATATGCCATGGGATCTTTTGCAGGGCTCCTATCGTATAAAAAGTTCCATAACAATTTATATGATAGGGTGTCGGTTTCTAGCAATTCTATATTTATATTTTCTGAAATAAACCTTAACTTATAAGCACGCTCGCACGAGCTTAAAAACCAGGGGATTGTTCTGCAGGGCCTATTATATAAAGCATCCCATACCACTTATACAATAGGTGTTGGGTTATATGCAATGATTATGCCATGAAATACAATTATGCCATGATGTGAACATGCAAGTGCAACTGACCCACTCGACTCTGTGTACACAGACCTTTAGTTCCCCCTTCCTGGAGCCGAACCTCCCAGGATACCTACGTACTGGCAAACGAAAGCGGTATGTTGGGCCTGGCCGACCTCTAAATCGGTAATTGCACTACAAGTCAGACCTATCGTACGCCTCAATGCTGGTGCACTAAGCGGAGCTCGTGCGTACTCTTGCCGGCTAGCGCACCAGACTTTATTTGGCCAAGTGCTAAACCACACTTGCCGAGTCAACGTATTGGCGTCGGTGAATCGACTCTCCAATACCGAACACCCACCACCTTTTACTTGATGCACATGCAACCCTAAAGTATAACCTCCGAGCCAAAGCTCTCCGGACCATCCCGTCCGTCTCAAACAACAACCGAGCCAAAGCTCGTCGAGCCAACCAGCCCATCACCAACTCCACCGAGCCTTCTTCCCGAGTGACCCAACCTAACATTCCGAGACATTGAGGTGAGTGAGAGTGAACCCCTAGTACACTAGTTACTCTTGCAATTTAGTTTTACCTACAGTTTAGGTTAGCCTAGGACTTCCCAAGGTATACCCCGTGAAGGGCTCTCGAAGGCACTAGGAACTATGATGGGATTACGCCCAAAGCTCCCTTTCGCAAGGCATTTTCTATTGTTGGTTGCTATCAAATTCCCAAACCCTTACGTGTTGTACTGCATCTAACCCTAGAGTATTTGACATTTCCTCCCCACGGGAAAGACGATCTTTCGTCGATCCCGCGCACCACTTAATACTAGCCAAGCCACACTCTACTCATCCTATCTTCCAATGATGAACACATTTTTTATTTATCCAAACCAGCAACCTCTAACCCCTAACTCATGTGCCCAAAATCACATTCCAACAAGATTTCTGCAGTTTTACTAAATGCAGACCAAGTTAAGATATATAAGATATATAATGGGAGGCACATAAAATAATCATGCAGTATCCCTATAATAATTATTAGAGGGTTGTCATGAAATTTTTAGCCTGGACCCAGAAATTTATAATTTTCCAATTTTATCTAATAATTTATTTAATTAATCTAGAAATCTGAAAAATCCAAGTTTGAACATGAAGTACCCATTTTATACAAGAAAATGCTCTACAAAATTTATGATAAATTCAATATAACCTTCTAACATAAACCCCAATGTCTCCCAATTTTTCAGCAAGTTTTAGGTCCCTAATCCCCATTTTAGATATCTCCTACAATAAATCATTTTAAGAGAAATACAGTAATAATACTTCCAAAAATTCTGACAAAATTTAAGGATGATTTTAAGGATATATAAAAGCTCTAGGTCAAGACTCATAATTTATTATCAAGTAATGAGCTCTAAACAAATTATTAAACAATTTTTCACATTAATGAGCTTGTGAAGAAAGTACTGCAAATATGTACTCAAAAATTCTAATAAACTTCATACATAAGAAATATGGTCTGAAACTCCCTCTGCCAAATTTTCATGAAATTCCAATGTGCAGTGGGATCATAATATCCAAATAACAAATTAGGGCTATCTCATGCATTTATAAAGAAAGTACCAAAATTTAGGACCCAAAATTCTAACTTAAATAACCAGAGGTTCAATCTATCCTTATGACCACACAACCCAAATTTCATTATTGTTCAAAGATTTTTGCTAACCTATTCTAACCCTACAAAGTTTGTGCCCTAAACTAGGATTAGGGTTTTGTGGGGACTACCCATTTCCAAATCCCCTAATATTTTTACCATAGGGCTATATCTACCCTAGAACCCTCCCTACCAAATTTTAAGTTCATTCAAGGTCTTTTGGCCTCATGTCCTTCATAAGGCATCAAAGTCCTTCCATAGGGTTTGGTCTTAGATCCTAGGGCAAAACTATTCCAATCTACCCCATCTTGCATGGGAAGGTGCTAATAGCCATGCCAAGTCAGTGGCCCCAATATCAAGCTCTGTTGAGGTGATTTGGTCACTCAAACCCAAGGTGTACTTTTTGACCAAAATACCCCTTTAAAGGCAAGGCTAGGGTTTGCATTATTTCAACTCAAACCACCTCGAAATTTGATGCATTTTTAACCAGTGCTTTATAATGACCCCAAGCACTACTCACCAAAATTTGGGTGAGTTTGGGTGCAATTTAGTACCTAAACTAATTTACCCCAGAGAAATTAAATAATTACCAAAACTATATAAAACGTATCCCCAAAAATTCTCATTTTTGGGCAGGACTAGATGTGGTCTGGGTGACTCCATGTCCAAATTTAAAGTCATTTGGACCAGAGATGAAGTGTGGGCACCCACATTAATTTTTGCCTAGCCCTAACTATAGACCCCACCAAAATGAGTGCCCTGGTCAAACCAGACACCCAAATTGGTTCAAATCAATTTTCTAGTAAACTAGACTCTCCAGTCTACAAATGTTATGTTGACCTCATTCTGTGAATTAGCATCTAAGTATTATTAAAAATTAAGAACATTAAATACACTAAGTGTGACAGAAATGAAATAATCATACATATAACATATAGTTTAAAATCATTTTAGCACGAATCTTGCCGCAGCATTGGACGGCATCCGGTTGTCTTCCACCTCCAACTGACGGTCCCGATTCAAACCACCTGGAGCCATTTCCAACCGCTGTCGCCGGCCATCCGACCACCGCCCCGGCCGGCCACCGCCACCACCACCTTCGTTGAGGTGGTGGTTGTCGCCAGGCGGCGACACAGCCGTTGGAGGTCCTTATTCCGGCGAACCCGACAAGTGCATTTTTGTGGAAAAACATGGAGAGAAGCTCTGTCGATCGGGCTCAATTGAGCCCGAACCTTGTCCCTAAGGATTGTTATGAACTACCCATGGAAGAAGAAGTGGAGGAGGACCTTGCTTGTGGCCTGGAGACGCGTCGATCGCCGGGATGCCTTTGGTGGTGGTGGCACTGCTTGGGTATCTGCAACTGCATAGTGGAAAGGCTCGAACACTTCAGGTAAATGGTGGGGAAAACTCCCCACTGCCCACTGATGGTGTTTAAAGCCTCAGTTAGGGAGGGGAGAGGCAAAGTCATCAATGGCCATTAATTGTCATTGAAAGCTTGGCTCGGCCATGGTGGTTCTCCTCCCCTAGCCACTGCCATGGCCGATAAAACCCTTGGCCTCCTCATAACTGCCTAGGGGAGATGGTTCCAGCATGGGGAGAGGGCTCTTGGCCTCCCTAGCCATGAATGGCCTCTTCCCTTCATTTTCTCTCTCCTCCATTAAAGGTGCAAATGGAGTTTTCTCTCTCCTACTCACCATGGCCGAATTTTAATCTCTCCACCTACCTATTGGCACCCCACTAACCCATATGAATAATAAAAATGAGGTTAGCCCAAGTGGGGGAATTGGGTTTGAGCTTGGGTTAGCCCATTTGAGCTAGGTTTGACCTAACCTTGACTAGGGTTGACCTAGGTCAAATTGAGCTTTTGTGTCACCATAATTGGGTACTTGATGACCTATTGGGCTCCCCTAGGGTCTAGGTAGGGTATGGGTCGGGTCCACTTTGTCTAGGGGAGGGTCAATTGACCTTAAGTAGGCTAGTTTGACCCATTTAGGGATAAAGTTGACTTTGGTCAACTTAACCACATTGACTACCTTCCATGGGTCCTTAGTGACCCATTGACCCCACTTTAGGTCTAAGAAGACCCTGGTAGGGTCAGTTAGGCTTTTACTAGGGCACCCTGCCTTTTGTTATGTCACCTTGCATACTTTAGACCTAGAGTGGTTCTAGGTCAACTTGGCCACCCTTAGTCGACTCAAATGGACGCTTTGGGCTCAAATGAACCTTACATTGGATTGGTGAGGCCATGATGGGGTCTTGAAGTCTTGGTAAAGCCCCATGATCATCTTAAACTGGGGTTCAGAAATCTACTATTTGCAGACCATAGAGGTTTCACCTTCATTTCTTGGTTCACTTGGCCTCCTTGGGCTTCCTAAGGTTTGTCATGACCTAGTCATGACCAAACCACTCCCAGGGGCCTATTTGTTTGAGGGATGTTACATCATCACTATAGATTTCAAACCCTTCAGTCCCACTCGGCGAAAAAAAAATAGGCGTCGTGGTCAACCGCCTCATCAATTCCTCAAAAGCCTGCTCGCACTCCAGCGGCCACACAAACTTTTGATCCTTCCTTGTCAACGTCGTGAGTGGTAGCGCTATCCACGAGAAGTTCTTTATAAAGCTCGTGTAGTAGCCGGCAAGCCACATAAAGCTCCGGACTTCCACCACTGAATTCAATACAGGCCACTCCCGTATCGCCACTATCTTCCACAGATCCACCGCTATCCATTCTCCACTAACCACATGACCAAGGAACACTACCGAGGATAACCAGAACTCACACTTGGAGAACCTAACATACAACTAATTTCTTCTCAACGTCTCCAACACCATATGCAGATGCTTGTAGTGATCCTGCTCACACTGCGAGTACACCAAGATATCATCAATAAATACTATCACAAAACGATCCAGGTACTCTCTAAACGTTTTGTTCATCAGATAAATAAACAAGGATGGCGCATTGGTCAACCGCAAACGGCATGATCGTAAACTCATAATGCCTAAACCGCATGCTGAACGCTCTCTTTGGGATGTTGCTTTCCCTTATCCTCAATTGGTAGTAACTAGATTTCAGATCTAGCTTCGAATATACTGTAGACCCTACCAACTGATCAAGTAGATCGTCAATCCTTGGGATCAGATATTTATTCTTTTTCGTAAGCTTGTTCAACTCCCGATAGTCAATACATAGTAGCAATCTCCCATCCTTCTTCATAACGAAAAGGTCCAGTGTGCTCCAAGGCGATGAACTTGGACGCACATACACGTGCCCCAACAACTCTTGCAGTTGCACATTCAGCTCCGCTATCTCTCTTGGCGCTATCCAATATGGAGAGCATGACACTGGTTTGGCACCCGGCACCAGCTCAATAGTAAAATCAATCTCCCGCTGAGGAGGGGCTCCAGGGAGATCATCTGGAAACACATCAGGATATTCGAACATAACTGGAATACTGCCCAGACTCGACTTAGGCGTTGAGGCCTGCAATAATGTGACAAACAGCTCTGCCCCAGACCGAATTGCCTTGATCACCTGAAGGGCTGACATCAAAATTTTACCTGACCGCTTCATGCCCACAAACGTAGTCTCTCGATCAGTACTCAGTCCTAACTTAACATCCTTTCGGTTGCAATAAATACACGCTCGCTGCTTCGAGAGCCAGTCCATACCAAAGATTACGTCGAACTCCACTAACGACAGTACCGATGCTTGCAAGACAAACTCCTGATCCCCAATCCATATCTTTACCACGTAAACTCTATCTGCATGCATTGAGCACCCATTGAGCAACAACACATCCAACTTGTCTTTTGCCATCGAGGAAGGGACCTTAATGCGCGATACGAATCTTTCGGACAAGAAGGAATGCGAAGCTCCCGTATCAAACAGGGCTCTCGCCGAATAATCAAAAATCAACACGAAACCTAGCACCAACAAATATAAGGTAACATATAAAAAGGTAACAACTACATAAGGTTAAACTGCTTTAACTCATACTTGTCTCCACGTTAGCTTGTTTAATGGCCTCTTGCAAACCAAGGTTATAAACTCGAGGCTGGGCTGGAGTATGGTGGGATGTGGTTGACTCCACCTCCTTCCCTTTTTCTTCATATGTTGCTCCGGGCATCCTCTCGGACTTTGCGCATCCGATCCAACACTCACGAGCAAAACGCCCCACCTTTCCATAGTTGTAGCAAGCACCTGGGACTTGACTTGTGGTTGCCCCCGCCACACCAGACGAAGGGGCTAAGCTCGAATTCTTCAGCTTCTTGTTCCATCTGTGGAAACCCGACTTTGAATTTGGAACTTTGAACTCAGAATTCTTTTCCCCTGGGCTCTTCTTCTCTTGCACTTTCTTCACGACCTTTTCCAATGACCTGGCCAAATTGACAAAGGCTAGGAAGCCCTGCGCCTTAGGCCCAACAAGGAGTAGCTGCAGGTCGCCACGTAGACTCTCATAAAATCGGTTGGTCTTTTGCTCCTCTTCAGTAAACATAGCACCAGCATAACGACCCAACCACATAAACTCGTGGAGATACTCATCCACGCTTCTGCCTCCCTGAGTCAGACCAAGGTACTGATTCTCCATCCCAAGCTTCTAAGTACAGGGTAGATATCTGGCCATGAACAACCTTGAGAATTCCTCCATAGGTACATTTGCAAGTAGCCTTCCCAATAAGAGGTAAACCTCCAACTCGTCCCACTACAGCCTCGCCTCACCAGCCAAAAGGAAGGTCGCTATGATGGTCTTCTGCCACTCAATAGTTTATGTGGCCATTAAGACTCTCTTTATCGTAAAGAGACAAACCTCAGCTTGTGTTGGCGTTCCAATACAGTCGAACCTCGGAGGATTAAAGCCCATTACATGCTTGAGCTGCCTTTCCGTAGCTCTCCTTGTTGCTACTTGATAAACTGCCGCGCGTTATACCACTCCAGGCTCTGCCACCCTAATAAGTTCTTGCTCATTAACAGGTGGTGCGTGATGTTCTTGCCCTACAGGTTGGGCATTTATCATAACAAAGACTGCTTCAGTCACCAATCTGATGGTTTCTATTGAAGGAGGTGTTGTAGGCACGCCCTTGGTGCACTACTTTTCACCGATTGCAGACATTCCAATTGCCCAGCACCGCTCTTAGCTACCTATAATATCAAAGACCCTTGATTAGACGATAAAAAAATTGCTAAAAGCAATCATTGGAACACTCAGATTCCTCAAAACAAGTGTATTTTTCATTCCTAAGTGGACATTCATGGGTTCTTTTAGATGTTATAACGATGAGGCACACATGTGCTCACCACCCCTTAAAAAAATTCGTCCACGAATTCATTTAAGTTAACCGAAACCAGAAGTATGATACCAAATTGTAACACCCCCATCCGTCGTATGACATATAACAGAAGGTCCAGATGGAACCCGACGCCATATACCACGGACAGTCGGAAGTGTTACTTAAGAATATCAAAACATTCCAATTATGACTACTCGCCCTAACACAGAGCATTCTAGCGGAAGCTTTTAAATAGTTGCCAAGAACTCATAATTGAATACTAACTATCATGAATGTCCACAAACTACTATAGGAATGAAACAACAAATACACTGAAAGTACTTGGCCTTAGGGCCTTACAAGAGATTCACTTGACAAAGTAATGTTTTACATACATCGGCTCACAGGCTGGCCACACATGACAAGTAAAACAACAATTTTCTTTGGCCTTCGAGGGCCAGATCAGCAACAAGGGCATTAGCCCGCTTTTTGGTACTTGGCTCCACAACACCTGCAAGCAACATTCCACTGTACGGTGGAAAACAAAGTAACGGTCAGCCAAAGCCGACCAAATTATAACGAACGCGCCCCTTACTCGGGACGACGGTGCTCCTTCCCTGCATTTCATTAGCCCAACTAAATAATAGAGTACAAACATACTTCGTCGTATGTGTAGGCTCGCACAGCTAAACACCCCGTGCACTCAGGGCACATTATCAATGAATCCTGACAATTCAGTGGCTTCACCACCATCCCCAGGATGGCAACATCATGAGCATTTTAGCCTTTCTGACCACCGTCTAAGGATCCCGACTATGCCAACGGGCAGTCCCTCTTTTGGTTCTCTCACACCGAACCGCATATACCAGGTCCGATTCCACTTGCTCGTTGCTCACTCCGCCTAGTCACTTTAAGACATACGTGCGGGCCAAGCTTCTCTCGGATCCCAATCATTCCAAACAACACATAACCAAGTTATGTTCAAGGCTGGCTCCCTAGCCGCTAATTTAGCAGAATTACGTTTCCGCTCAGTTTTTCCGGTGTGCCTTGGAGTTAATCACCAAGGATCCCAGCTGTAATCTACCACGTAGAAACCCAAAAACACAAAACACGTAGTCTTCTCCGGCAAACCATACAAAATGTAACATCACCGACCCAGACCAACACGTCCGGGTAGGCTCACACAGAATTCCTATGTCAGTACTTTGATTCTGGACTCTATATGCAACACAAGGGGGACTATTCCTATCAACCCCAAGGAACATCGCACACTCACCGCACACTCGTGGGAGAGGGTTTTCTTATGCAAAAGAAGGAGAGCTTCACATGCTCAAGTAGAGAATCGTTACCCTTATAGTACACTTTTGCGCCATGAAAATCTATACGGATAGAAGGCTTCAAAATGGAATTTCCTCCGCAGATCGGGTCTTGGTTCTCAAATCGGTGCTCCGATGCTCCGTCGGTGGCCAGAATCCTCCTCTTTCCTCCTCCTTGATCTCTCCTCTCACTAACTTCTTAGGAAGAGAATTGTTAAGAGAGAATTAGGAATTAAACCTCCATTTTCGGCCTTAACAAAGCAAGGACACATCTGGACCGTCAGATCTTAATTAAAGAAAATGAACGGCTCAGATCTGCCCAAAAATCCTCAAACCTGGGCCGAACATGGCCTCGCACACGGCCGTGTCCCAGGCTGTGTCCTCGAGCCAGACACGATCGTCGAGCATAGAAGAGGACACGTGCCAAGACATGCCCGTGTCTCAACCTGACACGCCCGTGTCGGGTTCCGATACGCCCGTGACCTAAGGGTGTGTTACCAGTAATCGCCACGCCAACTGCCGTGACCCTTGGTGAACACGGGTAGGGACACATATACGCACACACCCGTGTCACTATTGACACGCCTGTATCACCATAGATCAAAGTCGTGTTCCCGGCCGAGTCCTTTTCTGGATATAGCCGGCCAACACAGAGAACGACACGGCCTTGGACATGCTCGTGTCCTAGGCCGTGTACCCCTATACAGGCACCAAAAAAATATTCTCATGATGCGACCGGCTCGATTACGATTTTCGGGGCGTTACAATACAAGTACTCAATGGACACGAGTTTAAATATGTCATTTCCTATACTATATTTCGATAGGTTCACTTGCCTAGTTTGAGATATTAGTTTGGATTTATTTTAAAACTATAAAATCTCCAACATGGACAAAATATTTTTTTTGTTTACTGGGAATTGTAACATCCCATTTTCTTCTAGACCACTTAACTGGGTTTAGGGTAGAACATGTGGTGAGTGAATGGGTTTAGAGTAGGTTTAAAACATGGAGATAGGGTGGATTAAATAGTGCATCGAGTGAACACGACGCCACTTGACGAAGCGTCGAGTGCATTGAGGGGACTCAATGCCATGTTCTTTAATCAATAGGAGCCGAGTGAACATGATGCCACTTGACATAGTGTCGAGTGCGTTGAGTGGAGTCAACACCATGCTATTTAATCAGTAGGTGTCAAGTGAACACGATGCCATTCAATAAAGTGTCGCGTGAACTCAACGCGGTGTTGAGTGGTCTCAACACAACTCAACACTTTTAGACAATATTTTCATCTTGTTGATGGTGTTGAGTGGACTCAACGTGGTGTTTAGTAGTCTCAACACCACTCTACGTGGCATTGAGTGGTCCCAACACCACTCAACACCACTCAACGCTACTTAACACAGCGTTGAGTGGTCTCAACGCGGCATTGAGTGGTCTAAACGCCACTCAACTCCATTCAATGTGGCACTGAGTGGTCTCAAAACCACTCAACTTGATATTGAGTGGTCTCGATGCCACTCAACATGGCGTTGAGTGTTCTCGACGCCACTCAACATGGCGTTGATTGTTCTCGACACCACTCAATGATTAGGGACTTATGAGTATTTTTTATATCTAAGCTGTATTTGCTGGTTTATATATATCCAGAATGAACTAGGTATTTAGGATAAAACTAATGATGGCACGTTTGAACCTAATCTCTTTAGCAAACCTATTTAATACATTGGTCATTTCAAGAAGACAAATATAAGGCAATGGTTGATGGTCCAATACATGGGTGACACGTGGCAAGCAACTTAAACCCAAATTCTTTTTACAAAAATGGAAAGAATTAAAACCTATTCTTTGCCTCCATTTCTGCTAAGCCCGCCGTCACCATTGTTGAGCCAGAGGAATGGGATGTGATTTTTGGAGTTGAGCTTTTGCCGGAGAATCGAGCTTTGGAGCTAACTTGCCGGAGCAAGGATCGGCCATGGCTGACCACTACCGCACCTGCCGCCAAGCTCGAATCTAGGTACGTTTTTCATCCCCTCCCTTGGTGCTAGTCTTCTAGATCCAGTAGGAGAGATATCGGGCTCAACTAAGCCAGATGCCATGTGAGAGACAAAGAAATATTAGCTTTTCATCTTGGTCGGGTTTGCCGGAGGAGCCTCTTTTGACGGCTATATCGCCGGGAAACGCCAGCCGCCACCTCAACAAAGGTGGTGGAGATAATCGCCGGCTATGGTAGTTGACCAAGGGACCGAAATTAGGAGATGGAGTTGATACAGGTAGGTTAAATCTGAGTCATTGGCTCATTGGAGAAGACAAGCTGATGCCCTTGATTCTTATGAAATAAAATATAGGAAATAACTATATGTGAAATTTTGTGTCATATTTTATACTGCCATTTGAATGCTAAATCTAGGCCTATTAAATGTAAATCCTGAACTGGTCAACACCATAAAATTTGTATATTTATGTCTTACCTTTAATATGACACCCTAAACATGCACTTTAGAGCTCTGTAGCACCTTGTAGGGTTATTCTCCAAGGGCTGCTCTTACAATAGGTCAGAATTTCAAATGGATGCCTTTGCTAAATTATATGTCAACATGCAATGAAATTTAGGCCATTCATGTTTTCATGTTTGACTTAGGTCCTGTCCAAAAATCAGAATTTTTGGAAGGATTTATTTGTAGTTTTTATAGAAATATTAATTAATAAATAAATGGAATATATAGGGATTCCCTTTTCCAAATGCCCTCAAATTTGGGTGGCATCGCTCTTGTGCCATCATATGACCATGCGAAAAGTGTAAGACCATTTGAACCTTTTCATGTTGTGGAAATCAAACATACGTGGTGGAGGTAGATTTGCAAATGGTGTGCCAATAGAAAAAAATGGGGAAAATGCGAAATTAGCCCATTTGGCTCAATTCTTATCCATGAGATTTTGGACAGAGGCTCATAGGGTTGAAATAAACCTCGCATAGAAAATTGGGATTTTTAATTTGAATCATTGGAAAATAGCGTCATTTAGAAATAAAAATGAGAAATAGGGCTACTGACCTTAGAAAATTCCAAAGTGTTGTTTCATGCCCTAATTGGGCATTTCACATCTTTGGAAAAAGTTATCATCTTGTTTGAGAACTATATCCTGTGTATATAGTATATTTACAATTTTACCCTTTTGGGATTTAAATTAAAAGTAGGTGTAACAATGTTTGGAAAATCATGGAAAAATGTATACACTCTTATTTGTATGATATAAACTCCTGTGAAATTATTGAAGAATTTTGGATGATTAATTATGCTGAAAAGCTTAGTAGTGGCATTTTTATAATAATGTTCGCATGTAATTATTTTAGGTCAAATCATTGTCCAGGAGTATGAAATTGTGTTTTGAGTATTTTATGACAATTTAAATCACCAGTAATTTTCCATGAATTCTCAGTTGGATATTTTAGGTATTTCAATTGGAAAATTGAATAATTGGGATTATAAATATAAATAGAAAAAGAATGGTAAATCAATTGGGAAAATTAGTATCTTTGGTGAACAAATATTTTTAACATAGATGAACTCTACGTAAATTATCTAGACATAATAAACCATTCGATATAGTAGCTCATGTATAAAGTGAGCTTGGTCACCTATTTAAATGAATTAATTTATGGTCCTAAGTACTTAGAAAATTGATGAGATTCTAAATGGTCAACTTCATACACATGACAAACCCATGATAAATATTTAGGGGCCTTTGGCCAAAGGAATTGGATGTCGTCTCATATGGGTTAGAATTAGGTCATAGGCTGCGCTATGTAAAAAGTGACGTGTAACACTAGGACCCACAGGGAAATGATAGGTGGTTGGATTAAAAGATGTATTGGGAAATTGAATCCTTGCTTCGTGTCACGACTATATCACTACATAATAATGAGTGATAGAGTGCAAGATACGAGGAGAACATCTATTACGGGGCCTGGCGAGAGATCATCGCTCTCCCAACCAGTACCTTAAGTCCTTAGGTTTACTCAAGAGTAAATATGAGATTGGATATTAATAATTGGTAGACATTAATAAAAATAAGTGTCCTTAAGAAAGGGAGCTTTGGGTTGGAGCCCATCGTAGTACCTAGTGCCCTGAGAACCCTTCACCAAGCATGCTCCGGGCTTTCAAGGATTAACGCTAAACTGCTATGTATAATAAGAATTAGATAAGAGTAGTCTAATAAGTTAAGAGAATGATGTTACAAACTCACTCGTATAGGGTTGGAGGATACAAGACGGGTTTAGTCCTGCGATCTTTAGGCTAGGATGTGTTGTTACAGGATGTGTTTAGTCGTGCGAGCAGGAGGCTCGGGTGGTTACTTCAGGACAGGTTTGTCCTCCGAGCTGGAGGCTCGTGTTTGAAATAATTTGCATGTGCATAAAATATATTAGTGGCGAGTCATGCTGTGCTGGTCTGTTATCACATCGATGGCAGTATGGTGACTCTGGCGAGGTGTGAGGGTTTGACGGGCCATTGGGCTACTTTACACTATGGTCTGGAGGACAATCCTCGAAAACGCACACTTGACCAAAAAGATAGGTGGATTTACCAGCAAATTAGTATGCAAAGACTATGGAATGTGCACCTAGGATGTGTACGGAGGCGTACGAGAGGTCTAGGCCTGGTAGTGTGTATACCCGCCTAAGAGTGGAGATGTTTGCTCCACTGCTACCATAGCCACAACAGTGGTACCAGAGATTTAAGATAACTCCAAAATGTGGGTGCTAAAAGTCTGTGATCAGAGATTCGTGCGTGAGTTGCAGTTGTATGAATTATAACAAACTTAACTCATAATAACATACAAACGTACTTAGGACATACGCACCATTGATCCTAATCATATAAATTAGTATGGGCCCTTTACATGATAAGTTATATTTGTGAAACCTTAACTTATAAGTTTGTAAGGGCATTCATATAAGTTAAGGTACTTGAAAGATATGGTACCTAAACACCTAGAGGGGGGGGGGGTGAATAGGTGACCTAAACCTTTTTGAAACTTTGTTGGCAGCACAACAATTATTACAGCTAACAGCAATTACAGAAATCAAACAAGTAATCCACAGCACAGCACAGTAATTTATAGTGGTTCCCCAATCTTTGGGTACATCCACTTTCCCCCTTCGCCTATCTAGCAGTGTACTAGATTCGGCCAAACTTCTCCACTAACTCAGAACCAAACTAGGTTCCTACCTCAGGCCCAAAGCCTTACACTCAGCCAAAAGGCCTACACTCAGCCACTCAGGCCTACACTCAGCCAATTAAGGCCTACACTCAGAGTTCTCCAACTCCTACACTCAGGCAACCAAGCCCTACCCTCAGCCTTTATAAAATAGGCTTACAATTCTCTCAGATCCAATGGATCCTACAGGTTAAAATAGAAAGTACAATAGTTAACTCTACAACTCAGAAAATAGGAGAGGAGTTGAGAGATTCTTGAAGAGTTCTTGGAAGAACTCAGTTAGATCCAAACTGACTTAGCTTCCTTCAAAGCTTCTTGATTAGAACTGAATTAGTCTGAATCTTCTGCAGTTGTTCCTTGACCTCTGCTTCTTGAAATCCAGATGACTCTGAATTCTTCTTCTCAGCCTTAGTTCCAAAGACTGAATACTTGGTTGGAGCTCTCTCTCTCTCCAACTTCTTAGATCTGCTGATGCACACCAAGATCTTCTTGTGTTGATACTCAATATACCACTTTTACAAAGATCTGAACTCTCTCTGTAAAAACTTTTTCAACCACTTCTATATTATCTCAACAATCTTTTCAACAACAGTTTCTGTAAACTATAGATGCCTATTTATAGGCTTCCTTTATGGTAACCGGCTGGTCCGGTTCATAACAGACTTCTGATATCACTGACAGTTGATGTAGACCGGCTGGATCGGCAGCTGTCTTGTCAACCAGTCACTTCTTGAAATTCCTCTAACTGTCAGATAGTGTCGAGACTTTCTGTTCTTAAGTGTCGACACTTATAGGCCAAGTGTCGACACATGTTGTGTAAGTGTCGACACAAGTCTACAAGGTGTCGACACAATTCCCTGTATGTCTCGACACAGTTTCTTCTGCATGTGTCGACACTGAAATTGAGTGTCGACACAAGTACTTGTACTTCATTCTTTAACTGTATTCTTCTAAGTGTCGACACATCTCCTTTGTGTCGACACATCTTCATGTGTAGAAACTGTCAAGTGTCGACACTGCTTCTTGGTGTCGACACAAGTCTTCACTTTTGTTTCTTCAGCTGAGTGTCGACACATTCCTTTAGTGTCGACACTTGTACTTAGAATATTTTGTAACTTTTCTGATCTTTGCTAAGTGTCGACACAGCTCCTTGTGTCGACTCTTTCTTCAAGTGTAGAGTCTTCAACTAAGTGTCGACACATTGTGCTGAGTGTCGACACTTTCTTCAAGTGTTGACTCCTCTGGTTGTGTGTCGACACATTGTGCTGAGTGTCGACACTTACTTCAAATACTGAGTCTTTAGCTAAGTGTCGACACATTGTGCTGGGTGTCGACACTTACTTCAAGTGCTGACTCTTCTGCATAGTGTTGACACATTGTGTTGAGTGTCGACACTTGTACTTAGATTTTGCAGACTTTTGCTGAGTGTCGACACTTACTTCAAGTGTCGACACTTTCTGGTGTTGACTCAGCTCTTCTAGGTGTCGACACTTCTGCTAAGTGTCGACACAGCTTTTCTGCATTCTTCTTCACTGAGTGTCGACACAGCTCCAAGTGTCGACACTTTCTGACTGGTGTCGACTCTTCTTCCCAGGTGTCGACACAATGACTCCAAGTGTCGACACTGCTTGTCTGGGTGTCGACACAAGCTTCCTCAAGTGTCGACACTTTCCCTCTGGGTGTCGACACATGGACTTAGAATTTTTAGCTTCAGTCCAGTGTATTCCTAACCTGCACAAGTAACTCAAACACACATCAAATACACTATGATGCATATCATTGAGTTAGGTGAGACTTCTTCAAATCAGGTACATTTGACCAATGTACCCAACAATCTCCCCCTATTTGGAGAAGTCATAACCCTTAGTCAATGATATACATCACTCATAATTAAAAATTATAAAATGAAGTAAAACAGATATATGACAACAGAGTTAAACTTTAACATGTAATAAAGCACACATGTATACTCATTCAGCATTACAGAACAAACAAGAATTAGACACATTCATCAGAACAATCATGAAATTTGTTTAACAAAAATTGTTCATGCATTTAATACATTTTCAATGATTTACACAAAATGTTTGATGTAACAGATTACAACATTCTTCAGTTTAATCTTAATCTAATTCTGCTCTGGTTCCTTAATGACTATGCCTTTTCCAGCTTGTACTTTAGCTTTCACAGCAGCAGCAGCAGCAGGCTCAGCTTCAGCAGTCTTCTTCCCTTTGGAGTCCTTCTTCTTCTGTTCTTCAGCCTTGATCTTTTGCCTTTCAAAATAATGATAGGGCTTAGGAAAGTACTTGCTAGGCTCCACAGCTGTAGGAGGTAGCTTTCCTAACTTAGCCTTCCTTCTATGTTGGACAATGGCTTCCTGCCTACTTTCATGTTTCCTCCATTCTGCCTCTGAGAACCACTTGTTCCTCTCATGGGCATTGTCCTTGGCCGCTTTCCATGCAGTGAGAATGATGTTCCTAGAAGTAGGGCTCCACTGTTCAAAATCAGGTTTTTGCTCAGCAAGTTCCCTGAACTTCTTCTTTGACAGCCTAGTCTCTTCTTCTTTGTCCAAAGCCTCTTGCATAGCAGCTGTGATAGGTTGAACAACCTTTTCCAGAATAATATTAGGCTTACCAGCAGTTGGACTATACATTGTGCTTACATCAGCATGAACCATTTCAAAATCTGGAGGTGGATAGATTACATCAGCCACTGCCTGTTGCTCACCTCCAAGATATGTTCCTTGAATACCAGATTCAGCTACATTGTCATCATCACAGAGGGGAGGATAGCCCAGTGTAGCCCTGATGGAATTGGATATCCATTTTGCATGGTCAGAACTGGCTTTGACTAACACTCTCTCCCCCTTTATGACTTCTTGGGCTACATGATCTCTCACATCATCTTTCTGGAACCTGATTTGGCTGTCCAAATACCTTATGCCCTCTTTAAAGAAAGGTCTAAGCTTGGTAAGCTGTTCAGAAATGACCTTTTGTGAGTCTGTAATGGCATTCTTTACAGCAGCAAGTTCTGCTTGAAATATTTATCAAAGTCAGCCTTGGCAGCAGCAGAGGAGGTTGATGGTTCATCAGACTGTTTCTTGAGTTCAGTGACTATGGCATTGTGAGATGCAGTCAAGTTATCATTCATCCTGAGTTGATTCTCCAGCACATAGCCTTGCTTTAGTGCTATATCTTCTACTTTCTCTTTGATTGTTTCTTGATGTTTAGCCAGGAAGACTACTGCATTTCCACCCTTGTGGAAGCATTCATTCATTTCCTTCTTATTCATGTTCATTTCAAACCTTATGGATTTGATATCTTGAGCTAGATCAAATTGTAGAGATTTTTGGCCCTCATCAATATATTTCTCTATGGCCCTTCTTTGCTCATCCAGCTTTACTTGCATTGCCACCATTAGGCTACTGTAATCAGTTGATGGAGCTTGGTGGACCAGTGAGTGTTGAGCAACAGTTTGGAGAGCCTTCTTGTAGCTCTGGCTTCTTCTTTTGAAAACAAAAAATTGCTTTTTCTTAGCTTGCTCAGCTTCATCATCTTCAGATTCTGATGTACTGGCTATATCCACCCTATCCTTAGGGCTGGATGGTGTTTCAATGTGCACATCTTGTGCCTTCTCAGTATCTAGCCTTATAGGCTCTTCTTGAATATCCAAATTCTCCCCCTCAGCAGCAGCATCCTTCACTGCATCAGCAGCATTCTTTTCCATATCAAAATCATCCTGATCTAAATTCAGAAATAGATCTTCCATTGTGTATTCTGCTGGAGAATGTGCAGGAGATATACTGGTTTCATCAGCTACAACAGATGTGTCTTGGAGAACAACATCTGGTTCTTGAGTTGCTGGCTGATTTTGCTGATGGTCATCAGACAAATCAGAATTTATTATAGAAAAATTCAAAGTATTAAGGTCAACAAGTACCTCTTGAATGAGGAGGGTGGCTTGCTCACTCTCCAGTGTAGATGGTTCTGCTACACCTGGAAGCTCCCCCTGGATGTCAGCTGGCTCCTGAGGAGCAGGTGACTTTTCTGCAGCCTTATCCATTGGACTATCAGGAGTGAAAACCACATGTTCTTCACTGCCTGAGCTGCTGGAGGACTCTTGAGGCACAGCAGCAATCTTCCTCTTCTTCCTGGGAGGAGAGTCTTTCTTAGAAGCTTGCTTTTCTGGGGTGGTCAATTCCTTGGACAGCACCCTTTCCCACCTGGAGAAGATTCTCATGTCCATCCTTCTCATGTGGTTGATTTTACTACCTGCAGCAGAGCTCATTACCTCTGGAATTGATCCAGCCAGGTAGAGACTTATTATCCTGCCCAGATTGGGCTTCTTCAGACTTTCTTTCACTTTATCAAATACAATCATAGACCAGTCTGTCTTAAGGTTGAAGATGATTCTGGTCATGATACTGAACATAGAGGCTGACACCCTGTCATGCCCTCCTGGTTTGCTTAGAATAACCTTGCCTACAACTTCAGACAGGAATTTGCCTTGATTATTCATCCCCTTCCTGTTGAAAACTGATCCTATTTTCATCTTAGGATCAAGACCGCACCAGTCCAAAGCTTCTTTGGTCTTTGATGTTGTGACTTCCTCTTCTTCTCGAACTTTAGGTAGCAGAAGGACCTTTCTCAGACTTTTGGGCGATACTTTGACCTTGGTGCCATGCACCCTTGACTTAATTCTGTAGCCTGAGTCATCTACAGACGCTCCAGTAAGAAATTCAAGCACTTCTTTCTTCCATATCTTGGTTGGTTCTGAAACCAAGAACTCCAAACCTGAATTGCTGACTAGGGTTATCACTGATTTGATTTCACGATCTCCGTCGTCGAATGCGCCTCGCACGAGCTCATAGCCTTCGTTTACGTTCTCTTCCAGCTTGGGAGCCATTAGGGTGTTGAGAAATAGTCTTTAGAGAAGAGAAATGTCGACACAGGAGTTTAGTCTCGAAACTCTGAAAGCGTGTCGACAAACACAAACAGAACCCTATTTATACCTTTCTTGTTTGAAGACGAACAGGCGGGATGAATTTCTAAAGATGTGTCGACACTGTCAATAAGTGTCGACACTGACTTATAATGTCTCGACACACATGTGTCGACACAAGTTTAGTCAACAGATTTTATGTGTCGACACTTGGTGAAGTGTCGACACCACTATACTCGACATGTAGTCGAGACTTTACTTAGAAAAAATTCTGAGTAAAACTTAAGTGTCGACACTTTATTGGATGTGTCGACACCTACTCGACATGTGTCGACACTAACATTCTGAAGTGTCGACACTAACTTCCTAGATGTGTCGACACCATTTTCCTGAAGTGTCGACACTTACTATTCTGTGTCGACATAGACTTGTCTATGTGTCGACACCTTTTTACTTAGCCAATTTTTGTTCTGTATACTTAATCTAAGTTTATCATACCTAGTTCAATTTTGAACCTATTAAACTTAGCTTCATCTAAGGGCTTAGTGAACATATCAGCTATCTGATTATCAGTTCTAACATATTCAAGTGTAATATCATTTCTTTCAACATGCTCCCTAAGAAAGTGATATTTAATCTCAATATGTTTAGTTCTACTATGTGATACAGGGTTGTTAGCTATTGAAATAGCACTAGTAGAATCACAATAAAGTGGAGTTCTACTTACCTGACATCCATAGTCTTCTAGCTGATGTTGAATCCACAGAAGTTGAGCACAGCAACTTCCTGCAGCTACATATTCTGACTCAGCTGTGGAGATGGCCACACTGGTTTGCTTCTTACTACTCCATGAAATGAGTCTTCCACCTAGGAACTGACAGGATCCAGTTGTGCTCTTTCTATCTTCTTTGCATCCTGCAAAGTCTGCATCTGAATAGCCTGTTAGATCAAAATCTCCATTCCTAGGGTACCAGAGGCCTAGATAGGGTGTGCCCTTTAGATATCTTAAGATTCTCTTGACTGCAGTCAAGTGAGATTCTTTGGGGCAGGCTTGATACCTGGCACAAACACATGTAGCATACATAATGTCAGGCCTACTTGCAGTCAAGTATAGTAGAGAGCCAACTATCCCTCTATACAAGGTTTCATCCACAGGTTTCCCTGCATCATCCTTGCTTAGAGACATACTTGACCCCATAGGAGTCTTCATGGTACTGGAGGAATCCATACCATATTTCCTTATGAGTTCTAGGGTGAACTTAGACTGACATATGGATAGACCACTTTCAGTCTGTTTAACTTGGAGACCCAAGAAAAACTTCAGTTCTCCCATACTACTCATTTCAAATTGACTCTGCATAAGCTTTGCAAACTTTTTGCAAAGGCTACTTTCAGTAGACCCAAATATAATGTCATCTACATATATTTGGACAAGTATTACTTTGCCTCTAGATTCCCTAAGGAATAGAGTCTTATCTATTTTCCCCCTTGTGAACTTGTTCTCAATGAGGAAACTAGATAGGGTTTCATACCAAGCTCTAGGAGCTTGCTTTAACCCATACAATGCTTTCCTAAGTCTAAAGACATAATGTGGAAGAGTAGGATCAACAAAACCTGAAGGCTGTTCCACATATACTTCTTCTTTTAAATTACCATTAAGGAATGCTGACTTCACATCCATTTGGTATACTTTGAATCCTTGGTAGGTTGCATAGGCCAAGAACATCCTTATGGCTTCCAGTCTGGCTACTGGAGCAAAGGTTTGATCAAAATCAATACCTTCTTCTTGCCTATATCCTTTTGCAACCAGTCTTGCCTTATTCTTAATGATGACACCTTGTTCATCTAACTTGTTCCTGTAGATCCACTTTGTTCCTATCACATTGTGATCTTTAGGCTTAGGAACCAGATCCCACACCTTGCATCTTTTGAACTGATTAAGCTCCTCCTGCATTGCTTCAGTCCACTGTGGATCTTGTATAGCTTCTTCAAATTTCTTTGGTTCTATTTGAGACAGAAAACTTGAATATACTACAGCATTCTGATTTCTGCTCCTTGTCTGAACACCTTGTCTTGGATCTCCAATGATCAGCTCTACTGGATGATCTCTTAGATGCCTGTTGGCTGGAGGCATCCTTACTTCTGGTTGAACTTCTTCAGCATCTTCATCAAGCTGAGTTCCTTGTACTTCAACAGCTCCTTGTACATGTAGTTCTCCCCCTGGACATAAGCCATCTTCTTCTACTTGCTGTCTTGCAGCAGGTACATCTTCTATGGTTAGCTTGTCCATCTTCTTAGTAAGACCTGTAGGGCTGCACACACTACTAGACAACTCATTGTTAATTAGTTGTGTTTCATCAAAAACTACATGCACAGACTCCTCTACAACTTGTGTGGTCAAGTTGTAGACTCTATAAGCCTTACTATTATTGCTGTACCCAACAAACACTCCCTCTTGGGACTTGGCAGCAAACTTAGTTAAGTAAGACTTCCCATTGTTAAGTATGAAGCATTTACAACCAAAGATCCTAAAATAGGACATATTTGGTTTCCTGCCTTTCACTACTTCATAGGGGGTCTTGTTTAACCTTTTAGTGATGGTAGCCCTATTTATCACATGGCATGCAGTGTTAACTGCTTCAGCCCAGAAATATTCTGCAAGTGATGAATCACTTAATAGGGTTCTACCAGCCTCTATCAAGGTCCTATTTTTCCTTTCAGCAATGCCATTTTGCTGAGGTGTTCTAGGTGAAGAGAATTCTTGAAATATCCCATAGTCTTCACACAGCTTTGTCATGCTTTCAGACTGAAACTCAGTACCATGGTCACTTCTAATTTTGACCACTGTACAGTTCAATTCATTCTGAATTTGCTTAACAAAACTATAGAAGACACTAGGTGTTTCAGATTTCTGCTTTAAGAAGAACACCCAGGAAAACCTTGAGTAGTCATCAACAACTACAAAGGTGTAGACCTTCCTACCTAAGCTGTGAACTGGCATTGGACCAAATAAATCCATATGCAAGAGGTATAAACACCTCACAGCATCTTTGTTGTCTAAGCTTCTAAAGGTGGATTTAGTCTGCTTGCCCTTTTGACAAGCTGAGCAAATGCCATCTTTGACACACTTAACTTGAGGACCATTCCTCACTAACTCTTTACTAAAGAGTTTGCCAATAGTCTTGTAATTAAGATGAGCAAGCCTCTTGTGCCATTTGACACATTGAGAGACTGTCTCATCAGCTACAAGACAGACTGGAGAACAATTGTTCTCAACCATAATGTCTAAGCATTAGACATTTCTCTTTCTATATCCAGTCAAAATGATCTCTTGATCACTTGACCTCTTGATATGACAACCATTTTTAACAAATGAGATGTCATACCCTACATCACTTAATTGACTTATACTAATGAGGTTATGTTTCAAACCTTTAACATAAGCCACTTGAGTAATGGTAACAAGGTTAGAAGAAATGTTACCAAACCCTTTGATGATTCCTTTTTCAGAACCACCAAAGGTCACCTTTGGACCATTTTTGATTGGGATGTAGTCCTTCAGTAGTCCCCTAGTTCCAGTCATGTGTCTGGAACAACCACTATCCAAGTACCATGTAGGGGTATGGTCACTTGGATTCACCTGCAAAACAAATTAATGAACCTTAGAACCCAAAGTAAACTTGGGTCCTTGGTGATTGTTAGTTTGCAATTTGACATAGCTACCTGCTGGCTTTCCAATAGGTAACTTGCTACTCAACTTGGCACTGGCATTGTGCCAACAATCCAAGGCAAAGTGGCCAACCTTGCCACAACACCAGCATTCAAACTTGTTGTACCTTTGCTTAGGTACAACCTTTGCTGTCTTGACCACAGCAGCCTTGTTGAATGTTGGGGCTTTGCCCTTGGACTTGGACTGATCCTGAACAGTCCTCACAGGCATAACAAAACCCAATCCAGCCTTTCCTTTATGATGAACAAATTCATCAATCAAGGGTAGCACTGATTTAGGTTTTGAAAACCTAGCAACTAACTCTTTTTCCTTCTGGAGATTGATCTCCAGCAACTTAATTTGATCATTTTTAAATGTAATAGTACCCATCTGAATCACAGTAATGTGTTTCAGCCTGGCTACTTCATTCAGTTTTTGATCATACTCCTTCTCAAAATCTGTTGCAGCTGCCTTGAGATCAGCAATCTCCTTTGCCTGACTTTTGGCTAGGATCTTGCTTTTCTTATAGGCTTGCAACAGTACTTGGTATTCATCTAAGAGCTGATGAATATCTCCCTCAGATTCAGAATCACTTCCATCACTTGATGAAGATGATTCTGACTCTGAACTAGAACTGGAATCTGAACTTGGAGTTGGACTTTGTACCTGACTAGGTCCTGGCTGCTCCAGGATTTTGGTACTTTCAGTCAATGCCATTAGTCCTTGGCACTGAACCTCTTCTTGATCATAGATTGATTCCATGATCTGCATAAACTCTTCTTCTTCTTCAGCAAATAGCCCTATATAGGCTTCAGCATCTGTCTCAGTGTCTGAAGAAGAAATATCTGAAAGAGTCTTCTCATTCTTTGCAACAAAGGACTTCTCCTTCTTTCCTTTGAAGTGAGTCTTCTTTTTGTCACTGGATTCTTTCCTTCTTTCAGGACAATCTGCAATTACATGACCCTGTCTATTGCAGCAGTAACACACAATCTTAGACCCAGTTGCCTTGCTAGTCTTTGTCCTTTTCTTGTCCTTCTTTGAAGGCTTCTTCTCCTGATACTGAACTTCTTTCCCTTTGGAAAAAGAAGGTCTGGACTTCCACTGTTTCTTCTTCAGGAATTTCTGAAAATGTCTGGTAAATGCAGCAAAGTCTTCATCACTTTCACTGCTTGTAGATTTAGTGCTAACAGACTCATCAGAATCTGATTCAACTACCTCTGGAGGAGGAGTTGATGACTTAGTCCTGTTCTTTCTAGGTACTTCTGACTTAAAGGCAACAGTCCTTTCCCTGTGTTCAGTCCTTGTTGACTTTTCCTCCTCTTTTCTTACTGACAATTGCATCTCATAAGATAACAACTTGCCAAACAGTGTGGGAGGAGGAATTTCTCCCAACTTTGCCATTTCTCTGATGGCACAGATCTTAGTGTCCCAATCTTTGGTTAGGGACCTCAATAACTTATCATTCAATTCATAGTTTGTGAACTCCCTTCCATAGGACATGAGTTCATTAACAATTCTGTAGAACTTTTTGTAGCATTCAGTGATGCTATCTCCTCTTCCTTGCCTAAAGCTCTCATATTCTTGATTAAGCAAGGATTTCCTATCTTGTCTTACTTCTTCAGAACCTTCCATGTAGACAATGAGGGTATCCCACATTTCTTTTGCTGTTTTACAGTGAATGAGGTTCTGGAAGGTGGCATCATCAATTGCACTAACTATGATGTTCTGTGCCCTTTTGTCCATTGTAGCTAGGACAATCTCATCCTTGGTCATCTCAGAAAAATCCTTTGGAGTTCTCTGTGTAGCATCCAAGACTGAAATCTTCATGGGCACATAAGGCCCTTCCTTGACTGTGATGTAGATCCTAGGGTCAGAGGCCTCCATGAACAGCCTTACCCTTTCTTTCCAGATTCCAAAAATCTCCTTTCTGCAAATGGGCAGTTTCATTGAACCCAATTCCTTGTGATTCTCTGAAGACCCCATGTTTCTTGATTTTCTTGAAACTGTTTCCTGACTTATATTGAATCTGCCAAACTGGATCTCCTCAGACAGTTAGTCCTTTTTGAGGAACCTGGCTCTGATACCACTTGAAAGATATGGTACCTAAACACCTAGAGGGGGGGGGGGGGGTGGGGGGGTGAATAGGTGACCTAAACCTTTTTGAAACTTTGTTGGCAGCACAACAATTATTACAGCTAACAGCAATTACAGAAATCAAACAAGTAATCCACAGCACAGCACAGTAATTTATAGTGGTTCCCCAATCTTTGGGTACATCCACTTTCCCCCTTCGCCTATCTAGCAGTGTACTAGATTCGGCCAAACTTCTCCACTAACTCAGAACCAAACTAGGTTCCTACCTCAGGCCCAAAGCCTTACACTCAGCCAAAAGGCCTACACTCAGCCACTCAGGCCTACACTCAGCCAATTAAGGCCTACTCTCAGAGTTCTCCAACTCCTACACTCAGGCAACCAAGCCCTACCCTCAGCCTTTATAAAATAGGCTTACAATTCTCTCAGATCCAATGGATCCTACAGGTTAAAATAGAAAGTACAATAGTTAACTCTACAACTCAGAAAATAGGAGAGGAGTTGAGAGATTCTTGAAGAGTTCTTGGAAGAACTCAGTTAGATCCAAACTGACTTAGCTTCCTTCAAAGCTTCTTGATTAGAACTGAATTAGTCTGAATCTTCTGCAGTTGTTCCTTGACCTCTGCTTCTTGAAATCCAGATGACTCTGAATTCTTCTTCTCAGCCTTAGTTCCAAAGACTGAATACTTGGTTGGAGCTCTCTCTCTCTCCAACTTCTTAGATCTGCTGATGCACACCAAGATCTTCTTGTGTTGATACTCAATATACCACTTTTACAAAGATCTGAACTCTCTCTGTAAAAACTTTTTCAACCACTTCTATATTATCTCAACAATCTTTTCAACAACAGTTTCTGTAAACTATAGATGCCTATTTATAGGCTTCCTTTATGGTAACCGGCTGGTCCGGTTCATAACAGACTTCTGATATCACTGACAGTTGATGTAGACCGGCTGGATCGGCAGCTGTCTTGTCAACCAGTCACTTCTTGAAATTCCTCTAACTGTCAGATAGTGTCGAGACTTTCTGTTCTTAAGTGTCGACACTTATAGGCCAAGTGTCGACACATGTTGTGTAAGTGTCGACACAAGTCTACAAGGTGTCGACACAATTCCCTGTATGTCTCGACACAGTTTCTTCTGCATGTGTCGACACTGAAATTGAGTGTCGACACAAGTACTTGTACTTCATTCTTTAACTGTATTCTTCTAAGTGTCGACACATCTCCTTTGTGTCGACACATCTTCATGTGTAGAAACTGTCAAGTGTCGACACTGCTTCTTGGTGTCGACACAAGTCTTCACTTTTGTTTCTTCAGCTGAGTGTCGACACATTCCTTTAGTGTCGACACTTGTACTTAGAATATTTTGTAACTTTTCTGATCTTTGCTAAGTGTCGACACAGCTCCTTGTGTCGACTCTTTCTTCAAGTGTAGAGTCTTCAACTAAGTGTCGACACATTGTGCTGAGTGTCGACACTTTCTTCAAGTGTTGACTCCTCTGGTTGTGTGTCGACACATTGTGCTGAGTGTCGACACTTACTTCAAATACTGAGTCTTTAGCTAAGTGTCGACACATTGTGCTGGGTGTCGACACTTACTTCAAGTGCTGACTCTTCTGCATAGTGTTGACACATTGTGTTGAGTGTCGACACTTGTACTTAGATTTTGCAGACTTTTGCTGAGTGTCGACACTTACTTCAAGTGTCGACACTTTCTGGTGTTGACTCAGATCTTGTAGGTGTCGACACTTCTGCTAAGTGTCGACACAGCTTTTCTGCATTCTTCTTCACTGAGTGTCGACACAGCTCCAAGTGTCGACACTTTCTGACTGGTGTCGACTCTTCTTCCCAGGTGTCGACACAATGACTCCAAGTGTCGACACTGCTTGTCTGGGTGTCGACACAAGCTTCCTCAAGTGTCGACACTTTCCCTCTGGGTGTCGACACATGGACTTAGAATTTTTAGCTTCAGTCCAGTGTATTCCAAACCTGCACAAGTAACTCAAACACACATCAAATACACTATGATGCATATCATTGAGTTAGGTGAGACTTCTTCAAATCAGGTACATTTGACCAATGTACCCAACAGTACTCCTGTGATGTTAGTGTAGTGGTAGATAGTTTACTTTCTGCTTATTACTACTTTACTTACTACACTTCATTTAGTACTGCTTTACTTATATTACATGTGCTATATATATAGAACTGGTAATGTAATGACATAACTGTTAGAAATATATCCATGATAGAATAAATCCACCATCACCTGCTTCTATTTTGATACTGGTTTGTTGTCCTCCACTTTCATCCACCTGGTCGGTTCCTAGGAGTCATGGGGGTGAGACAAGGACAAAATGTCTTAGTCTTTATGAGTAACGGTCTGTTGTGAACGTATCATTTTAGGAGCTCGAGTAGTTGGAGCGCCAACACGAAAAGCATGATGTGATGGCAGGACCTGAGGATCTGTTGTTGCGCACTACTACTACTACTGCAGTTCAACATCAGGTGATGACGAGTGTTTTAGTTACAGCTTCCGCTTAGTGTTTATGTGAGAGAGAGACTTGATTTTATTTGGCATGTACCAGGCATAAGCCCTTCTCTATTTTTTATATATGTGATGATATTAATGTGACATGTGGGCTTGCTAGTTTTATAACTGCTCGATGTACTTCTATTCTCACTTGGCCTGCAGTTATAAGATCGTAGAAGCCAGTAGTATTGGTGTCTCGCAGTGTCGACTAGCCATGTGTGCTAAGTGTCACCGTAAGGCGGAGGTCCTAGGCATAAGACTGGGTAACCTTCTGAGTAAGGGGGGGGGGAGTGGGGGGGGGGGGGTATTACAAAAATGTTGTTATAATAATAAAAAATCAGTCTATTTAAGATAAAAACATGGTTGCGGTCCATAATGCTGATAAAGTACCGTCGGATCAACAAAAGGCTGCTATATTAACAAAGATGGATGCTTGTACCCATCTCTTGGATGATCATTTGCTTCAGGTAAAGAACCAGGTCATAGCTGGTTTAAACCACCTTGAATCTAAAAGAAGCAAGGACAGACTCTCTCAAACCAAAGAACTAATTGAAGAAGTCAAAATGGGAAAGAGAGATACAATCAAGTCCAACACTGAGAATGTTGTGTGGGCCATAAATAAAATAAGGGGATCATTCAGGATAGAACCATTTCAATGTGATAACATCCCCATATTCCCCACACAGATTCAAGATGCCTTGATTGTAGGTCATTTAGCTCAATATGCTGAAGAAGGAGCTTTGTAGGATGAACCAGTTGCTGATATTCCATCATTTAACCCACCACTCACCAGATTGTGAAGTCCAAGGGGAAAACTACAGCCACTAAAGCCGAAGAAGCTATCAGGTCCGGCAAGAAAAGATACACATAGAAAATGGAAGCTGGGCCCGACTTTGAGCAGTGGAGCCCAAAGTCAAGGGCCATAATTCTCTCAGTATGGGAGCAAGTAAAGACCAAGAATACTGGGAGAGGAAAACTGTATAGTTCTATTGAATGCGCTAAGATGGAAGAAAGGGAAAATGAAAGAAGGAAATACAGAAAGGACAGGAATGTTGGCACCCAACCACCAAATGATGTTGAGCTTGCAATGTATAATCCAAAACCCTTCAGTTACTTCCAAAGACAGTGAAAAAGTCTGAATCTGCAACAAAGAAGACTATCAAGAAGCCCAAAAGTGGTGGCATTGTTATAACAGAACCTGAAACATGATAATGTTTCCTGTTTATCTTAGAGGGTTGAAGGAAGTGTGATTTTATATGATGCACATTAAAAACATTTAAGTTAATGAATATCTACTTAAATTAAATTATTGTTCATAATATATGTGATATGCTTGTTGTGTGCATCATTTTTATGCTGAATGTGTGAGTTGGTGTATATCATTATCTTAGATTTTGACTTCTTCAAATAGGGGGAGATTGTTGAGAGCATTGATCCTAATATCTAAGATTTGAAGAAGTCCTAATGAATAATAGTATACACGTGCGTGTAATCTAATAGTTATCATAAGTTTTATTTATGCAGGATGTTCCTTAGAACATGAGTAGACAGGCTGTTCTAGTGGTTGTGACAGGTGGTCACAAGGAAGAGATGTGGAGAGACTGAAATCAGTCTGAGTCCATAATAGTTGAGTAAAGACAACTTACTTAACGCCAGATAAGCAGAAGCATTGCGACAAGATCACGCAGTCAAAGCCTTTGCTTTGGCATTGAAGAAAAGTGGCTAAGTCCCTAGGCATCGAGTGATGTCAACTCACTCCACGCCATACAGCTAAAAGTGTTGAGACAAGCTCATGCAGTCAAAGACTTTGCTTTGGAATTGAAGAAAAGTGTCAAAGTCCACAGGCGTTGAGTGATATCAACTCATTCAACACCATATGGCTAGAAGCATTTAGTCAAGCTCTCTTAGTCAAAGACTGAAGAGAAGAGACAAAAAAATCTAAGTACAAAAGTGTTGAGTGATAAAGATTCACTCAACTCCCTCAATGCCTCAGCAAGCCAGAAGAATTTCGAGAAGCGGCAATGCATAAAAGCGTTGAGTGGTGAAGCGTCACTCAATGCTCTCAATGCTAGTTGATGCTGGAAGATTGTGTAAGGACAAAAGCGTTGAGTGATGAAGTTTCACTAAACACTCTCAACGCTTCATAATAGAATTATTGGTTTTGTTTTGGAGTTGAGTGAAGCCTATTCACTAAAGGCCTAGTGATAAAAAATCTGTCTAAGTATTTTGGCATTGCGTCAAGCCTATTCACTCAACGCCTAGTGACAGAAAGTCTGTGTAATGCCCCTGATTTTTCATGGTTTATTTAAAACCCCTTCAGTAATGTATTTTGACATCAGTGCGTTACGTTGATACGTAGTTCGTGGGTACAGCTGTTTGAGCGTGAATTTTGCTCGTTGGTATCTATGGTTTTGGTTAGGGAGAATTAGCTTGGCTAATTTTCCCTGTGTTTTGATATTCCCTTGCGAGCCGAGGTTCATTTTGGAACATGATGAAGCGTTTTTGGGATATTTGGTATTTAGACTTCGAGGACTGTTTACCCGAGTTTGATTTGATGGATTTCAATTTTGACTGCGCTGTTGGATTCGTAGCATCGGGATTTAGCTACAATGCACTTTCATAGAAATCCGAGTTAGTATGAGTTTTAGTCATTTGGAAGTTTTAATAATAATAATAATATTATATTATATTATTTATTCCATATAAATAGCCTTGCGATAAGATGGAAACCCTATTCATCATCTTTCTTAAAATCGTCTGACTAAGTTGCGGAAGACGAGAGCGGCGGACATTGCGAAACTTTCAACATTTGATTGTAGGAGCTCTGGTGCACGAAATCTTCAACGGGGAGTTGATCCGGTTAGCTCTCAACAAGATCTATGTTTCTACAGAGAGTTTTTCCCATTTCATGGATTTTTAGAGATTAAGGTATGCAGTTTTGACCTTCTCACCTCTTGAAAAGTTTCATGTTTTGCTACTTAGGTATTTTTGCCTACAGATTTGTGAGGAGGAGCGCTGGTGTTGCTGGTGTTCGTCAAATATTTGAGGCAAGTGGCAGTTTTCCCCATTGCTCATACTTTGTTTCCTATTTTCTTATTTCTTTCACTATACAGAAATTGGGATTAGGGTACGGTTTGGCCGTTTAGACCTGATGCTTAGTGCAAAATTTCTGGTCATGGGCCATTCGACGTATTTTATTGCTAGTATGTGTTAGGTTTGTCATCGTTGGGCTGATAGTTTTTAAAACGTCAAGTTTTACCTATTAGCCTAAGTAAATTCATCTTACATGACTGTTAGCCAAGGCAAAATCTGTCGAATGTCAGGCAGTCTGTTAATCTGTCAAAATTCGGCTTATGCCGCAATTAGTCAAAGCAAGGATTAATCGTATTAGGAAGGTTAGAATTTATGAAATATAGTTGGAGTTTTGGTCTAAGTAAAATTCCGCTGGTATTAGTAGGAGCAGAGTCAAATTCGTCGAGTATCCGATATAATTTTGTTAGGTAATGCTTGACATTGAGTTGTTTGTACGGCTAAGGTAAAAGCGTTGAATGCGCTGAATGCACTCAACACGGCGTTGAGTGAAGTTCACTTGGCATTGAGTGGTCTGTGTGGCTGAGGCAAAAGCATTTAGTGCACTGAATGCACTAAACGCGACAGCGAGTGAAGTTCACTTATCATTGAGTGTTCTGTATGGCTAAGGCAAAAGAATTGAGTCCACTGAATGAACTCAACGCAAGGTTGAGTGAAGTTCACTTGGGGTTGAGTGGTCAGTGCGGCTAAGGCAAAAGCGTTGAGTGCGCTGAATGCACTCAATATGCTGTTGAGTGAAGTTGACTTGTAGTTGAGTGGCCTATGCGGCTAAGGAAAAAAGCATTGAGTGCGTTGTATTCACTCAATGCGGCGTTGAGTGAAGTTCACTTGGTATTACGTGGTATATGCGGATAAGTCAAAAGCCTTGAGTGAGCTAAATGCACTCAACATAGCATTAAATGAAGTTCACTTGACATTGAGTGGTCTTTGAGGATAAGGTAGAAGCATTGAGTGCGCTGAATGTGTTGGTTATTGTATCCACAATAAACTAGAATTGTGTGAAGTCACCCTTGAACTAAGATGAATTTAGTATGTATTTGATGCCTTCCTCTAGTTGAATGCGTGCAGTTATTTATTGGAGAGGGTAGACCAATGTCAATTTACAATGAGTCACTTAACACAAGACAATGCAATGTAATCCTTCATTGTGTGATCCATGGTGCTGACTCATGTGTAATCTCTCTATTGGAATGCACTTCATTTTCAAGTACTAAAGCATGGAAGAAAAGAAGTGTTGCTGGTCCCAGAACAAAGAAGAAAATTTTGCTAAGTCCATTCTTTGAAAAAAAAAGTTTTTTGAAAGGTCTAGTTAAAGTTTTTGAGAAAGAAGAACAGCTCTTGAAAAACATAAAGACTTTTTGAAAAACTCTAAAAATTTCTAAGTTCTCTTTTTCGAGAAATGCCCTATTGATTTCGCGAAAATGCCAAGTTCATTTTTCGAAAGGAAGTATAGTTTTCGAAAAGTTCATATTCATTCTTCGAAAAAGAAAGTTGTTTTCTAAAAGTCAAAGTCCATTTTTTGAAAAACCAGTTCCTCATTTCAGAGAATCCTGCGTGAATTCTTTTTCAAAAAGGCTAATCCATTTCTCGATAAAAACAAATTCTTTTCGAAAAATCAAGATGTCTTTCGACGAATGGAGTTGTGGAAATTTCATATTTTCAATTCATCGAACGTAGTTCATTCAATTCGTCGAACGGACTTCATATTTCGTCGAATGTGTTTCTTTCATTTGTCGAACGAGATTTCATTCGTCGAACAACAATTCATAAT
Source organism: Platanthera guangdongensis (assembly GCA_039583875.1). Taxonomy (NCBI): domain Eukaryota; kingdom Viridiplantae; phylum Streptophyta; class Magnoliopsida; order Asparagales; family Orchidaceae; genus Platanthera; species Platanthera guangdongensis. The sequence continues at coordinate 186,935,253 of CM077158.1, read as the reverse complement.
TTGTCCAACGGAGTTCATAATTTGTCAAACAATTTCTTTCATTCATCGAACGGGATTTCATTCGTTGAACAGGATTTTAAATACTAATACGTGTTTAATATGATTTATTATCATTCCTTAAATGATTTCAGACCGTTAGTGATTTCCTATATAAAGTATTTTCAATTGATTCGCTAACCCTAACTAACTAACAGAGATAGAAAATTTAGAAATTAGAATCTCCGTAAGTTCTAGATCGGGAAAAGCCGCGCGCCTCCATCTTCATTCTTCTATGTCGCTTCTTCCATGATACAACGATTCAATAGAAGAAAAGATTAGTCGGATCAAGATTCAAGTTCCTTCAATCATCCTGTTGATCTTATCGGATCCTAAGTGCTTAAGATCGTGTTTTCTTGAGATTTCTTCCTCAACATCTTCTTCAAGAATTTCATGTTTCAAGAGGGAAGAAGTTTGAAGATTTCAGATCTCGAAGTTAAATTTTCATTTTACTTGTAAAATTATTTCAACTCTTGTAGGACCCTTGTCTTCGAGTTTGTAGGAAGATTTTTCTTTCTTCCGAGTGTAGATCCCGTTTTGAGGGATCGAGTTTGTAGGAGTGTGTTAACTCTGAGTTGTAGGAGCGTTGCTCTAAGGTGTATGATTGTTTTAATCCGAGATATAGTGAAGTAGCCAAGGCTATCCTTGGTGCTAGATTGGTGAGGTGGAGATTGGACGTATCCAAGATTGGGGAACCACTATAATTCCTTGTGTCGTCTGGTTTGTGCTTGATTACTTGCTGTGTTACACTCTCTAAAATTTTTATCCGGCAAAAGATGAAGATCTTACCTATTCACACCCTCACCCCTTTAGGTGATTTAGGTAGACAACTAGATATTTTTAATTGGTATCAGAGGGAAGTTGTTCTCAAAAGGTTCACACCTTGATTAGATTTACATCTAGTTGTCTTATAGATTATCAAGCATGGATAGATCCAACGACTCCACATAGCTTCCGGTGTGCACAAAGGGTAACTTTCCCATGTGGAAAAAGTGAATAAGATTTTTTATGGAAGATGTTTATCCCCACGTATTCATTATAGTGGAAGAAGGCCCATATGTTCCCATGACATCCTCCACTATTATTCCAACCAGAAAGGTACCAAAGAAACAGATGGATCTCGACAAGGATGAGATTGCACTTGTCTCTTTGGACAAGAAAGCTAAAAATATCATCGTAAGTACAGTTGATGACTCCATGTTGCAAAAAATTATTCACTGCCAATCTGCTAAGTAAATGTTGCAGTCTTTGATTGTTTTGATGGAAGGTACCGAAGAAGTAAGGGATGACAGAAGATCCTTTCTAAATCAAAAGTATGAGTCTTTCAAGCAAGGACTAAGGGCATAATAGACGATTCATTTGAAAACTTCTTCAAGATCGTCAACACCCTGAAGAGCTACAAACGGGTTTTCACTAATGGAGAACTAAATGACAAGTTCTTAAGATTCTTGACTAAGGAATGAGACAATAAGATCTATGCTATGATGGAGTTTGGGAGACTGGTTGACACTGACCCCTAGAACCTCTTCGGGAAGCTTATGAACTATGAGCTTCAAAACAATGCCAGAAAAGCTGAAGAAGAGGGCAGCAGATCTTCATCAAAAGAGAAGTCTATTCCACTGAAGGCAGACAGCTCATGGATGGCTAAGGCAGAATCTCCTGCTCTCTCTTACAAAGAAAGTGAAGAAAAAGACTCACAGCCAAGCACCTCATGCTCAGAGTTATCTGATGGAGAGTTTTTTCTTCTGTCCAAACAATTCAAGAAGTTTCTTAGTAAGAAGAAACACATGAGAGGCAAAGACTTCTCTTACAGAAGATCACGTCACGATGGTGATCATCAGAAGAAATGACACACAAATGATAGGTATAATTCTAGACAGAACAAACATATTTCAATTGATATTGTGTGCTCTTGCTGTAATAAGCTAGGTCACATGATCGTCGACTGCCCTCACAATAAAAAGTAGGGTGGAAGAAAAGAAGAACGAAAATCTTTCCTCAGTAAGAAGAAGGAGAAAAGATTCATAATAAAGAAGCAGAAGACCCTCAGTGACACTGACTCATCCGAGTCAATAGAGGATGAAGAAGCCTACTTCGGGCTCATGGCTCACTGAGATGATGAAGAAGTTGTCCCCCAATTTCATCGGTAGGTAAATTCTCATACTATTCTTTCAGAGTCCAATACTCCTGATGATGACCATGAGGACTGTACCTCTGATGATGAATCAGAACTCATGGGTCAGTATAAAGATCTGATCAAGGTCTATGACTGATGTAGAAAAGTTGTTAGAACTAAGGCCAAGGAAATAAAATCCCTTAAGGCTGAGGAGATCACTCTAAGGGAGGAAGTCGCAAGAATGGACTCACTCAGATAGGAATTCGAAGTCGTGATCAAAGAATACAACAAAGCTCTCGAGCAACACAACCTGGAAGATAAAATCATCGAGAAGTTGGAAGTATAGCTTGTCACTGAAAAGAAACTTGTTGAAAGTTTCTCCATGCCCAAAACAGTCCTTCCATTTGTTGTTGAATTCTCTGCTCAGGCTAAAGGAGCTGTCTTAGGCCATGAGGTTGCTACTAGTAAATCCTTTAGGAGAAATAAGCCTCAAAGAAAAAAATAAGGCTGCTAAGAAAGCTTTAGCCAAAGAGAAAGGGAAGGCCCCTCTAGATCATACTTCGTTTAAGAAGGCAATCTTCCCAATGAACTAGTTTGATTTTGATTCATCATATGATTATTTTACCAGGCCTACTTATGTAGAGCCTAAGTCACGATACCAAGGATGGATATGTTCGTGTAACTATGGTGAAAGTGTGTTTAAGGCATCTTACGAAGAAATCCAAATAAGGAGTTATGGCCCATATGTTCATGGACATAACAACAAGAAGGCATCTAAAGCCAAGCCTGTTGTACATAAGGAATAGGAGATGCACTAGCCTTATAACCACCATCATCATAAGGATTCTTCCTCAAATTCAGTTGCACCTGCTAGATCACATATTCAAAAGATCAAGCAGGAGACCTGGAGAAGATACAATAGGTTTGACTGCTGGTGCTGCAAAAACGTTGGTCACTTTGCTGTGGATTGCTTGTTTAATCCCAGAAATTTTGAAACTCCTCAAATTAACCATATGAGGCAGGCCATCTGCAAGGCTAATGTTTCTAGGGGGAGTATGCTGACCAGGAAGAAAGGACCCAAATGCGTTTCTATTCCTAAGGTCAACTAATTTATTATTGCAGGTATTTCCAAAGGCCAACAAAACGCCTACCTAGTATTTGGACAGTGGATGCTCTCGACATATGACCGGGACAAGAAGCGTACTTAAGAATTATACACCAGTCAAAGATGGTCCAAAGGTTATATTTTGTGGCTCTTATCGTGGAATCACAAAAGGCTACGGTATTAATTCTAACGGTATAGTTTCATTCACTGATGTGGCTTATGTGAAAGGATTAGAACATAATTTTATCAGCATAAGTCAATTATGTGATAAAGACTTTATTGTTACCTTTTCTAAGGATCAGTGCCCTATAAATTCGGACTTTATTATGGAGACGATATTAACAGGCACAAGGATAAGAAATATATTGTGTCTTATTTTTCTATGCTTAGACACTTCTACCCTAGCATGTTTTGTTTCAAAAGATAGTGCATCTATTTATGATAAATGACACAAGAGACTTGCACATATAAATTTCAAAACCATTAATATGTTATTTTCTCAACACTTAGTAGTGACACACCTACTATTATCTGTATTTAAGAGAGTCTATGTCACGCATGCCAGATGGGCAACCAGATAAGGGCTACCTTTAATGGCATTATTTATAAGAATTCCTCAAGGTGTTTGTATTTATTGAACATGGACTTATTCAGACCAATGCATGTTCGTAGCTTATGAGGTATGTCATATACTCTGGTGATTGTTGATGATCACTCACATTTTACTTGGGTGTTCTTTCTGAAACAAAAGTCAGATATCGTGACCACAGAACAGAATTCGAATTTGCTGCCATGACAGAATTCTATGGAAGTCTAGGTATCTTTCATGAGTTTTCCTCCCCGAGCACTCCACAACAAAATGGAGGTGCAGTGATAAGGACGGAATACTCATTGAAGCATGTACTACACTGCTGACTGACACATATCTACTAGAGTACTTCTGCGATGAGGCCGTCAATACAGCTTATCACGTGCAAAATAGAGTGTTGATAAACAAGAATCATCGTAAGACTCCCTATGAGCTACTGAAAGGCAGGAGACCGGTAGTGTCCTACTTCAGGATCTTTGGATGCAAATGCTATGTACTTAATAATGGGAAATATCATCATACTAAGTTTGGAGAAAAATGTTTTGAAGGTATTTTCTTATGTTATAGTAGCCACAATACGGCTTACAGAATCTTTAATTAGAAAACTCAGGTGGTAGAAGAGTCAATTAATGTCGTATTTGATGAGATGAGCTTGCTACATAGCAGATCTTCTAGTGTTCTTGTTGAAGATGCTGGTTTAAAGCTAAAAGAATTAATGTTTAATAAGACAGTTGAAGAAAGAGCTCAAAGTTCATCAAGATCACTCCTCAAACCTCAATTGGAGAAGAGGATCACCAAGAAGAGGAAATTATCCAAGTGGAAGAAGTAACTCCAGAAAAAGTAGAAGCTATCGATGCAAGAACTCTAGAGCTCGGACACTTGAGGGATCACCCGATTGATCAAATCATAGGACACCCCCATGACGGTGTAAGAACTCGAAGAGGTACTACTAATAAAAATTTGCATTTGAGTTTACTCTCACAAGTTGAACCAAAGAAATTCGAAGAAGCAAACAAAGACGGATCGTGGATTATTGCAATGGAAGAAGAACTAAATCATTTTAAACGCTGTCAAGTCTGTAAGCTTGTACCAAGACCCAAAGGCTAGAATGTAATTGGAACAAAGTTTGTCTACAGGAACAAGATGGATGAAGATGGAACTATCATCAAAAACAAAACCAGACTAGTGGCTAAAAGATACAGAGAGGAAGAAGGGATCGACTTTGATCAGACCTATGCTCTAGGGGAAAGACTCGAATCCATCAGGTTGTTCCTCGCTTATGCTGCACTTATGGGCTTCATTGTCTATCAAATGGACATGAAGTCTTCTTTCCTCAATGGTAATATATAGGAAGAAGTATATGTGGAACAACCCCCATGTTTTGTTGATCCTAACCATCCTGACCATGTTTACTTATTATTTAAAGCACTATACGATTTAAAACATGCTCCACGAGTTTGGTATGAACCGATATCTAACTTTCTTCTTGAGAACAAGTTCACAAGGGGAAAGATAGATGAGACATTATTTATTAGGGTAGTGAAAGACAAGATTTTGGTAGTGTAAATCTATGTCAATGATAATATTTTTGGCTCAACTGATGAAAACCTCTGCAAGAATTATTCGAAACTTATGCAAGGGTAGTTTGAAATAAGCAGTATAGGTGAGCTGAAGTATTTCTTAGGACTTCAGGTGAAACAATCTGAAGATGGAATTTTCATCTCCCAGACAAAGTTCACCAAGGAGTTAATTAAGAAATTCAGAATGAAGATTACAACCTCTATGAGGAATCTAATGTGTTCAGCTATGTCTCTGGACATGGATGAGAAAGGGAATCCTTTTGATGAAATAAAGTATGGAAGAATAATTGGACCCTAAATCTATCTTACTACTAGCAAGACTGACATAATGTTTTCAACATGTGTGTGTGCTAGATATCAGGTGAACTCTAAGGAATCTCACTACCCTGCTGCAAAGCAGATTTTGATATACCTTAAAGGAACACAAAATCTTGGCTTATGGTACCCCAAAAATAATGATAGAGAACTAATTGGATTTTCAGATACAGACTTTGCGGGTAGCAAAGACAACAAAAAGAGCACATCTGGGACTTGCCAATTCCTTCGAAGAAGACTCATTTCTTGGAGTACCATGAAGCAAAATTGTGTTGTAATGTCATCAGGTGAGTTAGAATGTATTCTGCAGGCAGTTGTTGTGCACAACCTCTCTGGATAAAGAATCATTTTGAAGACTACAACTTGAAGTTCAGGGACATTCTGATGTTTTGTTACTCCTCCAGCACTATAACAATAGTCAAAAATCAAGTTTCACATAGCCGGATGAAGAATATCGAACTGTGATATCATTTAATTGGAGAGCAAGTGGAGAATGGAGACATCAACCTCCAGTATGTTGCCATAGATAGACAAGTTGCAAAAAGTTTCACGAAGCCGCTCGATGAGAGAAAGTTCTTGCTCTTCAATACAAAACTTTGTGTGCTCAACATGGAGACAGGAAAAGTTCATAGTTCAAGTAAAGAAAGGATTCAGAATCAGCCTCTCAGAACATGCCAAGGAAAAATCTTACTCAGCGAACTTTCAGAGGAAAGGATGGGCTCAAACTTGGATTTCTCTAAAATAGTCTTGGATTTCTCGAAAACAACTTGAATTTTTCGAAAAGATTTTAATTTTTCGAAAGGACTTATGAATTTTTCTAAAAGACTTGGATTCTTCAAAAAACTTCTAGGATTTTTTGAAAACCATTCTAAGACTTTTCGAAAAATAAACTTCGAATTCATTTCAAAAAATAAAATACCTTTTGAAAATTAATGTCGAGTTTTTGAAAAATGCCAAAACTATTTGCCAAAATTTCTAAACATTTGAATCGCCATCCAGGTACACCTATCCTTATCTCTCAAAATTTCTAATTATATATATAAATAGGGTTGTCCATAGAAATATCTAAATTTCAAAATTTGATGACTAGGGTTCTTTCAAAGAACGACGAGTCATCTCCTCTTGTTTCGCCATTCTTGCCGAAAAAGATTTCGTTTTACTTTAACAAGTCAGAAATATCTCAACCTCTATAATCCATGGCTCCTACTGCTAAGATAGGGTTTAGTAGTGAGTTTGTTCGCACTGGAATCATCGACCTTTCCAATGACTTCAGAAACATCATTATCCTCCTTAAAACTACCGGTATAACTTTTTTTCTCGAGCAACCATGCAAGGTTTTAATTCCAGACATCAAAGAGTTCTTCACATATGACAAGATTAAGAGAAGTGGAATGGTATTGAGAAGCACAGTGAGGAATATGAAGATCAAGATCACGGCTTCGTCCTTACCAGAGTTTCTAAAGTTGCCCGCAATTGACAAGGAAGATTACTTTGAAGAACCCGATTACTCTATTTTCCATTTCCTTTTGTGGTCTCTCTGAATCAACAACTTCCATTTGTCGACCGCATATGAATGCTAAAAGCAAGATCCTAGCTGATATATTAGGTAAGGTCCTCTGCACAACTCACTCCATTGGATATATTTGCTCAGATGTTTTCTACAAGATGACAGCAATAATCTGTTGCAAAAAATTCCAATGGGGGCAAATGATATTTGACAAGATTAAGGGAAGTATAAAGACACCAAATTATGTCAGGACCATCAACTTATATCTAAATTAAGTACACCCAGTAATTTTTGACATGTCCAAAGGTGTATCTGTTCACCACCTCAAGAAAGTCATGATGGCCTCCATAAACAGATAGGAGATAAAAATACCAAGGCCAGGACAGGCCCCACAAGTCACAAGTATTATATTTTATGATGAGGACATGATCCCATCTCCTCCTCACACTGATATAACAAGCACATCTAGTGAAGTTGTTGAGGGGAAGCCTGCTACTTCAGTTCAAGAAGATATAGAGCTTGCTGAATTTTCAGATACAGAAGTTCAATCAGATGTCTCTACAGCCCAAGTTCACGAGAAAGTTACTAATGATAATGTAGTAGTGATAGAAGAAGGTAAAGCTCTATCTGATGATGAGCAGAGCACCCCTGCACCTGATGATGGCTCAGGAATGAGTGTTCACTCCTCCCTTGACCAAGAAACTCCACTAAATACTACAGAGGGCATTAATACGATGATAGAAGAACTCAACTAAGATGACCCCATGTTCATCTCTCTTGAGAAGACTACTGCAAAGTTCCCCAAAGCTAACCCTGAAAAGACACCTGAAGAAAATCCTCCAGAAGAGATACATGAAGACTCTCTGCCACAGACACATATTGAGGGAGAGACTGATGTTATATTAATTGATGAAGAAGAAATTATTCCCGAGCCTACTGAGTCTCCCATGAGGAATCTAGATTATTCTATCCCTTCCATACTTGGGTAGGGGGATGAGATTCTACCTTTCCAAAGACCATAGAATACAGTTGTAATTGAAGAAATCTCACCATGGTCAGTCCCTGCTCTTCATCCTCCACCTCCTCCTACTATTATTATTCCTGATTGTACCCTATTGGGTAAAATTGAATCAATGCTTACACAACAACGAGAGTACTTTGATAAGTCTCTCAAAGAAGTTACTGAAAAAGTCACTGCTCTTGAAAAAGAGATGAGCAGGGGCTTTGCTGAAATAGAGCACAATATAGATGAATTCAAATGAATGTTGCAAATTTGAGGAAAGGCCATATACTATACTATCACTAGTATTGGTCACGTCATGGATCAATTAGTCATACTGGCCAACAGATTAACCTGGAGAAGAAAGATCAAGAACATAACTTCAAGACTTGTGAAGAAGTTGGGAAGTTCAAAGAAGATGCCATAGCAACCCTCTCCGTAGAACTCAAAAAGTGGGAGGATAAGGTAAATGAATATCTAACAAAATCTAGTGAAGACATGACAACACTATAGGATGCTAAACTGAAAGATATAAGTATAGATTTATAGAAATAGATTCATCGTGTAAAGTTTCATACTTATGACACTGATGCATAGATGCATAATCGGATAGTTCCAGACTTTCCAGTCAATCCAAATGTGGCTCCACCTCCTCCACCTAATCCCGCTGTCTGCATGCCTACATTCTCTCATAGACCGGAACATTATGACGATCCTCCTGAAGATTACTCTCATATATGGACTTCTGATATACAAGAGCAGCTTCAAGAGATTCCTCCGGATATGCAAGCTCCAAAAAGAAGGAAGTATGGTGAGGGTGCCTCTGCCAGTTGATCAATTCCAACTCATGAAGCTAAGAAAAGAAAAGCATAAAAAATTGCTGAAGTGTGGAGCCCAACCTCCAAGTCACTTATTCTTGAGACTGTAAAGATGGTTGTAGATTACAATGAAGATAGAAATGATCATTACAGTCCCCTGGAGTGGGACCTCTATGAAAAATCTTTAACTAAAAGGAGAATCTATGATAAAGAATATGGGAGGAATAATACCAAAGCTCCTTCAAATCCTGCTAAGTACTACCCCAAGCCCTACAACTATCAAAAGAGATAGCAAGAGAATAAAGAAAGGCTGCAACAACAGCAATTCAAATGATTAGAGTTTAGCCATAGTATAGAATTTATGGATATGGACACCTCTATGGACATACTCCATATATATATATATAATTTTGAATTTTTATGATATATTATTTCTCATTTATCATTGAAATTACTATTGTTTTGTTAGTAGATTCTTTTAATTATTTTGATATAATTCACCTTAGTGTAGAGGGTTCTAACTTCTATAAAGAGAGTGGAGATTGTTTGGTGTTGTATCTATAATAACATATATTTGTGTGAAGTCACCCTTGAATTAAGATGAACTAAGTATGTATTTAATGCCTTTCTCTAGTTGAATTCTTGCAGGTCTTTATTTCTATTTGTAGATCAATGTCAGTTTACAATGAGTCACATAACATAGGACCATGCAATGTAATCCCTCATTGTGTGATCCATGGTGTTGACTCATGTGTAACCTCTCTATTGGGATGCACTTCATTTTCAAGTACTAAAGCATGGAAGAAAGGAAGTGTCGTGGTTACTTGAACAAATAAGAAAATTTACGAAGTCCATTCTTCGAAAAGAAAGAAAGTATTTTGAAAGGTCCAGTTAAATTTTTCGAGAAAGAAGAACTGTTCTCGAAAAATATAAAGACTTTTCGAAAAACTCTCTAAAAATTTCTAAGTTCTCTTTTTCGAGAAATGCCCTGTTGATATCCCGAAAAAGCCAAGTTCATTTTTCAAAAAGAAATATAGTTTTTGAAAAATTCAGATTTATTCTTCGAAAAAGAAAGCAGTTTTCGAAAAGTCAAAGTTCATTTTTCGAAAAACCAGTTAATCAGTTTAGAGAATTCTGCGTGAAGCCTTTTTCGAAAATGATAAGCCATTTCACGATAAAAAAAATTCTTTTCAAAAAATCAAGATGTCATTCAAAGAATGGAGTTGCAGAAAACCCAGATTTTGAATTCGTCGAATGTAGCTTCATTCAATTCATCGAATGAAGTTCATAACTCTTCGAACGATTTTCTTTCATTCGTCGAACGGAATTTCATTCGTCGAACGGGAATTGATAATTCGTCGAATGGAGTTCATAATTTGCCAAACATATTTCTTTCATTCGTCGAACGGGATTTCATTCGTCGAACAAGATTTAAAATACTAGTCCGTCTTTAATATGATTGATTATCATTTCTTAAATGATTTCTGAATGTTATTGATTTCCTATATAAAGTGTTTTCAATGGATTCACTAACCCTAACTAACTAACAGAGATAGAAAATTCAGAAATCAGAATTGCCACAAGTTCTAGATCGGGAAAAGTCGCACACCGCCATCTCAATTCTTCTCTGGAGCTTCTTCCTTGATCCTGCGATTCGACAGAAGAAAAGATTCGAATGAATAAGATTCATGTTCCTTTAATCATCCTATTGATCTTGTCGGATCATAAGTGCTTCAGATCGTGTTTCCTCGAGATTTCTTCCTCAATATCGTCTTCAAGAATTTCAAGTTTCAAGATGGAAGAAGTTGGAAGATTTCAGATATGGAAGTTAAATTTTAATTTTAGTTGTAAAATTATTTTAACTCTTATAGGAGTCTTGTCTCCGAGTTTGTAGGAAGATTTTTCTTTTCTTTTGAGTGTAGATCCCATTTTGGGGGATCGAGTTTGTAGGAGTGTGTTAACTCCGAGTGGTAGGAGCGTTACTCCGAGGTGTAGGATTGTTTTTATCCGAGATTAGTGAAGTAACTAAGGCTAGCTGTGGTGCTAGATTGGTGAGGTGGAGAGTGGATGTACCTATGATTGTGGACACAATATATTCCAAATTGTGTCTGGTTTGTGCTTCATTACTTGTTGTGTTAAAATCTCTCAAATTTTTATTCTACAAAATACGCAAATCTCACCTATTCACTCACCCCTCTAGTTGATTTAGGTACACAACTAGATACTTTCAGAATTCACTTAACGTGGCGTTGAGTGAAATAGCATTGAGTAAAACCTTGGCGTTGAGTAGCTTCGAGACTTAGCCAAAAACATTGAGTTGACTCAACGTGGCGTTGAGTGGACTCAATGCGGAATTGAGTGAAGGTATTTTTAGATGAGTAATCTGGTTGGCGTAGAGTGCCTTGATTGCACTCAATGCGGAGTCAAGTGTACTTGACACTTTTCCGGTAAAGTTAGAAATTTTTCGGATTAAGCTGAATTCGTCATGTATGATTTAGAATGGCTATCACTTGGCAATTTTCTTCCTTTATGTCGAGGAGAGTTTCGTATCCTGGTTGAGGTTATAGGTGTTTATGGACATTATGTGTGTACTTTGGTTGGTAATGGATAAAGGAAACCCAACCTTGTGCCAAATTGTGAATCATTAAACTGCTGGGCTTGGTTTTTGGTCTGTGTGTTGAGTTGGACAATGTTTCCACCACCACAACCACTTGTTTATATATATTTTGATTGTTGGGTTGAGTTGGACAATATTCCCACCACCATTGTGTCTTGTTGAGACAATTGGACTATCGGGTTGTGTTGGACAATGTTGCCCCCACCACAATACCATCTTGGAATATGATGGGTCTGTAAGTTTGGGTTGGACAATGTGGTCACCAACTCAGGACCATTTCTTACCAGGGTTAATGATTCATGTGTAGAGTACTTAAGTCTCTTTCTTCTATTGTATAGATATATGTTATTCTGCTTACTCTTGTAGATATTCTTGTAGCATTGCTTCGTTTCGCGCTTGGTATAACTTTCTTACTTTTAAAATCAATAAGTAGATCTTTTACGATTGTCATATGATTATTTGCTGAGATTTGACAGTTTCCTTATGTTGGATTGGTAACCCTTTATTCCCTTTTGATTTATTGCTAACCATTTGATCTTTGATCGCCACTTGTATTTTCATTCTTGCTGAGATGTTCTTTCTTTTAGTGCCTCGGGTTTGGAGAAGTACCCGATTGAGCGGCTAGGGTTGGTTTTTGGCCGGTACTCTATAACTATCATTTTCTCACCAACTGTGAGATAATTGTAGTTTGTATTCTTTTAGTTCAAACATACATACCTTTTAGTGGGTTCGTCTCAGGTTGTTGACGCCCACCAAATTTTTTTTATTTAATGTTAACTACTTGCTAACTACTAAGCCTTGTCTTATGATGGTTTGGATTTACTTGCTCTTTGGGAAGGTTTTATGCTAGGTTGCATGTTAGATATTTTAAAGTATAAAAGTATTAACTCTTTTACCTCATGCATGACATCTTTTGAAGCTAATGTCACTATATTTTATTGAACGTACAAACTAATTTATATACTTATACTAAATATAGAGTCATGAATAACATGAGTTGTCCTATGGGGATATTTATGCTTGTTACACCAGAAAGGTTATCACCCGACAATACCTATTTACCGCGCGGCGGTAGCTACAGGATTATGTGCCGCAAGTTTTGCCCTATTCGGAGGATGACTTGTTTTCCGCCCAACTTTGCACCACAAACCCTAAGGGAGAGCTCCAGCTTCTCCTTCTTCCACATTCCTTCAGGGCTTTGCCCTTGATCGCTTCACAACATCCAAGAACTTCATGGAAAGAATTCTTCACTTAACATCGAGACTGAGGAAGGAAATCATAGCTTTGGATGTGGCCAGATTGTTGTTTATCGAAAAATATTGTTATATTCGGAGTAAGTTACAGCACTCATGTACCATGGAAGATAGTTAGGACCGAGAGAGGTCATAGATTGATAACCCGACGATTCCCATGAATCTACAACAAGACTTTGGATTCAGTTGTATCTTCTACCTTTTTCTTCACTTGGATTGTTGTTGATTAGTGTAATCTCCTTTATTTCGAAGATGTGTGTCTTTAAAACCATGATTTGTATTGTTATTTCAAGTTCATGAAATTAGTTGTTAGTTTATATTGTGCTTGAATTACGGAGATTCCACCATCACCATACACCCCATTATGCAAGCCTACACCACCATTTTGCTCGACAACTCTTCCATTCTGCAAGCCTAATCTTCCATTATGCGTGCATACTCTTCAATTCGCCAAGTGATGGACCGCGTAATCCCTGATGTTGTGAAGCGGTGTTGGCGACCTGCATTTGTAATTTAGGTTTCATTTATTTTTTTTACCACTGGACAACCCGTTCCTGCAACTCTTCTAACAATTTGAACTCCAATCTCAAGTCCTTCCTCGAAATCAAAGTCCACCTTATTGTGTTCCATGTGAAATCGATACTTGGGGGAAACTCAAACATTTTTTATAACTTGAGCAACCGGTGCACTTGTTTTTTTGCGCATCAGTGTGGTTCAAAAGTGTTCCTCCAGCAGCTGCATTGATCATTGCACGGAAATTTTGCTCGATTATGAAGTAGAAAATCTCTACGAGGTTCCACGGTTGACACTCATGCTAGAAGAATTTTCTAAAGAGCTTGGTGAACCTCTCTGAAATATGGGGTTAGGCCTGATTTACTCTAGAGGGGGGTGAATAGAGTAATTTTAAATCTTTTTGCTGTTTATAAAATAATATCAGAGTAATGAAATAATATATACCAAGATTAACAGAAAGCAAAAGCAACCTAAGTTAATCTAAGCTAACACAGCACAGATAACCTAAACTATCATAGTCACAGCAAGAACAAAAAGAAAACGGCAACCAGACAACACAAGAAGTTTTATAGTGGTTCCCCAACCTGGGTACATCCACTCTTCTACCACCCTGGTAGGAATCCACTAGCAGGTTTTGATCAGGTGACTGCCACCAATGAGCTTTTGGTCAGGTGCTCAAAAATCAAAATAAACTCTTGAAGGGAGTTAATAAACCCTTTATACAGAGGGGGGAGAGAGATTGATGGTGTCTTCTCTTTCTCTATTCAACAGAGAAGACAAGTGAATTTTCTGTTGTCAAGAACTCCTTTCAATAATACTTGGAGTATTGCACAGGGTGTAGTTATTCAGTCTTCATCCTTGACTTCAAAATGATATCTAGGAACTTCTGACTGATAGAGGTTTGTTGTCCTTGAAAGCTCCTAGAGTGAAGGTTGAAGAAGACTCTTGATTTGTAGTTGATGTTCTTCTTCTTCTTCAGCAATGTCAAGGAGAAAACAATCTTTTTTCTGTACAGAGAAGGTTCAGAATGCTTTATTGTAGATGTCTTCTCTGTATCTGTATTCCTGTATGTTATCAGTTCTCTGTGTTACTCTGGAAAAAAACACTTTTATATCTTCAGTCGAATTCTCCTTTTGAATTTTGAATTCCATTGCGTTAATTTTTGATGGCCTGGAGATTGAAAATCAGCAAGAGAGAATATTTGCATTAATGAATTTCCCCAACTATCCCATTAAGAAGAGCAAGTAATTAACCTGATGAAGACCATAATCAATGTTGCCACTAACAGCTATATTCGGAGAATATAAGCATTAATTATTCAGGAATTACTGCAAGAGAATAAGGACAAAATGACTGAAATTTCCAAGTCTTGAATTGCACAGAAATCGTTGACCAGAGAATAGATTTCGTCGACCAGAGATCAAAGTTCGTGGACCAGAGAATTCCTGTTCGTCGACATGAGAACCATGTTCGTCAACCTGAGTTCAGAGAACTGCTTTTTCTGTATAATCTTCAAATTCTGTAGTCCAAGTTCGTTAGCTGATATTCTATCTTTGTTGGCCTGAGTTCAGAGAAAGTATTCTGGACTTAATGTGTTGAAGTTGAACTTCCAGAATTCGTCGACCTAAGATCGAATATCATCGAGCTGAACTCAGAGAATTGACTCTGACTTCGTCGAGCGGAGCACGAATTTCGTCGAGCAGAGTTCGACAAACATCGAACTCATTTTTCTGAACTTGATTTTCTTATAAGCCTTTGAGTCTTCTGCTTTCTTCTATTGGCTGGTCTATATGTGGTTGATTCTAAGGACTTTGCCTAAACTCTAGGACACAGACATGACCCTAGCTATACATGGTGGTTCAATTATCCTAGTTAGTAAACCTAGCCCAAATCTAAATATGGATCTAACAATCTCCCCCTATTTGGGTTAGGTCACTAATACAAATGAAATAAAGACATTCATAAAGCAGAAAAATATATCTGGCAGAAAACTTAAAATATGCAGCAGATATTTACACAGTAGCTTTGTGACAGTAAATTGATATAAAGTTCAGACAAACAAAAACAAAATAAAATATTCTCATTTCTTCTTCTTTTTCTTTTTCCTTTTGCTTGTACTCTTTCTCTTTGTTAGAAGGCTGTGTAATCTTGATTTACCTATTTGGATTTGCTGCTTGCCTCTTGGACATTATCATATCAGCAGCTCCAATAAAATTCAGAGATGTAGCTCTAGGCACAACAACCTCTGGATGTAGGTTCATATAAGCATATACATTAAAGAATTTATTAGCTTTTTCATACCTTTTTAGTTCTTTCTTTCTATATTTGGACATTTTTGAATATTGAGAAGGATCTTTCCCTTCAACTTTAGCTTTATTTATCAATGAAAGTCCAACAAGTTCCTGGAAGCTAGCCATTCTAGAAGTTATCTCTATCTCTGGATCCACAAATGGTATGGGTGGACACTCTGGCCTTTTAGTACTATCAGCTTTTTGTGGTTCAGGAGCTTGCTGTTGCTGTTGCTGATGATGTTGTTGTTGTTGTCTTCCTGAAGAGTACCTCTGTTGGTTGCTTCCGTGAGGTGTTGAGGATCTACCATGATGTCTATGATAGGTTTGAGCATATGAAGTAGACCTCTAAGAAGTGCTACCTGAAGCACCAGCAGTAGGTGGAGGAGGAGGAGGACCTTTCCCATGCCTTTGATGATGAGGAGAATATCTCCTACTTTTCTTTCTTGCCTTTTGCTGATTCGTTGACAGCCACATCTAGGCTGGCATTCTAGGGTATGGAGTGATTTTCTGAAGGATATAATAAGGTGTATCATGTGTGGGATTTGGCTTAGGAGGAGCAACTGGAGGAGCATTTCTTTTCTTTAAGATTTTCTTCTTGGCAGTCGGGCTATCATCAGAATCATCATTATCATCATCATCTTTATCAGAAGAGGATTCCTGTGTATTATCATATAAGTCATCCAGAGCTTTCAGAAGATCTTTGTCAATTTGCTTTTCAGCCTGAGACTTTTCTTGAGGTTCTGGAGCTGGAGCAACTGTTTCAGGAATGTGTTTAGCAACTGATAAATTTTCTGCTTCTATATCTGCCATGATGATTTCATCCAAATCTGGCAGTGGACTGTCATCCATCTTATATGTTGTAGCTGAGATGGTTTTTTGAGAAGAAGTTTCCTTGGAAGGGGATACTATTTGAGTCTCTGTAACTGGAAAACTGTCCTTAAGTTTCTTGGCAACTGTGGGACTTATTGGTGCAGTGTATGGTACAATGGCCAAAGAATGCTTATAAGAAGAGCTGGGCAGATTGTTTCTATAGACAAGATTAAATAAGTATAATAAAGAATGCAGACTGTTGGATCCCTAGTTGGATTTGGGCTAGGTTCACTAAACTATGATGTCTGACCAAACATGTATATCCAGGGTCATGTTTGAGTCCAAGAGTTTAGGCCATGTCCTTAGAATCAATACTGCATGGACCAACCATCAACAGGCTGCAGAAGACTCAAGGCTTAGAGAGATTTCAAAGACTCAGGAAAATGAGTTCGACGTTCGTCGAACTCAGCTCTATGAAAGTCGTGCTCAGCTCGTCGAATTCAGAGACAATTCTCTAAGCTGAGCTCGACGAACTTAGTTCTCAGGTCGACGATTCCTGGATATTATACCTCAACATTCTATGTCCAGAAACATCTCAATATTCTAAGTCCAGAAACACTTCCCTGAACTCCAGTCGATGAATTCATGTCCTCAGTTCGATGAACTTAGACCACAGCATTGAATAGTTTTATCATGTAGCAATTAGAAGTTCTCAGATCGACGAACTCAGTTCTCAGGTCGATGATTTCTGGATACTCTACTTCAACATTCTAAAGTCCAAGAACCATTACTATGAACACTAGTCGACGAAATTATATTCTCAGCTCGACGATCATGATACACAAAATTGGAAAGGTTCTGGAGAAAGCAGTTATCTGTTCTTAGTTCGACGATCTTGGATCTCAGCTCGACGAACAACAATTATCTGGTCGACGAACATAACCTCTCTGCTCGATGAATTCTGGACCCAGGTCGACGAATTCTGTTCTCTGCTCTACGAATTTTGTGCAATTCCAGACATGGACTTTTTCTCTCCTCTGTCCTTATTTTATTGTAGTAATTACTGAATAATCAATTCTTAAATATTCTCTAAATATTACCGTTAGAAGAAAGCATTGATTATGGTTTTCATCAGGATTATTACTTGCCGCTTTTCAATGGGACAGATGGGGAAATCAATCAATGCAGATATTCTCCAGGCCGTCAGTAATCAATGTTGGAAAGAAATTCAAAATTCAGAAGGAAAACATCATGGAAAATATAAAAGGATTTTTCTTCTTCCTTCTCATTAGTGATAGACATACATAGACAAAGATCAAGGATTTTGAAAGAGAACAAGAAATACTCAGGGCAATACAACAGTCAAGAAACTAGAAGCCCTAGAGCAGAGAAATAACAGTAAGCTGAAGAAGAACAAGAACATCCATCCAAAATCAAGATTCTTATTCCTTCTTCATTCCAGGATTCTTCAAGGACAACAAAAACTCTATCAGTCAAGAAGTTTCTGGATATCTTCTGGTCAAGGCTAAAGTATTGAAGACCTAGTCACCCTGAAGCAAAGCTCAAGACTTCTTGATTTCCATATCTCAGGGGGAGCTTTGTTAAAATCAAAGATCCACTAAGTATTCTCAGTTGTATTTGAGAAAGATAAGACAACATCACTCTATCATCCCCCCACTGAAAAAAGAGTTCTTTAACTCCCTTCAAAAGTTATTCCTTGTTGTAAGTCACCTGATCAAAAGACTTGGGATTGGTTTTTGAGCACCTGATCAAAAGCTCATTGGTGGCAGTCAACTGATCAAAAACTTGAGTGGATTCCTACCAGGGTGGTAGAAGAGTGGATGTACCCATGCTGGGGAACCACTATAAAATTATTGTGTTGTCTGGTTTCCATCGTTTTCTTTTGTTTTTGCTGTGCCTGTGCTAGTTAGGTTTGTTGTGCCTGTGTTATTTAATTTAATCCCTATTGTGCCTATGATAGATTAGCTTATCTTAGGACTAATGTTTTTTTACAGCAAAAAGCATTAAAGTTTCAAGATGCTCTATTCACCACCCCCCCCCCCCCCCGCCTCCGCCCTCTAGAGTATTTCAGGTCTAACCCTAACTTTCAATTGGTATCAAAGCAAGGTTCCTTTGGTTGTACAAGCTAACCCTTGAACCAAAATATCCTTTGTTAGACCTTATCTTTTATTTCTATTAGGATTATATTCACAGCATGGTACAGAATAAAGATTATGCAAGCAACAGACCTCCAGTGTGCAACCTAAATAAGTTTGCCATCTAAAAGGCAAGAATAAAACTTCATATGAATTTTATTGATAAGGACATCTATAATTCTATCTTGATAGGTCCTCCTCAACCATCTACATCTACAACAATCTCAAGCACTCATATAGTTCTACCACCTGAGTGGACTGATGCCCAGAAGAATGCAAAAGTTGCTGATGCTAAAGCTATGAACATTCTGGAACAAACAATGTCTGATGAAATATTCTAGAAAGTGGCTAAAAGCACTTCAGCCAAGGCCATTTGGGACTCTCTCTACTAAATGGTGGCTGGCCGTACTGATGAGAGAAAATACAGAAAATCAAATCTCATATCCCAGTATGAGAATTTCAAGAAGGAGGAAGCAGAATCTGTTGCAGACATGTACAACAGACTGAGCTCAATCATCAATGAGCTGAATACTTTGGATAAGGACATCACCCTTACTAAAGTAAATGATAAAATCCTCATGTGCTTCCCAAGCTCATGGGATTCAAGGATCTGGCCAATCAAGGAGGCCAGGAGCTTAAATGAGATTTCCACAGAATCTCTATTAGGAATGCTCAAGTCTTATGAGCAGCTTATAAAGTCTAGAGAAGCTGCTGAACAAAGAACTCCTCCACCAACAAGAAAGGAGCACAACCTGGCATTCAAGGCTACTGAAGAGACAGAAGCTTCAACAATTAATGAAGTTTTAATGAGTCTATTTGCCAAAAGATTTTACAAAATGGCAAGGAAAGACTTTAGAAGAAAATCATCCAGGCAGGATGATAAGCCAAGGTATGACAAAACCCCTACTATAGAGGTAGTATGTTTTGGCTGCAGGAAACCTGGACACTTCTTCTCAAAGTGTCCAGAGAATCAAAAGAAAGAAAGAAGAAGAGAGAAGGACTCCATAAGACAGCAAAGCTCAAGGCCTTCCTCCAGCAAATACAAAAAGTATGAGAAGGGTTTTGTAGCTGAAAACTGGAGTGACACTGAAGATGAATCCACATCTTCCAGCTCTAGTGAAGAGGATGATGAGGCAAGGGTCAAAGAAATCTTCCTCATGGACATTAATGCCTCCAGCAGTCAATCAGACAATGGGGAAGAATCTGATAATAAAGGAACTTCAGAATCAGGAGCTGATAAGGTACTTTCAACTTTTGATTATAGTTCTGATACTTTGAAAACTGGGTTTAAAACCTTGTGTATTGATCTAATTAACTCAGAAAAGGAAATTAAAACACTTAGAGAAAAATTATCTAATCAGGAAAATATGATTTCTAAAAAAAGTAAGTTGAAAGAAGAACTAATTCTAGCTAATGAACAAATCAATTCTCTAAAAACAGAGCTATGTGAGGCCAAACAACTTGAGGAATCTCTCAATGGGAGAATCTTTAAGTTGATGGACATCACAAGCACAGTCAATGCCTGACTGAATTGCAAACTGGGCTTGGGTGCATCATCAAGTTTACCCCCCATTCTCAAGAAGAACATATTATCAACCCCCATTAGATTTGTGTCAGCTAAGGATAAAGTGGTAATGAACAACAAACAAACCATAGAAGAATTACCTAACTTTCAAAATCACAATAACAAAACCAGAAAACATAGATAAAAACAAAGTTCAGCTGATTTCGTCGAACTCAGATTGACAAAATGTGGCCAGTTCGTCGAACTTAAGTAGATGAACTCTGAACGCAGATCTATATAATAATTATTCGTCTTACTGCGATAGACAAACTATGTATTGTTCGTCGAGCAGAGATCGACAAACTTGGGGCACAGAAAATGAATATGTTCATTTGCTGAGCAGAGATCGTCGATCTCACCCCACTTCGTCGAACTTTGGTCGACGAACATACAACTTCTCGTCAAACCCAGACAGACTTAATAAAAACCATAATTATAACAGCAACTCTAATTAAAATAGGAAACCTTTTAATCCACTTGCTGATTGGATAATTCCTCCTAGAATATATCACCACTTAGGGTATAAATCTCAACCTATATTTTCAATAATATCAAGCTTTTCTTATCAACAATATAAAGGACCCAAGGTAACCTGGGTCAAGAACAACTAATTATTTTAATTGCAGGAAAAGAGCTGTCCAGCTGTTAATCAAAAATGGTACCTGGACAGTGGATGCTCCAAGCATATGACTGGAAGCAAGGACAACTTAATTAACTACAAGTCCAAGATGGGTCCAAAGGTGATCTTTGGTGATTCAAAGTGTGGCCAGTCTGAAGGCTTTGGAGAATTAAGGATTGGAGCAGTCACTTTCAAAAAGGTGACATATGTAAGTGGACTCAAACATAACCTCATCTCAATAAGTCAAGTATGTGATGAACGTTATCAGGTACATTTTAACTCAAGTTCTTGTATTATTTCTAATAAAGAAAAACAAACTGTTTTAATTGGAAATAGACAAGGTAACATATACATAGTAGATTTTCATTCTGCACCTTCAGATATCTGCCTACTTAATATAGTTAGCAATCAAAATGCACTATGGCATAAAATACT
Organism: Platanthera guangdongensis; assembly: GCA_039583875.1. Classification (NCBI taxonomy): domain Eukaryota; kingdom Viridiplantae; phylum Streptophyta; class Magnoliopsida; order Asparagales; family Orchidaceae; genus Platanthera; species Platanthera guangdongensis. Next base: position 186,913,929 of record CM077158.1, on the reverse strand, counting down.
AGGACATGTTAATATGAAAAACATTGCTAGGCTATATAAATACAGCCTTGTGAGAGGTTTGCCTTCTGCTCCCTACAAGAAGGAAGGCCTCTGCAGGGCTTATTAACTAGGCAAACAAACTAAATCTAGCTTTAAATCAGTAAATAAGAGGGATTCACCTAGGATCTTGTACTTGTTACACATGGACCTTTTTGGGCCTATTATTGTACAAAGCTTAGGATGGAAATCCTATACTCTAGTTATTATAGATGACTTCTCAAGATTAACTTTGTTGTTCTTTTTGAGATCTAAGTCAGATACATCCAAAGTTCTTACAGATTTTCTCAGGATCATACAGATTGAGTACTCTACACATGTTGCATTGATTAGAAGTGATCATGGCACAGAGTTTGAGTCTCTTCTTATGCATGAGTTCTGCGAGAAGGAAGGTATCAGTCACTGCTTCTCAGCTCCTAGAACTCCTTAACAAAATGGGGTAGCTGAAAGGAATAATAGAACCTTAATTGACTGCAGGCACATTACTTGCAGATGCTTACATGCCCCTATCCTTTTGGGCAGAGGATGTAAGCACAACAAAATATATACTGAACAGAAGTCTAATATATAAACTTAAGAATAGGACTCCCTATGAATTGCTTAAAGGGTAGAAACCTAAAATCAACTATTTTAAAGTATTTGGTTGCATATGTTATGTACATAATAATAATAATAAATATATTAGAAATTTTGAAGCTAAGGCTGAACAGGGATTTTTTCAAGGATATTCACAAGTAAGCAAAGCTTATAGGGTGTTTAACAAATATTCTTTAAAAATTGAAGAATCAATACATGTGACCTTTGAGGAAGCTAACATGTCTTATAAGGAGAAATAAATTTCTACCAATAACACCTTGGAGGTACCTCACCTGTGTGACAAATTGGGTGAATTAAACCTTCTACAAGAGGTTATATCACCCTATCCTCCACAGGATGATGAAGACAGTGAAGAAGAGAGCACAGAAGTGGTTGAACTTCATTCAACAACAAACATTATTCCACAAGAGGAATTAACTCCACATGTTGTTGTTGAACCAACTCCACCCACTAATCTTGTCACACTAAGGGATCACCCTAGATCTCAAGTGATTGAAGACATAATAGTAGGTGTACAGACAAGGCATCAACTCAACCAAGATATGATGCATGCATGTTTCCTCTCTCAAGTTGAGCCTCAATCCATAAACGATGTTGAGCAAGATCCCCACTAGATCATTGCAATGCAAGAGGAACTCAACCAATTTGAGAGATGTAGAGTTTGGGATTTAGTTCCAATACCCAAAGACTACCCAGTCATTGGAACTAAATGAGTATATAGAAACAAGCTAGATTCCCAAGGTGTAATTGTGAGGAATAAGGCTAGGCTTGTTGCTCAAGGTTATAAGCAATAAGAAGGAATAAACTATGACCAAACCTTTGCACCAGTTGCAAGGTTAGAGGCAATAAGAATATTTCTTACTTATGCTGCCTATAAGAAGTTCAAAGTCTATTAGATGGATGTCAAGAGTGTCTTTCTGAATGGAGTACTTAAAGAAGAGGTTTATGTTGAACAACCTCCAGGTTTTATCTCCTCAACCCATCCTTCATAGGTTTTTAGATTTCATAAAGCTCTTTAGGGTCTAAAGCAAGCTCCAAGAGCTTGGTATGCGACCCTAGCTAGCTTCCTGATAGAGCATAAATTCACTAAAGGCGTTGTAGATAAAACATTATTCACTAGGCACCATAAGGACCATACTTTGTTAGTACAAATTTATGTAGACGACATTATATTTGGGTCTACTGATTCCAAACTATGCAAGAGGTTTTCTGAGCTCATGCATTCCAAGTTTGAAATGAGTAGCATGGGTGAGCTCTCCTACTTCCTTGGTCTCCAAGTGTAGCAGCTACCTGATGGCATTTTCATATCCCAGGCTAAGTATGCTAAGGAGCTATTAAAAAGTTTGGGATGGCTGATGCCTCAGCAAAGAAAACACACATGGCCACTAATGTTGTGATAGATTCTGATGCACATGGGAAACCTGTTGATCAGAAATTATATAGGGGCATTGTTGGGTCCCTACTATACCTTACATCAAGTATACCTGACATAATAATTGGCACATGTCTTTGTACTAGGTTCCAAGTGAACCCTAATAAATCTCATCTAGTTTTCCTAAAAAGAATTTTGAGATATATAAAGAGTTGTCCTAGTCTAGGACTCTGGTATCCTACTGAGTCAGAATTGGATTTAACTGGATATTCAGATGTTGACTTTGCTGGATGCAGGTTAGACAGGAAAAGTACCTCAGAAACTTCCCAGTTCGTTGGTATGAGATTAGTGTCTTGGTTCTGCAAGAAATAATCATTTGACTCTACATCAACTACTGAAGCAGAATATATAGCAGCTGGCAGGTTTTGTTCCCAAATGTTATGGATTCAAAATCAACTCCTGGACTATGGGTTCAACTTAAATAATTCAACCCTCTTTTGTGATAACACAAGTGATATATCCATATCACAAATTCCAGTCCATCATAGTAGGACTAAATATATAGACATTAGACATCATTTCATTAGAGAGTGTGTAGACAAAAACAAAATTAAACTTGTCTATATCTACACTGATTTACAAATAACAGATATTTTCACCAAACCCCTGGATGAAAGAAATCACTTGTTCTTTATAAATCAGCTTGGAATGATCAATGGAGAAGCTTTGATTTAATTTCTGACTATGCTCGATGAATTTTTCAAATTTGTCGAATGGAGTTCGACAAACAGAGAAAAGTCCTATAGATTTTCGTCAAACGGAGATCGAGGAAATCTCTGTAAGTGAAGTTATTTTAGTCGAACGGAGATCGATGAATCTGCTTCAGAAAAATTTCGTCGAACAGAGCTCTACGAAATGTTTTCAAATCATCAGACTAAGCTCGACGAATTATTTACCTAAAAATTATTTCGTCGACCTCAGATCGAAGAATTCTTTATTTTTTGTGGAACGGAGTTTGTCGACTCATATTCTGAAAAATCCTATATCTATGTTTTTCTTCAACCTCCATCCCGAGCTTTCAGTTCCATTGCACTTGATCTTCGTTTTTCTCTTGCAGGTGCATCATGGCGATTCCGGCTACTGCTTACTCTTCAATGTAATTTGACATGGGATTTGATATAGACTTTGATTCATTCTAGTTTTCTGATAAAATTTTCGTGGAGATCTTGCAGTTGTTTGAAGAACAACAACAAAAATGCTAATGATGGTTAGAATAAAGATTGCATTGAATAAGGTTAAAGAATGGGTTTTTTACTTCTACAACAACAGACGATTCCATGACAGGAACGATGTCGGGTAACTCGGTTTCTCTCTCCCCAAATGTACAAACCGACATTTTCGGTCTGCTGAATGGTGAAGACGACAATGAACTGGATACTGAAAGATATATGATGTGTTAAATAAAATGGGTCACAATGGAGATAACCCCAACAAACTGCTTAAGAAGAACTTGTCGGCTGAATACAAGTTCTTAGCCGATGTGGTCAGCAAAGTGCTATTCGGAAAACACACATCACATGATTATATAACCAGGCAGTAGTTCTTTGTGATGGTTACGTTAGTGGAGAAGAAAAGAATTAACTGGGGATAATTACTGTTTGATTTCATTAAGAGGAAAAACAACAAGAAAGAAGTTTGCTTCGGCCGGATACTAGGAATTTTTCTACAAGAAAATGCTTCTGAACACTTGGTATCAACAACAGTGTTCATCAATGCCTCCAAGAGGCTCACCTATGCTCTCTTTGGCAGATGGGAAAGGAGGATCACCAAGCCAACCAAGGCTTCTTCCTCCTCCAGGCCTTCTGAGAGTACCAGGGCTGATCCAGCCACTTCCCACCCTACTGAAGATATCCCTCCTCCACCTCCACCATCTCCAGCCATCCAAACCCATCCTCAGATGGTACACCAACTCCCCTCCACAATTCAAACCACAGTCAATACTCTCACACCACCATCCTCCCCAATACATACATCCCCAACTCATATTCACTTTCATACCTCACCTCCATCCCCCTATGGTACACCAACTCCGTCATCTCCAGTACCTCCATCACAAACTCATATTCACTTTCATACATCCACTCAATCCCCAGGTGTCACACCAGTTCCATTACCACCCTCATCTCGACTACCACCACATTTGGCTGACATTCCCCTCTCCAATCTGTCCTCCATACCATCATTCAATCTGCTTACATCCCCCTTTATACTCCTTCTCCTCCAGATGAACAAATGCAAGATTCCTTACCTCCTCCTCCATCATCCACTACCATCCCCACTTCAATCTCCACTGAGACGCCTTCTACATTCCTTCCAATAGACCCCTCCATCATTCCACCTCTTATAGCACTTCTCACTCCACTCCTCAAAACACTTATAGCAGAGGCTATTTCACCTCTTGCCTCCTCCATCTCTACTCTTGCTAATAAAATATGTGCTCTCTCTGCTACTCCCTCTTCAGTCAGGGGCCTGGCTCCATTACCCACTAAAACCAGGCAGAGGGAGATACTCTATGAAGAAGTAGTAGCAAAAACAGTAGTAGCAACAGAAACAGCAGTAGCAGCAGAAAAAGCAGCAGCAGAAGAATAAGCAATAGCAGATGCAGATGCTGATGTTGATTTATTTGATTTAATTAATTTCATTGAGTCTGATATGGATTTGGATGACACAGTAATAGAGGAAATAACAACTGCTGGTGATTATATTATAAATCCCACAGTAGATCTGTTGGATTTGTTGAAAATATTTGATACAGTTTATTTAAATGACCTTCCAGAGTATAGTATAAAGCCATCCTTGGCTATAGTCCCATATACCTCCCCAATAAGACTCAAGGTTGCAAAGCAATGCAAGGCTAGTCTTGCCATTACATAAGTCCCTGTTATCCCATCTCCACCATAAGATGCTTCCCTCATTCCTCCATCTCCTCCCAGAATCATTTCTGCTCCAACTTTTGTTATGGATGACTCCCCAATGCCTGATCTTGATGAATTGATCATGGTTGATATAGAAGAAGAGAATAAATTAGTTGCTGAAAGCACTGATATGTATTTCTCTCCTGTTCCAGCTCCAGCTCCTCCTCCGGCTCTTTCCTAGGCAGAAAACCCTAGATATCTACAGAGGCTCTAAAAGAATTAAATGCATTATATGATACTCCTCAAGACTCCTCTGATGATGAAGATGATGAAAAGGATTCTGATGATGAGCCTAAGAAGAAAGTCTCCAAGAAGAGGAAAGCCCCTCCACCTCTAGCCCCAAAACCCAATCCAATAAATGATACTCCTTATTATAAACTTCAGAAAATCACACCATACAAGGGCATGCGAACATGGATGTGGCTGTCCAAGAACTAGCAGAAAGAGAGAAAGAAAAGCAGGAAGTACTCACCTCCTCCTCAGAGATATAGAAAGGACCCTTCTCCTCCTCCTCCACCTGCTGCTGGTGCTTCAGGTTCTTCAGCTCAAAGGACTACCCAATATCAAACATATTAGAGACATTAGGGTAGGTCCTCCTCTTCTTCTGGAAGCTGCCAGCACAAGCACTATTCTTTAGGCAAGCAATAACCACAACAACATCGTCATTAACAATAACAAATCACTGAACATCAGAAAACTGAAAGCACAAGAAGACCTGCCTCCCCTCATGTACCTTTTGAGGACCTAGAAACAGCTATAACAGTAAGGATGGCTAGGTTCCAGAAATTGGTTGGCCTATCCATGATCAATAAGGCAAAAGCTGAAGGAAAGGGTCCCTCTAAATAATTAACCATGTCCAAATACAGGAAGGAAGAACTCTCAGGTTTGTTAGATCTAAAAAATTCTTTAATGTTGATGATTACATGAAATTGGATCCAGAAGCTGTAGTGTCGAGGGCTACCTCCCTTAATATCATTGGAGCTGCTGATATGACAATGACAAAAATTCAAGCAGCAAACCCTAATAGGGAAATCAAGTTTACTCAACTAGGAGATAAAGCTGAGGTTAAGCCAAAGGAGCCCAAGAAGAAGAAATAAAATTTGAACTATTTTAATTTTTCTGTTGTCCTGAAAGTACTAATCTATTTTTACAAAGCTCACTGTACATATATATCTGCTACACATTTTAAATTTTTTCTGCCAGATATATTTTTTCATACTTTGTGAATATTTTGTGTCTATATTTAGTGACATCACCCAAATAGGGGGAGATTTTTGGATCCCTGGTTGGATTTGGGCTAGGTTCACTAAACTAGGATGTCTTACCCAACATATATAGCTAGGGTCATGTTTGAGTCCTAGAGTTTAGTCCATGTCCTTAGAATCAACACCGCATGGAGCAGCCATTAATAGTCTTCAGAAGACTCAAGACTTAGGGAAATTTCAAAGACTCAGGAAAAAGATTTCGACGTTCGTCGAACTCAGCTCGACGAAAGTCGTGCTCAGCCCGACGAACTCATAGACAATTCCATGAGCTGAGCTCGACGAACTTAGTTCTCAGGTCGACGATTCCTAGATACTTTACCTCAATATTCTAAGTCCAGAAACATCTCAATATTCTAAGTCCGGAAACACTTCTCTGAACTCCAGTCGACGAATTCATGTTCTCAGTTCGATGAACTTAGACCACAGTATTGATAAGTTTTATCATGTAGCATTTAGCACTTCTTAGATCGACAAACTCAGTTCTCAGGTCGATAATTTTTGGATACTCTACTTCAACATTTTAAAGTCCAATAACCATTTCTTTGAACATTAAATGATGAAATTATATTCTAAGATCGACGATCTTGATACACAGAATTGGCAAGGTTCTAGAGAAAGCTGTTATCTGTTCTTAGTTTGACAATCTTGGATCTCAGCTCGATGAACAAGAATTATCTGGTCGACAAACATAACCTCTCAGCTCGACGAACTCTGGACCCAGGTCGACGAATTCTGTTCTGTGCTCGACGATTTCTGTGCAATTCCAGACATGGACTTTTTCTCTCCTCTATCCTTATTTTATTGCAGTAATTCCTGAATAATCAATGCTTAAATATTCTCTGAATATTACCGTTAGAAGCAAGCATTGATTATGGTCTTCATCAGGATTATTACTTGTTGCTTTTCAATGGGACAGTTGTGGAAATCAATCGATGCAAATATTCTCCAGGCCGTTAATAATCAATGCTGGAAAGAAATTCAAAATTCAGAAGGAAAACTTCATGGAAAATATAAAATGATTTTTCTTCTTCCTTCTCGTTAGTGATAGACATACATAGACTGAGATCAAGGATTTTGAAAGAGAACAAGTAATACTCAGGGTAATACAACAGTCAAGAAACTAGAAGCCCCGGACTAGAGAAATAACAGCAAGCTGAAGAAGAAGAAAAACATCCATCCAAAATCAAAAGTCTTCTTCCTTCTTCATTCTAGGATTCTTCAAAGACAACAAAAAATCTATCAGTCAATAAGTTCCTAGATATTTTCTGGTCAAGGCTAAAGGATTGAAGACCTACTCGTCATGAAGTAAAGCTCAAGACTTCCTGATTTCCTAATCTCAGGGGGAGCTTTGTTAACATCAAAGATCCACTAAGTCTTCTCAGTTGTATTTGAGAAAGAGAAGACAATATCACTCTCTCATCCCCCAATGTAAAAAGGGTTCTTTAACTCTCTTCAAAAGTTATTCCTGGTTGCAAGTCACCAGATCAAAAGGCTTTGGATTGGTTTTTGAGCACCTGATCAAAAGCTTATTGGTGGCAGTCACCTGATCAAAAACCTGTGTGGATTCCTACCAGGGTGGTAGAAGAGTGGATGTACCCAGGTTGGGGAACGGCTATAAAATTCTTGTGTTGTCTGGTTGCCATCTTTTTCTTTTGTTTTTGTTGTGTCTGTGCTAGTTAGGTTTGTTGTGCCTGTGTTATTTAATTTAATCCCTATTATGCCTGTGATAGATTAGCTTATCTTAGAACTGATTTTTTAGTTACAGCAAAAAACATTAAAGTTTCAAGATACTTTATTCACCCCCCCCCCCCCCTAGAGTATTTCAGGTCTAACCCTAACTTTCACAGACTAAATGTGAGATTTATAATATAATCACTATCAGTTTCAATTTCAGCCATAACTGGCTCATCCATTTCTATATCTGAATCAAGTAAATCTATTATATCAGTAGGAGTCGGTGTTCCCTCTGAAAAATCTGACATTATTTCATCTGTTGCTGCTTCTGCTACTTCATCTTCATCTCCTGCTGTTGTTGCTTCTGATGTTGCTGCTGCTTTTGCTGCTGCTGCTTCTGCTGCTGCCGCTGCTTTTGCTGCTGCCGCTGCTTTTGCTGCTGCTTTCACCACTGGTGCTTCTTCATCATGGAGAATCTCCCCCTGACTAGTTTAGGGGGTCTGAAGCCAGTCCCAGAGATGAAGGGATAGGGGATAAAGCAGTAATTTTGGCAGAGTGAGTGTTTATGGAAGCAGTGAGAGGAGCTACAACATCATCTAAAAGTTTAGTAAGGGTGGGAGAGATGAATGCTAGTAGATCTTTAACAATGTTAGAGAAGTGAAGATAGAGGGATTCTGGAGCAGTGGAGGAGTAGGGATTGTGATGACCACAATTGGAATAGATAGAAAATGCACTGGACATATCTATGTGTGTGTGTGTAGTCTGGTACAGTAGATGGAAGGTCATTTTGGATGAGTAGAGGGAAGGGGACAGAGGGAGTTGTAGTTGTAGAAAGGTGAACTATTGTTGTGGGGGAGGAGATGGGTTCCTGTTGTGGAGATGGTGGAGGAAACAATTGATTGAAGGTGTGGGAGGAGATAAATGTGTCAGGGTTTGTGGCAGTTAAATGAGGTGGAAGTGGAGATTGAGGTGGAGTATTGTGCTCAAGAGATGGAACTGCAGTGGATGTTGGTTGATATTATTGGTGAGTTGGTGAGGTAGGAAGTGGAGAGTGAACTAGTGATGGAGTTGGGGTGGGTAGATGAATTTGATGTTATTGTTGTTGTTATTCTTATTGTTGTTGAGGTAGTGGAGGACAAGGAATGGTGGTGGTGGAAGGAACTTCTTCAGGGGGTGGAGGAGTGGCTGTTGTGGCCCTGGTGCTCTTAGATGGTCTTGAGGAGGAGGAATCCTTGGAGGGCTTGGTGATCTTCCTCTCTCATCTGCCAAACAGGGCAGAGGTAAGCCTCTTGGAGGAATTGATGAACACGGTCATGGAGACTAGATGTTCAGGAGCTTTATCATGAAGGACGATTCCCAGAATCTGTCCAAAACATACTTCCTTCTTATTGTTTTTCTTTTTGATTAATTCAAACAGTAGCTTACCCCAATTTGCTGCTTTCTTCTCTATCAGAGAACCCATCACCATGAATTATTGCCTGGTTATATAGTGTGGGTGGTGTGTTTGCCCAACAACATTTTCCCAATGACATCTACCATGAACTTATACTTAGCAGATAAATTCTTCTTTAACAACTTGTATGGGTTCTCTCCAGAGTGACCCATTTTGATCAACATATTTTTCATACTCCTCATTATCCATTTTGATTTCTTCTTGACCATTCAGTAAACCGAAAACTTCGGTTAGTATATTGAGAGAAAGGGAGACTGAGTTACCAGAAATTGTTCCTGTCATGGTATCTTCTGTTGTTGTAGAGATAAAGACCCATTCTTTTATCTCGGTCATGGCGATAACTCTAAATTTATCCATATTTTTATATTTAATTTTTATTTAATAATTAATTAGTTTTTAATATATTCTATGATTTTATTATCTAATTTCTTTATTTTCTTATTTTAGGATCAATATGGGCTGCAAATATCAATATGGTGTCTACAGGATTGATCAGGAGACAAATCTGGACAAAGCTGGAAAAATTACGAAGCATACGCCCAGGACACGGGCGTGACCGAAATGTCACGGGCGTGACAACCAGCAGTGAACCCGGCGCGTGTTCCAGGCTCAGTGCCCCGTCATTTAAAAATTCACGCCCGAAGGTCACAGGCGTGACAATGCTAACGCGGGTATGACCCTAGGCGTGACACCAATGGGCTCAGATCGTCGACCGAAGAATGTCGAACAGCCAAATACACGCCCGTGAACCATTGGTCACGGGCGTGCCCAGGGCGTGTTGAGTGCGTTAATAGCCATTAAATCAAGCCATTCCTGTCGTTGCTTCCAGATTGTCGTTTCAGCTTGACACGCCCCTGGTCACGTGCGTGACCAGGGGGCGTGATCCCTCCATCAACAGCAATTTACTCCCGCCGTTTTCAGCTTCCCGTGGTTTTCCAGAAACTGAAGTAACACGCCCTAGGTCACGGGCGTGACCTAGGTGCGTTACCCGCCATTTAATAGATTTTGGCGGTTTCTCCTCCAACGTTCCCGAGCTTTCAAGACGGCGGTTCCAAGCCTGACACGACCTAGGTCACGAGAGTGACCCAGGGCGTGACCTTGCAAAAATTTTTCCTATAAATTCCAGGCAATTCCAGAAGTTGGGGAAGAGATTTTGGAAGCTTAGTTCTGTTTTGTTTACTGTTTTTCTTGCATTTTAATTTCATAGTATAGCCTTTACTTTCAAGTGTATCTTTAATCATGTTTTTCCCTACCTTAACTTGTATTTCCCTAATGATGATGAGTAGCTAATTTTCATTTAGCGCTTGGTCATGATGAAGCTTGAAATAAAACAAACCTTTCTTTTTTATCAAAGTCTTGTTCTTAATTATGCTCGCTACGATTTATCTTTGATTTATATTTTGTCGAATTCATATTTTGCGGAAATGTTTTTTGATCTAAGATCCGTATCCTAAATGACCGAGAGGTTGCGGATACGAGAAGATCACTCAAAGATAAAAGGAGTTGCATGCACTCCTCGAGAGAGGACGATATAAATCCTCCGGATTGGAGTCAAATCCAATAGAGTGGTTCACCGCCTAAAGCAAGCTTAGGGGTTTCGACTGGCTGAGAGGTCTTAATCGATCAACCTAAGGTTAGTCAAAAGCTTGAGCTCGAGAGAGACGCTTTTGTACTTAGGAACTTCCGCGGTCGAGTGAGTAGTTTAAGAGCTCGCATTACTTTATTTTCAAAAAGGTTTATTTTAGTTCAAGTGGATTCTAGATCAAGTACTAGCTTCCCCAAAATCGAACTTCTCTTTCTTAGTATATCGTTCCCTTTTCTGTTTTAAATAAAAATAAACTTTCCGTCCGATAAGATAATAGCTCTTTCTTGTGAGTACAAGTATTCAACAAGCCCCGAGTCGATATACGACACTTGATCCTATACTCCGAACGATAGGTATACTTGCCTCATCGATTGGAAACACGCGCTAGCGTGGAGATAATAATCATCAAGTTTTTGGCGCCGTTGCCGGGGACTCTTTTCTTTGTCGATATTTTGAAAGCAAGGATTTAATAGTTTTATCATTTTCTTTTTGTTTTAAAAAATATCAAAATCAAAAAAAAAAATTATTTTGTCTTATTTTGGTGTATGACCCAAGGCAATCCATCAAATCTAGTTGATTTGGATCCGGAGATCGAGCAAAGCTTACGGTGTCGTCTAAGACTCCGCGACCTCAATTCTCCAAAATTGGTTGAGGAATCCATCGGTGACACTTCTTTTTCTTCTTCTTCTTCTTCATCTTCCCCTTCTTCTCAATTTTCTTGTATTTTGAATAACCAAAATCCAAATATAGCCGAAGAACGGACTATGTCCTATTATGCCCGGCTAAATTTGGATGAGGCACAATCAAGTATTGTTTGACCCACCATTGTGAATAATAACTTTGAATTGAAGCCAAGCATCATCCAAATGGAACAACAATATGTACAATTTGATGGGCTTCAAGATGAAGATCCAAATACGCATATTTCTAACTTTTTAGAAATATGCGATACTTTTAAAATTAATGGGGTTTCCGATGATGCCATTCGGCTAAGGCTATTTCCTTTTTCTTGGCGCACCAAGGCTAAGTAGTGGTTGGGTTCTCTACCAAGAGGCTCCATCACTACTTGGGCTGAGATGACGAAAAAATTTCTTACGAAATATTTTCCGCCTGCTAAGACGGCCAAATTGCGCAATGATATTACTTATTTCTCCCAAGTTGATACGGAAATGTTATATGATACTTGGGAGCGATTTAAGGAATTGCTTCGCCGTTGTCCGCATCGTGCAATCCCCGATTGGTTGCAAGTGCAAACCTTCTATAATGAACTCAATAAACAAACGAGGCAATATATTGATGTTGCCGTGTGTGGAATGTTGAACAACAATACACTGACGGCCGCCCAAGAACTTATAGAAGGTATGGCCATGAATACGTATCAATGGAGTACACCCCGGTCTCGTCCACCTAAACCAGCCGGGATTTACGAAATAGATACAGTTTCTAGTTTGTCTCTCCAGGTTGAGCAACTACAAAAACAGATGAACGAGATGTCTGCTTCCTCGTCTAAATCTACCTGTGACCCCCAATATTGGGAGCCTTCTACTATTGCCGAGCATGTGGATTACATGGGTAATCCGAATCGGCCACCTTATAATCCGGGCAATAATTTTGGCAATTCCTATCACCTGGCTCTAAGGAATCACCCCAACTTCTCTTGGAGTAATCCGGGGAACGCGGCGCGCCCGCGAAAAACGATTCCACCCGGCTATTTTCCACCGCAAGCTCCAAAAGCTCCAAATCTCAAGGAGTAGTTTACCCAATATACAACTACAAATGATGCCAACATCCGGAATCTCACCGAATCTCTTCGTAGTTTGGAGACACAAATTGGGCAAATCGCTAAACTACTCTCCGATCGTCAACAAGGAGCGCTACCGGGCAATACAGAGCCCAACCCAAAGGAGCATGCCAAAGCCATCACCCTACGAAGCAGGAAGGAGGTAACCACTTCTCCAAATCCGGTTGATACTTCTCCAATTCCGGTTGATACGGTGGTAACAATTTCTTCATCTTCTCCTCCGCCTAAGACTTCTACTTTTAATAAACCAAAAGCTTATCAACCACCTCTTCCATATCCATCTAGAATGCAAAACGACCGGGTGGATGAGCATCACGGTAAATTTTTGGACATGTTTAAACAAATCCAAATAAATTTACTGTTTTGTGAAATAATAGCACAAATGTCGAAATACGCCTAGTACCTCAAGGATCTTTTATCCAATAAAAAGAAACTTGAGGATATCTCCACGGTTCAATTGAACGCGGAGTGTTCAGTAGTTTTACTTAATAAATTACCTAAGAAATTACCCGATCCGGGTAGTTTCTCTATTCCTTGTTTGTTTGGTGATTTATTAGTAAAACGTGCGTTAGCCGATCTAGGCACCTCAATCAATTTAATGCCTTATTCTTTAGTTAAGTAGTTGGGATTAGGAGAACCTAAGCCCACAAGAATGTGCATTCAATTGGCGGATCGGTCTGTCAAGCTCCCTATGGGGATCATAGAGGATGTGCTTGTCAAAGTTGACAAATTTATCTTTCTGGTAGATTTCGTCATCTTCGACATCGAAGAGGACACCGAGGTACCACTCATTCTTGGTCGCCCTTTTCTTGCCACCTCACGCACAGTTATAGATGTTAGTAATGGAAAACTTCTCCTTAGAGTCAGAGATGAAGAAGTTACCTTTACTATTGACACGTCTATGAAAAACTCGCTCTCAAATGACGACTCATGTTATTATTTGGAGGCTTCTCTAGAAGAAGTGTCCTTTCTTTTTTCTGAAAAATCTTTATCTTTTATTGATCATGATGCCGATTTTGAAAATTTAGATTTAATGGATCATGAAAATAGTGATAATCTCTCGATCACTCGTGCACCTATTTTTGAACTTTTATAAATTGGTAGTGATCATTTGAAAACTTCTTATGATGAACCTCCCGCGCTAGAACTAAAACAATTGCCTGATCAATTAGAGTATCTATTTTTAGCGGAAGATTCAAAACTTACGGTTATTGTGTCGGCCTACTTGACCGATGAAGAAAAAATTAAATTATCTCATACTTCAAAACTTCATCGCCGAACAATTGCGTGGAAGATCACGGATTTGAGAGGGATTAATCCCTCCTTTTGCACCCATAAAATTTTAATAGAAGAACACGCTCACAAAACCATTCAACCTCAACGCCGACTAAATCCTAACATGAAGGAGGTAGTCAAGGCCGAAGTAATAAAATTATTAGATGCGGGTATCATCTATCCGATTTCGGATAGCTCTTGGGTGAACCCGGTCCAAGTGGTGCCCAAGAAAGGAGGGTTAACGGTAGTGCCTAATGATAAAAATGAGTTAGTTCCTACTCAAACTGTTACCGGATGGAGGGTGTGCATCGATAACCGTAAATTAAATGATGCAACCCGTAAGGATCATTTTCCTTTGGCGTTTATTGACCAAATCCTTGAACGGCTATCCGGGCACTCATTTTATTATTTTCTTGATGGTCTCTCGGGATATTTTCAAATCCCAATCGCGCCGGAGGAACAAGAGAAAACAACCTTCACTTGTCTGTTTGGCACATTCGCCTATAGAAGGATGCCTTTTGGTTTGTGCAGTGCGCCGACAACCTTCCAAAGGTGTATGCTAGCGATCTTTGACGAATTAGTGGAGGATATCATGGAGGTTTTCATGGACGATTTCTCCGTTTTTGGAGATTCGTTAGATTTATGTTTGGCAAACCTTTCCCGTGTACTCCAAAGATGTGAGGACACGAACCTAGTTTTAAACTGGGAGAAGTGCCATTTTATGGTATGAGAGGGTTTGGTCTTAGGCCATAAAATTTTTAGTAAGGGCATAGAGGTAGATAAAGCAAAAATTGAAGCTATAGAAAAGCTACCTCCCCCTTCAAATGTTAAGGCCGTTCGTAGTTTTTGGGGCATGCCGGTTTTTGTTGCCGTTTTATTAAAGATTTTTCTAAAATAACTAAGCCCCTTACCCACTTGTTAGAAAAAGACACGCCGTTCATTTTTGACGAAAATTGTTTGCGTGCTTTTTCTCTTATTAAAGAAAATTGATTAACGCTCCTATCATGATCGCTCTCAATTGGGAACTTCCATTTAAGATAATGTGCGATGCTAGTAGTTTTGCCGTCGGTGCGGTCTTAGGACAATGCATAAATAAAAATTTTCATCCTATCTATTATGCAAGCAAAACATTAACCGCCGCACAGGAAAATTACACGACCACTGAAAATGAATTATTAGCCGTAATTTTCGCATTTGATAAATTCCGCTCATATCTCACCTTGTCCAAAATTATCGTTTTTACTGATCATTCGGCCTTGAGATATTTACTAGCAAAAACAGATGCAAAGCCGCGATTGATTAGGTGGATCTTACTACTCCAAGAATTTGACTTGGAGATTTGCGACAAGAGAGGAGCGAAGAACTTGGCGGCTGATCATCTTTCGCGGTTGGAGAACCCCAATTCGGGGGAGCTCATGGAGGAGGACATTGATGACACTTTCACCGAGGAGCGCCTTCTCGCCATTCATAAGGTAATTACTCTCTCACTCCTTGGTTTGCCGATTTCGCAAATTATCTTGTTGCGAGATTCCTCCCGAATGGTTTTTCTTATCATGAAAAGAAGAAGTTCTTTTCTGATTTGAAAAATTATTTTTGGGAGGATCCCTTCCTTTTTCGTGTTTGTGCGGACCAAGTAGTGCAAATGTGTGTTTCTCATGAGAAAGGCGCCCAAATTCTGAAGCATTGCCATGAGGGACCAGCCGGTGGGCACTATAAAGCTAATCAGATGGCTCAGAAGGTACTTGAAGCAGGCTTCTATTGGCCAAGTATCTTCAATGATGCTCAAGCCCATGTAAGTCGTTGTGAATAATGGCAACGCTCAGGTAATATTTCCTGCCGTGATGAAATGCCATTAAATTCATCTTTAGAAATAGAAGTTTTTGAATTATGGGGGATCGACTTTGTTGGACCACTACCAACATCCTATGGAAATAAATATATTTTGGTAGCGACGACTTTGAGTCACGGTGGGCGGAAGCGCAAGCCCTTCCCACTAATGACGCCCGAGTCGTGACCCGATTTCTTAAAAAACTATTTTCACGATTTGGAGCACCGCGGGAAATAGTTAGTGATAGGGGCACCCACTTTTGTAACGCACAATTCGCTAAGGTTTTTTTGTCTAAATATGGCGTTACACATAGGTTAGCCACCCCATATCACCCTCAAACAAGTGGCCAGGTAGAAGTAGTTAACCGTGAAATCAAACGAATTTTAGAGAAAATGGTTTCTACTAGTAGGAAGGATTGGTCGGTCAAGCTTGATGATGATCTATGGGCTTATCGGACTGCGTACAAAACTGCTATCGGTTGTACGTCGTATCGACTAGTGTATGGGAAAGCATGCCATTTACCGGTTGAGCTTGAACATCGTGCCTTTTGGGCACTTAAATTTTTCAATCTTGATGAGAATTTGTCCTCCGAGCTCCGTAAACTCCAACTTAACGAGCTCGATGAGTGGCTCTCCCTCGCTTATGAGAATAACAAACTCTATAAGTAGCGCACCAAATTTTATCATGATAGAAAAATTAAGCACCCAAAGGACATTCAACCGGGGGACCAAGTCCTTCTTTATAACTCGCGCTTACGCTTATTTCCGGGTAAGCTTAAGTCCCGTTGGTCCGGCCCCTTTATCGTGAAAGAGGTTTCGCCCTACTGGATGGTGCTTATCTCGCACCCGGAAAGAGGCGAATTTAAGGTAAATGGGCACCTGCTAAAATTATTTATTACCAGTGACAATATTAACGAACAATTGGACAACATAGTGTTGTCAAACCCATAGTAAGCACGCATCACTATGGTCGAGCTCACTGACCATAAAAAAACGCTCGTTGGTGGCATCCCATGGTTATCTTTTTATTTTATTTTAATATTTTTTTTAGTTTTACAGGTTTGAAGAATATCTTTGCGGCGTGACGATCGATCGGGAACGTCAACCTCATGCGAGTTCTTCATGTCGGTAACTTTAATTTATTTTTTTTTACTTCTGTCTTGAAAATATTTTAAATAAAAAAATAATAATAAGAGAGAGAAATTTTTTTTTCTGTTCGTACACGCCTCTGTCATGGCCGTAACCTATAGGTCACGGGCGTGACATAGCTTAGTTCGTCTAGCGCAACCCAAGAGTGGTTTCGTCGAACGAGGTTTCTCGTTCGCCTTCCATTAAGGACATGGGCGTGACCATTATTAGTCAGGGGTGTGACCAGTGCGGATCTTCGTTCGACGACCTGGATCAGGGAAACATGTTTTCCCCGTCACGCCCGTTACAACACATGTCCCGCCCGTGACGCAGGTAAGTCATGGTCGTGACTTTCCCGGGATTCCTCTAAAAAAATTAAAGTTTTTCCCGTTTTCAGTCACACGCCCCAGGGTCACGGCCGTGATCCTAGGTCGTGTCGGCGAATCCGAGGCGTGACTCTAGGTCATCGCCTCAGATTCCTTGTTTTTTTGTTTTTTATGTGCCACGCCCCCGGTCACGGCCGTGACCGAGGGCGTGACCGTGGCATCCAAGGCCAGCACCTTGGATTCCCGCATAGCTGCATAGGATACCCCTGACATGCCCAGAGTCACGGGTGGGACTCTGGGGCGTGACCAAGGAATCCGAGGCAGGAGGCCTCGGATCCTTTTTCACTATGCCCTGTGCTTGTCACGCCCCCTATCGCGGGCGTGACCGGGGGGCGTGACCAACCAGAAAATCCTATAAACAGGATTTCTCCCCATCTCATTCCTCCACACCTTCCATCCCTCCTCTTCTCCCTTAGCCAACCCGAATCATTTTTTCCTCCATTCTTCCAAAATGCCTCGCCACCACCCTCGTTCCACCGCTTCCTCCTCCGAGCACCCCGCGGATCCTGCCGCGGCGGAAGCCATGCTGCTCTTTTAAAACCAAACGCAGCTCAAGCACAGCGATCGGCTATGCGCCAAACCCCTTGGCGTGTTCCGCATTTTAGATTGGGCGATACTCGCCACATTTGGAGTAGCAGATTTTGTGCGGGAATTTCTGTCCACCCCTGGATGGAGTTCCCTCTTCTCCATTTTCGAGCATGCCTTCCTTGAGCTCACCATTGAGTTTTTGGCTTCATTCGAGTTCCGTTGGGCGGCGAATGACGATTTCATAATCTTTCGCTTGGGTGCGGTGGCGCATCAGCTCACCATCCTCCAACTCAATATTGTCATGGGCTTTGCTCGGTGTCCTCCCAATCTCCTGCCTACCTCGATTTAATTACTGATTTCCCTCCCCATGTCAACCTTCTCACCTTTTGGGCGGAAATTAGTAATGACACCGCCCCCTACACCCCAAAGAGATCGAAAGGAAGCCACTTCATTTCCCCCGCCTTGCGCATTCTCCACAACCTCCTCACCTTTACTCTTTCTGCTCGCGGCGACAGCCACGGAGTGGTGACTCGGGAAGACTTACTATATTCATATAGTATGTTTTACCGAGTCTCGCTCAACCTCGGCTATTTGCTCGTAATTTTCTTTCGGCACCAAGCGGAAAATGTGAGGTTGGGTGCAGTGCACGGCGGGAAATTCATCACTTTCCTCGCCAAGCAGATCGGCCTTTGGGATGCTCTTCCACGACTGAGCTACATCCAGATGCCAGAAGTTATCCAGTTTCAGACCCTTCAGGCCCTCGGCCTGGCACGAAGACGCGATGGAGAGTTTGAGGCTATCCCCACCGCTATCAGTAGTGGGGATCTTGATCTAGATTTCGGTGCCGGTCCCAGCGGCACTATTCCTTCTCCCCCCCCCATTCCACCACCACCACAGGAGCCTTCTTCAGAGCCCAGTCCTCAAACCTATTGGGATCAACAATTTGGGTTGATTCACACTCGCCTAAATCAGATGGAGACCAATTTTGGCAAACACTTTACTAATTTTGACGCTCGTTTTGCCGCACTGGAGCAGAGCCATGCTTCTTCCATGGCTCATATTACACGTGAGTTCGCGGATTTGCACACTCATTATCTGCCGCGAGGGGGTGATAGCGATGAGGATTAGGTTACTTTATTTATCTTTGGGTTGTAGTCCGTCATCTTGTATCTTTTCTTTTTTTGTCTTTATCTGCCATGTATCTTTTATTTTGTTTAAAAAAAACTATATATATCAAAAATATGTTTTGCTTCAGTATTGTCTTCCAGGTACAATTTGGTGCTGATTCGCCCGCTCCAGGAAAGTCTCCTTTTTTTCTCTTTTCTTTCCTTATTTTTCATTGGGGACAATGTATTGTTTAAGTATGGGGGGATAGTTCTCAAGAAAACCATACCAAAAAAACAAACCAAACAAAAACAAATTCCAACACTCAAAAACAAAATTTCCCATTTTCAAATTTTATTTTCTTTTTCTTCACAAAAAAAAAATAAAAAAAAACAAAAATTATATCCAAAAATTCAAAAAAAAAATTAGGGTTAATTTTTTTTTAAATTAGAGAAATCTTTATTCCTATATTTATTCACATGCGAAATCCTTAGTATTCAACTTTTACATAGTGTTTAGAATATTTTAATGCTTTAATTGAATTTTGAATTTTGAAGTAGAGCTGTTGACCATGTTGTGTTTCTAGTCAAGTGCACCTATTTGTAGAATTTAAGTAGAATTAAACATTCAGCATACAATTAGATTTTTATTTTTCTAAATGCGTAGAAATAGTTTATTTCACTTCTATCTTGAAACCAGTAAAATCTAAAAATTGTTTAGGAAAGTGTGTAGAAGTTTACTAGAGAGATATTTCGTGGATCAAGAAAGAGATATTTTTTCTCGATGTCTAGAACTTGCCCTCTAGCTATTCTCAAGACTTTGCATAGGTTAAGCTCATTAGCATAAATATGATTTAGGCATTTCTTTTGTCAAGTTTGAGCTTTTGCACCCTTACCTAACGTTTTATCTTTGCTAAGCCAAATTGAGCTTATACCCTTCCTTTTGTTTTATCTCCACCAATAGTTTACCAAAGCCTAAAAAGCATCCTAATTACACACTTATGACCGAGCTTGACATTATATACACAAAATCAATTTTTGAGTTATTAGGGGCCATTTTATTTTGGTGGCTAATTGAAAAAATAGTTGTTTTTCATTCTTCCTCTAAAAAAAAGAGAGAAAAAAATAATATATTAAAAAAATGAAATGATGAAAATAAATAGAGGAAGTTGAAAAAAAATTTCAACATGTTAAGGAAAAAAAATAAAGGAGTTTAAGAATTGGCGGAGCTCTACAAATTATTTTGTGCAAGCTATCATTAAGTTTTGGTGTGTCTACCCATTGTTTTTATCTTTGATTTTTTCAAGCCAAAAACCTAAGCCTACATTTCAACGTACATACACCCTACTGATTTGTGCTTCTAAGTTAAACTAGTGCCGTGGCGAGAGTGTGAAAGGGCAAGTCTATGGCCATCGACATTGATGGATTTCTTTGGAGGGTATCCCGATCTTCGATTTGTGCAATGTTATCTTAGTAAACACGCTACTTTCTCCCTAAACGTGATTTTAAGAATTACCGAGTTTTCATTTTCGAAGTAAAAATAATAAGTGAAAACATATTTTAGAAAATTAAAAACTAACTTGTATGCTGAGTAGGTTTTTCTACAAAAATAAATACGCGTATAGGCACAAGGCTTCGCATTCTACTCCTTAGGTTCAATTTTCATTTATAGTGTTAAAATTTTTCTACCCTACATGGAAAGTTGTTTGCTCGGGACAAGCAAACGAGTAAGTATGGGGGTATTTGATAACTCTAATTTTATCCATATTTTTATATTTAATTTTTATTTAATAATTAATTAGTTTTTAATATATTCTATGATTTTATTATATAATTTCTTTATTTTCTTATTTTAGGATCAATATGGGCTGTAAATATCAATATGGAGTCTACAGGATTGATCAGGAGACAAATCTGGACAAAGATGGAAAAATTGCAAAGTACACGCCCCAGACACGGGCGTGACCGAAATGTCACGGGCATGACAACCAGGCGTGAATCCGGCGCGTGTTCCAGGCTCAGTGTCCCGTCATTTAAAAATACACACCCGAAGGTCACGTGCGTGACAATGCTAACATGGGTGTGACCCTAGGCGTGAGACCAATGGGCTCAGATCGTCGACCGAAGAACATCGAACAACCAATTACACGCCTGTGACCCATAGGTCACGGGCGTGCCCAGGTCGTGTCGAGTCCGTTACCAGCCATTAAATCAAGTTGTTCCTGCCGTTGCTTCCAGTTTGACATTTCAGCTTGACAGGCCCCTGGGCACGTGCGTGACCAGGGGGCGTGACACCTCCATTAATAGCAATTTACTCCCGCCATTTTCAGCTTCCCGCGGTTTTCCAGAAACTGAAGTAACATGCCCTAGGTCACGGGCGTGACCTAGGGGCATGACCCGCCATTTAACAGATTTTGGCGGTTTCTCCTCCAACGTTCCGGAGCTTTCAAGATGGAGGTTGCGAGCCTGACACGCCCTAGGTCACGGGCATGACCTAGGGCGTGACCTTGCAGAAATTTTTCCTTTAAATTCCACGCAATTCCAGAAGCTCGGGAAGATATTTTGGGAGCTTAGTTATGTTTTGTTTACTGTTTTTCTTGCATTTTAATTTCATAGTATAGCCTTTACTTTCAAGTGTATCTTTAATCATCTCTTTCCCTACCTTAACTTGTATTTCCCTAATGATGATGAGTAGATAATTTTCATTTAGCTCTTGGTCATGATGAAGCTTGAAATAAAATAAACCTTTCTTTTTTTTATCAAATGTCTTGTTCTTAATTATGCTCGCTACGATTTATCTTTGATTTATATTTTGTCGAATTCATATTTCGTGGAAATGTTTTTCGATCTAAGATCCGTATCCTAAATGACCGAGACGTTGCGGATACGAGAAGATCACTCAAAGATAAAAGGAGTTGCATGCAATCCTCGAGAGAGGACGACATAAATCCTCCAGATTGGAGTCAAATCTTATAGAGTTGTTCACTGCCTAAAGCAAGCTTAGGGGTTTCGACTGGCCGAGAGGTCTTTATCGATCATCCTAAGGTTAGTCAAAAGCTTGAGCTCGAGAGAGACGCTTTTGTACCTAGGAACTTCTGCGGTCGAGTGAGTAGTTTAAGAGCTCGCATTACTTTATTTTCAAAAAGGTTTATTTTAGTTCAAGTGGATTCTAGATCAAGTGCTAGCTTCCCCAAAATCGAACTTCTCTTTCTTAGTGTATCGTTTCCTTTTCTGTTTTAAACAAAAATCAACTTTCCGTCTGATAAGATAATAGCTCTTTCTTGTGAGTACAAGTATTCGACAAGCCCCGAGTCGATATATGACACTTGATCATATACTCCGAACGATAGGTATAATTGCCTCATCGATTGGAAACACGCGCTAGCGTGGATATAATAATCATCACATGGCAATCTTTATTATGAGGGTCATGAACTATTTCAGATTTTGATCTTCAAACAACTTCAGAATTTCCACAAAAATTTGATCAGAGTGCTGAAATGAGTCGAAGTCAATATCGAAACCCTTATCAAATTTCATTGCAGAAAGATTGCACGCCGGATTCACCATGAGTTCACCTGCAAGAGAAAAACAAAGATCAAGTGCAACGGAACAAAAAGCGCGGGACGAAGGTTGAAAAAAACCTAGATATAAGGTTCTCAGAATATGAACCGACAGACTCCGTTCGACGAATAATAGAAATTCTTCGATCTGAGGTCGACGAAATATTTTATAGTCAAAAGAGTTCGTTGATTTCAGTCAGAAGATGTGAAAACATTTCGTCGAGTTCAGTTCGACGAAAATTTTCTAAAGCAAAATCGTCGATCTCCGGTCGACGAAAATGACTTCACTCATAGAGAGTTCGTCAATCTCCATTCGACAAATTTCACTAAAACTTTGCACAGTTCGTCGATCTCCGTTCGATGAACTATGAAAAATTCGTCGATCATAGACATAAATTAAATTAAGCCTTCTCCATTTATCATACAAAGCTAATTTATGAAGAACAGATGGTTCCTCTCATCTAGAGGTTTAGTGAAAATATCTGGTCTTTGCAAATCAGTGTAGATATACACAAGATTAATTTTATTTTTGTCTACACACTCTCTAATGAAATGATGTCTAATGTCTATATGCTTAGTCCTACTGTGATGGACTGGATTTTGTGCAATGGAAATTGCACTTGTGTTGTCACATAGTAGAGTTTAATTATTTAAGTTGAACACATAGTCTAGAAGCTGGTTCTGAATCCACAGCATCTAGGAACAGCAACTACCAGCTGCTATATATTTTGCTTCAGCAGTTGAAGTGGATACAGATGGCTGCTTCTTGCTAAACCAAGACACTAATCGCATACCAAGGAATTGGCATGTTCCTGAGGTTCATTTTCTGTCTACTCTGCATCCAGCAAAGTCAGCATCTGAGTATCTAGTTAACTCAAACTCTGACTCAGTGGGATACCAAAGTCCTAGAATAAGATAACTCTTTATATATCTCAAAATCCTTTTAAAGAAAATTTGGTGAGATTCTTTAGGGTTCACTTGGAACCTAGCACAAAGACATGTAGCAAACATTATATCTAGTCTGCTTGTTGTAAGGTATAATAGGGACCCAACAATGCCACTATATATTTTCTGATCAACAAGCTTGCCATGTTCATCAGAGTCAAGTACAACATTACTGGTCATGGGTGTTTTCTTTGCTGAGGCATCTGTATCCCAAACTTTTTGATAAGCTTCCTAGCATACTTAGCCTGGGATATGAAGATTCCATCAGGTAGCTGCTTCACTTAGAGACCAAGGAAGTAGGAGAGCTCACACATGCCACTCATTTCAAACTTTGAACACAAATATAATATCATCTACAAAAATTTGAACTAACAAAATTTAATCCTTATGGTGTCTAGTAAATAATGTTATATCTACAATGCCCCTAGTGAATTTATGCTCTAATAAGAAGGTAGCTAAGGTCTCATACCAAGCTCTTGGAGCTTGCTTTAAACCATAGAGAGCTTTATGCAATTTAAAAACATATGAGGGATGAGTTGGAGAGATGAAACCTGGAGGTTGTTCAACATAAACTTCTTCTTTGAGTTTTCCATTTAGAAAAGCACTTTTGACATCCATTTGATAAATCTTGAACTTCTTGTGGGCAACATAGGCAAGGAAGATACTGATTGCTTCCAACCTTGCAACAGGAGCAATAGTCTTGTCATAGTTAATCCCTTCCTCTTGCCTATAACCTTGAGCAACAAGCCTTGATTTATTCCTTTTGATGGCACCTTAAGCATCCAGCTTGTTTCTATATACCCATTTAGTTCCAATAATTGGGTAGTCTTTTGGTCTTAGAACTAAATCCCAAACTCTGTATCTCTCAAATTGATTGAGCTCCTCTTGCATTGTAATAATCTAGTGTGGATCTTGCTCTGCATGTTTGATGGATTAGGGCTTAATTTGAAATATGAAGTAGGCATGCATCAAATCTTGGTTGAGTTGATGCCTGGTCTGCACACCAATTGACATGTCTCCAATTACTTGAGATATGGGGTGAACTCTAAGTGTGACAAATTCAATGGGTGGAGTTGGTTGTTCAATAGCTTGGCGATTAAATTTCTCTTGTTGAATTAAGTTAGCTGTTGTTGGTTCATCACTGATTACAGTGTGTTCTTCTTCACTGTCTTCAGCACCTTATGGAGAATGATGGCTAACTGCCTCATTGGTAAGGGTCAGTTCATTAAGCTTCTCATATAGATTATGTTCCTGAAAAGATTCATTGGTAGAAGAGGTCTTCTCCATGAAAAACATGATAGTCTCATAAAATCAAACATGGATAGATTCTTTAATTTTTAAGGTAGATTTGTTATACATCCTATAAGCCTTACTTACTTGGGAAAATCCAAGAAAAATTCTCATTTCAGCCTTGGCTTCAAACTTTCTAATGTGTTTCTTATTGTGCTTGTGTATATAACATAAACATCCAAAAATTTTAAAGTAGACTACTTTAGTTTTCTTCCCTTTAAGTAGCTCATAAAGAGTCTTATTTTTAAGTTTGTGTATAAGACTTCTACTCAGTATATAATTTGTTGTGATTACATCCTCTGCCCAAAAGGATAGGGGCATGTAAGCATCTGCAAGCAATGTGCCTGTAACTTCAATTAATGTTCTGTTCTTCCTTTCAGCAACCCAATTTTGTTGAGGTGTTCTAGGAGCTGAGAATCTGTGCCTGATACCTTCATTCCTACAGAACTCTTGCATAAGAAGAGACTCAAACTCTGTACCATGATCACTTCTGATCAATACAACTGGAGTAGAGTACTCAATCTATATGGTCTTAGAAAATCTGTAAGAACCTTGAATGTATTTGACTTAGATATTAGAAAGAATACCCAACTGAATCTTCAGAAGTCATCTACAATAACTAGAGTATACGATTTCCCTCCTAGGCTTTATACAGCAATACGGACAAAACGTTCCATATATAGTAAGTACAATATCTTAGGTGAGTCACTTTTATTTAATGATTTAAAACTTCTTTTAGTTTGTTTGCCTAATTGACAAGCCCTACAAAGGCTTTCCTTCTTGTAGGGGCAAGAAGGCAATCCTCTAATAAGGTTGTCTCTAGATAGTTTGGCAATGTTTGTTAGGTTAACATGACCCAGTCTCCTATTCCAAAGGTCATTATTGTTACTAGTTGAATTAAATAGGAAAATTTCATATTTAGCAGACTGGATGTTAACAATATAAATGTTTCCTACTCTAGTGCCAGTCAATACTACATGATTATCTAAAGAAGTAATAATACAGGAGATTTTAGTAAATGATACCTGATACCTTTCATCACATAATTAACTTATGGAGATATGGTTATGCTTCAGTCTACTTATATATACAACATTCCTGAAGGTGACAGCTCCAACCTTGACTATTCCATAGCCTTTTGTCTGGCCACAATTGGAGTCACCAAATATTACTTTTGGTCCTAGCTTTGCCTTATAATTGGTTAAGTTGGCCTTGTTTCCAGTCATATGCTTAGAACAGACACTATCCAAATACCATTGTTGCTCTGTGGTAGGATAGTCTTTCACCTGTAATAAACCAGATTAGCCATTCCTGACCCAGGTTACCTTGTGTCCTTCTTCTTTACATAACTAAAGCTGGAAATGAATGAACATTCAGGTTGGCTTTTATTCCTAAAGGGTGATATTTACTAGGTGGAATGATTCATTGATTAAATTGATTACCAGATATTCTTGGTTGATTTTAAGTTTTAGAAGAATTAATATTTTTGTTATACTGAACTGTGTTTGACGAATTATGGTGAGTTCGTCGACCTGAGTTCGATGAATGGGGGTAAGTTCATCGAACTCCACTCAGAGAATGAAAGTAGTCATTTTATGAGCCCCAAAATCGTCGATCTCTGGTCAACAAACCATACTGGTTTCGTCGATTGTAGTTCAACGAATAATTATAATATAAATCTGCGTTCGGAGTTCGTCGACTGGAGTTTGACGAACTGTACACATTTCATCGATCTGCGTTCGACGAAATCTATTAAATATTGTTAAAGTTAGGATTTTTCTTTTTGTTTTTCCTTTTCTTATTCTTAGATTTTAGTTCGGCTTGTTTATCACTATTATTATAATCCAACTTTTCCTTTCCTTTTTCTGATACAAATTTTATAGGTGTTGTTAGTATATTTTCCTGAATTTGTGGGGGTTGGCTTGGTGATGCACCTAAGCCTACTTTTCCATTCAATCTGGCATTTACTGTGCTTATGATGTCCATCAATTTGATAATTCTCCCATTTAGGGATTCTTCAAGTTTCCTAGCCACAGCCAATTCAGATTTTAGTGAAATTATTTGCTCTTGAGCTAATGTTAATTCATCTTTAAGTTTAATATTTTCTGAAACAAGGTTTTCCTGATCAATTAACTTCTCCCTAAGTGATTTTATTTCCTTTTCAGAATTTATCAAATCTATACACATGGATTTAAATTAATTTTTAAAATTTTCAGAACTATAATCAAATGAAGATAGTACCTGATCAGCTTCAGATTCTTCATTGTCAGATTGTTCTTCAGCATCTGATGGGTTGCAAGAGGCATTAATTACCATGAGGCAGACTTCTCTTGCCTTTGCCTCTTTTCCTCTTCATTGGAGCTGGAGGATGTGGATTAATCTTCTGTGTCACTCCAGGTTTCAGCAACAAAGTGGTGAAGACCAGTCCGGATCAAGTCGCAAAAGTACCCGATGCTGCACCCGTCCGGACCACTATTGGCCCCGAGTTTACATGTTTAGTTTGTCATTTGTAATTTTAGTGAAATATATATATATATAATTACATAAATATATATATATATATATATATATATATATATGTATATATATGTGTTATAGAAAAGTATGAATATATATATATATATATATATATATATATATATATATATATATATATATATATATATATATATATATATATATATATATATATTATATCATTACACATATATTATACATATAGAAAAAACTATACATATGATTAGGCATCCGCAGGAATAGGTGAAAAGGCCCGGTTCAGCACAGTTCCACTTCCACGCGACCGCTACTGTTCCTCTTCCGCGTTCTTAGGGTTCACGACGCCTTCCCCGCCATTGCCGCTGGAGTTTTCCGCACGATGCCGCCCCGCAACCGCCCGCAACTGCCCGCAACCTCCCGCGTTCCAACTGTCTACCTCCACGACACCCATTCCCGCAGTTTCAACCACATACACGAGCTCCTTCCGCCATTTCCGCTCCGCCAGACACGCCTTCTTCATCGGCGTGGAGGAACGCTTCCACCTGCAGTTCCGGCCCTATAAAAGAAGAAGAAGAACAGGAAATATGGGGATCGTGAATGCTGAAATATTTAGTGGTGATTGAATGATAAAATGCATTGATTGATGCTGTGAGTTCGCTGTATGCTTTTCCGGTGTGGGAGTGTCAGGGAAAATGAACAGTGGTGTTAGAGTTAGGACTTTAGGAGTGATGATGTTAAAGAAGATTTTGATTGTTTGCTGCTTATGTTTTAATTCCCGTTTGAGAGTAGAGTTCTGCCTGTTGTTTCTGTAAGTGGTGATGAATAGTGAAATCAAAGTAGTGTTTAGGTGTTGTTGTTTTGATTTTAGAAATGATGAACAGTAACATCTAATTACTGTGCCTTTCATATTCAATTGTATAATTCCCACTTACAGGGAGTTGTGAACAGTAAGTGTGAGTTAATGTAAGTGTAATTAAGTTTACAATTAAGCTTACTGTAGTGTTAATTAATGTTGAACAGCGGCAATTGAATGTTTCCTATAGAGTAATTTAGGATGGGTAACATTGCTTCTTTGTGAGGAGTTAGTTTACCATAGTGCTTAGAGATTTTGTGGATCCACGACAAGTGTCTGAGATAACGTGGATCCACCTTGAGTGTGAGAGCGAGTGAATCTTATTAGGTTGTTAGTTTGTGGCTTTCTTACATTGTGAGTGATTCCGTGGAACCAACTTGTGTGAGAGAGTGAATTAATTCCTTGGTGCCCGTGTGCGATAGAGGCCGACCTCGGAGCAGAGATCGAAGGTGTTGAGGAGTTTCTTGCGTGATCGCCCTCGACTTCGAATACGGAAGACACCTCTTCCGTGGGTAATTGTTTCTATCACTTCCTTTGTGTGTGTCTCAATATTTTCTCATAGGCTAACAGACTCTTTGCTGGGTTTTCGCCCGAGTTTCGTCAGCAAATGCTACGTCGAAAACTCCAAACGGAAACGTATTTGGAGTTCATGATTTCCGTTGTGCTATGACAAGGGGAACGGAATGAAAGTTACGAACTTACTTACCCGGATTTGAAAATCAAACCATTGTTTAAGAAAATTAATTTTAAAAACGAAGAAGTAATTTTGTGTTTTTCATAAAAAATCCAAGTTGAGTAATTTCTTAAATGTTGCGTCCGCTCTAAACTTGGCAATTTTAATTTAATCATCGCATGCAGTTAGGGTTTTCTAGATAAAGCCGACAGGCGCGCAAACCCTATGCGCCGTCCTGCATCAAATTGGTATCAGAGGGAGGTTGTCAAAATTTTTCCAAATTTTGGGATCCGCCCTATGTAAAATAGGAACCCGCATATCATTTCCAAAAAATTTTTCCAAATAAAAAAGAGAGAGAGATTTTTTTAAGCGTAATCATACATCACATTTGACATTTGTTTGCATGTATCTACATAGAGATAGGATGCATCGTGTTGAACGTGGTCAATCGAGCCATGGGAATGAAGGAGAACAACCGCCCCAGTGGTTTATACCTTTCGCCCACCAACTGACGACCTTAACTGAGAGTACATGCCAGATGCGTGAAAGTTTAGAAAACCTTAGAGGTCGGGTGAGTAGTTTAGAAATACCCCCTCAAACGTCAATGCCGCATCAAATTCGATATGAGCATTCCGTATGTGCACTTTACAATGTTCCTCATCACTATGTAGAAAGATCTACATTTAGGAGAAATCCATTATATGAGGATCAGGACTACACTATCACCCACCCCCATAGTGATCTATCACAGAGATCGTTATGATATTTTGATGACTATACTCGATCACCGTATACCACTTCTAGAGATCGTGTTGACCCATCAACACGTTCGCACTATGTGCAAGACGATCAATATGAAGACTATCATCCTTATTATCCTTGTACCCGAATGGATCCTTGTAGTTCATCTACACCATATTATCAGGATAGAGTTCAGTATGACGCCTGATATCGATACTACACGTCTCCTTTATATGAGGAATCTGAGACTGCATATGTGCAACCACCACCGTACGTTCATAGGACACATGATCGTCCACGAGCACGTCATGATTATGATACGGGCGATCGTCATGACTACACTCGCGTATCCTATAGAGGTCACTATTATCAAGAGTACATCACATCGAGTGATCCTCCTAGTGATCCGATGACGAACATGATGATAGACGTTAAGGGTCAGCAAGAGCATGCCATTACCAACACCAGAGAGGTATCACCCACTCTTTCTGATATCCTAGTACAGGATGTGTGGAGTCAACCCCCATGTGAGTCGGCTCCACTTAGTGAATCTGTCCTTGATTTGATCTCTACTAGCGCTATTTTGAGTGTAGATTCCTTGCACACTTCACCTAGTGGCGCACCGAGTCATATCACCACACTCGATGGCGTATCGAGTCACATCACCACACCTGATGGCACACCGAGTGACATTACGATTGCGAGCTGAGAGTTTAGTAGTGATATCGAGGTAGTCACCCCTGCCCTATCTCAGAATACGACCCCTTCTAATGGTTCATCCCGGGAGGACCATCACTCGACTGATGAGTTATTTGACGATCATCCTATTGAACCTCCAGATGAGCCACCTCGTCATTGTGTGGATGAGCTTTATCTGAATATTGCACTCGCGAATTTTAAGACATGGATACCTGCTCCATTATCTCACGTGATGTTGATAGTGCTTGGGCATAGCCATCTGGTGAATCACACTTTACATGAGTTATGGGACGTACCACCTGTTGTTCACCGTCTCCCAGATGAGTTTTCATATGTCCACCTGGTGAGCCTCCTGATGCCTCACTTCCCCTTAGCACATTTATTACTATTATCACATTTCGTGTACATTTATCTTAAAACACTCCATCTATTGGAGCATATGTTTTCACGCATCGCATTTGTGACGAATTTTATTCTTCCCCTCCTAGTGAACCCCCAGAAGAAAAACTTATGGGTTCATCACACGTTTGCGACGTTTCCGTCTTTAGAGGCTCAGTCGAGTTTGAGGGTGCACTCACTGATTCTTTGATGTTATATCATGTCACCCGCACTTTCAGATACAGTCCGGACACTATGTTGACACACCTGATCACTGACGTCTCTGATTTGCACTTGTGTGTTCATCGCCCCCGCGATGAATTCTTTTATGATCCACCTTCTGAGCCTCCTAATCATGTACCCCTTTCAGGAGTTGCTCTTAGTATCTGGGACCATCAGTTAGTGGCCTTAGTCGTATTAGTAGTTCATTTATGGCATTTCCATGAGTTGCATAAAAGGTTTTTGAGCGGAAAGTGAATAGTATTTATGATTTTATGCAACTCAATTTTAAAACAAAAGCATAAAAGAGCTACTAGTTTTAAAATGAATGACTTGTTGATGATTCGGCTAAATCCGGAAACGGTTATCTTCGGGTACCGTGAAGAAGCTAGCTACCGTAGAACAGGATCCTTTTGAGTAGTAAAGCAGATTGGGCAAAACGCGTACGAACTTGAGATACCTTTCATTTGGGGAGCAAATCCTGCTTTTAACGTAGCCAATCTGACTTAATTCTACGATTACTCGCATGAGTCTTTAGAATTTCCATTGCCTCCTCCTCCATTTTCTTCTTCTGGGTTGATGAGTAAGAGTGAGGAGACACATTCAGGACATACTAACGTTCATTCCGCTACTGACGCTTCCATTGTAGTTACTTTTGTTTTCACTGCCAGTTTCAGGTTGAGCGTGTACACCAGGAGAATATTCTAGTCCAGTTCCCGAGCAGATATTGGACAGTGGTCACTACTGATGATGGTTTTCAGAGATACTTAGTTCATTGGCATGAATGTTGATCCTCTCGTACTACCACTCGTTCCACTCACCAGAGATGAGTGATTTCAAGAGGGGGAGAGTTGGTGGAGACCAGTCCGGATCAAGTCGCAAAAGTACCCGACGCGCACCCGTCCGGACAACTATCGGCCCCGAGTTTACATGTTTAGTTTGTCATTTGTAATTTTAGTGAAATATATATATATATATATATATATATATATATATATATATATATATATATATATATATATATATATATATATATATATATATGTATATATATGTATTATAGAAAAGTGTGAATATTTATATATATATATATATATATATATATATATATATATATATATATATATCATTACACATATATTATAAATATATAAAAAACTATACATATGATTAGGCATCCGCAGGAATAGGTGAAAAGGCCCGGTTCAGCACAGTTCCACTTCCACGCGGCCGCTACTGTTCCTCTTCCGCGTTGTTAGGGTTCACGGCGCCTTCCCCGCCATTGCCGCTGGAGTTTTCCGCACGATGCCGCCCCGCAACCGCCCGCAACTGCCCGCATTCCAGCAGTCTACCTCCACGACACCCAGCCCGGTGGTTTCGACCACATCCACGAGCTCCTTTCGCCATTTCCGCTCCGCTAGACCGCCTTCTTCATCAGCGTGGAGGAACGCTTCAACCTGCAGTTCCAGCCTTATAAAAGAAGAAGAAGAACAGGAAACATGGGGATGGTGAATGCTGAAATATTGAGAGGTTATTGAATGATAAAATGCATTGATTGATGTTGTGAGTTCGTTGTATGCTTTTCCGGTATGGGAGTGTCAGGGAAAATGAACAGTGGTGTTAGAGTTAGGACTTTAGGAGTGATGATGTTAAAGAAGATTTCGATTGTTTGCTGCTTATGTTTAATTTCCGTTTGAGAGTAGAGTTCTGCCTGTTGTTTCCTTAAGTGGTGATGAATAGTGAAATCAAAGTAGTGTTTAGGTGCTATTGTTTTGATTTTAGAAATGATGAACAATAACATCTAATTATTGTGCCTTTCATATTCAATTGTTGAATTCCCACTTACAGAGAGTTGTGAACAGTAAGTGTAATTAAGTTTTCAATTAATCTTACTGTATTGTTAATTAATGTTGAACATCGGCATTTGAATGTTTCCTGTAGAGTGATTTAGGATGGGTATCATTGCTTCTTTGTGAGGAGTTAGTTTACCCGAGTGCTTAGAGATTTCGTGGATCCACCATAAGTGTCTGA
This sequence comes from Platanthera guangdongensis, assembly GCA_039583875.1. Classification (NCBI taxonomy): domain Eukaryota; kingdom Viridiplantae; phylum Streptophyta; class Magnoliopsida; order Asparagales; family Orchidaceae; genus Platanthera; species Platanthera guangdongensis. Next base: position 186,881,036 of record CM077158.1, on the reverse strand, counting down.
GATAACGTGGATCCACCTTGAGTGTGAGAGCGAGTGAATCTTAGGTTGTTAGTTTGTGGCTTTCTTACATTATGAGTGATTCTGTGGAACCACCTTGTGTGAGAGAGTGATTTAATTCCTTGGTGCCCGTGTGCGATAGCGGCCGACCTCTGAGCAGAGATCGAAGGTGACGAGGAGTTTCTCGCGTGATTGCCCTCGAATTCGAATACAGAAGACGCCTCTTCCGTGGGTAATTGTTTGTATCACTTCCTTTGTGTGTGTCTCAATATTTTCTCGTAGGTTAACAGACTCTTTGCTGGGTTTTAGCCCGAGTTTCGTCAGCAAATGCTACATCGAAAACTCCAAACGGAAACGTATTTGGAGTTCACGATTTCCGTTGTGCTACGACAAGGGGAACAAAATGAAAGTTGCGAACTTACTTCACCGGATTTGAAAATCAAACCATTGTTTAAGAAAATTCATTTTAAAAACGAAGAAGTAATTTTGTGTTTTTCATAAAAAATCGAAGTTGCGTATTTTCTTAAATGTTGCGTCCGCTCTAAACTTGGCAAATTTAATTTAATCATCGCATGCAGTTAGGGTTTCCTAGATAAAGCCGACAGGCGCGCAAACCCTATGTGACGTCCTGCATCACAAAGCCCTTCTCCTACTTTTTGTGCTTGCTGGAGAAGGGCATTTTGTATTGCTTGCTTCTTGAGTCTTTTTCTCTTCTCTTCTCCTACTTCTGATTCTCAGGACACTCTGAGATGAAGTGTCCCGGTTTCTTGCACCCAAAACACACTATTTCTTTAGTGGGTGTCTTGTCATACCTGGGTTTGTCATCATTCCTGGATGACTTTCTCCTGAAGTCCTTCCTAGACATTTTGTAGAATCTCTCGACAAAGAGACTCATCAGTTCTTCATTGACTGTTGAACCTTCAGTCTCAACTGCAGCCTTTAATGTAATGTTCTGCTCCTTCCTTGATATTGTAGGAGTCTTCTGTTCTGCAGCTTCCCTAGATTTGATCAACTGCTCATAAGATTTGAGCTTTCCCAGGAGAGATTCAGTGGAAATCACATTCAGACTTCTGGCCTCCTTGATTGGCCAAATCCTGGAATCTCATGTGCTTGGGAAGCACATTAGGATCTTGTCATTCTTCTCTGTGAGAGAGATGTCTTTGTCCAGGGTCTTCAATTCACTAATAGTGGAACTTGACCTGTTGTACATGTCACTAACATATTCAGCTTCATCTTTCTTGAAGTTCTCATACTGTGAGATGAGATTTGATCATCGATCTTTTCTCTCATCTACTGAACCAGCAACCATCTGGTTGAGAGAATCCCAGATTGCTTTTGCAGATGTGCACACAGCCACCTTTTGGAATATGTCATCTGACATAGTCTGAGCCAATATGTTCATGGCTTTTGCATCTGCAATATTTGCTTTATTCTGTGCATCTGTCCACTCAGGTGGTGGAACACCAAGAGTGTTGGATATTGATGTAGATGTAGATGTTGTTGGTTGAGGAGCACTGTCAAAATAGAACTGTAGATGTCCTCATCAATAGAATTCATGTACTATCTAATTCTTGCCTTCCAAATTGCAAACTTGTTCAAATTGCACACTAGAGGTCTTGTGCTTGCATAATCCTTGTTCTATGCAATGTTGTGAACTAAATAAACCTAAGTTCAGATCTAACATAGGATCTTTTGGTTCAAGGGTTAGCTTGTACAACGAAAGGAAACTGCTTTAATACCAATTGAAAGATGGGGTTTGACCTGATTTACTTTAGAGGGGGGGGGGTGAATAGAGTAATTTGAAATCTTTTTGCTGTTTATAAAATAATATCAGAGTAATGGAATAAGAGATACCAAGATTTAAAGAAAGCAAAAGCAACCTAAGTTAATCTAATCTAATGCAGTACAGATAACCTAATCTATCACAACCACAACAAGAACAAAAAGAAAGGGGAAACCAGACAATACAAGAAGTTTTATAGTGGTTCCCCAACCTGGGTACATCCACTCTTCTACCACCCTAGTAGGAATCTACTAGCAGGTTTTGATCAGGTGACTGCCACCAATGAGCTTTTGGTCAGCATCTCAAAAACCAAAATAAATTTTTGAAGGGTGTTAATAAACCCTTTATATAGAGGGGGGAGAGAGATTGATGGTGTCTTCTCTTTCTCTATTCAACAGAGAAGACAAGTGGATTTTTTATTGCCAAGAACTCCTTTTAATAACACTGGGAGTCTTGTTCATCCGGCCTAGCTCTTCACCATGGGGAGCTCCGGTTCTATTAGTCAAAAAGAAGGACGGGACGCTTCGGCTGTATATCGATTACTGGGCCCTGAACAGGCAGACGGTCCGGAATACGTACCCCTTGCTAAGGATAGACGATCTATTTGACCAGCTGGAGGGAGCTCATTTGGTCTCAAAGCTGTACCTGAGATCGGGGTATTACCAGCTACGCATTCAGGAGGAGGACATCCCGAAGACGGCCTTCAGCAACAGATATGGATTGTACGAGTTTACCGTGATGCCCTTCGGGCTCACGAATTCACCCTCCGCGTTCATGGCCTTGATGAATCGGGTGTTCGAAGAGTACCTGGATGTCTTCGTCATCATATTCATCGACGACATCCTTATTTATTCGAGGACCGAAGAGGAGCACTCGAGACGTCAGGCCTTGACGTTGGAGAAGCTCCGAGAACACAAGATGTACGCTAAGTTCATCAAGTGCCAATTCTGTCTAAGGGAGGTGGCCTTTTTGGGCCATGTAATTAGTGGAGCGTGTTTGGCAGAGGATCCGGCAAACGTCCAGGCAGTGCGAGATTGGCCACCGCTGAAAACGGCCACGGATGATCGGAGTTTTCTAGGACTTGCCGGTTATTACCAGAAGTTCGTAGAGGGGTTCTCTCAGATTGTCCTCCCTCCTACATCTCTGAAAAAGAAGGAGTCTCCTTTTATTTGGATGTCATAGTGCGAGTTTGCCTTTCAGGAGCTGAAGGGTTGGCTTACCTCGGCCCCAATTCTTGCTCTTCCACCAGGGAAGGAAGGATTCCAGGTGTACACGGATGCTTCCTACCAGGGGATGGGTGTCGTTTAGTCTACGCCTCCCGTCAGCTGAAGAAACATGAGCAGAACTACCCGGTGCATGATTTGGAGATCGGGGCAGTTGTATTTGCTCTAAAGATCTGGCGACACTACATCTATGGGGTCCACTGTGATATACTCTCGGAACACAAGAACTTGAAGTACGAAGACACGTAGAAGGAGTTGAACCTCAGGCAGAGACGCTGGGTGGAGTTTCTGTCGGACTACCAATATACCATGCACTACCATCCCGGGAAGGCAAACGTGGTTGCAGATGCTCTCAGCCGGAGAGCGAGTATGTTAGGAGTAGGCCCATAGCTGATGGCCTTGCAGTTGGTAGAGTTGTTTAAGAGGATGTAGATATCACTAGTGTCCGAGGATGACCCGGAGCTTTATACGGAGTACCTGATGTCAATGACTGCCACCGATGACATTCAGGACCGTATCCGAGATGGCAGAGGCTAGATGCGAGAGCGGAGCCGATATTTAGGGACTTGGAGGAAGGCACGACAGGGGATTACTCATTGAGCGATGGACTCTTATGTTTCAAAGGCAGGGTCTACATACAGGCAGTAGGCCAGATTCGGGAGGACATCATGACGGAGGCACATTGCAGCAGATACTTAGTGCACCCAGGAATCACCAAGATGATAGCAGATTTGAAGAGGACGATGTTCTGGCTAGGCAAGAAGAAGGACATCACCCATTTTGTGAAACATTGCGAGGCTTGCCAACTCGCAAAGGCTGAGTGCAGGAATCCAGCCGGTTTACTACAGCCACTTCCGGTGCCGGAGTGGAAGTTTGAGGATATAGCCATGGATTTCATACATGGTATACCCCGGTCTCGTGCAACGAATGACTCGATCTCGGTGATAGTGGACAGGATAACGAAGGTGGCCAGATTTGTTCCAGTGGTGAAGGACTCTCCAGTTAGGGTATTAGTGCAGAGGTTCATCGAGCAGTTTGTGCGCTATCATGGGGTATCTAGTACTATCATTTCAAATCAGGATGAGCGGTTTACGTCCAAGGAGTGGAGGATAGTTCAGGCCCGTCTGGGTTCTCGGTTGACATTTAGCACGGCTTTTCACCCTCAGACCGATGGACAGATGGAGCGCACCAACCGTACCTTGGAGGATCTTCTACGCCTATGTATCTTGGACCACGGCGAGCCTTGGGTGAGATTGCTACTGCTGATCTAGTTTTCGTACAACAACAGCCATCAGTCCAGTATAGGCATGACCCATTACGAGGCGTTGTATGGACGGAGGTGCAGGACCCCACTATCATGGATTCAAGATGAAGATCCTCTAGCACTCGACTCGGAGTGTTTGGAGGATACTGATGCTCAGGTTAGGCTGATCCGGGACAGGATGCTGGAAGCCCAGAGCAGGCAGGCCAAATATTACGATGCGAGGCATCATCAGGTGGAGTTCCAGGTGGGAGACCAGTTCTTCTTGAAGATACGGCCGATGTGTGGGGTCTCGCGGGTTCGCGGGTAGAAGAAGCTCTGTCCGAGATATATGGTGCCCTACAGGATCCTGGAGCAGATCTGCCCCTTGGCTTATAGACTGGAGCTACAGCCTGAGTTAGCGGGATTGCATGACGACTTCCACATCTCCTCACTACGGAGGGCTCTATTACGCCCCGAGCAGCTAATATCCACAGCCGACAGTCTGGTAGCCTCAGAACAATCAGTCAGCTTGGAGTCGATCAAGATCAACGACACGGCAGTGCGGGTCCTGTGACGTGAGAAGGTCCCGCTAGTCAAGGTTCTGTGGGGAAACGATGGGAAAAAGGAGCATACATGGGAGCCACAGGACTTGATGCAGCAAAAGTATCCGGAGCTCTTCGAGTCAGGTATACCTTAAACCTTAGAGATGTTATAAGTTTTATTTATTCTGTAGGAACCCCCGCAGGCTCAACCTTAATTTCGGGGATGAAATGATCTTTTATATATATTGGGATGTGTAACATCCCCCAAACAACTAGACCCCTAAGGTTTTGTTTTGTCATGAGTAGTTCATGACAAAACAACCAAAAACTAAAAGGACCAAGTGAACAAGGGCCAAGGTAAAAATCACCTTGGTCTGCCTATAGCTCAGCCTCAACATTTAAACCTAAGGTCTGACATTAGGGCAACAGCTTCATCCCAGGACCCTACCACAACACACCAAACACCTTGGGAAGTACATAGGGTCACTAAGGACCCAATGTGGGCAGTCAAAGTAGTTAAGTTGACCTAAGTAAACCCGAACCCTAAATGGGTCAAACTAGCCTACTTAGCTTCAATTGACCTTCCTCTAGCCAAGTGTACCCCACCCATGCCATCCTAACCCTAAAGTGAGGCCCATGGGTCACCAAGGACCCATTGGGGTCAACCCAAGAGTCTAGGTTGACCAATGTTAACTTTAGCCCTAATTTGGTCAAAGTATCAAATTAAGGCTAGACAACCCTACCCCACCCTTCCTAGACCTTAAGCGAGTCCAATGAGTCACTAAGGACCCATTGTGGTCAAGACTAATGGTCATGTTGACCAAGTTTATCATAAAATTTACTGATACAAGTTTTTTTAATAGTTACAGATCAAAATGTCGATCAGAAATATAAAGCAAAGAAAATCCTAAGGCAGCTCCTGTTCCTTAATCACTATGCCTTTTCCTGATTGTATCTTGGCTTTCATTTCAGGCTCCTTGTCCATAACAACTTCCTTATCTTTGTCTTCCTTAGCTTTAGTTTTAGCTATTGCTTCTTCCTTCAGCCTTTGCCTCTCAAAATAATGAAATGGCTTTGAGAAATACTTGCTGGGCTCTATGGAATTAGCAGGAAGCTTTCCTCTTTTCAAATCTTGCCTGAATTTTGGAATCACATCTTGTTGTTTTAGGTGTTTAGCCTATTCCTTTTCAGAATACCATTTCCCTCTATAAGTAATATTAGTATTCACAGCTTTCCATGCAGTAAGAATGATTGATCTAGAGGTTGGACTTCATTGCTCAAAATCAGGTTTAGTCTCAGCCTGTTCTCTAAATCTTTTGTTTGATAACTGAGCCAATGAGTCACTAAGGACCCATTGTGATCAACCACAATGGTAATGTTGACCAAGGTCAACTCTATTCTAGTGTTAGGTCAAATTAGCCTAAATTATCTAACCGAAGCTCAACCCATTTCCCCCACTTGGGCTAGCCTCATTTTTATTTTTATTATGAGTTAGTGGGCTACCAATAGGCTGGAGGAGACACCAAAAATTCGGCCTTGATGACTAGGAGAGAGAAAACACCATCTTCCCTTTAATGGAGGAGAGAGAAAGGAGAAGTAGAAGGCCATTCATGCATGGGGAGGCCAGGGGCCACCTTTGGTGGCTGGATTCAACTCCTCTAGAGGAGAGTAGAAGTTTCCAATCATTTCCTGGCCACCCCAAGGCAGATTCACCCCCCCCCCCATCATAATGGCCGAGCCAAGCCATTCATGACCATTAATGGCATTGATGCCATGACACCACCCTTCACCATCTGATGATTTTAAAAGCTTCAGTAGGCTCCAAGGAGTCGCTTCCACTCTCACCCTGATGATTTAGAGTCACTTCCCTGTGTAGTTGCAAAAACCCGAGCGACGCCACCACCACCATGGCTTCCCGATGATCAACGCGTCTCCAGGCCGCAAGCAAGGTCCTCCCCTTCCTCTCTCACTGTGGATAGATCGTAGGGATCTTTTAGAATGAAAATCGGGCTCAATTGATCCCGATTGAAGCTCGCGTTTTCATGATTTTTTCGTGAAAAATGAACTCTCAGGATCGCCGGAATAGGCCTCTCCGGCAGCTGTGCCGCCGCCTGGTGCTAGCCACCACCTCAACGGAGGTGGTGGTGGCGGTGACCGGTTGGGGAGGTGGCCGGATGGCCGGCGGCAGCGGCTAGAAGATGCTCTAGGAATATCCAATCCAGGCCGTCGGCTGGAGGTGGAAGATGACCATATGCCGTCCAAATTGATTCAAGATTTGTGCCTTACTATTTTCAAACTATAGGATTAAATAATGCATCTTGATGATTACTATCACACTAATTGTAATTAATTGTTTTAATTTTAACAAATACTTAAGGCCCTCTACTGAAAAAGTCACCAACATGAACGTTGTAGCCCTAGGTGTCTACTTCAATTCAAAATTGATTTGAACCAATTTGGACCTCTGGTTGGACTAGGGCACCCATTTTGATGGGACCAATACATAGGGCTATCCTGAGATTTAAAAGGGTGCCCAGTCTTCATCCCTTGTCCAAATGACCTGAATTATGGGCAAGGGGTCACCCTTAGCTATATCTAGTGCCTATCCAAAAATGGGAATTTTTGGAGATACTTTGTCTATGGTGTTATCATTTATTAAATAATACTATGGTAATTTAATTAGGTGGTCTAATAACTTCCAAACCATCTCAAATTTTGGTGAGTGGTCCTTGGGGTTTTCATAAGGCTCTGGTTAACATTTCATCACATATGGAGATAGTTTGAGTTGAAAACAAGCAAACCCTTGCCTTACCATAATTGGGGCATTTTGGTCAAATGGGCAATTTAGGTTTTGAGTGGCCATCTCACCTCAACAGAGGATGAAATTTGGGGCCACTGACTTGGCATGACTGCTATCACCCGCTCTTGAAAAATAGGGTAGATTGGAGTGAATTTCCCTTGGACTAAAGGTAAAACCCTAAGGAAGGATTTTTATGCCTTGTGAAGGGAATGAGGTCAAATGACCCTAATTTAGCTTGAAATTTGGTAGGGAGGATGCTAGGTTACCTAAAGCCCTTTGCTAAAAATATTATGGGATTTGGGAAAGGATAGACCCTCTAAACCATAACCCTAGTTTAGAGCACAAAACTTGTAGAGATAAAATAGGTCACTAAAACTCATTGAACAGCGAGGAAACTTGGGTATAGTAGTCTTATGGTCAGTAGGAGCCTCTGGAAATTATTGTAGGGTGTTTGGAAGAAATTAGCCTGTACTTGTAGTTATAATCTTTGTATTGCCCCTAAGGATGATTTTGATAAAATAATGATTAAACTAATTTAAAATATTATGAAACTTGGACAGTGAGGATTTAAGATCATACTATAGCTGTGGTATATTTTCTGTAATTTTTGGATAATATTTACGCCACGTCTCTATTTATTTCCATTTATTGTGTTTTTATTGAATTAATTAATTAGGTGCTTAAATCTTGTTGAAGAGTTGAGAAATTTTGGTCTTTATGTTCAATAGACATATTATATTTATCATAAATTTTGTGGAGAATTTTCTTGTGTAGTGTTGGTACATCGTGTTCAAACTTGGGGTTTTTGGATTACTAGAATAATTAAATAAATAACCAGATAAATTAGAAAACATATGAATTTCTGTATTTAGGCTAAACATATCATGATAGACCCCCAATAATTATTATTGGGATACTGGATGAATATTTTGAGTACTTCTTGTTTTACACGTCATATAGCTTTGGTTGGTTTGCATTTAGTAAAACTGCATAATTTAATTTGGAATATGAATTTGGGCACATGAGTTGGGGTTAGGTGTTTGCTGGTAGGATAATTAAAAATGAGTTTACCAATGGAAGATAGGATGAGTAGGGTGTTGGTTTGGCTTATGTTAAGTGGTGCTGGGGATCGACGAAAGATCGTCTTTCCCGAGGGGAGGAAGTGTCAAATACTCTATGGTTAGATCCAGTACAACAAGTAAGGGTTTTGGGAAATTTGATAGCAACCAATAACAATAAGTGCCTTGCGAAAGGGAGCTTTGGGCGTAATCCCATCGTAGTTCCTAGTGCCTTCAAGAGCCCTTCACGGGGAATACCTTGGGCAGTCCTGGGCTAACCTAAACAGTAAGAATAAAACACTTCAAGAGCAACTAGTATAACTAGGCTTACACATTCACAAACCCCGGCAGCTCTGGAGGTGATTAGGTTGTTTTGATTGCCATCCGGACGGCTCGTTTGGATGGTAGATGCACGGACGGATAGTCCGAGGAGCCAGTGGCTCAAAAGGTTGAGCTTCGGTTAGCCCATTTAGGCTAATTTGACATAACACTAGAATAGAGTTGACCTTGGTCAACATGACCATTTGGGTTGACCACAATGGGTCCTTAGTGACTCATTAGATTCACTTAATGTCAAGGAAGGGTGGGGTAGGGTTGTCTTGGCACTTTGGAGGTCACCTCCCCTTCCTAAACCTTAAGGGAGCCCACTAACTCATAGTAATAATAAAAATGAGGTTACCCCAAGTGGGGGAAATGGGTTGAGCTTGGGTTAGCCCATTTAGGCTAATTTGACCTAACACTAGAATAGAGTTGACCTTGGTCAACATGACCATTTGCGTTGACCACAATGGGTCCTTAGTGACTCATTGGACTCCCTTAAGGTATTGGAAGGGTGGGGTAGGGTTGTCTTGGCACTTTGGAGGTCACCTACCCTTCATAGACCTTAAGGGAGTCCAATGAGTCACTAATGACCCATTGTGGTCAAACCAAATGGTCATGTTGACCAAGGTCAACTCTATTATAGTGTTAGGTCAAATTAGCCTAAATGGGCTAACCCAAGCTCAACCCATTTTCCCCGCTTGGGCTAACCTCATTTTTTTATTATTATGAGTTAGTGGGCTGCTAATAGGCGGGAGGAGACACCAAAAATTCGTCCTTGATGACCAGGAGATAGAAAACTCCATCTTCCCTTTAATGGGGGAGAGAGAAAGGAGAAGGAGAAGGCCATTCATGCATGGGATGGCCAAGTGCCACCTTTGGTGGCTGGATTCAACTCCTCTGGAGGAGAGGAGAAGTTTTCAGTATTTTCCTAGCCACCCCAAGGCAGATTCACCCCCCCCCCCCACAATCACCATGGCCGAGCCAAGCAATTCATGACCATTAATGGCATTGATGTCATGACACCCCCCTTTCCCCATCTAATGATTTTAAAAGCTTCAGTGGGCTCCAAGGATTCGCTTCCACTCTCACCATGAAGATTTAGATTCACTTCCCTGAATAGTTGCAGAAACCAGAGCAGTGCCGCCACTACCATGGCTTCCCGACGATCAACGCATCTCCAGGCCGCAAGCAAGGTCCTCCCCTTCCTCTCTCACTATGGATAGATCGTAAGGATCTTTTAGAATGAAAATCGGGCTCAATTGAGCCCGATTGAAGCTCGCGTTTTCATGATTTCTCCGTGAAAAGCAAACTCTCGGGTTCGCCGGAATAGGCCTCTCTGGCGGTTGTGCCGCTGCTTGGTGCTAGCCACCACCTCAACGGAGGTGGTGGTGGCGGTGGCCGGCCAGGGAGGTGGCCGGATGGCCGGCGACAGCGGCTAAAAGATGCTCTAGGAAGATCCAATCTAGGCCATCGGCTGGAGGTGGAAGACGACCAGATACCGTCCAAATTGATTCAAGATTCGTTCCTTAATGATTTTCAAACTATGGGATTAATTAATGCATCTTGATGATTTCTATCACACTATTTGTAATTAATGGTTTTTATTTTTAAAACTACTTAGGTCCCTCTACTGAAAACGTCCCCAACATGAACGTTGTAGTCCTAGGTGTCTACTTTAATTCAAAATTGATTTGAACTAATTTGGACCTATGTTTGGACTAGGGCACCCATTTTGGTGGGACCTATACATAGGGCTATCCTGAGATTTAAAAGGGTGCCCACTCTTCATCCCTTGTCCAAATGACCTGAATTATGGGCAAGGGGTCACCCTTAGCTATATCTAGGGCCTGTCCAAAAATGGGAATTTTTGAAGATACTTTGTCTATGGTTTTATCATTTATTAAATAATATTAGGGTAATTTAATTAGGTGGTCTAATAACATCCAAACTCTCCCAAATTTTGGTCAGTGGTCCTTGGGGTCCTCATAAGGCTCTAGTTAAACTTTCATCACATATGGAGATGGTTTGAGTTGAAAACAAGCAAACCCTATCCTTGCCATAATAGGGGCATTTTGGTCAAATGGGCAATATAGGCTTTCAGTGGCCATCTCACCTCAACAGAGGATGAAATTTGGGGCCACTAACTTGGCATGACAGCTATCACCCACTCCTGGAAAATGGGGTAGATTGGAGTGAATTTGCCTTAGGACTTAAGGTCAAACCCTAAGGAAGGACTTTTATGCCTTGTGAAGGGAATGAGGTCAAATGACCCTAATTTAGCTTGAAATTTTGTAGGGAGGATGCTAGGTTACCTAAAGCCCTCTGCTAAACATATTATGGGATTTGGGAAATGGTAGAACCCTCTAAACCATAACGCTAGTTTAGGGCACAAAACTTGTAGAGATAAAATAGGTTACTAAATCTCATTGAACAGTGAGGAAACTTGGGTATAGAAGTTTCAGGGTCAGTAGGAGCCTTTGGAAATTATTGTAAGGTGTTTGGAAGAAATTAGCATGCACTTGTAGTTATAATCCTTGATTGTCCCTAAGGATGATTTTGATAAACTCATGATAAAACTAACTTAAAATGTTATTAAAATTGGACGGTGAGGATTTAAGATCATACTATAGCCTTGCTATATTTTCTGTAATTTTTGGATAATATTTAGGGCACTTCCCTATTTATTTTCATTTATTGTGTTTTTATTGAATTAATTAATTGGGCGCCTAAATCTTGTTGAAGTGTTGAGAAATTTTGTCCTTTATGTTCAATTGTCATATTATATTTATCATAAATTTTGTGGAGCATTTACTTGTCTGGTGTTGGTACATCGTGTTGAAACTTGGGCTTTTTGGATTACGAGAATAATTAAATATATAACCAGATAAATTATAAAAATTATGAATTTCTAGATTTAGGTCAAATATATCATGATAGACCGCCAATAATTATTATAGGGATACTGGATGAATAGTTTGAGTACTTCTTGTTTTACACGTCATATAGCTTGAGTTGGTCTGCATTTAGTAAAACTGCAGAATTTAATTTGGAATTTGAATTTGGGAACATTAGTTGGGGTTAGGTGTTTGCTGGTTGGATAATTAAAAATGAGTTTACCATTGGAAGATAGGATGAGTAGGGTGTTGGTTTGGCTAGCGTTAAGTGTTGCTCGGGATCGACGAAAGATCGTCTTTCCCGAGGGGAGGAAGTGTCAAATACTCTAGGGTTAGATCCAGTATAACAAGTAAGGGTTTTGGAAAATTTGATAGAAACCAATAACAATAAGTGCCTTGCGAAAGGGAGCTTTGGGCATAATCCCATCGTAATTCCTAGTGCCTTCGAGAGTCCTTCACGGAGAATACCTTGGGCAGTCCTGGGCTAACCTAAACAGTAAGAATAAAACACTTCAAGAGCAACTAGTATAACTAGGCTTACACATTCACACACCCCAGCAGCTCGGGAGGTTGATTAGGTTATTTGATTGCCATCCGGACGGCTCGTTCGGAAGGTAGATGCACGGACGGATAGTTAGGGGAGCCAGTGGCTCAAAGGGTTTTGGATACAAAATAAGGTGGTGGGTCTTCGGTATCGGGCGGTCATTCACATCGACGTCGATACGTTTACTCGGCGGTGTGGGACACTTAGAAAAAGAAAGTCTGGTGGATATCGCCAGCATTAGTACGCGGATACTCTAGGTTTTATTATTCTAGGGGCGTACGGGAGGGCTAGGCCTGGTAGTGTGGATACCCGCCTAGGAGTGGGGGGCCCGATCCACTGTCTCTGTTTGCCACTACGGAGGTTCCTGGGAGTGAATCTAGCTGCCCAAATAGGGGGAACTAAATGTCTGTGCGCATAGAGTCATGTGCGTGGGTTGCACTTGCATGAATCATGGCATAACATATCACTACACTCATACTTGCATACAACTGAAACCCCAACGTATAAATTGGTATGTGACTTTTTAAATGATGGGAGCCTTGCCGAGGACCCCTTAACTTATATGTTTGTATGGGCATCCATATAAGTTAAGGTTACTTACTTCCTACCTTGTCTTTTACATATGTTGCTTACTCTACTGGCTTACTCTACATGCTTACCTTACTGCATACTATTATAGAACTGCTAGACTAGTTCCACTATCACCTGCCACTTTATACTCTCCACCTTTGTAGCTTCCCTTTCCTCCTCCCCTCTCGATGCCTAGGAGCCATGGGGGAGGGGTAGGGGATGATAAGGCTTAGTCTTTATGTCTAATGGTTTTCGGACCACAACAATACAGGGGCTCCGAATGGGAGACATGGATCAATAGCTCAGGGACCAGCACCAGCGAAGTATGATGTGCATGGAGGTGGGCCAGTCTAGTACCGGAGCAACAACGACCAGCTCCGTGAGTGATAGTCTTTTTATAGCATCCGCGAGAGATTGTAGTGAGGATCTGATGTACCAGGCTTAAGCCCGTTTATATTTTAATTTATTATGCCTTGCAGTACACTCTCTTTTCTATTTATGGACTCGATGTGATTTCATTTACATTTAATACATGTGATGTGGACTTAGTTTTATCCGAAACTATATTATACTGCTCTCTCTTGTTGATCGAAAAGGCCGGCAGAATCGGCTTTTTGTAGTGGCGGCCTTCCCAAGAGTCGGGGCCACCGCAAAATGGCGGTTCTGGGCATAAGACCCCAGGGTTTTAAAAAGAAAAAAATGGGGGGTCTTACATTCTTAACTCGAACCATCTAGATTAAAGACGAGAAAAAGAAAAGCGCTCTTGGGAGACACCCCTTGCTTATCCTTGCATTTTTTTAAATACATAAAAATTATTCTTGTTTCTATTCTTTCCCCCCTTACTTGGCATACAAACATTGAAGACAATGTTTATTTTTAAGTATGAGGGTGGAATGTCCTTTTCTATTTTTATAAACAAAATCAAAAAAATTGAAAAATCTTTAAAAAATTCCATAAAAATTGTTTACTTTTTATTTCAATCAAAAAATAAAAAAAAATAGAAAATCGAAAATTAAATTTCTTGGAAAGGGCCGTGTTGGACTTTCATGCCACAAAACCGCCTAGTACCTTGCGAACCCGTCACTGTGTAGCCCTCGGGAAGTCCAAGAATTAACAAAAAAATTAGGATTATAATTTATGTTTTTTGTATTTTTATGTAAACAAAAGTAATAAACCCCAACTCAATCTTTTTTGTGATTTTTAGAAATTTATTTTGAGTTTAATTATAAGAATTTTTATAATTTTTGATTTTCTAATCTTTTATTTCATCATTGTTAGTTAAATTTATTTTTAGGTGATTTAATTTTGTGAAATACTATATGAATTAAATTTGTTTAGAGTAATTTCTTTATCCCTTTTTCCCTTAATTCTAATTATTTTCATTTTTTAGTGTTTACATTAACAATCTTTAGATTTCAATTATATTCACTTATGCTTAAAGATTCATAGGAAATTTTAATTTAATATAGTTGCTCTCTAAGAATTTTAATTTAATCTAAAATTGGTGTAGCCTTACCTTTGTTATTTTCTTGTTCTTATTAGATCATATGTCACGAGGATAAGAGTAAATTCATTATCCACTAGTACACATATGCAATTTTTTTACTTTTTGGTTAGATCATATGTCATGGGAATCAAGTATACTTTGATACACATATGCAACCCAAATAAAAGGTGGAGTAAGAGGATACAATTCATTACTCCCAATTTATCTTTTGTTTTTTGTTTGAAAAGAAAAAAAATATTTGTTCATATATCATTGAAAATGAGAGGATAAAATTCATCATTTTCTTGGTAAACATATGAAACTATCAAAAAAATTATTTGAGGTGGGAGGATAAAATTCATCGCCTCTAATCAAAAACATCTTCAATTTTCTTGTTCCCAAAACGTAAAAAAATAATTAGATGTAAATTAAAATACTAAGAGAGCATAAGTAGTATTTTTAAGTCTCTTTTTAGTTAAAAGTGTAAATAATTTTTAATCTAACTTTGTTTGCTAACTACTAAATTTTGAACAATAATTAATTTATTTGAGAAAATTTTGCGAAGTATTTTGATTTTCACATTTTTAATTTCATATCTTAGGAATTAATATTTAAATATCTAAAATTTATTTTTAACTTTCTTTTGATTTAATAAACTTTTAGTTTAATTAAAAATTATATTACTTTTTATAAGTACTTCTCAGACTATTGCTCACGAATAACAAAAAATAAAGTATGGCGGTATTTGATAAATCTATTATTATAGTGATTTTAATATAATTTTTATTTACAAAATAGTTTTGTTTTATTTAGTTTTTATTAATATTTGTTATTAATTACTTTATTTTCTTATTTCATGTCAATCTGGGCTGTAGAAAACAAATTGAAGCTAACATGACTGATGAGGAGAAGAAGCTGAACATTTCTTGAAAAATCTTAATTTACATGCCCAGGTCACGGGCGTGACCTTCATGTCATGGGCGTGACCCATGGGTGTGACCCATAAAGGAAATCCAAAAGTTGTTTCCACGTCGGATTAAAGCTACACTCCGCGGACATAGGCGTGACCTCATAGTCACGAGCGTGCCTCCAAGGCGCGACATCCATGCATCCAGCGTATTATGAAGGTAATTTTGGATTCAGCAATTTCAAGGTTACACACCATAGGTCACGGGCATGACCTAGGGGTGTGACCTCTTCAACAATGCCATATTAACTCCCGCTGTTTCTTCGTCTAGCAGTTTCTAGTAACAGACTTAACACACCATAGGTCACGGACATGACCTTGGGACGTGACCCACAGAACGGTGAATTTTGGCAGTTTTCTCCCAAAGTTCCTAGGCTTTTAAGAGGATGGTTCCGCACCTGACACGCCCCCTATTCACCGGCGTGACATAGGGGCGTGACCTTCCAGAAATTTTCCTATAAATTCCAGATCGAGCCAGGAGCTGAGGATGATCTGGGGGTAGCTAAGAGTCATCTAGGATGAGATTGTTAACCAACTTCAGTAGTTTTCTTGAAATTCTTTTGTGTAATTTCAATTTCATAGTTTAGGTTTGCATCTAGTTTAATTCAAGCACTTTTTCTTCTAGCAATTATGTTGTTTTTCTTTATCTTTTTATGTAGCGTCTTTATCATGTCAAGTAGCTAATTTCCATTAGCACTTGATCATGACAAACTTTAAATTAAATAAACATCTTTTCTTTATCAAACTCTCTTTATTTATACTTTGATTTATCTTTGAATTATTTTGTGACAAATTCATATTTCGCGGATATGTTCTTCGATCTTAGATCTATATATTAAATGACCGAGTGGTTGCGTATATGAGTAGATCGCTCAAAGATAAAATAAGTTGCATGCACTCCTCGAGAGTTGACGACAGAAATCTGTCGGATTGGAGTCAAATCCAATAGTGGGGATCATCGCTTAAAGCAAGCATAGGGATTTCGACTTGCCGAGGGGTGTTAATCGATCAATCTATGGTTAGTCAAAAGCAGGAGCTCGAGAGAGACGCTTTTGTATTTTAGGAACCTCCACGGTCGAATAAAGTGATTAGGAGTTTGTACGTGTATCATTTCATGAAAGTCTATTTTAATTCAAAATGAGTATAGATCAAGTTCTATCTTTTAGTTTATTTTCTAGCTTTAGTTTAATTTCATTCATTTATTATCAGATAAAAAAGTATTAATTGGCATGAGTAGAAGTACTCAACAGGCCCCGGGTCCAATACGACACTTCATCCTATACTCTAGAACGATAGGTACACGAATAAAGTGCAAGAAGGAAACACACAACCAATAAAAATATAATAAATTTATATAAAGTAGGTCGCTCGTTCGATTTGTTTTCACACGGTTGACATCAAATGTGCATGACCAAAATGCATGAGAGAAGACAGAACTCAGAATTTCAGTACATTAGTCTCCCACAGGAAAAATTACTTGTGGGCGAACGGAAATCATACGGTCGTATGATAGGAAATCAAGACGATCAAACCAATTAAAAGTAAAGCACGGGTCGTACACCCGTCCACGAAGGAAAAATGCATGATCATGCAAAATCACAGAATTCCACCAATGGATTGGCTTCTTCCCCAATATGTCTGAAACTGCAGTACAACTAAAATAAACCAACGGGGAGCAACATGTGCTTACCCCTACAAAAGAATGTGGAATTTCGCATGACAATGGGAAAAAGTGAACTTCGACTGAAAGTGTAGATAAAGTGAAATAAAAACATTTATGAACTAAAAGTTAAGGGCAAGTGCGTGAAAACGAACCCAGATGAGTCTGAAAAACCCTATATAAATCAGAATCATCAATGTCTTCCCTCCTCCCTCGGTATATTTTGCTTATACAACCAATCGTGGAGCTCAACATGACCGTTGTTGGGTATTGTATCCACAATAACCTAGATTTGTATGAAGTCACCCTTGAACTAAGATGAATTAAATTTGTATTTGATGTCTTTTCAAGTTCAGTGCTTGCAAGTTATAATTGCCAAGTGTAAACCAATGTCAGTTTACAATGGGTGACCAAACACAGGACCATACATTGTAATCCCTCATTGTGTGATCCATGGTGTTGACTCATGTGTAACCTCTCTATTGAGATACACTTCATTTTTAAGTACTAAAGTTATGGGAGAAAGGCTGGGTGCTGGATTCCTTGAAGAAAATCATTTTATAGAATGTAAAAAATTTCTAAGTGTTTTTCTCCACGACTTATTGTACTCCAGTAGAATTAAATTTAGTACTCGAGTAAGCTTATTCAAGTATTCTGGTAGTAGAAGCTGTTCTTGAGAAAGCATAGTGTAGTTCTCGAGAAAGCCATGCTTAATCGAGTAGATGATAACTCTCCTTCTCGAGTTACATTCAAATAAGCTCTATATTTTTCTAATTATTTTTCTCAAGAAGCCAAAGAATTTCTCGAGAAGGCCATGGATAGTTCTCAAGAACCATATATTTTTCTCTCGAGAACCAGGAGTCTTTTCTACAGTAACAGATATCTCTTCTCGAGAAGTAGAGATCCTTTCTCGATAAATTGTCTTGTTCTCGAGTAACAGAAGAACTTTTCTCCAGTAATAGAAGTCTACTTTTCTCGAGTAAGTATATATATTCTCGAGAAACCAGAATTCTTCTTCTACACTTTCCTTAAGTATTTTTCTCGAGAATGTTATACCTCCTCTCGAGAAATAGAAACCTTTCTCGATTAATACTTACCTCACTCGAGAAATGGAGTTCAGATTTCTAAATTTTCTTAAGTATCTGACGGATTCGATTTCCAATTTCATTAACTATTGATTAGTCCACGTGAAATGCATTTAATGTAATTTAGACCGTTATGAGAGGTCTATAAAAGGTATTGTAAGAATCAACAAATCCTAAGAAAGTATTCTACAGAATTCTGAATCATTTTCTACTTTCCAAATCGTAAAGCGTTGCGGCTCTATTCTTCATCACCAAATTTTCTCAATCCAGAGATTCAGACAAGAAGGAGTTCACCGATCAGGATTTTCGACATCTCCAAATCTTCTCCTTGATCGTGGTGATCCTAAGTTCTCAGATCGAAGGTTTCTCAGATTTCTTCCTCAACTTTTCTGATAGGGCTTTTTCAGTTTTTCAATAAGGAAGGACCCGAGATTCAGCCAGATCTGTGAAGACAAGTCAGTGTGTTCTGATTGTAAATTCATATTATTAATGTTGGACTTATTCTTTGAGTTTTGTAGGAGTTGTTCTCTGAGTTTTTATAGGAGTTGTTTTACTCCGAGTTGTAAGAACTTTGTTCCGAGTTGTACGATTATTTTCAGTTCGATAGATTAGTGGAGTAGCCGAGTTTAGTGTGTTGCTAGATCGGTGAGTTGGAAAGTGGATGTACCCAAGGTTGGGGAACCACTATAATTTTTGGTGTTGACTGTGATTGCATGTTTATTTTCTATGCATCGCTCGTACAATTTTTATTCCACAAAAAGACGCAGAACTCACCTATTCACCCCCTCTAGGTGATTTAGGTAGACAAATAGACATTTTCAATTGGTATCAGAGGGAGGTTGTTCATGAAAAGGTTAACACATTGAATAGATCTTCCCCTAGTTGTCTTTAGAGCATACAAGCATGGACAAAGTCAAGAATTTTGCTAAGCTTCCCTTATACACTAAGGCAAACTTCCCCATGTTGAAAAAAGGGTGAAGTTATTCATGGAAGCAGTGGATCCAAGGATCTTTATGATAGTATAAGAAGGCCCCTACATCCTTATGACGGTCTCCACAATTGACTCCACAAAGCAAGTACCAAAAAAGTTGATGGATTTTGATACAAAGTAGATTGCAATTGTCTCTCTAGAGAAGAAGGCTATAAATATTAAAGCAAGTGCGGTCGATGATTCAATGCTACAAAATCTCAATCACTGAATGTCAGCCAAAGAAATGTGGCAAGTACTGATCCTGTTGTTGTAAGGAACCAAAGAAGTGAGGGATGATAGAAGATCGCTTTTGAACCAGAAGTATGAGGCCTTCAGACAAGGCCCCAAGGACAACATAGCAGACACTTTTGAAAAATGTTCAAGATCGTCAACAACCTAAGGAAGTATGGCAGAGTCTTCACCAATGGAGAATTAAACGACAAGCTCCTAAGATCGTTAACAAAGGAATGGGACAACAGAGTATGTGCCATAAGGGAGTTTGGAAAGCTAGCTTAGACTAATCCTCAGAACTGCTTCAGGAAGATGATATCATATAAGCTTCAAATAAATACAAGAAAAGTTGAAGAAGAGGGGAGCAGATCCTCATCGAAGGAGAAGTCTGTGGCACTAAAGGCAGGCATCTCAAGGAAGGTTAAAGCTACATCACTTGCTCGTGCACAGGAAGAAAGTGAAGAAGAAGACTCGGAGACGATCACCTCGGGCCCTGAACTACCAGATGGAGAGTTCTCTGTACTCTCTAGAAAGTTCAAAAAAGGTCATAAGAAAGAGAAGAAATGGAAAGGCAAAGACTTTTCCTTCAGAAGATCACGTCGCAATGGTAATCATGATAAGAAAGGCTCAACTAGCCATGACAAGTACAACTCTTAACCGAACAACCATATTTCATCTGACATAGTTTATTATAATTATAACAAGCCATGACATGTAATTACACATTGCCCGCACAAGAAGAAAGAGGGTGGAAGAAGAGAAGAAAAGAAATCCTCGTATAATAGAAAGAAATCTGAAAGAAACCTAGTAGTCAAGAAGGCCAAGACACTCAGTGACACTGAATCATCTGAGTCAAGTGAAGAAGAGGAAGCCTACTTTGGGCTGATGGCACAGACAGATGAGGAAGAAGAACCTCAGTACACTGGGAAGTTAAACTCTTACACCCCTCTCTTAGAATCTGATGCTTCAGACCATGATCATAAGACTACTCTTTTGATGATGAGTCTGAACTCATAACTCAATACAAGGAATTGATCAAGGGTTACGACAAATGTCGAAGAGTCGCTAGAACTCAGGCCAAGGAGATCAAATGTCTTAAGGCTGAGGAGAGCACTCTGAGAGAGGAATTCGCAAAGACGGACTCACACAGAGAGGCATTCCATACCGCTATAAAAGAATATAATAAAGCTCTCGAGCACCTTAGCAAGAAAGTGAAAATCATCAAGGAATTTGAAGAACAACTTACCGCTGAAAAGAAACTGGTTGAAAGTTTCTCCAAGCCTAAGACAGTCCTTCCATTTGTTATTGAATTCTTCGCTCAGGCCAAAGGTGATGGCTTATGCCATCAGGATGCTCCTAGTAAATCTTCTAGGAGGAATAAAGCTCAGAGAAAGAATAAGGTTGCCAAGAAATTTTTTGCCAAGGAAAAAGGGAAGGCTCCTGTGGAAACCACCTGTCACCACACATCTTCCCAAAACCCCGAGGTGATGGTAAGGGGGGACGGGGGTACATGAACACAAAGGATCGCCTGCTACGAGCGATGTGGGACTAACCCCAACCACAGGACTACGGGGATATTCCGCCACACAAAGGGGCCCACCGGGGTCAACACCCAGACCTGGAACGCGATGGGGAAAGCCCAAACATACGGTCCCACACACACGTGTCCTGCTTGCTAATATAGTCTCAACACACCCCCGCAGCAGGACAACCTGACTCTGATACCATGTGGAAACCACCCATCACCACACATCTTCCCAAAACCCCGAGGTAATGGTAAGGGGGGACGGGGGTACATTAACACAAAGGATCGCCTGCTGCATGCGATGTGGGACTAACCCCAACTACAGGACCGCAGGGATATTCCGCCACACAAAGGGGGCCCACCGGGGTCAACACCCAGACCTGGAACGCGATGGGGAAAGCCCAAACATGCGGTCCCATACACACGTGTCCTGCTGGCTAATATAATCTTAACACACCCCCGCAGCAGGACAACCACGCTCTGATACCATGTGGAAACCACCCGTCACCGCACATCTTCCCAAAACCCCGAGGTGATGGTAAGGGGGGACGGGGGTACATGAACACAAAGGATCGCTTGCTACGAGCGATGTGGGACTAACCCCAACCACAGGACTTCGAGGATATTCCGACACACAAGTTGGCCCACCGGGGCAACACCCAGACCTGAAACGCGATGGGGAAAGACCAAACATGCGGTCCCATACACACGTGTCCTGCTGGCTAATATAATCTCAACACACCCCCGCAGCAGGACAACCACGCTCTGATACCATGTGGAAACCACCCGTCACCACACATCTTCCCAAAACCCCGAGGTGATGGTAAGGGGGGTCGGGGGTACATGAACACAAAGGATCTCCTGCTATGAGCGATGTGGGACTAACCCCAAGCACAGGACCGCGGGGATATTCCGCCACACAAGGGGGCCCACCGGGGTCAACACCCAGACCTGGAACGCGATGGGGAAAGCCCAAACATGCGGTCCCACACACACGTGTCCTGCTGGCTAATATAGTCTCAACAGCTCCTCTTGATCAAACATCGTTTGAGAAGGTCATCTTCCCAATAAACGAGTTTGATCTTAATTCATCCTACGGACATTTTGCCAGGCCTACTGATGTAGATCCTAAGTCACGATACCGAGGATGGACCCGTCCCAGAAACTTTTGTGAAAGTGCCTTCAAGGTACCTTTTGAGGAAGTATAAAGTTCTATAGCTACATAACTACAGAATTCTTTGATATGATGACTGTTATAATCTGCGGGAAGAAGTTTCAATGGGGGATGGTGATATTTGAGAAAATCAAGGCAAGTATCAAAAGTCCCAACTATGGTAGAATCTTGTCACTTTATCTAAATCAGATGATGCCAGAGGTTTTTATTATGGATAAGGTCATGCCTCTGCATCACATGAAAAAGGTCTCTATCTCCTCCTTCCAAAGATGGGAAATCAAGCTTCAGAAACCTGACCAAGCTCCAAGGACAGAAGAAGATGAACTCAGGAGTCCATATCACTTCTTTCATCAAATAACTGACCCAGCTGATCCAGTTATTTAGGGCGGGCCTGCTCCATCTATGTAAGTGCAGCCTACTCAAATTCCATCTCCAGCCTAGTACATATAGACACTCAAGCCCAAGTCACCATTTCACCTGCTGTTGTGTACACAGTTCTAGATGTTGATACAACTCCATCTGCTGCTGCAAAAGACACCCCTCTCCTAGCAGATAACTCAGAGTTTATTACTGTTGATCTGCCTAATCCAGAAATTCTAACAGATGCACAGGTGATTGATCAAATATTGTCTACGCTGAAGACATTGACAAGATAATAGAGGAACTCACCTCTAAAGAGCATCTATCCCCTCCTCTTGAACTATATTCATCTCCACAAGAAACATCTCCTCAACCAGAAAAACCATCAGAACCAGAACCATCAAAGCACCAATCTCCTCTTGAGGATGTGCAAGATGAAGATATTGTCTCTCTTTCTGACACTAAAGAAGAAGTTCCTCCTGAAGCTATTGTGCACATTGAAGATGAAGTAATTACAGCCAAAAGAAAATAGATTTCTACATCTACTGTGCACATTGAATAAATAGTTCCATGGATAGCTCCAATTCAACATCCTCCACCTCCTCATACTGAAGTTCTTACTGAAGGTAACATTTTGAGAAAGATAGAAGCCATGCTGGCTAAACAAAGAAAGTACATTGATACCTCCATACAAGCTGTCACTGATAAAGTCACTGCTTTGAAAAAAGAAATGAGCTGAGGATTTATAGAAATCCAAAGCAATACTGATGAGTTCAAAAGGCTTTTACAAATTGGAGGCAAAGCTGTAGACCACACCATTACCAACAATGGTGTGGTAATGGAACAATCTATCACTTTAGCTAATAATTAGATTCAATTGGAAAATAAATCTCAAGTACGCAACTTCAAGACATGTGAAAAAGTTGGCCAATTCAAAGAAGATGTCATTAGCACCCTCTCTGTAGAAGTCAGAAAGGGGGAGGATTAAGTAAAATAACAGCTAGAAAAGCAACTCCAAATGATGAAAGATCTATGGGCTAATCAACTCAAAGAGATTCAAACATCAGTGACACATGAACTTAAGAGGACAAAGCTTTATACCTATGACACTACAGTGTGGATGCACATTCTGATCTTCCCTGATTTCTTAGTGGATACCACTGCAGCCCCTCCTGCCAGCCTGGATATTCAAAGACCTACATTCTCTCCACATCCAGAACTTTAGTAAGCTCCTCCTGATACATATTCACAATTCTAGAACACTGAACAAGCTAATGTGCCTTCATAGATACCTCCTCAAGTACCTCCTGAAGTTCAGATACCTAAAAGAAGAAAATATGGTGATGGTTATTCTACTAGCAGGTCCACTCCCATGCCAGAACAAACTGAAAGAGAATTTGCTGTGGTCTGGAGCCCTACTTCTAAATCTATAATTTTGGATACTTTAAAACTTATAGTGGAATTCAGTGGACAGAAGGATGACTACTACTCTAATACTGAATGGATGCAATATGAAAAGTCCATGACTCAAAGAAGGTTACATAACAGGAAGTATAGTCGAGATGATCTTACTTCTCATCCCAGACCAGCCAAGTTCTAAAGCCATACATGTACTTCTAGAGACATGAAGTCAAACAGCAGAAGCAGCATCAACAACAGGCTAAGAAGTGATTGAAGATGATCTAAAGTTTCATATATGAGAAATTTTATGGAATAAGACCTTTCCTAGACAATTTCTATAAATATAAATCTTTAAATTTTGATGATCTATATCTTTTATTGCATAGCATTTCTTCCATTTATTCTTGTATTAGTTACTTTATTTTTTTTATCATGATATAATTCACCTTAGTGTAGAGGGTTCTGACTTCTACAAATATGGGGAGATTGTTGGGTATTGTATCCACAATAACCTAGATTTGTATGAAGTCACCCTTGAACTGAGATGAATTAAGTTTGTATTTGATGTCTTTTCAAGTTGAGTTCTTGCAGGTTATAATTGCCAAGTGTAGACCAATATCAGTTTACAATGGGTTATCACACACTTGACCATATAATGTAATCCATCATTGTGCGATCCATGGTGTTGACTCATATGTAACCTATCTATTGGGATACAGTTCATTTTCAAGTACTAAAGCTATGGGAGAAATGCTAGGAGCTGGATTCCTTGAAGAAAATCATTTCTCAGAAAGTA
This sequence comes from Platanthera guangdongensis, assembly GCA_039583875.1. NCBI lineage: Eukaryota > Viridiplantae > Streptophyta > Magnoliopsida > Asparagales > Orchidaceae > Platanthera > Platanthera guangdongensis. The sequence continues at coordinate 186,856,406 of CM077158.1, read as the reverse complement.
AAAAATTTCTAATTGTTTTTCTCAAGGACTTATTGTACTCGAGTAGAATTAAATTTAGTACTCAAGTGAGCTCAGTCAAGTATTCGATTAGCATAAGCTATTCTCGAGAAAGCCTAGTGTAGTTCTCGAGAAAGCCATGCTTACTCGAGTAGATCATAACTCTCCTTCTCGAGTTACATTCAAACAAGCTCTAAATTTTTCTAAGTATTTTTATTGAGAAGCCAAAGCATTTCTCGAGAAGGCTATGGATAGTTCTTAAGAACCAGAATTTTTTCTCTCGAGAACCAGGAATCCTTTCTCCACTAACAGATATCTCTTCTCGAGAAGCAGAAATCCTTTCTCAAGAAATTGTCTTGTTCTCGAGTAACAGAAAAACTTTTCTCGAGTAACAGAAGTCTACTTTTCTCGAGTAAGTATATTTATTCTCGAGAAACCAGAGTTCTTCTTGAATACTTTCCTTAAGTATTTCTCCCAAGAACGTTATACCTCCTCTCGAGAAACAAAAACCTTTGTCTAGTAATACTTACCTCACTCGAGAAATGGAGTTTAGATTTCTGAATTTTGTAAGTATCCGACGGATTCGATTTCAAATTTCATTAACACTTGATTGGTCCACGTGTTGTGCATTTATTGTAATTTAGACCGTTATGAAAGGTCTACAAAAGGTCTTGTCAGAATCGACAAACCCTTATAAAGTATTATACATAATTCTGAATCATTTTGACTTTCCAAATAGAGAAGTGCCGCCGCTATGTTCTTCATCGCTGAATTTTCTCGATCCAGCGAATCAGATAAGAAGGAGTTCACCGATCAAGATTTTCGACATCTCCAAATCTTCTCCTTGATCTGGGTGATCCTAAGTTCTCAGATCGAAGGATTCTCAGATTTCTTCCTCAAGTTTTCTTAAAGGGCTTTTCAGTTTTTCAGGATGGAAGAACCCGAGATTCAGCCAGATCTGTGAAGACAAGTTAGTGTGTTCTCATTTAAAATTCATTTTATTATTGTAGGAGTTACATTTCGAGTTTTGTAGGAGTTGTTCTCCGAGTTTTTTGTAGGAGTTGTTTTACTCCGAGTTGTAGGAACTTTGTTCTGAGTTGTAGGATTTTTTCAATCTAAGAGAATAGTGGAGTAGCAGAGTCTAGTGTGTTGCTAGATCGGTGAGGTGGAAAGAGGATGTACCCAATGTTGGGAAACCACTATAATTTTTGGTGTAATCTGTGGTTGCTTCTTTATTTTCTATCCATCACTCGTAGAATTTCTATTCCGCAAGAAAGACACAAAACTCACCTATTCACCCCCCTCTTGGTGATTTAGGTAGACAACTAAACATTTTCAACCATGGGGGCGCATTGGGAGTTGTGGGGGACGTTTCTCGCTTTGCTTACATAGTGGAATTTCTTGGTATCTTGCAGAGAAATGCATTGTGAAGAATGCTCACTACTAGGAAAAAGCTCTCTTTGATCGCATTGTAGACTAGATTTGTCAAAACGCCTCTGTCATCCGCCTTCTCTGCAAACTTTGTCATACAGCATAAATATTTTCAAGAACTCCTTGTAGTAAATCTTCTTTGTCTTTAAGATTCTTATGAGATGATATGCCAAATCTTAGGAGAACCTTACACTCCCACCTTAGATGTAACTACAACCCACATCTTTGTTGAGACGAAGCTTATAGAATGACTTATAAGTGACATCCCTCCACACATTAACAATTTTGCTCATACGGTCGATCATGGAGATTACCATGACCATAGGGGCACACTGCGAGTTGTGGGGGACCTCATCCTCTTTGCTTGCATTGTGGACTAGCTTGGTATCTTGCCGAAAAATGTTTTGTGAAGCATTCTAACAACTAAGAAGAACCTCTTCAAAATATGATGGTACAAAATAATTTTTCATAAATGATAATACAACTTGTATAAATTGGGAAGTTACTTAGAATAAGAAGTCAGAACATAGTTATAAAGAACATGCAAAAATTTGGATAAGTTCATAGCCACTTGACAATCGCCAATAGGGCATTCGAATGTCGTCCATGTATTTATTAATTGGGGACCCGATCTTTGATCAAAATACCCAATTGTTGATTAATTACACCCACTCTACAAGTAGTCTCAAAACTCAGCTAAAAACTAACAGATTATGGATTTGTGATTGTCGTTCGATGATCAAAGCTCGATGACCAAGCCCTACCTTTATTAGTGTTCATCCACAGATACTCGATGATTAGCAACAAATCTTAGAATGAAGGCACACATCGAATTGCATTCAGAGCACGGTCAGATTCATACAAAGAACAACTATAAGGCGTTTCTTTAGCATCTATGTGAGAAGTTGCATGTTGAATTGAATTTGACCTTTGAAGAAGTATATTGAAGCTGCACATAAGAGAAAGCTTACTAAGAGCAGGTCGAATTGTAATTCCATGCATTAAGAAGACATTATGGGAATTAAAATAAAGTAGTTGTAGAACAGAAAAGGAAGTTGTTGGAGAAGGAAGGTGTTGGAAACCGATGTTTGATTTGGGCTAGGTTCACTCATAAGTTGGTTGACCCACTTGTATAGCCAGGTTCAAAGTCTAGGTCTAAGTTAGTCTTAGTAGAACAGGATTCACAAAGACCAGCATTGGATTTCATTTCGAAGACCAAGACTCAGAAGTTAAGTATGAATTTCAAATCAGTTCGACTTTCGTTGAACTCAGCTCGACGATCGTCGATCTCCGAACGACGATCTCAGAGATTAGTCTCTGAACTGAGCTCGACGATCTACGAGCTCAGGTAGATGCTTTCTCTTCAGTTCTCAGATATCTCAGATCGCAGATAGTCGTACTCAGCTCGACGATCTTAGAGAAATATTCTCTGAGCTGAGCTCGACGAACTTCAGTCACAGATCGACGATCCTTGGACTCTACCTTCAGAATTCTTAGTCAATACTGTTCTCTAGACTCAGGTCGACGAACCTAGTTCTCAGGTCGACGAACTCCATTCTTTGCTCGACGATTTTTGGACTTCCACTTCTACTTTATTGCTAGAGGCTTAACAATTTTTCTCTAAGTCCAGAATCATTTTCAGCTCGACGAATTCAAGGTTCTCCAGACTTAGTTCGACGAATTCAAGGTTCTCCAGACTTATCTCGACGAACACTATTCTTTGGTCGACGAATCTTTTGACTACTACAGCATTCTGTCGAGATTATGTTCTCTAGTCTCAGGTCGACGAACTCAATTCTCTGCCCAACGAATTCTGAAACCAGAAGACTTGTGTCGACACTCAGAGTATATGTCGACACTAACTAAGTCAACACCAGAAGAACTTGTGTCGACACATAGATCATCAATCGACATTGTGAAAAGGTTGTGTCGACACCACACAGAAGACTTTTGTCGACACACAGGAGTAATCGTGTCGGCACACAGAATATTTGACAACTCCAGAATAGTTGCTGAACTCCAGTCGATGAACACATTTACCAGCTCGACGAACTTCAGACAGAATATGCAAAGTTCAAAATAGATAGCAGTTAAGTTTCCAGCTCGACGATTCTGCAACTCAGCTCGACAAACAGAAGTCATCAGGTCGACAAACTACAGACTAAGCTCGACGAATTCTGCTATCTGTTCGACGATTCCAGACTTAGTTATTTCCGGCCTTTTGTCCCCACTCTAATGCGATAATTCCTGAGTAATTAATGCTCTAACATTCTCTGATTATAACCGTTAGAAGGAGCATTAATTATGGTCTTCTCCAGGATTATTGCTTGTCATTTTTCCACGGGACAGTTGGCGAAATAAAACAATGTCGATTACTCTCAAGGCTATCAGCATTAATTACAGATGAATTCAAATTTTTGAAGGATAGAGAAGATGAGAATAACGGACACACACAGTTAGATAGACAGACAGAAAGAATCAAGGATCATTGAAAAAGTTTGACATAGAGCACAGCTTTCTGAGAAGCATACAGAGATCACAGAGAAACATTCAATCTTGAACAATGTGATCTGCCAACAAAAAGCATTCTCTGATACACAGAAGCACTTGACCAGAAGCTCATCATGTAACGCCCCGAAACTCAAAGCAGCGACGGGTGACGTTTTGGGCAAGTTTTGGGTTCTGGCAGGAGACACATGGCCTGGGACACGGGCATGTCCCAGGGCGTGTCAGGCTTGTGTCGTTGAGTTGGTCGAGAGGTCGATGAATTTCACTCAACGTTGTGTCGATAGAGGGCACACGGCCTGTGACACGGGCGTGTCGCAGGGCGTGTCGACCCGTGTCGACACTCAGCCCGCGAAGTCGACAGTCTGCACTCGACGAAGTGTCGAGAGATGACACACAGCCTGTGACACGGGGATGTCGCAGGGCGTGTCGACCCGTGTCGACACTCGTCCTGGGGAGTCGACGTATTTTTCTCGACGATGTGTCGAGACAAGGCACAAGGCCTAGGACACGGGCGTGTCCAAGGCCGTGTCGTCAGGCCGACGATCTTTGCTCGATGAAGTGTCGAGTGTCGAGACCGTGCACATGGCCTGGAGCCCAGGCGTGTTGAGGTAGACACAGGCAAGGACACAGGCGTGTCCTAGAACCCGTGTAGTGCTCGGGTTGTTTTCGGGTTAAATCGATGGGGGTACACGGTCGTGTCAGGTGGAACACGGGTGTGTCAGGCCGAACACGGGTGTGTTTGATGCCCGTGTGTTGTTCCAGGCGCGTCAATTTTGATGGCGAATGAGGCACATGACCCTGGACACGGGCGTGTGCCAGGTCGTGTGCGGTCCAGATTCGACATTTCAGTCCCAAATCAAAGCCGTTCGTTTCTTTAATTGATGATCCAATGGCTAGGGGTTGTTCCTGATGGGATATACCCGGGATTGGGTCTTCAAAACCCTCACTTTTCATGAGTGGTTATCTTTATAAAGCTTAGAGAGAGAGGAGAGCCAAGGAAGGAAGAAGGAGCTAGATCCGGCCATTGGAGGAGCTTCGAAGCTCCGAATCTCGAGCTGACTCCGGATCCACGGAGGCAAAGCTAGTGCGGTGCTTTTCATCCTCTTACTCTTCCATGGCGCCATAGAAGAACACAAAGGTAACGATCCTCTTCTTGAGCATGTGTAGCTCTCCTTCTTTGCATAGGAAGCCCGCTCTCGCGAGTTTGCTTTGAGTTGGAGGCCTTCCTTCGGGTAGATATGTAAAGTCCCCGTTGTGTAGAGTCTGTAAGCGAGAACAGACATAGGCATGATGTGTGAAGCCTACCCAGACATGTTGGTCTGGATCGGCGATGTTGCATTGCATAAATGTCGGAGAAGACTCCGTGCGATTTATTGTTTTTCAGGTTTTCTAAGGGGTAGATTGCAACAGGGAGCCTTGGGGATTAACCCAAAGGTGCACCCAGAAAACTGGGCGGATGCGTGATCCTGCCAACTTGGTGGCCTGAGAGCCAACTTGAACATAATCGGGTTATGTGAAATGTGACGGAAATGGGACTCGGGAGAAGTTTGACCAGCGCAAATGGCTTAAATTGTCGTTGCGATGTGAGCACGGGTTAGATGGAACCGTACCCGTTCTATGTCGTTCGGTTAAAGAGGCCTAAGGGTACGTGGCGCTTGTCGTTGGTATAGATTAGGGTCTTCGGCAGTTTATGGCTTAAATTATCGTGACCCAGGCCAAGAAGACAAAATGCTCATAGGTTTGGCCGTCAAAGTGGCGGTGGTGAGTCTGGAATGTCTATGGCTTTAATTGACGTGACATCGACTAGTTCACCTAGAATGTGCCCTGAGAGCACGGGGCATGTGGCCGTGCGAGCCAATGTCTGTGATGAAATGATTATTTATATATGTTGCTCGCTTATGCTAATGAAATGCAGGGAAGGAGCATCGTCGCCCTGAGCTGGGGGCGGGATCGTTATAATTTGGTTAGCATTGCTGACCGTTGCCTTGTTTTGCCACCGTGCGGTGGTTTGTTGCTTGCAGGTGCTGCTGGACCAAGCTGTCAATAGCGGACTAAAGCCCAAAATATGAAGCCGGCACTCGAAGGCCTCATTGGAGTGTTTTACTGTTTTTATTAATGTATGACCGGCTTGCGTGTCGTGGTTTGTAAAACATGAAATATGAAGTGAACAATTTTGTAAGGCCTTAAGCCCTGTACTTGTGTATGTACAACATTACTGTTTTGGTATTAGTGGACATTCATGCTTTAGTGATGGGTTCTTTGTTTCAACTTTTATAAACTGCTTCCGCTAGAATGCTCTGTGTAGGACGTTATGATTGGTTGGATGGTTTCCATATGTAACCACCCGGTCTATCTGTAGTATATGGCGTCGGGCCCCGACCGGACCTACTGCTATATGCTATGCGACGGATAGGGGGTGTTACAATTTGGTATCAGACTACTGGTTTTGGTCGGGCTTAAGATGAATTCGTGGGCGAATTCTTTTTAAGGGGTGGCGAGCACATTGTGTGCGTCATCATTATAACAGTAAAAGAACCCATGAATGTCCACTTAGGAATGAAAATACATGTGTTTGAGGAACCTGCGTGTTCCTATAAATGTTGTTTGCAATTTTATTTGGTCGCTTATCGGTGTTTTGTACCACTATAGGTGACTAGAAGTGGTGCTGGGCCGTCGGAACGTCGAGTTTCTGAGGCTAGCAGTGCACTAGATGTTGCTCCTGCAACACCTCTATCGGCTGAGAACATACGATTGGTGGCCGAAGCAGTGTTGGCCGTGATAAATGCGCAGCCTGCAAGGCAAACACAGCAGCTCGCTCCTGCGATGGAGCAGGTACCGCTACAAGAGGCTGAGCCGAGGAGAGTGGAACAAGTGGTAGTGGAACCATTGGTGCCAAGGAGGGCAACCGAGAGGCAGCTTAATCATGTAATGAGCTTTAACCCTCTGGTATTCTCGGGGTTGGGAACCCCATATCAAGCCGAAGACTGGCTCTCCAGGGTGAAGAGAGTCATGACAGCAACGGAGACGGAGGAGTGGCAAATGACCACCATTGCTACGTTCCTTCTAGACGGTGAAGCGAGAATGTGGTGGGAAGGATTGGAGATGCACTTATTGAGAGGTAAGCAACTTGTTGATGTCTCGATGGAGGAGTTCTCGAGATTGTTCTTGGCTAGATACCTTCGTTCGACGCAGAAGATAGCATTGGAGAATGAGTTTCTGAAGTTGGTTCAGGGTGAGAGGAGCGTGGATGAATATCTCCACAAGTTTACTCGTCTGAGTCGTTATGCTAGCTCCACTATTGTGGATGAGGAGCACAAGACTAATCGCTTCTATGAAGGGTTGAGAGATGAGTTGAGGTTAATACTCTCGAGGTCGATGACGCAGGGTTTCTTAACCTTGGTCAACACTACCCGGTCCTTGGAGAAGGACATGAAGAATTTACAAGCAAAGAAAAGCTTGGGTGATAGGAAATCTGAATTCAAAGTGCCGACTACTTCAATGTCCGGCTATCGGATGTCCTTCAAGAAGCATAGGACGTCGGGTCCTGCTCCTTCTGGTGCTTCTGGGGCGACTACGGGTCGGACCCCGGGTGCATGTTTTACTTGTGGAAAGACGGGGCACTTTTCCCGTGACTGTTGGAGCGGACGTCCTAAGTACGAGAGAAGGCCAGGAGCGACTTATGAAGAGAAGGGCAAGGCGGTGGAGTCGACCGCATCCCACTATGCTCTGGCACAACCAAGGGTGTATAATCTTGGCCAACAGGAGGCCATCAAACAGGCTGATTTGGTGACAGGTACGGTTTAATTTATAGCAAGTCAATTTCTTTAAATACTTGTTATGCACATGTTACCTTACCACTGCTTGTTTAGGATTTGTTTTGATTTGTGAAAATCCGGTGAGAGCACTCTTCGATACGGGAGCTTCACACTCCTTCTTGTCCGAAGGATTTATATCACGCATTGGAGTCGCTTCTTCGATGGCAAAGGATAAGCTGGATGTGTTGTTGCCCAATGGGTGTTCGATGCGCTCGGATAGGATCTGCGATGTTAAGATTCATATTAGGAATCAGGAGTTCGATGTGCAAGCGTCGTTACTTCCGTTGGTGGAGTTCGACGTCATATTTGGCATGGACTGGCTCTCGGAGCAGCAAGCCTATATCGATTGCAGACGCAAGGAAGTCAAGCTGGGATCAAGTCGTGAAACGACTTTTACGGGCTTAAAGGGGTCGAGCAAGACATTGATGTCTGCTCTTCAGGTGGTGAAGGCGGTTCGTGCCGGTGCAGAACTGTTCTTTACACTAGTGGAGGTTACGAAGCCGAAGCCCGTGTTGGATTGTATTTCAATGGTATCAGAATACCCTGATGTGTTCCCCGCAGATCTTCCTGGAGCCCCGCCTCAACGGGAGATAGATTTCATGATTGAGCTACTTCCAGGTGCAAAGCCTGGGTCACGATCTCCTTATCGGCTAGCGCCTAAGGAAATGGCAGAGCGGAAGGTTCTACTGCAAGAGTTGTTGGAGCAAGGGTATGTGCGCCCGAGTTCTTCGCCTTGGAGCGCACCGGTCCTCTTTGTTAAGAAGAAGGACGGAAGCTTGAGGCTATGTATTGATTATCGGGAGCTCAACAAGCTGACGGAGAAGAACTAGTACCCGATCCCCCGGATTGATGATCTTTTTGATCAGTTAGTCGGGTCTACGGTGTACTCGAAGTTGGATCTCAAGGCTGTGTACTATCAGCTGCGAATAAGGGAGAGTGATATCCCAAAGACAGCGTTTAGTATGAGATATGGGCATTATGAGTTTACGGTCATGCCGTTTGGGCTGACTAATGCGCCGTCAGTGTTCATGGATTTGATGAACACGACTTTCAGGGAGTACTTGGACCATTTTGTGATTGTCTTCATCGACGATATTTTGGTGTACTCGCAAAGTGAGGAAGATCACTTCAAGCATCTTCATTTGGATTTGGAGACCCTAAGGAGGAATCACTTGTATGCCAAGTTCTCGAAGTGCGAGTTTTGGTTATCCTCAGTGGCGTTCCTCGGTCATATAGTGAGTGGTGACGGTATTGCTGTGGATCCGGCGAAGATTGTTGCGATATGGGAGTGGCCTGAGCTTGCTACGGTAGCGGAAGTCCGGAGCTTTCTGGGGCTTGTCGGCTATTATAGGCGCTTCGTAGAGTACTTCAAGCGGATAGCGTTACCTCTCACTACTTTGACGAGGAAGGAGCATAAGTTTGTTTGGACGCCGGAGTGCGCGCTAGCTTTTGAGGAGTTGAAGTGTCGGTTGACCACGGCGCCTATGCTGAGTTCGCCATGTGGGACCGAAGGCTATGAGATTTACAGTGATGCTTCGGGCAGCGGTTTGGGTTACGTGCTACTGCAACACGAAAGTGTAATAGCTTATGGCTCTAGACAGCTAAAAGTGCATGAAAGGAACTATCCGGTGCATGACTTGGAGTTAGCGGCCGTGATTTTTGCCTTGAAGCTGTGGAGACACAATTTGTACGGTGTGAAGATTGATATGTACACCGATCACAAGAGCCTGAAGTATCTGATCAATCAGAAGGATCTGAATATGCAGCAGCGTAGATGGATGGAGTTCCTGGGGAACTATACATTCAAGATCCACTACGTGCCTGGTAATGGGAATGCGGTTTCGGACGCGTTGAGTCATCGGGCCACAGCTCAAGCCAATTGGCTATCGGTGCATGATGAGCGGTTGGTGTGGGAGTTGGAGGCGTTGGATATTGTTTGTGTGGATAGGCAATCAAGTGCTGAAGCAGTTCTGAATTGGACTGAAGTCCCATATGACCTGGCTGATCGGATTCGGCAGGCTTTGGATATGGATGTCCATATAAAGCAGTTCATAGTAGAGGCTCTGGATGGATCAAATTCCCAATTCGTTGTGGAGGACGGATTGCTTTGGAAAGACGGTCGTCTGTGCGTCCCAAGTATGGGAAATTTGCGGGTGGAATTATTATACGAGGCACACCATACCAAGTACTCAATTCACCCGGGGAGCATGAAGATGTACTGCGATGTCAAGAAACCGTTTTGGTGGCCGGGTTTGAAGAAGGATGTGGCGCTCTACGTAGCGAAGTGCCAAACTTGCGCCTTGGTGAAGGCGGAGTGTCAAAAGCCGGGAGGATTTCTTAAGTCCTTGCCTATTCCGGAGTGGAAATTCGACGACATCTCTATGGACTTTGTGCACGGTTTGCCAAGGTCGCAAATGGGGAACGACACCATTTGGGTGGTTGTTGATCGGCTAACGAAGGTGTCGTATTTTATTCCGCATAGGAAGGATGATCCGGTGGAGAAGTTGGCAAAACTTTATGTGGATAACATAGTACGGCTTCATGGTGTGCCCCGCAGCATCGTTAGTGACCGAGATGGGCGGTTCATGTCCAATGATTGGAGCATAGTGCCACAAATGTTGGGGACAAAGTTGAAATTCAGCACAGCCTTCCATCCGCAAACGGATGGGCAGAACGAGAGGGTCAATAGAACTATGGAAGACATGCTTCGCATGTGTGTCTTGGATTTTGGAAAGTAATGGGAAGACCACCTTTATTTGCTGTAGTTCGCATACAACAATAGCTACCAAGCGAGTATTCAAATGACGCCCTTCGAGGCCTTATATAGTAGAAAATGTCGCACGTCGTTGTCTTGGTTAGAAACGGGTGAGTCAAAGTTGTATAAGCGATTAGAAGTGGAGGATGCTACTTCTTTGGCGAGAACCATTCGGGAGAGATTGCTTATCGCTCAGGACCGGCAAGCGAAGTACTATAATGTCAAGCACAGTAACGTGGAGTTCGCTGTGGGCGACTATATGTACTTAAAGGTCAAGCCGTTCAAGGGTGTCTCACGGGTGCGGCGATTGAAAAAGCTAAGCCCGAGGTACCTTGGGCCGTTTGAGGTTCTGGAGCGAGTTGGTGAAGCGGCCTATCGGTTGAAGCTTTCAGTGGAGCTTGGTGGATTACATGATGTATTCCATATTTCGGTGCTTCGGAAGGTGGTTCAAGAGCCTACGCAAGTGATCGCGGTTGATCAAGTGCCGGTGGTTAGTGGGCTGACAACAAAGGTCAAGCCCGTGCGGATTGAGGACTCGGAGGTCAAGCGGCTACGCAATAAAGAGATCAGGATGGTCAAAGTCCGGTGGGACAATTGCGGTCGTGAGGAGCTCTCTTGGGAGCGAGAGCAGACTATGCTTGACGAGTATCCGGAGTTGTTCCGCTCAGGTACAAATTTTGGTTGTGTACATGTCTTTCCTTTATATAATTTCGTGGACGAAATTCTTTTAAGAGGGGGAGAGTTGTAATGCCCCGAAACTCAAAGGAGCGACGGGTGACGTTTTGGGCTAGTTTTGGGTTCTGGCAGGTGGCACACGGCCTGTGACACGGGCATGTCCCAGGGCGTATCAGGCTTGTGTCATCGAGTTGGTCGAGAGGTCGACGAATTTCACTCGACGTTGTGTCGAGAGAGGGCACACAGCCTGCGACACGGGCGTATCGCAGGGTATGTCGACCCGTGTCGACACTCAGACCGCGAAGTCCACAGTCTGCGCTCGACGAAGTGTCGAGACATGGCACACAGCCTGCGATACAGGCGTGTCGTAGGCTGTGTCGACCCGTGTCAACACTCGTCCCGGGGAGTCGACGAATTTTGCTCGACGATGTGTCGAGACAAGGCACACGGCCTAGGACACGGGCGTGTCCAAAGCCGTGTCGTCAGGTCGACGATCTTCGCTCGATGAAGTGTCGAGTGTCGAGATCGTGTACACGGCCTGGAGCCCATGCGTGTTGAGGTAGACACGGGCAAGGACACGGGCGTGTCCGAGAACCCGTGCAGTGCTCGGGTTTTTTTTGAGTTTAATCGATGGGGGTACACGGCCGTGTCGGGTGGAACACGGGCGTGTCAGGCCAAACACGGGCTTGTTCGATGCCCGTGTGTTTTCCAGGCGCGTCAATTTTGATGGCGAATGAGGCACACGGCCCTGGACACGGGCGTGTGTCAGGCCGTGTGTGGTCCAGATTGGACATTTCAGTCCCGAATCAAAGCCGTTCGTTTCTTTAATATGATCCAACAGCTGGGGGTTGTTCCTGATGGGATATACCCGAGATTGGGTCTTAGAAACCCTCACTTTTCATGAGTGGTTATCTTTCTAAAGCTTAGAGAGAGAGGAGAGCAAAGGAAGGAAGAAGGAGCTAGATCCGGCCATTGGAGGAGCTTCGAAGGTCCGAATCTCGAGCCGACTCCGGATCCACGGAGGCAAAGCTAGTGCGGTGCTTTTCATCCGCTTACCTTTCCATGGCGCCAAAGAAGAACGCAAGGGTAACGATCCTCTTCTTGAGCATGTGTAGCTCTCCTTCTTTGCATAGGAAGCCGCTCTCGCGAGTTTGCGGTGAGTTGGAGGCGTTCCTTCGGGTAGATATGTAAAGTACCCGTTGTGTAGAGTCCATAAGCGAGAACGGACATAGGCATGATGTGTGAAGCCTACCCGGACATGTTGGTCTGGATCGGTGATGTTGCATTGCATAAATGTCGGAGAAGACTCCGTGCGATTGATTGTTTTTCGGGTTTTCTACGGGGTAGATTGCAACAGGGAGCCTTGGGGATTAACCCATAGGTGCACCCGGAAAACTGGGCGGATGCTTGATCCTGCCAACTTGGTGGCCTGAGAGCCAACTTGAACACAACCGGGTTATGTGAAATGTGACGGAAATGGGACTCGGGAGAAGTTTGACCCGCACAAATGGCTTAAATTGTCATTGTGATGTGAGCACGGGTTAGATGGAACCATACCCATTCTATGTCGTTCGGTTAAAGAGACCTAAGGGTATTTGGCACTTGCCGTTGGCATAGATTAGGGTCTTCGACAGTCTATGGCTTAAATTGTCGTGACCCAGGCCAAGAAGACAAAATGCTCATAGGTCTGGCCGTCAAAGTGGCGGTGGTGAGTCCGGAATGTCTATGGCTTTAATTGACATGACATCGACCGGTTCACCGAGAATGTGCCCTGAGAGCACGGGGCGTGTGGCCGTGCGAGCCAACGTCTATGATGAAATGATTATTTATATATATTGCTCGCTTATGCTAATGAAATGCAGGGAAGGAGCATCGGCGCCCCGAGCTGGGGGCGGGATCGTTATAATTTGGTCAGCATTGCTGACCGTTGCCTTATTTTGCCATCGTGCGGTGGTTTGTTGCTTGCAGGTGCTGCTGGACCAAGAGGTCAATAGCGGGCTAAAGCCCAAAATGCGAAGCCGACCCTCGAAGGCCTAATTGGAGTGTTTTACTGTTTTTATTCATGTATGACTGGCCTACGTGTCGTGGTTTGTAAAACATGTAATATGAAGTGAACAATTTTGTATGGCCTTAAGGCCTGTACTTGTGTATGTACAACATTCCTATTTTGGTATTAGTGGACATTCATGCTTTAGTGTTGGGTTCTTTGTTGCAACTTTTATAAACTGCTTCCGCTAGAATGCTCTGTGTAGGACGGTATGATTGGCTGGATGGTTTCCATGAGTAACCACCCGGTCTGTCTTTAGTATATGGCGTCGGGCCCCGGCCGGACATACTGCTATATGCTATGCGACGGATAGGGGGTGTTACACATCAACACCTGAAGAAGAAGAAAAACAATACCTATATCTAGAGTCTTCTTTCTTCAAGGGCTCCAGGACACTTCAAAAGTACAACATCATTTCCATCTGTCAATGAAGTTCCTGAAGATTATTGCTAGTCAAGAATTCAGTTTGAAGACCTATCACCCTGAAGCTTAGCTCTAGTTTTTCCTTGATTCATTCTACATCTCAGGTGGAGCCATAAGCTATAATCAAATCCACAAGTCTTCTCAGTTGTATATTGAGAAAGAGAATACAAAATCATCTCTCACCCCCTACTGTATAAAGGGTTGTCATCTCCCTTCAAAAGTGATTCCTTGGTTGCAAGTCTCCTTATCAAAAGACTTGGGTTAGTTTTTGAGCACCTGATCAAAAGCTCATTGGTGTCAGGCACCTGATCAAAAACCTGAGTGGATTCCTACCAAGGGTGGTAGAAGAGTGAATGTACCCAGGTTGGGGAACCACTATAAAATTCTTCTATCGTCTGATTGCCTCTTTTTCTTTTGTTCTTGCTGTGCTTGTGCTTAAGGTTTATTGTGTGCTAGCTATATTAATTTCTGCACTTTTAATTTACAGGAAAATCTGTAATAGTTGTTAACAATTTTTTAAGAATACTCTATTCACCCCCACCTCTAGAGTATTTCTGATCTAACTCTCACTTTCAATTGGTATCAAAGTAGGTTCATTTGGTTGTACAAGTTAAATCTTGAAGCAAAAGATCCTATGTTAGATCTATCTTATTTCATTTCATTTTTAATAGTTTTACACACACAACATGGCACAGAATAAGGATTATGCAAGCATCAGACCTCTAGTGTGCAATCTTAATAGGTTTGCCATCTGGAAGGCAAGAATTAAATTGTTTATGAATTCTATTGATGAAGTCATTTACAACTCTATTTTGTCAGGTCCCACTACACTATCTGCAGCCTCAGAAGCCCAAAATTGCTAAAAATTGTTGATGCAAGATCAATGGACATCCTTGCTCAATCAATGTCTGATGACATTTTTCAAGAAGTGGTTGAATGCACTTCAGCAAAGGAAATCTGGAACTCCCTCACAGCAATGGCTGCTGGATCAGCAAAAGAAAGAATATTTAAAGCTGAATCTTGGAGTGACTCTGAAGCTTCATCCTATACAACTAAGGATGAAGAAGAAATAAGAGCAAGATAATTCGCTTGATGGCATCTTCCAGTAGCTATATTGAAGAATCTGAGTATGATGAAGAATCAATAACAGAATCAGAAGAGGATCAGGTTATTTCCTCCCTTAATTTCTCTTCAGAACATTTTAAAGAAGATTTTAAAATTTTATGAAATGATTTAATTCTATATGAGAAGGAGATAAAACTTCTCAGAGAAAAAGTAATTAAAACTTCTCAGATAAATCTTCTGAAAACATTCAACTCAAAGAAGAATTAACAATTACTTCAAAAAAATAGCTTCATTAGAATCAGTTAAAGGCAAAGAAAAGATAATAGACTTAGAAAAAATATCTAAATTTTTACCAAAACAAAGTAAAAATATTCAGAAATTTATTGTTCAAAATATGTCGTCGAACCAAGATCGACGATCTCAGTATTACTCGTCGAACGACGATCGACGATCTCTGAACCCAGAGGTTGGTTTTAACTACTCAGCAAAAGGGGATCGACGTTATCATCACTTTTCGTCGATTAGAGATCGACAATCATGGAACACAGATAGTAGTCATTATTACTCTGTGAACCGAGATCAACGAAATCAATACTGGTCGTCGAACGCAGATAGACGATCTCTGAACGCAAACTTTAGTAATAATCATTCTTTGATCTACGATCAACGATATCTGTATGATTCGTCGAACAGAGATCGATGATTGTGGTGCGCCGAGATTGATTATTTTCATTCTTCGAGCAGAGACTGAAGATCTCATCCAACATCATTGAGCCCAGTTCGACGATTCCACCAAAAATCATCGATCCCAGATTCTATTAGCAGAAAAGTAAATTCTAATAGCAACTTCAATCTCTTTAATCAATGGATAATACCACCAAGAAGATATCATCCTAAAGGTTACAAGATTCAACCTGAATGTTCTTACATTTCCAGCTACAGTTATGTAAATCACCAAGGACCCAAGGTTACCTGGGTCAAAAATAATTAGCTATTTTTCTTGCAGGAAAAGAACTGTCCAGCATATAATCAACAATGGTACCTGGACAGTGGTTGCTCCAAGCATATGATAGGGAGCAAGGATAACTTAAGTGATTACAAGTCCAAGCTAGGAGCAAAGGTTATCTTTGGTGATTCAAACTATGGTCAGACCAAAAGTTATGGTAAAGTCAAGATTGGAGCAGTGATTTTCAAGAAAGTTGTCAGGCTAGAGGCTATAAGGATTTTGCTGGCCTATGCTGCATTCAAGAAGTTCAAGGTCTACCAAATGGATGTGAAGAGTGCATACTTGAATGGAGTACTTAAAAAAGAGGTTCATGTTGAATAACCTCCAGGTTCTATTTTTCCAACTCATCCATCTTTTGTTCTCAAATTGCATGGTACATAGAACTCTTTTTACAAAATTGCATCATGATAAAATTGTAATAGTCCAAATATATGTATATGACATCATATTTGGTTCTACTGATCCCAAATTGTGCAAGTAATTTTTTGATCTAATGCATTCAAAATTTGAGATGAGAAGCATGGGTGAGCCATCTTATTTCCTTGGTATCCAAGTGAATCAATCTTCTGATGGAATATTCATTTCCCAATTTAAATATGCTAATGAGCTTATTAAGAAGTTTGGGATGGCTTATGCCTCTCCAATGAAGCCCCCCCCCCATGGCTGCCAAGGCTGTATTAGACTCTGATGAACATGGAAAACCTGTTGATCAGACTAGGTAAAGGGCCATTGTTGGATCCCCATTATATCTAACAGCAAGTAGACCAGATATCATGTTTTCCACATGCCTTTGTGTTAGGTTCCAGGTGAACCCTGAAGAATTTTACCTTGAATATATGGCTACTGGCAGTTGTTATTCACTGACCTTGTGGATACAAAACCAACTCTTATATTATGGTCTCAATCTAAATAATTCAACCATTTTCTGTGACAGTACAAGTGCTATTTCTATAGAACATAATCCAGTGCACCTTTTAGAACAAAACAGACAAAAAATAAGACATCATTTCATTAAAGATAATGTAGACAAAAAGGAAATTAATCTTGATTTTGTCTCCACTGATTCTCAAAGAGCACACATTTCACCAAACCCCTAGATGAAAAGAAGCACCTGTTCTTCCTGAATCAGCTTTGGAATTATCAATGGGAAGGATTAATTTAACTCTTCTTCCCTAGGTTTTGGATCTGTTCCAAAATCGTCGAACATATTTTGACGATCTTCGAACTGATCTTGAGCTAAATCGTCGACCTGCGATCGACGACATCTCTGTGAAGTAAACATCGTTGAACGGAGATTGACGCCTATACTTCAGAAGATAAATCGTCGAACGAAGATCGATGATCTATTTACCCTCTTAAATATGAGATCGAAGTTTTTCTTTACTTATCGTAGGACAGAGCCCGACTCTTCACATTCTGAAAAACCTACATAAGGGTTTATTGTCATTCTCTATCCCGCGCTTTCCAACTTCCCCTCCTACACTTGATCTTGTGTTCTCTCTTGCAGGTTTGTAATGGCGATTTCGGCGGCTACCCTATCTGCGATGAAATTTGACACAGGGTTTGGCATCGATTTCGACTCGATCAGCCATTGCGATCCGATATTCATGGATATGCTGCAGCTTTGTGAAAATCAAGGTCTGAGGAAGTTTATGACAAAGAGAATCAAGTTACCAACTGCAGAGATTAAAGAATGGGTTTACTCTTCAACATGCCAAGATGAATCAACAATGATTGGATCTATTGCTAGAAATCAGGTTATTCTCACCCCAGTCATTATTTCTGAATTATTTGACTTGGTGAATGGAGATGATAGTTTGGTCCAAGACAGTTTTGAATATAAAACTATGCTGGGAAGGATGGGTCATCCTGATGGAGTGCCAACAAAGTTGCTCAAGAAGAACTTATCTGCTCAATATAAGTTCATGGCTGATGTTGTCGGGAAAGTGTTGCTGGGAAAGCACTCTGCCCATGATAACATTAACAGGTAGCAGTTCGCCATTATGTCTGCTCTGGTTAATGGAATGTCAGTCAACCGTGCTGATTTGTTCTTTTCATTGATTAGAAGGAAATGCTCTAAGAAAGAGGTATGCTTTGGGAGAATATTGGGGATATTCCTCCAGGCAAAATCCCCTGAACTGATGGTCTCCCAGACCCAATTCATCAATGCCAGCAAGAGGTTGGATTCCTCTTTGTTTGGAAAATGGGAGAGGACCATTCCTAGGCTTCCTAATACCTCCAGGACTTCTGAGGATACCAGAGCTAGTTCCCCAACTCCAGAAGATCATCCTGCATCTCCTCCTGCAGATCATTCTGCTTTTCACCATACAGATCATCCTGCATTTTCTCCTCCAGATCTTTCTGCATCTCCTCATGCAGTCAATCTTGCTTCTCCTTATGAAGATCATCCTGAAAATCCTCATGATTCTCCTCAGCACATTTCTTCTCCCATCATCTCTCCATCTTTATCCTCTTAGATCCCCTCTGACCCCATCCAAGAAAGTTTTCCTTCAACATCTGCTCCACCAACATCTGTTCCATCAACAAATGTTCCCTCAACATCTGTTCCCCCTGCTACCCCTCCATCATCATCTTTTCCTTAGTACACTCACACAGACTTCTCTTCTGCACTCTCTGTTTACTCAAACTGTGGGCATAAAACTCCTTACTCAGCCTCTGAACCTGAACCCCTTCATCTCAACTTGTCCATTATAGTTAAAGATCTTCTGCAATTCATTTCTCCTTCCTTACAGATTCTTATAACTCAAGCTATAGCTCCTCTCACTACTTCTATCAACACTCTTACCCAAAGAGTTGCTGTTCTATCCTCTGCTTCTTCTTCTGGGGGCCTGACTACAGAGGCCTCTGCAGCCAGGCAGGGGGAGATATCCAATGAAGAAGCTCCCTTGATACCTTCAGCAGTAGTTTCAGCAGCAGGAGCAGTTCCAGTAGAAATGCAGATAGACATCTCTTCAGAAGACCAATTAGATGTTCCTTCAGAAAATCAGGTAGTTATATATACAAAAGCTATTGATATTGATACAGATTCAGCATAAATAAATCTTGATACAACCTCAGAGGACATCACTCTTCCAGTAGTTGTGACTGTTGGTGATTGTTGCATCAATCCCACAGTGGATATTTTTGATCTATTAACTTCTTTCTACACAAATTATCTTAATTGTCTTCCAAGGCCTAAGCCATCTTGTTTGGACATTGTGTGCTGCTCTCCTCCTATAACTTCTACAGTTCTCAGACAGCTTAAGGCAAGTTTGGTAGTTCCTCCAGCAGTACATCCTGATGATCAAATATCTAGCCCTCCTGAACTATCCTATGTTATGGATAATAGTCCCATTCCCAGTCTTGATGACATTTTCGCTCAGGACATTGCTATGGAAAGTGAAGCAGTCCTTGCTGAAGTTGTCCCTCCTCCAGCTGTTAAGGAAATTCCCATAAAAATGATTAGAGAGAATAATGCTCTTTATGAAAATCCCCAAGGATCATCTGATGAAGATCAAGATGATGATTCAGAGGATTCTGAGTCTGACTCTAAGAAGAAGAAAATGTCTAATAAAAGAAAGGCTACTCCCAAAGCTGCTCCCAAGCCAGGCAATACAAATGGCACGCCTTATTACATTTTGAAAGGGATTACACCATACCCTGGCATAGAAAGATGGATGTGGTTATCTAAGAATGAACAAAAAGCTAGGAAGAAGAGCAAGAGATACTCTCCTCCACCTAAGAAGTTTAAGAGAGGTCCTACTCCTCCTCATCCAGTAGCAGGAGCCTCAGGATTCACATCTCAAAGATCCTCTTCTATTACCCAGACCTATCAAAGGAAAGATAGATCATCAAATCCTCCTCCAGCCAGATCTTCTGATAAGCAATCATCCTCTAAAGGTCTATTCCTTCAGGAAAGTCAAAAGTAAAGCTTAGTGAAGACTCACCTCCCAGATCTTTATACTCCAGTCAGAAGCAGCAACATACAGTGTCTACTAACTTCCAGGACCAGTCTACTCAGTTCAGAATCTCTTCTCTAAAGTCAGACCAGGTAGCAAATTCAGAGAGACCTCCTTCTCCTCCTCACTATCCTGAGCTTGAAGGTCAAGACTCCTCTCAATTCACTACTATGTAATCATATAGAGAGAAAGAACTTAACAGATTGCAGGTCAGCAAGAAAGTATTTCCATCAGGGTATATGTCTCTTCATCCTGAAGCAGTTGTGCCTAGAGCTACATCTCAGAAGATTCTAGGAGATAAAGATATGAAGGATGACAAAGAATGAAGTAGAAGATCCTTCCAGGAAGATCATATTTTCTAAGCCCTCTTCTGCTCCTCCTTCTGATAAATCCTAAGTTATCTGAACTCTTTATAGTTTTGTTATTTTGACTGCTCTGACTGAATTATTTGTGAATTACATGCTATATTATATCTGTTGATTATTTCAATATTATATCAGATATCTATAGCACTGTATTGCTTCTTGTTATTATTTTTATTTTGAGTAACCTCTCCCAAATAGGGGGAGATTGTTGGAACCCCATGTTTAATTTGGGCTAGGTTCACTCATAGGTTGGTTGACCCACCTGTATAGCCGGGGTGAAAGCCTAGGTCTAAGTTAGTCTTAGTAGAACAGGCTTCACAAAGACCAGCATTGTATTTCATTTCAAAGACCAAGACTCCGAAGTTAAGTATGAATTTCAAATCAGTTCGACTTTCGTCGAACTCAGCTCGACGATCGTCGATCTCCGATCTACGATCTCAGAGATTAGTCTCTGAACTGAGCTCGATGATCTAAGAGCTCAGGTCGATGCTTTCTCTTCAGTTTTCGGATATCTCAGATCACAGATATTCGTTCTCAGCTCGGCGATCTTAGAGAAATATTCTCTGAACTGAGCTCGACGAACTTTAGTCACAGATCGACGATCCTTGGACTCCACATTTAGAATTCTAAGTCCAGACTGTTCTCTAGACTCAGGTCGATGAATCTAGTTCTAAGGTCGACGAACTCCATTCTTTGCTCGACGATTTCTCGACTTCCACTTCAACTCTATTGCCAGAGGCTTATCAATTTTTCTCTAAGTTCAGAATCATTTTCAGCTCGACGAATTCAAGATTCTCCAGACTTATTTCGATGAATTCAAGGTTCTCCAGACTTAGCTCGACGAACACTATTCTTTGGTCGACGAATCTTTGTACTACTACAGCATTCTATCGAGACTATGTTCTCTAGTCTTAGGTCGATGAACTAAGTTATCTGACCGACAAATTCTGGAACCAGAAGACTTATGACGACACTCAGAGTATATGTCGACACTAACTAAGTCAACACTAGAAGAACTTGTGTCGACACCCAGATCATCAGTCGACATTGTGGAAAGGTTGTTTCGACACCACACAGAAGACTTTTGTCAACACACAGGAGTAATCGTGTCGACACACAGAATATTTGACAACTCCAGAAAAGTTGCTGAACTCCAGTTGACGAACACATTTACCACCTCGACGAACTTCAGACAGAATAGGCAAAGTTCAAAAGAGACAGCAGTTCAGTTTCCAGCTCGACGCTTCTGCAACTCAGCTCGACGAACAGAAGTCATCAGTTCGACGAACTGCATACTCAGCTCGACAAATTCTGCTATCTGTTCGACGATTTCAGACTTAGTTACTTCTGGCCTTCTTTCCCGACTCTAATGCGATAATTCCTGAGTAATTAATGCTCTAACATTCTCTGATTATAACCGTTAGAAGGAGCATTAATTATGGTCTTCTCCAGGATTTTTGCTTGCCGTTTTTCCACGGGACAGTTGGAGAAATAAATCAATGTCGATTACTTTCAATGTGTCAGCATTGATTGCAGATGAATTCAAATTTTTGAAGGACAGAGAAGAAGAGAATAATGGACACACACAGATAGATAGACAGACAGAAAGAATCAAGGATCATTGAAAAAGTTTTACACAGAGAACAGCTTATTGAGAAGCATACAGAGATCACAGAGAAACATTCAATCTTGAACAATCTGCTCTATTAACAAAAAGCATTCTCTGATACACAGAAGCTCTTGACCAGAAGCTCATCAGCACCTGAAGAAGAAGAACAACAATACCTATATCTAGAGTCTTCTTTCTTCAAGTACTCCAGGACACTTCAAAAGGACAACATCATCTCCATCTGTCAAAGAAGTTGCTGAAGATTATTGATGGTCAAGAATTCAGTTTGAAGACCTATCACCCTGAAGCTTAGCTCTAATTTTTCCCTAATTCATTCTACATCTCAGGGGGAGCCATAAGCTATAATCAAATCTACAAGTCTTCTCAGTTGTATATTGAGAAAGAGAAGACAAAATCATCTCTCACCCCCACTGTATAAAGGGTTGTCATCTCCCTTCAAAAGTGATTCCTTGGTTGCAAGTCTCCTGATCAAAAGACTTGGGTTGGTTTTTGAGCACCTGATCAAAAAGCAGAGTGGATTCCTAATAAGGGTAGTAGAAGAGCGGATGTACCTAGGTTGGGGAACCACTATAAAATTCTTGTGTCATCTGGTTGCCTCTTTTTCTTTTGTTCTTGCTGCGCTTGTACTTTAGGTTTATTGTACGCAAGCTATATTAATTTTTGCACTTTTAATTTACATCAAAAGCAGTAATAGCTGTTAATAATTTTTAAGAATACTCTATTCACCCCCCTCTAGAGTATTTCAGATCTAACTCTCACATTCTGAAGGTATATGAAAGGAAGATGTGAAGAAGTACAACAACACTAAAACTTTTATCCCTCTATGGTGGGGTATGCTATTTGGATACTTTGTCTCCATTATACCCCATGTTTTATCATAATATCACTAATGCCTAAGTAAATCAAGTCTTTCCTTATAGTTTCATTCCATGTCCTTCTTGGTCTACCCCTCCTTCGTTTGACATGCTTTGTGACTAGACTCGTACAGTGCCTAACAAGTGCCTCTAATGGTCTCCTATGTACATGTCCAAACCATCTTAGTCGAGCTTCTTGCATCTTCTTTCAATTGTTGCTACTCTTGTCTTACCCCTGAAACATTCATTCCAAATTTTATCTAGTCTTGTGTGTTCACACATCAACCTAAGCATTCTCGACTCCGCAACTCCCATTTTTTGCTCATCTACAAATTTAACTGCCCAATAATCATAACCATAGATCAACTTGTCTCTAATTGTAGTGTGTTAAAACTTGCCCAACTTACCCTTAAGTTTTAGTGGTACTTTAAGTTCACATAATATACCAGACGCACCTCTCCACTTCAATTAGCCCGCTTGGATTCTATGTGTCACAACTTTATCAATTCCTACATATTTTTGAACTATCAATCCAAGATATTTAAAACACTTACTACAAGAAATATTTTGATCACCTAACTTAATAACAAAGTCATCTATCCTTCTTGTACTGCTAAATTTAAGCTCCATGTACTATGTCTTTGCACTGCTCAACCTAAAACACC
Organism: Platanthera guangdongensis; assembly: GCA_039583875.1. Taxonomy (NCBI): domain Eukaryota; kingdom Viridiplantae; phylum Streptophyta; class Magnoliopsida; order Asparagales; family Orchidaceae; genus Platanthera; species Platanthera guangdongensis. The sequence continues at coordinate 186,833,211 of CM077158.1, read as the reverse complement.
TATTTTCTAAAGAATCTCGCCAAGATTCAAGTTTTGTGTTTAAAACCTCGCGTGTCTCACCAACCAAAATGATTACATGCGCAAACAATGAACACCACTGTATTTCTTGTTAGATATGTTTGGTGAGCTCATCTAAGATAAGGGCAAAGTGGTAAGGCCTTAAAGCTGAACCTTGATGTAAGCCAATAGTGACTGGGAATTTCTGTGTTAATCCTCTAGATGTTCTAATCCTTATCACTAAATTTGTATGCATATCTTTGATTATGTCATTATATGATACTTTACACGTTTTTTCTAAGAATCTCCTTAAGATCTCTCTTCGAACTTTATCATAAGACTTCTCAAGATCAATAAAAACATATGCAAATCTTGTTTTATTTCTTAATAGTTGTTAATAAGTCTCCTCAAGAGATATATATAGCTTTTATGGTCGACCTACTTGCTATTGAATACAAATTGATTCTCTGAGACATAAGTCAGCCGTCTTACACTTCTTTATATTACTCATTCTCATAGTTTCAGGGTATGACACATCAATTTAATTCCTATGTAATTAACACAAATTTGTATCTCTCCTTTATTTTTATACAAAGGTACCATTAAACACCCTTACCATTGATATAGAATCCTCTTTAACATCAGTATCTTATTGAAAAAACATGTAAACAACAAAATTCTTTCATTTCCCAGACATTTCCATAATTTGATGGGTATATAGCCTGACTCAACCGCCTTTCCATTTTTCATCTTATTTAGAGCATCATTTACATTTTATACTTGAATTTTACGATAAAACGTTATGTTCCTACTTTCCTGTGATTTACTTAACTCTACCAAGATCAATTCATTTTCTTTTATTTCATTATAGAGTTGATAAAAATATCTTTTTCACCACTCCTTAATATCCACATCATCCTTCAAAAATATATGTGTCTCATTCTTTATGCATTTTATATGACTTAAATCTCTTATCTTCATTTCTCTAGCTCGAGTAATTTTATATGTCACGCTCTCCATATTTGGTATCTATTCACCTATAAAATTCTTCATAAGCTTGAATTCCTGCTTTACTTACCACATGTTTAGCTTTTTTTTGGTGACTATATATCCGACTAATTTTTCATCATTCCAACTAGCGTGGAGTGATTTATAGTTCACCATCTTTGCCCTTAATTTATCTTGCACTTCCTTTTCCCACCACCAAGATTTTTTAGTTGTGGCGCATGACCTTTTGATACTCTAAGTACTTTCTTTCATCAAATAGTTGTTTCATAACTGCTGTCATGAAAGCAAAGTTGTTTTTCATCTTCAAGTTCCTCCATCGATTATTTTAACATTTTTGTTCCTATCTTAAATTTATTTTATTTAATTTGTACATCTAACAACACTATTATATGTAGTGTTGTCAAACTTTTCCCTGTTATGGCTTTGTAATCATTACAAATCATTTTATCTTTTTTGCGAATCATAAAATAATCAATTTGTGACTTATTTGCTTTGCTTTTAAATGCAATTATAGAAAGGTACTAATTTTCTAAAGAAGTAAACCAAAGAAAAAGTTGTTAATTTTTTGCATCACTTTCTTTCTATTATTTGGAAAAAAGGACTATATAAGGACTCTTTATGAACAATAAAAAATTCTCACTCGGCCTCGCTCTCATATTTTGAAACCATTATCTATAAATTGTGTCCCTTTTCTTCTTGAGAAACAACTAAAATCACCTCCTCTATGTTGTTGAGAAACAACTAAAATCACCACCTTTATTTGTCGAACTTTCAGCTTATGTATAAGGGTTACAAGATCTATTTTCAATTGATCTAAGGAGGTTGTTGGGTCTCCTAATAAAATTTCTCGGGAAGGTTGTTATGAGCCCTGCAAGCAAAACGACCTAATGGGTTATTGGGCCCTCATTTGGAATTGGCTCTGTGAGGTTCTAAAGTCTCCTAATAAAAAGTGTCTATGTGAGGTTCTAAAGTATCATAGAAAACAAACTATTAGCGGGTCTTCTTAGGTAATGTTATCCATAAGTTGTAGAAGAGAAGAGTACCCAAATTTATTGGGAAACCAGTATAAAAATACTTATGTCTTTGGATGGATATCTTTATAACTTATATTTTATTTCTTAATTCTATTTTAACTATCTGTGATCAGATTATTGTTCTGTTTCAGAAGAATTTTTTATTCCCTATTCACCCCTAAAGAAATATTTAAATTTTATTTTGCATTTTCAATTTGTTTTTAAGTCAGGCTCATTACAAAGGGCTAACACCTAGGTGTACCAAAATTTTTTATATCTGAATATTTCTTTTGGAAGATTCTAAAAGAAAACAATAACAACAAAAGGTATATGCCCCACCCACCCCCTACCCCCGTGTATTGTAGACAAGTTCACAATATTGAATTCAAAGGTTATACTATATATGAATTCAATTGATGATTATATTTAAGAATTCATTCTTACATTATCCTTTATCCTGAAGAATGTAAATGCCACCAATGGTGCTGAACATTTGAATCCTAGAGAGGAATGGTCTGAAGAAGGCAATAAATAAAGCCTACGATAAAAAAAAGAACATCATAGTCTTTACACTCTTTGATGACCTCTATCGGGAATTGGTCAACTACACCTCTTCAAGGGAGATCTAAGACACATTAATTGTCATGGTTGAATGTTGTGATGATGAAAGAAAGGATAAGAAGGCATATTTAATCACTTAGTATGAAAACTTTAAGATGAAGCAAAGAGAAGGAATAGTAGATAGGTACAAAAGATATATTTTCATCATTGATGAGCTTAGAACCAATGAGAAAATTATATCTGATGAAGACTAGAACGACAAGATCCTAATGAGCCTAACATGTTCCCGATCCATCGACGTGATAAAGAAGTTTAGAAAGATCACTCCATAAGATCTTTATTACAGGTTTAAATCCTTTGAGCTTGCAACCTCCACTTCAAAAAAGAAGTAGAGTCAACCACCCCAGAACAAGATAACACATGTGATGTTTGTGGCTCTTACAATTGGGGATTCCTTTGATTTTATGGAATAAAGATGGGTAGAAACAACCCATAAAAGAACTAAGTCCAGGCTAGGACTAGAATAAAAAAAGGAAGATAGAGCCAAAGAGGCTGAGTCAAATAAGGCACCAGTAAGAGGAAATGTGAGAAAGCAGTCAACAATCAATGATCATTTACCTGGGATCACGATCCGAACACCCATCGCCCATCGATCCATCATCTTTCTCTTCACCGCTCAACGCTCAGCAATCAAGAATGCAGTAGTGACTGAAGACTGAATCTACACTCAATGATCATCATTCAAAGAGACAGCCATCAGCGACTGAATTTTGAACCGCAGCACAGCGATCAACGTCTCTGATGACTGTTGAAGAACAAAGTAATTTTGGATTCAAAAATAGCATGTTATAAAGCATAAATCCTTTCAAAACTTGTTATAGTAAGAAGTCAAGTATAAAGAACAAAGAAAGAAGAACATATACTCCAAAGGTGAAGAAAATCAAAGAAGGGGCAAGCAAAACAAAAGAGCACACTTTCTCTCTTCCATGTATCCCTTATTCTATCTATATAATTGGTCCCCACTCTCTTCTGGGATACAAGAATCAGTATTATCATTGTGATAAATTTGCTTGATTTAAATCATTCACCTATAAAGGATTTTCAATCTGTCCCTTCAAGAGTGGAATAATATATCATATGTGTGTAACGAAATAAATATATATAAGAAAAATAATAAAAAGAGTAAAGGATCGTGTGATATCCTTGAGTTAAGAAACAAATATAAGGCAACACATTACAAAGTACCAGGAATGGATTGAGTCTTTGCTCAACCATGATGCTCCAAAGAACTAGTCTAGAAATAGGTGGCTGAGTGATGTGCTAGCGGTAAGTTTAACGTTCACGACCAAGTAATAAAATGGAGGAGTAGCTTCCCCAAGTATCGATCTCACGCGGAGTGCAAGTAGGGAGCAAGGATTTTTCTTTCAGAGAAATGAATGAAAGTACTAAATAAAATCGAGGGGTTTGATTTTGGTTTTCCTACCCTAAGCAGTATCAAACTAGTGCGGGTCGCTGTCACAGCGTCGCCAGGGTGAATTACTCCAAGGAGTAATAGCTGAGATGAACAAACTATCGAGGGTCATAAACACCTCTTCGCAACGCGCGCTTCTAGCAATCGCTAGAACGGCTCAAACATGACTTTCTCTAACAAGGGGGAAACTCATCAACATATATCATGAACAAAGAATCAACGTACAAAACCGCAACAAGGCCTTGAACAAAACATAGCTAATAAACCTCAAGCAAAATACCACAAGTTCATTTTAAAGTAAATCCAAGAAGAAGGGGAGATGAAATACAACAAAGCACTCGAAGACTCTCAAAGATTCACGGCCGAAAGCAAGGGTTATCGAGCCTCGTCCGAGCTCGGTCTTTGGAAGATATTCGGGATCCCGAATGGCTATCACTTCATTCTTCACACACGGCTTCTTCGTGTTGTAGTTGTTGATGCGTATCAGAGCGAAATGCTTCATAAGTTCAGTAGCAAATAACTTAAATAACACTTTGGAGGTCGGCAATGGCGATGATGGCCGGATACAAAGCTATAGCAAGCTCTTTGGAGGAGAAAAGGTGGCCGGATCAACCCTCCAAGGAGGAGAGAGAAAATGACGGTTGGAGGGGCAAGTTCTCGCTCCAATGGGTGGAAATGGCGGGGAAAAAATGAAGAGAACTTGGTCCAGGAGAAATCTATGGCTTAAATAGTAAAAGTCAAAAAAAATGGTCACGCACGGTCTGGAGCACGACCGTGCGTGAACCATGCGATATTAATAACCAGAAGGAACCTGAGGAAGAAGATGCATTGACCCGTGCGATTTTACTCACGCACGGGTGATTCTGCCCATGCGTGAAGTAATTTGCACGGGTAGCGACGGCAAGCAGAAAATGCAGGCAACCGAGAGAAATCGTGTGTTTACGCGCGCACAGGCGCTTCCGCCTGTGCGTGAAGAAGACGCATGACCTGCCACAGAATAGAGAAAAACCAAAAGGCTATAGGAAAACCGTACATTTCCTTCCCTCACGGTTCCGAAGAAACCGTGCGTGAAGCAATCGCACGGGCCGGTCAATCTTCCAAAATAATCTACATGAAAACGCACAGCGGAAATAAACTGTGCGCCAATAAAACGCATGGTCGTGTGTTTTCCTCAAATCAGTAAACTGAAGAGGGGAAAACTGACCTCTTGCACACAAAAAAACTAGCAACGGAGGACCCTCCAGCAATCAACAAAAAGTAATAAAACTACTGGAACGAGCCCCGAAGAGCACCAAGTGCATACCCCCAACAATCGAATGCGCAATTGCGCAGCGACGAGCTAGAAAGGTGCACTAAACATGAAATGCAGTAGGAAAGAAATATCAATGAAAACAACCAAAAAGTGAAGTGCAAAGACAGGAAAACTAGCCCAAATGAGTCCGCAAAACCATATATAAACGGGACTCATCACACCCCCAGACTTACCTATTTGCGCGTCCCGAGAAAAGAAAATCCTCGCAGAATAGAAAAAGAACTGACTGACACACTAATTATGATCTGGGGTACCATGCAAAGTCGCACACTCGCAGGCGTAAAAATACAGTAGAGAAAATTTCTAAGCATACAAAATAATTTATACTTTTCAGCATGCGTAACAAAAATTCTATGACTACTCAAAAACAGAATCGCGGTGAATTCTCCGGTCACGTGTATGGAGAAAATAGACTATCCGCTAAGTCGAGTATTGCCAATGATCGGGATTCGGGATAACCTCCAAAGGAATCCACCAATGTCGGTGACCATATGCTTGCCCGTTCGCACTCTCTCCACGACACCAGTTTGCCTTAAGCGCAAGTCCGTAGTGTTGGATCCCTAGTTGATTTGGGCAAGATTCACTAACTTAGGATGTGACCCAACATGTATAGCCAGGGTCATAGTTGTGTCTGAGAGTCTAGGCCAAGTCCTTAGAGTCAACATCAGATGGACCAGCTATCAACAAGACTATCAAAGACTCAAGACATAGAAGATTTCAAGATTAAGTAAAATGAGTTCGACGTTCGTCGAACTCCGGTCGACGAAAGACGTTCTCAGCTCGACGATCTTTAGATATTTCTCTGAGCTGAGCTCGACGATCTTCATTCTCTGGTCGACGAAAAATGGGATACTTCAACAAACTAATGTAAGGATAACTTCAGATTATTCTAAGTCCAACTTCAGACCTTGGTCGACGAACAAGATTCTGAGCTCGACGAACTTGGATCTCAAGTTCACAACTTCTCAGGTCGACGAACTCAGTACTCTACTCGACGAATTCTGGAACCAGAAGATTTATGTCGACACTTAGGGCATGTATCGACACCAGCTATGTCGACACCAGAAGATTTGTGTCGACATCTAGACTAATCAGTCGACACCCACTTATGTCGACACCAGAAAACCTGTGTCGACACCAAAAGATTCATGTCGACACACAAAGATCAGTCAACACAAAATACTCGACTAAGTCTAGAATTATTGCTGAACTCTAGTCGACGAATGCAATTGTCAACTCGACGAAGCTCAGACAGAAAAGGCAATGGTTCTGAAGAATGCAAATTCTGTTATCAGCTCGACGTTCTTGGAACTCAGCTCCACGAACAAGAAGCCGTCTGGTCGACGAATTTAATATCTCAGCTCGACGAATTGATAATTCAGTTCAACGAATTATGCCAACTATTTGACGACTTCAGACTTAGCCATTTCCGGCCTTCTGTCCCCATTCTAATGCGGAAATTCCTGAGTAATTAATGCTCTACATTCTCTGAATGTATCCGTTAAAAGGAGCATTGATTACAGTCTACTTCAGGAACATTACTTGTCGACTTTCCAAGGGACAGTTAAGGAAATGATTCAATGCTGATTATTCTCAAGGCGTCAGCATTAATTACAGAGGATTCAAATTTTTGAAAAGATATAGAAGAAAAGTAGATCGACAATCAGAGGAAGAACAAGAACATACTCAGTCAGAAAAATACAGAGATACACACAGACTGACTGCAAGAACTCATACACCAGCAGAAAAGCTACACATAAGAAAAATACTGAAGCTTACAGTGACAGGCAGTGATCTTCATTCAGAAGAAGAAGAATGTTGGAACACCCTATTACTAATTTGGGTCAGGATCACTATGTCTCTAGGAACCTTTGTTTGACCTTCTATATAGCTTAATAGGTCAATTAGAATTGAGTCTAAGGGTTAGAAGTCTAGGATTGGAAGCTGCCCTGAAGACCAAGTTTTTCTGTCTGGAGACTAAGTCTGATCGTCGAGCTTAGCACGACGATTCGTCGAACTCAGATCGACGATCGTCGAGCTCAACTTCAACAGATCGTCGAGCTCCATTCGACGATCGCTGAGCTCAACTTCTCAATATCGTCGAACTCCATTCGACGATCGCTGAGCTCAACTTCACAATATCGTCGAACTCCATTCGACGATCGGTGAGCTCAGGTCGACGATTTTGACTCTGCACTGGATCTTTATCTTTGAGCTCAGCTCGACGATAGCAGAGCTCAGATCGACGATTTCAGTTAACTTCCAGAATTCAAATTCAAATCAGACAGGAGTTATTATGCAATTAATTCAGAGATTTGCTAGCCGTTTTCATTTATTTCTGGACCAAGTTTCAAGGGATCTTTCAAGGAATAATTCTGTGGACTTTCCTCCAGAAGAGTTTTTGTAATTAAGGATGCAATCAATGCAGACCAACGGCTATCTTTGACAGAGAATGATATTCTATTCTGGAACAGAGAATAAAAGACATAATGTTTTTTGAATCAATAGAGATTAAGAAGAAGAGAACACACAATACAGAGTACAGAGACTCTTTCAAAATCTTCTGTCAAAAAGAATTCTGAAGAACACTCATCAAAGAGATCAAGCTTTCAAAAATCTTCAGATCTCTTCAGCTCTCAAAGTGTTCAAGGCCAACATCATTTTCAAGACTCCAGACACTCAACATTTTAGCCATTGCTGAAACCATCTATTGCTGGAGTTCTACCATTTGAAGGCCTATCACCCTCATCAAAGCTTTTCTTCCTGAAGATTTCAAGGATTCAGGGGGAGCTTTGACATCAATCCACATAGTCTTCTCAGTTGTTTGAGAAAGAGAAGACTGCCATCACTCTCTCACCCCCACTCTGTAAAGGGTTTCTCAAACTCCCTTCAAAAGTTTGAATCTGGTTTTTGAGCACCTTGTCAAAAGCTCATTGGTGGCAAGACACCTGATCAAAAAATCTGCTTTGGTTTTTGAGCACCTTATCAAAAGCTCATTGGTGCCCAGGACAACTGATCAACTCATCCTGCAGTGGATTCCTACCTAGGGTGGTAGAAGAGTGGATGTACCCAAGTTTGGGGAACCACTATATTTCCTTGTGTCCTCTGGCTCTGCTTGTTTACTTTTTGTTTCTGGCCTTGATTTGTTTGTGCTTAGTTTTTGCATAGCTTAGCTCTGTGATTAGATTTATATTTGCTTCCCTGCTCACACTTATTACAACAATTATTGTAAAAGTTTTTAAAAGTACTAAAACACCATATACTCTATTCACCCCCCTCTAGAGTATATCAGATCTAGTTGCCCTTTCAATTGGTATCAGAGGGAGGTTGGTTAAACATACCATACCTGATTGGTTGTACAGGCTAACACCTGAACCCCAAGATCCTAAACTAGATCTGTTTTTCTTTGGTATTTTATTATTAGATTTTGTTTGCACAACTCATGGCCCAAAACAAAGATTATGCTAGCACCAGACCTCCAGTGTGCAATCTTTCCAAGTTTGCACTTTGGAAAGCAAGGATTAGACTTTACATGAATTCCATTGACGAAGATATTTTCAATTCTGTTTTGACAGTGTGTCCAAGACCCCCAGAGAGCACAAGCACAAATGCTGTTCCACCTCCATTAGGAACAGATGCTGACATCAAAAAATGGAAAGTAGCTGATGCCAAGGCTATGAACATCCAAGCCCAGACAATGTCAGATGACATATTCCAAAAGGTAGCTGAATGCAACTCAGCCAAGGAGATTTGGGACAAGCTCTCAGAAATTGTCTCAGGCTCAGCTAATGAGAGAAAGGACAGAAGATCCCATCTCATCTCCCAATATGAGAACTTCAAGAAGGGAGAGACTGAGTCAGTGGGAGACATGTACAACAGACTGAGTCTAATTGTCAGTGAACTGAGGACATTGGACAAAGAGATTTCTCTGACAGAACTTAATGACAAGATCCTAATGTGCTTCCCCAGCACTTGGGACTCAAGAATCTGGCCAATTAAGGATGCCAGAAGCCTGAATGAGATCACCACTGAAGCCTTGTTGGGTAAGCTCAAATCTTATGAGCTACTCATCAAGAATAGAGAGGAAGAACAGAAGGCTGCTTCACCAGCCACAAGGAAAGAGAAAACCATAGCCTTTAAGGCAACTGAGGATCTGCCTGAAGATAAGAGCACAGGCAATGATGAACTACTCAGCTTGTTGGCCAAAAGATTCTACAAGATGGCCAGAAAGGACTTCAGAAGAAGATCATACAAGGAGCAGGATAAGCCAAGGTATGACAAGTCCATTGGCAATAACAAAGACATTATTTGCTTTGCTTGCAGGAAACCAGGGCATATAGTTCCTGACTGTCCAGAGAACAAGAACAAGGACAGAAGGGACAAAAAAGAAAGAAGAAAGGAGAAGGACCCCAAAAGGAATGGCAATAGCAAACCTTCTTCCAGCAAAAATAAGCATACAAGGAAAGGGTTTGTTGCTGAATCCTGGAGTGAGACAGAAGAGGAATCAGAAGCCTCATCCAGCTCCAGTGATGATGAGGATGATGCAGAAGAAAAGGAATTCTGCATGATGGCAATTAATGCCTCACAGCACAATTCAGAGGATGAAGAGTCAGAGTCAGACTCAGAAACCCAACCTGAAGAAGATCAGGTAATTAGTTCTTTTGATTTTACTTCAGAAGATTCTAAATCTGAATTTAAAGCACTGTGTTTGGACCTGTTAAAGTCTGAGAAAGAGATTATCTCTCTCAGAAATCAATTATCTGAACATAATGGTTTAAAGTCAGAAAACCTCAAACTCTCTCAGGAGTTGGAGAACTGTAGGGAACAGATAGCTACACTGAAAAGTGAGCTCTCTGAGGCCAAGAAGCTTGAAGAATCCCTTAATGGGAGAAGCATCAAGCTGATGGACATCACAAGCACAGTGAAATCTAGATTCAACAGTACACTGGGCTTGGGTGCTTCATCCAGCCAACCTATAGTCCTAACAACTCCCATCAAGTTTATTTCTAGCAAGGGAAAGGGAGTTGTAGAGGTTGCCAGGAAAAATTCTGATCTGCCTCAGAAAACTGAGTCCCAGCAAAAATCGTCGAACGGAGATCGACGACCGCCGAACGCAGCTTGACGATCTCAGGAAAAATCGTCGAACGCAGGTCGACGATCTCAGCCAAAGCCGTCGAACGCAGCTCGACGATCTCATATACCTGACCTCATCCATAGTCGACCGTCGAACGGAGCTCGATGATCTGACCCAAGATCGTCGAACGCAGCTCCAAGATCGTCGAACAGAGGTCAGAACTCTGGAAACTTTTTCAAAGGCAAATCAAAATTGAATCCTAAGGGTTCTTCATCCCAAACCTTTAACCCTTATACTGAATGGATTTTACCTCCAAGGAGATATCATCCTGAAGGATATAAGAGTCAGCCAGGGATGTCTTTCATTTCTGAATTTAGAGGTTATCAACCTAGGCCCAAGGTAAACTGGGTCAAAAATAAGTGAATTGTTTTATGTGCAGATGAAGACCTATCCAACATCTAACCAGCAATGGTACTTGGATAGTGGGTGCTCTAAGCACATGATAGGGAATAAGGACAACCTCACATCCTTCAGAGCCAAGCTTGGACCCAAAGTTATCTTTGATGATTCCAACTTTGGACAGACTAAAGGATATGGTACAGTCCAGATTGGTTCAGTAACCTTCAAGAAGGTAGCATATGTGGAAGGACTGAAGCACAACCTAATCAGCATCAGTCAGCTATGTGATGAAGGCTACCAGGTGACCTTCAGCAAAGCCTTATGTAAAATCAAGTCAGAGACAACACAACTGTGTTGACAGGTATAAGGAAAGGTAACATCTACCTAGTAGACTTTCTTTCAACTGATATAGATATTTGCCTATTTAATTCAGTCTGTAGACCAAATGTGTTATGGCATAAGAGACTAGGACACCTAAACCTTAGAACTATTGTTAGGCTCTCCAAGGACAACCTTGTTAGAGGACTACCTTCTGGCCCCTACAAGAAGGAAGGACTATGCAAGGCTTGTCAATTAGGCAAGCAAACTAAAAATAGTTTTAAGTCACTTAATAAGAGTGATTCACCTAGGATATTGTATCTGTTACACATGGATCTATTTGGACCCATCACAGTACAAAGCCTAGGAGGGAAATCCTACACTTTAGTAATTGTAGATGACTTCTCTAGATTCACTTGGGTGTTCTTTCTAAGGAAGAAGTCTGATAACTTTAAGTGTCTAACAGAGTTTCTCAAATGTATACAGATTGAGTTCAATACTCACATTGCCCTGATCAGAAGTGATCATGGGACAGAGTTTGATTCTCTTCTTATGCAAGAGTTCTGTCAGAGTGAAGGGATCAGGCATACTTTCTCAGCTCCTAGAACTCCTCAACAAAATGGGGTAGCTGAAAGGAAAAATAGAACCCTTATTGAATCTGCCACTACATTGTTGTTAGATGCTCATCTACCTCTATCCTTTTGGGCAGAGGCAGTGAACACCTCCAACTATGTGCTGAACAGAAGTCTGATACATAAACTGAAGGGGAAGACTCCCTATGAATTACTCAAAGGGAAGAAACCTAAAGTTGACTATTTTAGAATTTTTGGTTGCATTTGCTACATTCACAATAATGACAAGAAATATCTAGCAAAATTTCAAGCCAAAGCTAATGAAGGAGTGTTTCTGGGATACTCCATGATCAGCAAGGCCTATAGGGTCTATAATAAATCATCTTTGAAAATTGAGGAATCTGTTCATATTTCATTTGATGAAACTAACATGTCTTTCAAGGAGAATATTTCTTCTACCATAGAACCTTTGCAGGAACACTCTCTAGTTGAAGATATGAACAAGCTACAGGTTGCTCAAGAGGATGAAAGCAGTGAAGATGAAGGGAATGCTCAACACATTGAAGCTCAACTTGAAGAGCCAGTTGTTATACCACAAGAGGAAACAACAACACAGGTTGGTGAACAATCAACACCCCCTGTTGATTTAGTAACATCAAGAGACCATCCAATTTCCCAAATAATTGGAGAACTCTCAGCTGGTGTGCAAACCAGAAATCAGGTCAACCAAAACCTGTTGCACACCTGCTTCCTTTCTCAAATTGAACCTCAGTCCATTCAAGATGCAGAGCAAGATCCACACTGGATCATTGCAATGCAAGAGGAGTTGCATCAATTTGAGAGGAACAAAGTATGGGAACTAGTGCCAAAGCCTAAGGATCATTCCATTGTTGGAACAAAATGGGTATTCAGAAATAAACTGGATGATCAAGGAGTAATTATAAGGAACAAGGCAAGGCTAGTTGCCCAGGGATATTCTCAAGAAGAAGGAATTGACTACGACCAGACTTTTGCACCTGTTGCAAGATTGGAAGCCATCAGGATATTTCTAGCCTATGCAGCTCACAAAGGCTTCAAGGTCTATCAGATGGATGTCAAGAGTGCTTTTTTAAATGGAGACATCAAAGAGGAAGTTTATGTCAGACAACCTCCAGGTTTTATCTCTCCAACTTATCCTGATTATGTTTTTAGACTGAACAAACCATTATATGGTCTCAAGCAAGCTCCTAGAGCATGGTATGAGACCCTAGCATGCTTTCTCTTGGAAAATGGTTTTATAAGGGGTAGAGTAGACCAAACTCTTTTTATTAGAACCCATAAGTCCCATACCCTACTAGTACAAATTTATGTAGACGATATCATTTTTGGTTCTACTGACTCAAAATTGTGCAGAAGATTTTCTAACCTAATGCACTCTAAATTTGAGATGAGTAGCATGTGTGAGCTATCCTTCTTCCTAGGATTGCAAGTCAAACAACATGCTGAAGGCATCTTTATTTCTCAAACCAAATATGCTAATGAACTGGTTAAGAAATTTGGTATGTCTGAGGCATCTTGTATGAAAACACCCATGCCTACCAATGCTGTATTGGATGCTGATGAACATGGGAAACCTGTTGATCAGACAACATATAGAGCAATGATTGGCTCTTTACTGTATCTTACAGCTAGTAGACCAGATATAATGTTTGCTACATGTATATGTGCTAGGTTCCAAGTAAGCCCTAGAGAGTCACACCTAACATTAGTAAAGAGGATTCTCAGGTATGTTAAAAGTTGTCCAAATCTAGGTCTATGGTATCCAAAAGATTCAGCATTTGATTTAACTGGATTCTCTGATGCTGATTATGCTGGATGTAGAATTGACAGGAAAAGCACCAGTGGAACTTGTCAGTTCCTTGGTGACAGACTTGTCTCTTGGTTTTGTAAGAAACAAACATCTGTGTCAACCTCAACTGCTGAAGCTGAATATATGGCTGCAGGCAGTTGTTGTTCATAGATATTGTGGATTCAAAACCAACTCCTAGACTATGGTTACAACTTAGAGAAGTCTAAAATCTTTTGTGACAATACAAGTGCTATTTCTATAGCTCAAAATCCAGTCCTCCATAGTAGGACAAAACACATAGAGATTAGACATCACTTCTTAAGGGACAATGTTGAAAAGAATAAAATTGAATTACAATATATCCCAACTGATTTACAAAGGGGAGATATTTTCACCACGCCTTTGGATGAAAAGAAACACACTTTCTTCCTAAATCAGTTAGGAATGTTAGATGGAGGAAGTCTTAAATAATCTCCAAGATTTTGAAAGCTAAAAATTGACCAAGACTAGGCAAAAATTCTGATTTATTCTTAGTGTCTAGAATTTTTCTGATCTCTGAACTGCGCTCGACGATTTCCCCTAGGATCGTCGAACGGAGATCGACGATTTCCAGAATCGTCGAACTGAGTTCAGCGCCTCTCAGATAGTGTGAACTATCTCTTCCGGTCAACGATCGTCGAACGGCGCTCGACGATTATGTTCACTGAACGATCGTCGAACGGAGCTCGACGCCTTTCAAGATCATCGAACGGAGATCGACGATGTTGGAGTCTCTTCAGATTCCTTTAGAAGCCTCGATCGTCGAACTGAGTTCAACGATCTTTCCAATTCTGCGTCGAACCCTAATATAAAACTCATTTTTCGCCGTCGTTCTCTCTTGCGCTTTCAATTTCTCTGCAAGAATCTTCTTCCCTCCAAACAGTTCTACACTTGGTCGTTTTGTTTGTTGAATTTTTGCAGGTACAATGACTGTATCAGTTGCTGTTCTAGCCGTAATGAAGTTTGATGCAGGCTTCGACATTGATATGGAATCATTCAGCACTACTGACCAAGTTTTCCAAGACATTCTGGGTTTATTCAAGGATCAGAACTTGTCTGCCCTCATGACCACCAGGATAAAACTGGCCTCAGATGAAATCAAGGAGTGGGTTTACACTGCTCATAATCTGGACAACTCTACTATAGTTGGCTCTATTGCTGGAACCCAGGTACCTCTGACCCCCACCATTTTAACAGAGGTTTTTGGACTGAGAACTGGAGATGATACTGCTGAGTTATCTGGAGAGGAGTTTGCTGACATACTTGCCAGGATGGGTCATCCAGAGGGAAACCCTAGCAAGTTATTCAAAAGGAACTTGTCTGTTGAGTACAGGTTCCTAGCAGATGTTGTAGGAAAAGTGCTGCTGGCAAAGCACTCAGCTCATGATACTATCTCCAGACATCAGCTCTGTCTCATGGGAGCTCTGGTAGATAAGAAAAGTTTGAACTGGGGAGAGGTCTTCTTTGACCTAATCAAGAAGAAAATCAACAAAAGCTTTGTTAATTTTGGAAGGATTATTGGAGTCTTCCTGCAGAACAAGTGCCCTGACTTGCTGGTCTCCTCTGGAGTGCATATCAATGCCTCCAAGAGACTCACATGTGCCCTCTTTGGCAAGTGGAACAGGCAAATAAGCAAGCCCAGCAGGCCCTCCTCTAGTGCTCCTTCAGGCACCAGGACTCTTAGAGTCACTCCCCCACAGGTCTCTGCTCCTGCAGAAGACCTGGCTGCTGCTATTGCTGCTTCTTCTCCTCCTCCAATTCCAACCCTACCTCTTCCATCCACCATTCCAGCTTCATCCCCCATTACCATATCCAGCCCATCTCCAACCTCAACTCCATCTCCAGACCCAATTCTACCTCCACCTGCAGACCACTTCCACCCATTGTTTTCATACCCTCCACCAGATATCACATCATCACCATCTATAACAACTTTCACCCTTCTAGATGACTCCTACATGGATGATTCCCCCTCATCTCCTCTTGAATTACCCTCCTCCTCCACCTCTTTTCAAGATCTCCTCCTCCACATCATTGACCAACCAACATTCACTCCATCCATATCCATCCCCTTGTCCTCCATATCCACCATCCCCACACCTCAGCCATCCATCCCTCCACTCTCCAGCCCTCCACTTCCAGCATCCTCAGCTATCCCTATTCCATCTACCTCTGCTCCTGTGGTTGAGCAAGTAGACCTCTCAGCCCTAGCTGACAGGTTATATGAGCTAATTGCCCCCAGGCTCTCTCTATTATTGGAGACCTCCTTAGCTCCTCTACAACAGTCAGTGGCAGCTCTCTCTGCCAGGCTTTCCTCCCTCCTTCATTAGGCAGCACCTCCAGCAGTGTGCCTTGATACAGATGTATCTGCATCTAGGCAGGGGGAGATGCCATATGAAGCAAGCCTTCATGCTGTTGCTACTGCTGTCTCTGCTCCTGTTGTTGCTGCTGCTGCTCCTGATGTTTCTGTTTCTGCTACCTCTGCTCCTGTTGCTGTGCCTCCTACTCCAGTTCTGGCACTAGACCTAAAGTCTTTGCTCTCAGCTTTTGATTCTGCATTTTTCAGTTGTTTGCCTAAGAGTAATGCTGTCCAGCCCTCGGAAGACCTGTCCAAGGCACTGGTGCCTTTCTCTGGCTGTGACCCCAGCATTATATCTTCTTTTGCACTCTCAGTAATTGCTGCTACTGCTGCTATTAAAGAAAGGACTGTTTTTGCTGCTGCTGAAAATATTCTTACTGTTGCTGAAATCCCAACTGCCTCTGATGAGCAGATATCCAAGGATTTTCTGATGACAGAGGCCACTGATTTTGAGCCTGCTGCAGATTTTGTTGATGTTACTGAAGTTGCTGCTGCCATCACTCCTGCTGTTGCTGTTGTTGGTTCTGCTTCTCCTCCTGTAGCTGCTGCTGAATCTGCTGCTGTATTTGCTGCTGTCTCTGCTGCTGTCCCTGCTGTTGCTGTTTCAGCTTCTGTCTCTTCTACCTCTGCTCAGCTGAAGAAAGATCTTATGAAAAGAATAGATGCTTTATATGATGATCAGAGCTCTGAATCTGATGAATACAAAACAGACTCTGATGATTCATCTGCCACTATTGCCAGGAAGAGGAAGGCAAGGAGCACGGCAATGAAAAGGGTTCCTCCTGCAAAAGTCAAGGATAATAATGATATTCCTTATTATATTTTGCATAACTGCCAAATTACTGAACATTGGATGCAGTATTCCAAAAATCAGCTCAAGGCCATGAAGAAGAAGAGAAAGTATGAGAAGGGCTCCTCCCAGTTCCAGCACCCTCATCCTCCTCCACCACCTCCTCCTGATGCAGGTGCAGGTGGCAGCTCTGCAAGTCAAGCCCCAGCTAGAAGCCAGGCTCCCTATCAACCCCATGCCAGATCCTATCAAAGGGAAAGCCAGTCTAGGGGTTCTTATTCTAGGAGAGGAGGATACATGGGAAATCAGAGAGATTTTCAGGTTTATTCTAAAGGGCATTCCAGGCAGCACCCATACTCTAGGGGAGGACATTTTTCAGCTGATACTACTTCTGGTCCCTTCCCCTACAAGCTCAAAGAGACAGTGTCTGCCAGGCCTCCTCAAGACAATTCTTCCAACAGGTATGAGCCACCTGTACCATTTGAGGACCCTGAAAAGAATCCATCTGCTTGGACTGCTAGGATGAAGGAGTTGGCTGCACTAGACCAGATCAAGAAGGCCAGAGAACAAGGCTTAGATTCTTCAAATATTTCTACAATGTCAGAGCAAAGACAGAAGGAACTAGAGAAATATGCCTCCAGTAAATTTTTTGATGCAGACAGATATATGGAATTGCATCCTGCTGCTGTGGTTCCCAGGACTTCAAAGCAAACTTATTTGGGTGCAGCAGATGACACCAGATCCAACAAAGAAGCCCTGAACCCTAACAGAGAAATCAAAATGGTTAAAGGCAAAGAGAAGAAATGACTGTGTAAGGTGACAATCTTTGGATTTTCTGACTGCTATCTGGATGTCATATATATATATATATATATATATATATATATATATATATATATATATATATATATATATATATATATATATATATATATATATATATATATATATCTGTGATGTTTCTGCAATGTCTAGCTGTTGTTTTTATGCTTTTCTGATTGTATGTTGTTATTTGAATTTTCCAAAGTCTGTAAATAGTTATCCTAACCCAAATAGGGGGAGATTGTTGGAACACCCTATTACTAATTTGGGTCAGGATCACTATGTCTCTAGGAACCTTTGTTTGACCTTCTGTATAGCTTAATAGGTCAATTAGAATTGAGTCTAAGGGTTAGAAGTCTAGGATTGGAAGCTGCCCTGAAGACCAAGTTTTTCTGTCTGGAGACTAAGTCTGATCGTCGAGCTCAGCATGACGATTCGTCGAACTCAGATCGACGATCGTCAAGCTCAACTTCAACAGATCGTCGAGCTCCATTTGACGATCTCTGAGCTCAACTTCTCAATATCGTTGAACTCCATTCGACGATCGCTGAGCTCAACTTCACAATATCGTCGAACTCCATTCGACGATCGGTGAGCTCAGGTCGACGATTTTGACTCTGCACTGGATCTTTATCTCTGAGCTCAGCTCGACGATAGCAGAGCTCAGATCGACGATTTCAGTTAACTTCCAGAATTCAAATTCAAATCAGACAGGAGTTATTATGCAATTAATTCAGAGATTTGCTAGCCGTTTTCATTTATTTCTGGACCAAGTTTCAAGGGATCTTTCAAGGAATAATTTTGTGGACTTTCCTCCAGAAGAGTTTTTACAATTAAGGATGCAATCAATGCAGACCAACGGCTATCTTTGACAGAGAATGATATTCTATTCTGGAATAGAGAATAAAAGACATAATGTTTTTTGAATCAATAGAGATTAAGAAGAAGAGAACACACAATACAGAGTACAGAGACTCTTTCAAAATCTTCTGTCAAAAAGAATTCTGAAGAACACTCATCAAAGAGATCAAGCTTTCAAAAATCTTCAGATCTCTTCAGCTCTCAAAGTGTTCAAGGCCAACATCATTTTCAAGACTCCAGACACTCAACATTTTAGCCATTGCTGAAACCATCTATTGCTGGAGTTCTACCATTTGAAGGCCTATCACCCTCATCAAAGCTTTTCTTCCTGAAGATTTCAAGGATTCAGGAGGAGCTTTGACATCAATCCACATAGTCTTCTCAGTTGTTTGAGAAAGAGAAGACTGCCATCACTCTCTCACCCCCACTCTGTAAAGGGTTTCTCAAACTCCCTTCAAAAGTTTGAATCTGGTTTTTGAGCACCTTGTCAAAAGTTCATTGGTGGCAAGACACCTGATCAAAAAATCTGCTTTGGTTTTTGAGCACCTTATCAAAAGTTCATTGGTGCCCAGGACACCTGATCAACTCATCCTGCAGTGGATTCCTACCTAGGGTGATAGAAGAGTGGATGTACCCAAGTTTGGGGAACCACTATATTTCCTTGTGTCCTCTGGCTCTGCTTGTTTACTTTTTGTTTCTGGCCTTGATTTGTTTGTGCTTAGTTTTTGCATAGCTTAGCTCTGTGATTAGATTTATATTTGCTTCCCTGCTCACACTTATTACAACAATTGTTGTAAAAGTTTTTAAAAGTACTAAAACAACATATACTCTATTCACCCCCCTCTAGAGTATATCAGATCTAGTTTCCCTTTCAAAGAACAATCATAAAATATCAAGAGTCTTCTTCTTCAATATTCTCTCCAGGACTTCCAAGGACAACAGATATCAAATCAGTCAAGAAGCTCCTGCATCACTGCTTGTTAAGAACTCTGATTGAAGACATATCACCCTACAGCAAAGTTTCCAAATCTTCCTGAACCATTCAATAATTCAAGGGGAGCTTTTGCTAAACATCAATCCACATAAGTCTTCTCAGTTTATTGAGAAAGACAAGACATAATCACTCTCTCACACCCTCTTATATAAAGGGTTGTCATCTCCCTTCAAAAGTGATTCCTGGTTGCAAGTCTTCGAACCAAAAGACTTGAGTTGGTTTTTGGGGACCTGATCAAAACCCATTGTTGTCAGGCACCTGATCAAAAACCTGAGTGGATTCCTACCAAGGGTGGTAGAAGAGTGGACTACCAAGATTTGGGGAACCACTATAAACTTCTTGTGTCGTCTAGTTGCCTACCTTTTTCTTCCTGTTCTTGTTGTGTGTCTGTGATTAAGTATATTATTTTCTATTCTCTATTTTATTAATTACTGCACTCTTTCAGTTTACAGCAAAAGCTGTATCAGCACTTTTATTTGAGACCTAACAAATTTTAAATATACTTTATTCACCCCCCACCCCACCCCCTCTAGAGTATTGTAGACCTAACCCTTACTTTCAATTGGTATCAGAGCAAGGTTCCTTTGGTTGGACAAGTTAACCCTTGAACCAAAGATCCTGTGCTAGATCTACACATCACTTTATTCACATTTAACTTAGAAACAAAGCCATGGCACAGAACAAAGATTATGCAAGCATCAGACCTCCAGTTTGTAACTTGCAAAATTTTGGAATCTGGAAGGCAAGAATCAAGCTATATATGAATTCTATTGATGAAGATATCTTTGCTTCCATCTTAACAGGAGTACCTCCACCACCTGCAGCTCCTCCAAGTAGCTCTACAAATGTGACTACAGTACCTCCTCCACACTATAATGATGCTTACAGGAAAGCCAAGATGGCTGATGCAAAAGCCATCAACATATTGGCACAAACAATGTCTAATGACATTTTCCAGAAGGTTGCTGAGTGCACATCAGCAAAAGCCATTTGGGATTCCCTAAACCAAATGGTTGATGGATCAGCTGATGAAAGGAAGGATAGGAGATCAAATCTCATATCCCAATATGAGAATTTCAAGAAACAGGAAGCTGAGACAATGTCAGAGATGTATAACAGATTAAGCTCAATCATTAATGAGCTAAAAACTCTGGACAAGGTCATCACTCTCACTGAAGTGAATGACAAAATTCTGATGTGCTTCCCAAGCTCATGGG
Source organism: Platanthera guangdongensis (assembly GCA_039583875.1). Lineage (NCBI taxonomy): Eukaryota > Viridiplantae > Streptophyta > Magnoliopsida > Asparagales > Orchidaceae > Platanthera > Platanthera guangdongensis. The sequence goes on along the minus strand of CM077158.1, from coordinate 186,812,576 downwards.
ACACAAGAATTTGGCCCATCAAGGAGGCTAGATGCCTGAATGAGATGTCAACTGATTCTCTATTGGGCAAACTGAAATCTTATGAGCAGTTAATAAAGACAAGGGAGGCTACTGAACAAAGAACACCTCCTACAGCCAGAAGAGATCAGAACATAGCATTCAAAGCCTCAGAAGATTCAGAATCCACTGCATCAAATGAAAAGCTCATGAGTCTTTTTGCAAATACATTCTTCAAGATGGCTAGAAAGGACTTTAGGAGAAAGTCAGCAAGAAAGGATGACATACCAAAGTATGAAAAGACACCAATAAGGGAAGTGGTGTGTTATGGATGCTGAAAGCCTGGGCACTTCCTCTCTGAGTGTCCAGAGAATTAGAAGAAGGAGAAGAGAAGAGAAAAGGAAAATGATTCCAGAAAACAGTTCACCAGCAAACCCTCTTCCAGCAAACACAAGAGGAAGGAAAAGGGGTTTGTAGCTGAGACTTGGAGTGAGACTGAAGAGGAGTCAACATCTTCAAGCTCCAGTAAAGATGAAGAAGAATAAAGAGCAAAATAGGTTTGGCTCATGGCAATTGATGCCTCAAGAAGCAACTCAGAAGAAGGAGAGTCAGAAAATGTGGAAGCTTCTGAATCAGAAGCTGATCAGGTATTATCATGGTTTGATTATAATTTAGAATCTTTTAAATCAGATTTTAAAATCATTTGTTTGGATTTAATCAACTCTGAGAAGGAAATCAAACTTCTCAGAGATAAGCAAGTTAACTATGATAGCTTTGTATTAGAAAACACTAAATTGAAAAATGAAATAGATATGTTTAGTGAACAAATCACCCTTCTGAAAGATGAATTAAATAAGGCAAAACAGCTAGAAGAATCACTAAATGGAAGAAGCAAACAACTAGCAGTAATCACCAACATATCTAATGTTAGATTTAATGAAAATAAGTTAGGATTAGGTGCATCATCTAGTGAACTACCTATTATTCAGAAAAGCCACCTGTCACAACCCATAAATTTTATTTCTGAGAAAGGAAAGAAGAATACTAAGTAAGTATATAAGGTAAATAAAATTTTTGAACAAATTCAAACTACAGACAAAATTGAAAAACAGAAAACACCCAATAAAAACAAAGTTCAGCAATTTTCGTCGACCTCAGATCGATGAAAAGGGGCTAGTTCGTCGAACCCAGATCGACGAACTCTGAACGCCAACTATAGTTATTATTATTCGTCTAACTGCGATCGACGAACTTTGTATGGTTCGTCGAACAGAGCTCAACGAACGTGGGGTACAGAGAATGAACATGTTCATTCTCTAGGCAGAGATTGACGATCTCAACCCAATTCGTCGAACTCTGATCGACAAACTTACATAAATTCGTCGAACACAGGAAGATTTAACCAAAATTATAACTGTAACAAAAACTTAAATACTTCTAGGAAATCATTTAATCCCCTAGCTGACTGGACCATTCCACCTACGAGATACCACTCCGTAGGATATAAATCCCAGCCACAATTTTCTGTTATTTCTAGTTTCTCTTATCAGTCATACAAAGGGCCAAGGTAACCTGGGTCAAAAATCACTAACTATTTTTATTGCAGGTGAAGAATTGTCCGGGGGTAAATGAGACTTGGTACCTAGACAGTGGCTGCTCTAAGCATATGACTGGCAGCAAGGACATCCTACTCAACTATAAGTCCAAGATGGGGCCAAAAGTCATTTTTGGTGACTCAAAATGTGGACAGTCAGAAGGAGTGGGAGAAATAAAAATAGGAGCTGTCACATTCAGAAAGCTGACATAGGTAAGTGGACTGAAGCATAACCTCATCTCCATAAGTCAATTATGTGATGATGGTTATCAGGTATACTTTAACCCATCTACTTGTTCTATCATTGATATAAATAACCAAACTTCTTTAACTGGAAGTAGACAAGGAAACATTTATTTAGTAAATTTTCTTTTTGCCACAACTGATATCTGTTTACTGAATTTAACTAGTAATCAGAATGACTTATGGCACAAAAGACTACGACATGTAAACCTGAAAAACATTGCTAGGTTATCTAAGCATAACCTTGTCAGAGATCTATCTTCTGCTCCCTACAAGAAGGAAGGTCTCTGCAGGGCTTGTCAATTAGGCAAGCAAACTAAAACTAGTTTCAAATCAATTAATAAGAGTGATTCACTTAGGATCCTGTACTTGCTACACTTGGATCTTTTTGGACCCATTGCTGTACAAAGCCTAGGAGAGAAATCTTACACTTAAGTTATAGTGGATGACTTCTACAGGTTCAGTTGGGTATTCTTTCTGAGAACAAAGTCAGATACATTCAAGGTTTTTACAGATTTTCTCAGGACCATACAGATTGAGTTCTCTACTCATGTGGCATTGATCAGAAGTGATCATGGTACAGAGTTTGAGTCTCTTCTTATACATGAGTTCTGTGAGAAGGAAGGTATCAGGCATTGCTTCTCAGCTCCTAGAACTCCCCAATAAAATGGGGTAGATGAAAGGAAAAATAGGACACTCATTGAAGCTGCAGGTGCATTGCTTGCTGATGCATACATGCCACTAAACTTTTGGGCAGAGGCTGTAAGCACTGCAAACTATATCCTGAATAGGAGTTTAATTCACAAACTGAAGAACAAGACTCCCTATGAATTGCTCAAAGGGAAGAAACCTAAAATACACTATTTTAAAGTTTTTGGTTGTACATGCTATATACATAATAACAACAAGAAATATATATTAGAAAGTTTGAAGCTAAGGCTGAAGTCGGAGTTTTTCTAGGATACTCCCAAGTAAGCAAGGCTTAAAGGGTATTTAATAAATCAACATTAAAAGTATAAAAGTCAATTCATGTTTCTTTTTATGAAACTAACATGTACTGCAAGGGGAAAGAAGTTTCTACCAGTAGCAACTTGCAGGTACTCCACTTGTGTGAGACATTGGATGGACTAAACCTCACCCAAGAGGTTCCCACTCATCCCTCTCCACAAGTCATTGAAGATAGTGAAGAAGATGAAGCTGAAGAATATGAGCCTCAACCAGTAGCAAATATAATTCTACAAGAGCAATTTATTCAAAATGCTATTGCACAACCAACTCCACCCACTGATTTTGTCACACTTAGGGATCACCCCAGATCTTAAGTAATTGGAGACATATCAGCAGGTGTACAGACAAGGCATCAACACAACAAAGACTTGATGCCTGCCTCTTTTATCTCTCAGGTTGAACCTCTAACCATTCATGATGTTGAGCAAGATCCCCACTGGATCCTTGCAATGCAGGAGGAACTAAACCAATTTGAGAGATGTAGAGTTTGGGATTTGGTTCCAAGACCCCAAAACTACCCAGTGATTGGAACCAAATGTGTTTTCAGGAATAAGCTTGATGCCCAAGGAGTCATTGTGAGGAACAAGGCTAGGCTTGTTGCTCAAGGATATAGGCAAGAGGAAGGAATTGACTATGACCAGACCTTTGCACCTGTTGCAAGGTTGGAAGCTATAAGGATCTTCCTTGCCTATGCAGCATTCAAAAGGTTCACAGTTTTTCAAATGGATGTGAAAAGTGCTTTCTTAAATGGAGTATTACAAGAAGATGTTTATGTAGAACAACCTCCAGGTTTTGTTTCTCCAACTTATCCCTCTTATGTGTTTAAATTAAATAAGGCTCTTTATGGTCTAAAGAAAGCTCCAAGAGCTTGGTATGAGACCTTAGCAAGTTTCTTATTAGAGCATAAATTTACAAGAGCAACTGTAGATAAAACCATTTTCACTAGACATCATAAGGACCAAATCTTGTTAGTGCAAATCTATGTAAATGACATTATATTTGGCTCTACAGATTCAAAATTATGCAAGAGGTTTTCTGACCTCATGCATTCTAAATTTGAAATGAGTAGCATGGGAGAGCTTTCATATTTCCTTGGTCTCCAAGTGAAACAACTTCCTGATGACATCTTCATCTCTCAAGTAAAATATGTTAAAGAACTTCTAAAGAAGTTTGGGATGGCTAATGCCTCAGCTAAGAAAACTCCCATGGCCACAAATGTTGTTGTGGAATCTGATATACCAGGAAAACTTGTAGATCAGAAAATTTATAGGGGCGTTGTTGGGTCCCTATTATACCTCACAACAAGTAGGCCAGATATTATGTTTGCTACATGCCTTTGTACTAGGTTCCAAGTGAACCCTAAAGAATCTCATCTAATTTTTTAAAAAAGGATTTTAAGATATATAAAGAGTTGTCCTGATCAAGGCCTATGGTATCCTGCTGAATCAGAGGTTGAGTTAACAGGATACTCTGATGCTGATTTTGCTGGATGCACGGTGGATAGAAAAAGTACTTCATGAACTTGCTAGTTTCTGGGTATGAGATTAGTATCCTGGTTCTGTAAAAAGCCAACATCAGTGTCAACTTCAACTGCTGAAGCAGAATATATTGCAGCAGGCAGCTACTATTCACAGATTCTCTGGATACAAAATTAGCTTCTAGATTATGTGTTTAACTTAAATAATTCAACCCTATTCTGTGATAATACTAGTGCTATAGCCATAGCACAAATTCCAGTTCACCATAGTAGGACAAAGCATATTGACATAAGATATCATTTCATTAGGGAGTGTGTAGACAAAAATAAGATTAAGCTTGTCTATATCTATACTGATTTACAAAGAGCTGATATAATCACCAAACCTCTGGATGAGAAAAATCATGCTTTCTTTCTAAATCAGCTGGGAATGATCAATAGAGAAGACTTAGCTTAAGTTTTGTCTGCATTCGACGAATTTTCCAAATTTCGTCGAACGGAGTTCGACGAACCGCAGAAAGTTTGAGAGATACTCGTCGACCGGAGGTCGACGAACTCTCTGTGAGTGAAACAATTTTCGTCGACCAGCGATCGACGAACGTTACTTCAGAAGATATTCGTCGACCTAAGTTCGACGAACCGTCTTCAATTCTTTTGATGCGCTCGACGAATTATTTACCCCTACACTATTTCGTCGACCTCAGTTCGAAGAATTAATTTTATTTTCGTGGAACGGATCTTGTCGATTCATATTCTGGAAAACCTTATATCTAGGTTTTCTTCGACCTCCATCCTGCGCTTTCTGTTCCCTTGCACTTGATCGCCATTTTTGTGTCTTTCTTGCAGGTGATTTCAATGGCGGCTCTGGTAAGCAATCTCACAGGAATGAAGTTTGATACAGGTTTTGACGTGAATTTTGATTCATTTCAGCATTACAATCCAATCTTCCTGTACATCCTGGAACTTCTTGAAGAACAGGAACTAAAAACCCTGATGACGAGAAGGATCAAACTACACAACATGGAAATCAGGGAATGGGTATACACACTATCGTCCACAGAAGAGAACATCATGACGGGTACTATCACGGGTAACTCCACCTCTTTAACCCCCGCTATCTTAACTGAAATCTTTGGATTAAGAAATGGAGAAGAGGATCTCGAGATTGAAGCAGAGGAATCGGATATGATGCTAAGCCTCATGGATTATACTGGAGAAAACCCTAACAAACTGTTGAAGAAACACTTGTCTGCGCCCTATAAGTTTTTAGCAGATTTGGTTGGTAAAGTGTTACTTAGAAAACACACAGCACACGATTATATCACCAAACACCAATTTCTGGTGATGTGTGGAATCATCAGCAAGAAGCTAATTAACTGGGCACAACTTCTGTTTGATTTGATAAAGAAGAAGAACACTAAGAAGGAAGTATGTTTTGGAAGAGTTCTAGGAATCTTCCTACAGGAAAAGGTTGCTGAATCCCTGATCTCTCAGACTATATTCATAAATGCCAGTAAAAGGCTGACATGTGCCTTATTTGGCAGATGGGAGAGGACCATCACTAAGCCCTCTTAGGCTTCCACCTCTTCCATCAAAGCTTCTGAAGGCACAAGGGCTATCAAAGCCACTCCCCACCCTGCTGAAGAGAACATCCCTTCCACATCTTCTCTTCCAGCCCCCTTCCAACAGCAACACAATCCCCAGTCACTCCATCTGTACCAATCACCATCACTGACATTCCCTCTTCCTCCCTTTAGGAAAATCAACCACCCACACCTCCTGAATCCCCTCATGACACATATATCTCTACACCACCACAGTCTCCACTTCCCCCACATCTCTCTTCCATACCATCTTACATCCTACCCACAGACACCATGATGCAAGATATCACCCTTCCATCCCCATCACCATCTATTAACCTTCACATACCTATTGATCCACCCTTTATTCCATCAATAGTTGCCACCTCTTCCACACCAACTGCAACACCATCTACCACTATCTCATTAGACACCTCTACCATATCCTCTATCATCACCATCATCACTCCTCTTCTTAAATCCCTTATAGCAGAGGCCATCACACCTCTTGCTACCACCAATCAATCTTTATCTGTCCAAATATCTGCTCTCACTGCTGCCCACTCCTCAGTCAGGGGCCTAGCCTCAGTTTCCACTGAAACTAGGCAGGGGGAGATTCTTGATGATGAAGTAGCAGCTACAGCTTCAGACACTTCAGCTCCAGCACCAGCAGATAGTCCAGTCCCCACAACAGCATTTACATATTGTATAGATAATGATTTAATTGATTTCATTGATACTAAAATGGATTTTGATGAGTCAGATTCTGAAGGATTCACAACTGTTGGTGATTTTATTATAAATCCCACAATTAACTTAGAAGAATTGCTAAAAACCTTTGATACTGTACATATGCAATATCTTCCAAAAGAATTTACTAAGCCACAGTTGGCTATTGTTCCCTATACTCCTATCAGTCAAGCAGTTGCCAAGCAACTATGTGATAGCTTTGTAATTCCAGTTTCTACACTAACCTTGATAGTCATTCCATCCCCTCCAGAAGCTATCTCAGCACCAATCTTTGTGATGGATGACTCCCCTATGCCAGATCTAGATGAGTTGATCTTGGCTGACATTGAAAAAGAAAATAAGGCAGCAGCTGAAAGCTCTGTCCCAGTTACTTCTGATTCCTGTATAGTCTCTTCTTCAACTCCTGCTAAAATTCCAGTCTTTGAAACATCTGCTCCCGCTACTGAAAAGACTGTTACTTATGATAAAGCCTTGAAAGCATTTGATGCTCTATATAATAACCCTCAGGGTTCTGCCAGTGATTCAGATGATGATAATGATGAAGATTCAAATGAAGAAGCTGCTAAGAAGAAGAAGAAAATGTTGTCAAAGAAAAGGAAAGCCCCTCCTCCTCCTGCTGCTAAGACAAACCCAAAGAATGACACTCCATTCTATATTCTCCAAAATATTACTCCTTACAAAGGAATGCCAGCGTGGATGTGGTTGTCTAAAAATCAGCAAAAGGAGAAGAAAAGAAGTATAAAATATTCTCCTCCTCCAGTTCAGAGATATAGAAAAGATCCACCACCTCGACCTCCACCATCAGCTGTTGCCACTGGATCTAGCTCTCAGAGATCTGCCCCTATGCAAACTTATCAGAGACATCAAGGGAGATCTTCTAGAAGCAGTCAATAAAGGCATCACTCTTCAGAAACTCAACATCAACAACATCAACAACATCAGCAGCAACAGCAAAGTATCCTTGCATATCAGAAAGCTAAAAGTCCTGAAAGACCATATTCACCTCCTACTCCTTTTGAGGATCCTGAAACAACAAACATTGCTAAAATGGTCAGTTTCCAGGAACTTGTTGGTCTATCCTTGATTAATAAAGCAAAAGCTGAAGGCAAAGATATATCAGGATATTCCATTATGTCCAAATACAGGAAGGAAGAACTCAAAAGATTTGACAAAACAAATAAAATGTTCAATGTTGATGACTACATGAAGCTACATCCTGAAGCAGTTGTCCCTAGAACTACATCCCTAAAGATTATTGGGGCAGCTGACATGACAATGACACAGGCACAGGCTTTGGATCCAAAGAGAGAAATTATCTTTACAAAGCCAGGTGAAAAGACTAAAGAAGACAAGTCCATAGAGAAGAAGCAGAATAAGTAATCCTTAATTTGTTTTAATTTCTTTGCTTTTCTTTCTACATTTGCTTTCAAAATGTGTTATCTGTTTAAACAAAGCTTATGTACATATTTATCTGCTGCATGTGTTGGCAATTCTCTGCCAGATATATCTTTTTTTCTTGCTTTGTTTATTTTTATGTTTATGTTTTGAGTCTATTAGTGACCTCACCCAAATAGGGGTAGATTGTTAGATCCCTAGTTGATTTGGGCTAGGTTCACTAACTTATGATGTGACCCAACATGTATAGCCAGGGTCATAGTTGTGTCCTAGAGTCTAGGCCAAGTCCTTAAGGTCAACATCAGATAGACCAGCTATCAACAAGACTATCAGAGACTCAAGACTTAGAAGATTTCAAGACTAAGTAAAATGAGTTCGACGTTCGTCGAACTCAGGTCGACGAAAGACGTTCTCAGCTCGACGATCTTGAAATATTTCTCTGAGCTGAGCTCGACGATCTTCATTCTCTGGTCGACGAAAAATGGGATACTTCAACAAACTAATGTCAGGATAACTTCAGGTTATTCTAAGTCCAACTTCAGACTTTGGTCGACGAACAAGATTCTGAGCTCGACGAACTTGGATCTCAAGTTCACAACTTCTCAGGTCGACGAACTCAGTACTCTACTCGACGAATTCTGGAACCAGAAGATTTGTGTTGACACTTAGGGCATGTGTCGACACCAGCTATGTTGACACCCGAAGATTTGTGTCGACACCAAGACTAATCAGTCGACACCCACTTATGTCGACACCAGAAAACCTGTGTCGACACCAGAAGATTCATGTCGACACACAGAATATCAGTCAACACAAAATACTCGACTAAGTCCAGAATTGTTGCTGAACTCCAGTAGACGAATGCAATTGTCAGCTCGACGAACCTCAGAAAGAAAAGACAATGGTTCTGAAGCATGCAAATTCTGTTATCAGCTCGACGTTCTTGGAACTCAGCTCGACAAATAAGAAGCCGTCTGGTCGACAAATTTAATATCTCAGCTCGACGAATTGATAATTCAGTTCGACGAATTCTGCCAACTGTTTGACGACTTCAGACTTAGCCATTTTCATCCTTTTGTCCCCATTCTAATGCGAAAATTCCTGAGTAATTAATGCTCTACATTCTCTGAATGTATCCATTAGAAGGAGCATTGATTACAGTCTTCTTCAGGAACATTACTTGCCGACTTTCCACGGGACAGTTGAGGAAATGATTCAATACTGATTATTCTCATGGCGTCAGCATTAATTACAGAGGATTCAAATTTTTTAAAAGATATAGAAGAAAAGAAGATCCACAATCAGAGGAAGAACAAGAACATACTCAGTTAGAAAAATACAGAGATACACACAGACTGACTGCAAGAACTCATACATCAGCAGAAAAGCTACACACAAGAAAAATACTGAAGCTTACAGTGACAGGCAGTGATCTTCATTCAGAAGAAGAAGAACAATCATAAAATATCAAGAGTCTTCTTCTTCAATATTCTCTCCAGGACTTCCAAGGACAACATATATCAAATCAGTCAAGAAGCTCCTGCATCACTGCTTGTCAAGAACTCTGATTGAAGACATATCACCCTACAACAAAGCTTCCAAATCTTCCTGAACCATTCAATAATTCAGGGGGAGCTTTTGCTAAACATCAATCCACATAAGTCTTCTAAGTTTATTGAGAAAGAGAAGACCTAATCACTCTCTCACCCCCTCTGGTATAAAGGGTTGTCATCTCCCTTCAAAAGTGATTCCTGGTTGCAAGTCTCCTAACCAAAAGACTTGAGTTAGTTTTTAGGGACCTGATCAAAACCCATTGGTGTCAGGCACCTGATCAAAAACCTGAGTGGATTCCTACGAAGGGTGGTAGAATAGTGGACTACCCAGATTTGGGGAACCACTATAAACTTCTTGTCGTCTGGTTGCCTACCTTTTTCTTTCTGTTCTTGCTGTGTGGCTGTGATTAATTTATTATTTTCTATTCTCTGTTTTCTTAATTACTGCACTCTTTCAGTTTACAGCAAAAGCTGTATCAGCACTTTTATTTGAGACCTAACAAATTTTAAATATACTCTATTCATCACCCCCTAGAGTATTATAGACCTCACCCACACTTTCACGTAGGACTTTGGGTGGTAATGGGCTTGGGTTATGTAGGGGTAATCAAGGATAAAAACGAACGCTACGCACAAAACCCAGCTGAGCTAGCAGCAAAAGAGTCTATCCGCTATCCACAAAACACGCGGGCACACCAAACCCCCAGACTTAATTTTTGAAATACGGGTGTGCCGCCTATGCCATAACATATACTAACTCAAAACATATTTTCAGTTACGCTTTTCCTTCCACTTTTTCTTTCTTTTTCAAATTTTCTTTTTATAACTTTTCTTCTTATATCTTCTTTTTCTTATGCACAATTCCAGCAAAAATTTCATTGGAGCACAACCACACATATCATAAAGATCAACACCGCATCACACCTCCTTCAAGAAATTAGAAAAAAGTAAAGCTAGACTTGGGTGTGAGACTAGGGTCGGCTACTAGGCTTTGGTGAAATAAAAGTAGAGATGAATCGAAGGAGGGGTAGGCACAACGGGGCTAGCGAGGATAATATGATAGGAACGGGTACAAAGCTCAACCTGGACAAAATGATGGCCTACATCATGCTCACGCTTAACTAACTCTGCATGAATGCTTCGAGAGTAGCTTGGGGCAAGTTCTTAGCCAATGAGAAAGACTATCCATCCTTCCGACTCGAGCAATATGAATCTAACGGTTGTCTACACACATCCCTAAGCTACCGTCAGATTCACACCGGATTTAGCAGTTTTTGAGTAGAATAAAAAACATTTACTCAATTAGAAAAATATAAAACTAATAGCATGCAGAAAAATTAATTCTACTCTAATTTCTACATGAGACGGGAGCACTCGACTAGGAGCACAGCAAGGTCAACATTTTACCCCGTCTCACAATCCTATGATAACAAGGTAATTTTTCTAAATCTAACAAAAGAAACAAGTTTGACTCATCATACGCAAAAAGCTAAATACGCGCTCATGTGGGTGCAAAGATGCGCAATTCAATGAACTAAACAAACAAATGAATAACAGCTACTGGTATGCAAATGAAGTGCACGTGGAAAGGTAACATCCGCAAGCTCTCACCCCAGACTTAAGCTAAAAAGCACAGCAAAATATGTTGAAGTGAAAATTAAAAATTAGAAAAGGGGAGAAGTTACCCAATGCTCAGAAGATGAGAATACCAGAAGATTGGCTTTAAACTTGATCAATATGCCCACGACCCATACAAAAGAACCTGCAAGAAGCTAATCTCCAACCAGTCAAATAATAGGCCTGCACACTCAAAAAGCTAAGCAAACAAATTAAATGAAGCAAAATTGGGTTGTCTCCCAGAAGCCATTTTCTTTACCGTCCTTAAGTTGGACCAAATACCTGTATTAATAGTTTTTTTTTAATGTTCAAAAAGAAAAAGTTTAATATGCAGAGAAAGAGAGTTCAAAGCCACACAAAGCATTAAGCAAATAACACGCTAGCAGCAACAAGACAAAAGGAAAACGGCCCCGGAGTTCCCTCACTTTTCAGCTAAACGCCGATTTGTGATAGATCCCACCACACACATGAGATGAGGAAGAGGGGAAAGCTTTAGGGCCCAAGGAAGACAAGTCTCCCCTGCCCTTACTAAAAGAATTAGTGCCTAACCACCTAGAGGGGGGTGAATAGGTGTAATTCCTTTTTCTTCTAAGGCAGAATATTTATTCAGTTAATTACTCATAAACAGATAATTCTACAGCTATCACAGCATAGAATTCACAGAATTATACAATCACAGAGTGCACACAGTTTTTATAGTGGTTCCCCAAGGTCTGGGTACATCCACTTTCCCCTTCGCCTATCTAGCAGTGTACTAGATTCGGCCTAACTTCTTCTCTTCACCTCAGATCCTCAGATCTTACAGCTCAGAACCCAACAAGGCTCCTACAACTCAGAGTGAGTCCACACTCCTGCAGATCAGGCAATCTGCCCTAGCTCAGTCTTCAACACGGCCTACAACTCAGAGATAACAATCTCCTATAACTCAGGCTCACAGCCCTACCACTCAGAGATCTAAATCTCCTACAACTCAGCTTTTATAAACACAGGCTTACAACTCAGATCTTTAAAAGATCCTACAGAAAATTGATTTAAGTTTGTAATATACCACCAACCTAGTAGAGAGAGAATGGATGGATGGCTTCTTCATCAGTTCTTGGAAGAATATGATGGCAGAGAACAACCACTCTTAGCTTTCTTCAAAGCTTCTTAAATCTGAACTCAGTAGGGTTGAATTCCTTTGAAGTTGATCATCAATCAGCTTCTTTCTTGAAATTCAGATCATAATCTGAATCCTTCTTAGCATCCTGGTTCAACAACTGCACTTTAATAGATGGAGCTCTCTCTCTCCACTTTCTTCTTAGATTTTCTGACAAAAATCTTCTTCTGTATGTGTATATTCTTTTCTCTATCAGTTCCTCATCTATTTAAGGAGAATGCCTTTATATAAACTTTCTCCATGGTAACCGGCTGATCCGGTTTCTAACAAACTTCTGACAGCTCTGACAGTTGCAGTAGACCGGTTGGTAATGACAGCTGTCAAGTCATCCAGTCACTTCTTGAAACTCTGTCTCTGTCAGCAAAGTGTCAAGACTGAACTTCATCATGTGTCGACACAAGTAGAATAAGTGTCGACACAAGTGGACTAAGTGTCAACACAAGCCTTGGTGGTGTTAACACATCTCCTTTATTGTTGATACTGCTTCTCGAAATAGCTTCTGTAAAATGTGTCGACACTAATTCTGTGTGTCGACACAATCACTTCTTTGCTTTAACTTTGTTGATACTCTGCTGTGTGTCGACACAAGTCCTGTGTGTCGACACAGTTGATGTCGACAAAGCTTCTATGTGTCAACACTGCCTCTATGTGTCGACACAGTTGATGTCAACAAAGCTTTTCTGTGTGTCGACACTGCCTCTGGGTGTCGACACAGTTGATGTCGACTAAGCTTCTCTGTGTGTCGACACTACCTCTGTATGTCGACACAGTTTCTTCTGGTGTCGACACAGTCTTTCCAAGTGTCGACAGAATTAACTCAAAGTGTCGACACAGCTTTTCTCCAGTGTCGACACAAGCCTTCATAAGTGTCGACACAGCTTCTTCTGGTGTCGACATAAGGACTTAGAAATTTTTCTGCATCCTAGCATTTACTTAACCTGCACATATAAACTTAAAACAACATCAAATACACGTTGATGCATATCATTGAGTTAGGTGAGGCTTCTTCAAATCTGATACACATTTTCCAATGTGCCCAACAATCTCCCCCTATTTGGAGAAGTCATAACCCTTAGTCAATGATATACATCATTCATAACAAATACACATTATGATGTATAACAACATTATATGACAGGGTAACTTCTAAAACAAAACATGTATAACAAGTCATCACACAATAATAATGCAACCAGAATGAGCATTAATTATTGTTTTGTTTCAACTTTCAAAAGTTTCTAATCAAAAGTTTACATAGATATCAACACTAAAGATTATAAAGTTATAAAATCAAGTAAATCTAATATAAAGCTGATCTGGCTCCTTGATAACTATGTCTTTGCCCGATTGGATCTTGGCTTGTACTGGAGCATCAGTATCATCAGCTGGCTTCTTGCCCTTTAAATCTTTCTTCTTTTGCTCTTTAGCCCTTATTTTTTGCCTTTTAAAGTAGTGAAAGGGCTTTGGGAAATATTTGCTAGGCTCCTGAGCATTAGGAGGTAGCTTCCCAGCCTTAGCCTTTCTTCTATATTGAACAATGGCTTTTTGACTGGCTTCATACTTTTACCATTCATGTGCAGAGTACCATTTGCCCCTATCATGGGTCTTGTCCTTTACAGCTTTCCAAGCAGTCAGTATAATATTCCTGGATGTTGGACTCCACTGCTCAAAATCAGGCTTCAACTCTGCCTGTTCTCTGAATCCCTTCTTAGACAATACAGCTTCTTGCTCTTTATTCAAAACTGCCTCTAGCATTTCAACTTTCTCAATGATAATATTTTGAGCACCTTCTGGAGGGCTGTACATTGACTGTACTTCTTGATGAATCATTTCAAAATCAGCTAGAGGAAAAATAACTTGAGCAACGTCAGGTTGGTCACCTACAAAATAGGCAGGGTGTATACCTGACTTAGCCACATTATCATCATCACAGAGGGGTGGATATCCAAGGGTGGCTCTGATGCTATTAGAGATCCATTTAGCATGATCAGAGCCAGCTTTGACTAACACTCTCTCCCCATTTATGACTTCTTTGTCAACATGATCCCTGAGGTCATCTTTTTGAAATCTGATTTGTTCATCAAGAAAATTTACACTATCTTTATAAAAAAACTTTAACTTCAGTAGCTGTGCAGAAATAGTCTTTTGAGAATCCTTAATAGCTGTTTGGACAGCAGCTAATAGTTCCTGTAATTGCTTATCAAAATCGGTCTTGGCCTTAGTCCTTGCCTTAGTCTGTGCAGTAGCAATATTCTGCATTTCTGTAACAATCACATTATGTGATTCTGTCAGATTATCATTCATTCTAATCTGATTCTCTAGAATATAGACTTATTTAAGAGCTATATCATCAACTTGAGTCTTGATTTTCTCTTGATGTGTGGCTAGGAAAACCACAGTATTGCCTCCTTTGTGGAAACAATCTGTCATCGTCTTCTTATTTTGATTAATTTCAAATCTGATAGATTTAATATCTTATGCCAAGGAGAGTTGTAGATCTTTGTGGGTCTCATCCATATATTTGTCCATGGCAATCCTTTGTTCATCTAGCTTTACTTGTAAAGATATCAACAAGGAACTATAGTATGTAGCTGGGGCAGATTGTGGAGCAGTTTGTAAAGCCCTCTTATAGTTCTGGCTTCTTCTTTTGAATACCATTAGCTTTCTTTTCTTAGATTGTATTGCTGCTTCATCTTAATAAGATGAGGTACTGGCTATTTCAACTCTATCCTTTGGACTAGGAGGCAATTCCTGTGCAGTCCTAGGTAGCTCCCCCTGAGTCCCTTGCTCCTCCCTCACAGTACTTACATGCTCCTCCTCAATGTTAACTTGCTCCCCCTCAAAATCTGCTTTTTCCCCCTCAAAGTCAGTCTGCTCCCCCTCAGTTCTTGCCTGTACTATATCTGGAAATATCTCCTCAAGAGTAAACTGTTGTTGAGTAGGGACTTGAGGGACCACCAACTCAGGAGCATTAACAGCAGCAGATGTATCCTCCATGATAATATCTTGTTCTTGACTGTTCAGGTGTGTGTTCTGGTCAGCATCATCCAAAGACACAATTAGTGTTTCATCTTTATTAATGAAAATTGATTGATTAATTTCTTGAATTACCTCAAGTATAGTCTATGTAGCCATTTTACTTTCCATGTGGGTTGGCTCTTCCTCAAGTTGAGGCTCCCCCTGCACTTGAGCACCATTTGTAGGGCCATGTGCAGGAATGTCTTGTGCTGGAGATTTTTCAGGAATCTCTTGCCGCTCCTCATCAGGCATATCCTTAGTTAGGACCCTATCCCATCTGGATATTATCCTGATATCCATTCTCATCATATGGTTGATCTTTGAACCAACAGTTTGTGTCATTACTTCTGGAATTATTCCAGCCAAGTAGAGACTCATAATCCTTCCCAGATTTGGTTTCTTAATACTTTCTTTAATCTTTTTGAAAGTCCACTTAGTGTCGACTACCTTCACCTATGGGGGGGAATAGGTGTCTTGCAGCGTTTTTGCGGAATTAAAATCGTACCTGCACACGAAAACAAAACAACACAGCACAGAAAGGACACACGCAATTTATAGTGGTTCCCCGATTTGGGTACATTCACTTTCCCCCTTCGACCTATCTCCCAACCAGGGACGACTCGGTCACTTCACCAACAGGATTGAAATCCAATCCTTGCACTAACGGAAGGAACCCTTCCACACGTAGGAGTCACCACTCCCACAACACGGGTTGCACCCAACCCTTACAACTAGGGACCAATCGGTCCGTTACAAAGAAATTGAAAATAGATTGTATAAGAAATACAAACAACTTTTGGAGACTAAGGTGTCCCTCTTCGTTCGATGACGTATTCTTGAAGTCAACGAAGAGTCCACAACCCTAGATCTCACTTGGAGAGAATCTCTCCCAAAACCGGCGGCGGCAAGAAGGGCGACGGCTTGGCTCTCGGGATCGGCGGGGACAACGGAGTGCTGCTGCTGTACTTTGGAGATTCAACTTTCATAGCAAATCTTGCAAGGTCTTCCAACGGTCACACTAGGATCGATCATCTCGATCGATTCGGAAGGGGATGGTTTTCCCGATCAACGAATCAAGAGACAAAGGATCTCTGGTTAGACGCGTGAGACGCTGTGCTTGGCTAAGCTTCTGTCGCCGGGAGATCTGGAAGAAACCACGATCAAAAGTCGGCGATCAACAGGCATGAGCGGCGACGGCGGCGGAGCAGTTTCGCGATCTAGGTCACGTCGGCGGCTCGGTGTATTCGTTTTTCTATCTTCATCTTACTGTTCAAAAATACTGATGTATTTATACATTAGGTCTTCAAGATGACCGTTGTGGGCCCCACCAACAAGAAACCCCAAGCCCGGTTCAAAACAGCGCCATCGGCTGAGTCCGGCCCAGCGGGTTCCAGAAATTCGCCTAAGTCAAAATCGGCGAGAATCGAAGGTGATTCTCGTCGAATCGGCGAGAATCAGCCAGGGATTCTCGACGATTCTGACTTAGCGACAGATTTGCACTCTCTGATTTAGCCGGAGAGAATCGGCGGGAATCAGCCAGTGATTCTCGACGATTCGGCGAGAATCACTTGGTGAATTACTTAGACGATTTTTCGACTTTCCACCCTTGAGCTGCTCTTTGACCCATCCTTGCTCCTTGTCTGCTCTCGCATTATCACAGCCCTGTACATGAAAATAAGTACACTCCAATAGAGAGAGTACACGTAGGCCAACACACTGATGTGCTCAACGAGGGATTACGTCGCGCAGACCCGTGTATATTGACCTACTGCAACCTGACATTGGTGTGTACTTAGCGTGGAATAACTGCAAGCACAACTTAAAAGATTTCATCAAATACATTATTTATTTACCTTAGCTTGTTCAGGGGCTTCTTCAAATAAGGTACGTTGTGGATACAATACCCAACAATCTCCCCCTATTTGAAGAAGCCTAAACCCTACAAGCTAAGGTGAATAGAGCGTATGGGAATGAAAATCATAAACTTAAAATTGAGTTGAGAGAGATATTCATTACCAATACCAATTTCTTGAGAGCAAACTTGGAGCCACCTTAGCCTTAGCCTATCTCCCCCTTTTCGGCTTCTGTAAATCAGGGTCTGTTGCATTTGACCCCTTGCTCCCCCTCAGTTCTTGCACCTGTGCTCACACTTGAGTTCCTAGCAGAGGCTCCCCCTAGATGCACGAGCCTGGAGCTTCTGTAGTCTTCATTCCTCATAGTTTAGCATCCCCAATTCAGTTTTGAAAAGACTGAACTTGGCTTCGTCTAAGGGCTTTGTGAAAATATCTGCAATCTGCTTGTCCGTGGGGACATAACAGAGAGAGATGTCCTTGTTCTCCACGTGCTCCCGAATGAAGTGGTAGCGCACTTCAATATGCTTCATTCTGCTATGCGATACCGGATTGTTGGCAATTGCAATTGCACTGGAGGAGTCGCAGTACATTGGTACTTCCTTGAACTGAAGGTCGTAGTCAGCTAACTGGTTTCTGATCCATAGGAGTTGTGCGCAACAGCTGCCTGCCGAGATGTACTCAGACTCTGCTGTGGAGGTTGCTACACAATTCTGCTTCTTGCTGTTCCATGAGATAAGCCTTCTTCCGAGGAATTGACACGTCCCGGAAGTGCTTTTCCTGTCATCCCTACTCCCTGCAAAATCGGCATCTGAAAAACAGATTAGCTCGACATCATTGTTTCTCGGGTACCACAAGCCAAGATTGGGAGTACCTTTAAGGTATCTTAGAATTCGCTTTGCAGCGACATAGTGAGATTCCTTAGTGTTCACCTGATATCTGGCACAGACACATGTGGAGAACATGATATCCGGTCTACTGGCAGTAAGGTAGAGCAGGGAGCCAATGATGCTTCTGTATTTGGTTTCATCGAAAGGTTTACCTTTCTCATCCTTATCCAGAGACATAGTGGATCCCATTGGAGTCCTCATAGAGGTTGCATTCTCCATACCGAATTTCTTGAGGAGTTCATTTGTCAACTTCGTTTAAGAGATGAAGATTCCATCCTCAGACTGTTTCACTTGAAGTCCCAAGAAATACTTTAGCTCTCCCATACTGCTCATTTAAAACTTTCCTTGCATAAGTTTAGAAAACTTTTTGCAAAGATTGTTGTCTGTTGAGCCGAATATAATGTCATCGACATAGATTTGCACCAGCAAAATCTTGCTTTTGACTTCCCTGAGAAACAATGTCTTATCTATTTTACCTCTAGAGAACTTGTTCTCAAGATGAAAACTAGATAAAGTCTCATACCAAGCTCGTGGAGCTTGTTTTAAACCATATAGAGCTTTATTAAGAAAATTTACATGATTGGGATAAGTAGGATTGACAAAACCTGGGGGTTGAGCGACGTATACTTCCTCTTTCATGTCTCCGTTCAAGAATGCTGATTTCACATCCATTTGATAGACTGTGAATCCTTTGTGCGAAGCACACGCCAGGAACAATCTGATTGCCTCGAGCCTTGCCACTAGTGCAAAGGTCTGGTCGAAGTCAATCCCCTCCACCTGTCTGTAACCTTGAGCCACCAGCCTGGCCTTGTTCTTTATGATGACACCATGTTCATCCAGTTAGTTTCTGAAGATCCACTTGGTGTCAATCACATTCTACTTTTGTGGTCTGGGAACCAGCGTCCAAACGTTGCATCGTTCGAATTGATGCAGTTCATCTTGCATGGCCAAAATCCATGCCGCATCTTTGTTCGCCTCATCGAACTTCTTTGGCTCAACCTGTGACAGGAAGCTAAGATGCAAAATCTCGTTAATAATACCTCTTCGAGTTCTGACACCGTCATGAGGATCTCCGATGATCTGATCTCTAGGATGATCCCTCACGTGCCGGAGCTCTAGAAGTCTGGCGTCTGGAGCTTCGACTACTTCTTAGGCTTCTCCTTATTCTAAGAGATTTGCTCCATTTTGATCTTCAATATTCTCAGTTGACGTTGATGTGGAAACTTTGACGTACTTAGGAGTTTCATCTTTAGCGGCTCATCGAGACTCAACTGTTCAAGTCGTGCACCTGCATCTTCAAGAATACCGCTGGAAGAATTGCTGTTAAGCAAGCTTCCTTCATCAAATACAACATTAATTGATTCTTCTACCACTAGGGTTTTCTTATTGAAGACCATATATGCCCGACTGTGGATACTATAGCCCATGAATATGCCTTCGAAGCATTTTTCACCAAATTTAGTAGGCGGGTACTTCCCATTATTCAGTACATAACATCTGCAACCAAAGATCCTCAAATAGGACATGGTTGGTTTCCTGCCTTTCAGTAGTTCGTAGGGAGTCTTACGATGACTTTTGTTGATCAATGCCCGGTTTTGAACATGACAAGCAGTATTGACCGCCTCAGCCCAGAAGTATTCTGTGAGTGAAGCGTCATTCAACATTGTCGTGCAGGCTTCAATGAGTGTTCTATTTCTCCTCTCCGCAACTCCATTTTGCTGAGGAGTGCTCGGGGAGAGAGGAGTGCAAGGAAGGAAGAAGCAGAAGAACCCTGTTGCCGGAAAAGCTTTAGCGTGCTGAATTGTGAGTCGAGTGCGGATTCGTGGAGGCAAGGCCGTGGTGGTGAACTCCATCCGGCAATTTCATGGCTCTAAAGCAATTGTTAGGATAACGATCTCCTTCTTGGACAAGCAATGTCCTTTCTTTATGCATATGCATGGAATCCACCACTAAGAGGTGGACAACGTAAGTGATTTCAGGTTGAGTCTGCATTTAGAGCCGAAAATAGGTAGTACGGCGTAGGCATGCTGTGGGAAGCCCATCTGGATGCTTAGTCTGTATTGGTGATGGTTATGTGTGAACCGGAGAGGACTCCGTGTATTGTATGGATGCGCATGTATTATGAATGTAAGCTCCTTTTGTTGTAAGCTCTGCTTGAACTGTATGCTGATCTTGGATGCTTTGCATAAGCTCCTTGTGGTTGAGTGCTGTAATCGCTATTTGCTCTGAGAGGGCGGAAAGTTGCGGCTGATCAAGAGGGAAAGCCGACCTGTGTCATGTGGTGCGCTACTGACGAATTGAGTAATGGGAAAAGGCTGACCTACACGTGGTTATTCGGGAGATCGATTGGTGGCAACACTTAGGAGGACGTGGGGCAGACCCGACTTGCTGCACCATAGTGGTGGGTCGATCTAAATGCTTAAGTTTGTCATGAGGTTAGCACCTCTGAGTGGGATGAGTGGAATGTCGCCAGCATGCATCTTGGTGGACTAGGACCGGCCAACCAACATGTTAAAAACCTCTGCTCGGTGGGGGTGCTAAGGATTTCGGCCCACTGTAAGGTGCCCCGAGTGCACAGAGCATCTGGCAGAAGCTGGCATTTGTGATACTATTATGATACTTGTTGTGATATATAGATTGTGATTGCAATGCATACAGGGAAGGAACCACTGCCTCGGGTAAGGTGTAGGGTCGTTATAATTGGTCAGCTAATGCTGACCGTTGCTTTGTTTACCGCTCTTGGGGTGGATGTCTAATTACAGGTGCTGATGGGTTGAATTAAATTCAGCGAAATGAAGCCCTTACAGCTTAAAGGCCCTTGAAGGCCGTGCGAAGAATTCTTGGATTTCATGTGTTTCCGGCCTGCGTTCTGATGTTTTAAGCTGTATATTTGTAAAGAGTAACCTGTATGGACTATAGGCCATGAGCGTGTGTATTTGTATACATTCCTGGTGATATATAAATGTATGGTTTATATATTTAGTGGACAATCACTGTGATGAGTTCATAAAACTTCAAATGCTTTCGCTAGAATGCTCTGAGTTAGGATGCGAGTAGAACATGATTTTGATATTCATAAGTAATTCTGTCATTTGTCAGTGAAATATGGCATGGGGTCCCTGCCAGACCAACCGTTATATTCCATACGACGAATGGAGGCATTACGAAGTGGTATCAGAGCCAGGCTTGAGATTTTTGGGAGGGAGAACAAAAGTGAACTCAAGAATGTCCACTAGGAATGTAATACATGCATGTGAGGAGCGTGAGCGTGTGATCAATGTATGTTTGTCCTTATGGAATGGACGTAACTGGTGTTTTGTACACTGACAGGTGAAGCGTAGTGGTGCTGGGCAGTCGGAGCCCCAACGGTCAGATGAGAGTGTGGCACTAGATGAGGCTCCTACACCTCCCTCGATGGAGACCATACGTATGGTTACTGAGACGGTTCTCGTAGTGATACAAGCAGAGCTGACTGGGCAGGCAAGCTCTGCAGGGGTGCCAGTACGGCTTGGTGCCAGGCAAGAGCGTGTGGAGGTTGTAGTTGATGAGCAAACAGCTGACGAGCATCTGAAGCAGTTTATGGAGTTTCATCCACCTACGTTTGGAGGAACGGTTTCCCCAACATAGGTGGAAGATTGGCTCGCAAGAGTGAAGAGGATATTGTCAGCAATCCAGACTACAGAGGCGCAGAAAGTTACCTTAGCCACTTTTTTGTTGGAAGGAGCTGAAATGCTTTGGTGGGATGAAGTGGAATTGCACTACTTGACAGGTCAAGGATTAGAAGAGATATTGATCAAAGAATTCTCACGATTATTTCTGGCCAAGTATTTGCCAATGTCGCAGCTAATCGCTATGGAAAATGAGTTCCAACGTTTGGTTCCTGGTGAGAGCAATGTTGATATGTACCTACATGAGTTTACCAGGCTGGGGCGCTATGCCGAGTCTACCTTCGCTGAGGAAGCACAAAAGATGAATCGATTCTATGAAGGACTTTGTGATGTGATGAGATTGGCACTTCCGAGTTCGGTGAACCAAGGCTTCCAATCCTTAGTATATACCGCTCCGGCACTGGAGAAAGATTTGAAATGGGTGCAAGATAAGAAGAGCTTGGCAGTGGAGAAGCCGGAATTCAAAGTTCCCCAGTCGGAACAATCGGAGTTTAGGAGACAAAGCAAGAAAAGGTTCAGGACTGCTCAACCAACTCTTTTGACTGTTTCTTCAGGAGCAACCTATGAGCAAGGACGTGTTGAGACACGTACATGCTTTAAATACAAGAAGCAAGGACATTTAGCCAACAATTATTGGAGTGGATCTTCAAGGATTGAGAAGAAGACGGGTGCATCTTATGAGGAAAAGGGTTAAGCAGTGACTGAGTCATCTGCATCCCAGATGCAACCTCAAGTGCATAATCTTGAATTGCAGGAGCCGCAAAGCCCAATCGGTGAAGTACAACAGCCTCAAGTGTTTAGTTTGGAAGTTCAAGAGGCCATAAAACGGCTTATGAGAGATGCAAATAAGCGGAAGTGAACTAATGAATAAACTGTGTTACCTTTGTGATGTAATATCTATTGTATGTATGGATGAACGAAGAGATGTTTGTTTCATTACTGTTGGTGTATGTATCTCTGGGGTAAAAGATATGAGTATGGTGTGTATGTATGACATTACGTATGTATATATATGACTTGTTTTGTGTGATGCCGTGGGGTGAGACAAGCTGCGACCTCTGTCCTCTAACCCAGATTGTTTTAGCGAGGTGCAAAAAATGTGTGGTTCTGCTGGTGGTTCCAGTTAAGCATGCTTGGGAGAGAGTAGTACTGGGATGGGTGACCTCCTGGGAAGTCGTCGTACGACCCAACTTTACTGTCGAGTTCGCTCATCAAAGGGAGGTTGTGGCCACCAACAACCCGCCAATAGGCTGGAGAGGGGTTGGGGTGCTTGGGTTGTAGCCCGGTAGCGATGCCATGGGGGTCTATGGGCCAAATCCCGGGTCGTTACAATAAAAGTGGACTTTTATTGAAAAGAACCTAGCTGATACAACGTGATGGTGTCACGGCTCCGCTCTAAACGTCTCTACCGGGCTGCAGCCCAAGCACCCCAACCCCTCTCTGGCCCACCGACAGGTTGTTGGTGGCCACAGCCTCCCTTTGATGAGCGAACTCGACAACCAAGCTGTGTCGTACTGGGACTTCCTAGGAGGTCACCCATTCCAGTACTACTCTCGCCCAAGCACGCTTAACTATGGAGTTCCTTCACTTCTCATCACTAATGCCTGGGGAGCACAAATAAACCCGACTTGCTACACTACTAGGGTGGGTCGATCTGCTCATGAATGCTGTGAGGTTAGTACCTCTGAGTGGTGTGGACGGAATGTTGCCAGCCTGCAGGATTGGTGGACTAGGACCGGCCAACCAACAAGTTAAAAACCTCTGGACCGGCGGTGGATGACAGGTATATCCGGTACACCAATAAGGTGCCCTGAGTGCATGGAGCGTCGGGTGGAGACCGGCATTTGTGACATTATTATGTTTGGTAGCTTGATAGATTGGTACATATTATGATGGTTATGCATACAGGGAAGGAACCACTGCCCTGGGTAAGGGGTAGGGTCATTATAATTGGTCAGCTAATGCTGACCGTTACTTTATTTAATGCTCTTGGGTGGATATCTAATTGCAGGTGTTGATGCTTGAATTTAATTGAGTGGAATGAAGGATTGTTGATAAAGGCCCTTGAATGCCGTGTGAAGCGTGTTTGAATTTCATGTGTGGTCGGCATGCGTGCAGATGTACGAAGCTGTAAATGTCTAAAGAGGAACATGTATGGCCTTAAGGCAATAAGTGTGTGTGTTGTATACATTCTTGATTGGATATATAAATTTGGAGTTTGTATATTAGTGGACATTTAGTGTGCTGAGATCATATAACTTAAAACACTGCACTAGAATGCTTTGTGTTAGGATACGAGTAGAAAAGATTTTGATATCCCCACATGACTCGGTCGTTTGTCTGTGAAATATGGCGTGGGGCCCAGGTCGGACCCACTGTTATATTCCATGTGACGGATGGAGGCATTACAAAGTGGTATCAGAGCCAGGTTTGAGATTTATGGGAGGGAGAACATAATTGAACTCAGGAATGTCCACTAGAAATGTGAAGTCAATGTATATTTGTCATTATGAACTGCATGCTTAATGGTGTTTTGTACATTGATAGGTGGCGAGGAGTGGTGCTGGACAGTATGAGCCCTAGTGGTCCGACGAGAGTGCGGCACCAATTGAAGCACCTACACCTCCCTCGACGGAAACCATACATGTGGTGACTGAGACGGTGCTCGCAGTGTTACTGGAATAGCCTACTGGGCAGGCAAGGACAACAGGGGTGCCAGTATGGGCTGGTGCAAGGCAAGAGCGGCTGAAGATATGGTGGATGAGCAAGCAATGGATGAATAGTTGAAAAAGTTTATAGAGTTTCATCCACCTACGTTTGGTGCGGCGATTTACCCAACGCAAGCGGGGGATTGGCTTGGAAGACTGAAGAGGATCCTGACTGCAATCAGGACTGCAGAGAATCAAAAAGTGACCTTAGCCACATTTTCTGCTAGAAGGAGATGCGAGACTGTGGTGGGATGACGTGGAAGTGCATCACTTCGCAGGTCGAGGATTAGAGGAGGTCTCAATTGACAAATTTTCACGATTGTTTCTAGCCAAGTATTTGCCAGTATTGCAGCGAATTGCGATGGAAAACGAATTTCAACATTTGGTT
Organism: Platanthera guangdongensis; assembly: GCA_039583875.1. Taxonomy (NCBI): domain Eukaryota; kingdom Viridiplantae; phylum Streptophyta; class Magnoliopsida; order Asparagales; family Orchidaceae; genus Platanthera; species Platanthera guangdongensis. Next base: position 186,787,678 of record CM077158.1, on the reverse strand, counting down.
CAGGGTGAGACTGATATTGATACGTACCTGCATGAGTTTACCAGACTGGGACGCTATGCGGGGTCTACGTTCGCTGAGGAGGCACAGAAGACACATTGATTTTATGAGGGATTGCGTGATGAGTTAAGGCTGGTACTCCCGAGTTCGGTGAAACAAGGCTTCCAAGCATTGGTCGATACAGCCCATGCGTTATAGAAAGATTTGAAGTGGGTACAAGAGAAGAAGAGACTGTCAGTGGAGAAGCCAGAATTCAAAGTGCCACAGGCGGAGCAACCAGAGTTTAGAAGACGAGACAAGAAAAAGTTAAGGCCTGCTGAATCAGTTCCGTCGACTGTTTCTTCGGGAACAACCTATGAGCAAGGACGTGTTGATACACGTACATGTTTTAATTGTGGCATGCAAGGACATATCACTAAATATTGTTGGAGTGCCCCTACAAGGAGTGAGCGAAAGACAGGTGCATCTTATGAAGAAAAGGTTAAAGCAGTGGCTGAGTCATCTGCATCCCGTACGCAACCTCGATTGCATAATTTGGAAGTGCAAGAGCCGCAAAGCTCAATTGGTGAAGTAAAACCTCGAGTGTTTAACTTGACGCCAAATCAGGCAGCTGAGCGGAAGTAAATATAGTGTTGGGTATTGTATCCACAATGTACCTGATTTGAAGAAGCCCCTGGACAAGCTAAGGTCAATAGACTATGTATTTGATAAACTTTTTCAAGTTGTACTTGCAGTTTCTCCACGCTAAGTGCACACCGATGTCAGGGTGCAGTAGGTCAATATACACGGGTCTGCACGACGTAATCCCTCGTTGAGCAGATCAGTGTGTTGGCCTATGTGTACTCTCTCTATTGGAGTGCACTTGCTTTCAAGTACAGGGCCGTTCATATGCAAGCAAAAACAAGGAGCTTGGAGGATCAAGGAGCAGCTCCTAGGTCGAAGACGAAAAATCGTCCAAGGCAAATTCGACGAGAATCACCAAGTGATTCTCGCCGAATCGGCGAGAATCACTAGTGATTCTCGCCGAATCGACGAGAATCATCAGTGATTCTCGCCGACTCCTTCTGGCCATCTCAAAATGGTGCCAAGTAAGATTCGGCGAGAATTACTTGTAATTCCCGCCGAACCAGTGGTCAAGCAGCTCATGAATACAAAGTCAAATTCGTTGAGAATCGACAAGTGATTCGACGAGAATCACAAACGATTCTCGACGAATCGTCGAGAATCACTTGGTGATTCTCGCCGATTCGTCGAGAATCGTCTGCGATTCTCGCCGATTTTTACTTGGTGTTTTCTCAGAATGCTGCTGAACCGGATTCTGCTTTTGGACTAGTTTGAACCGGAATTTGGGGATTCCTTTTGTGGGTCCCACAAACGGTCAAAATTGTTGTATCTTCAGGGTATAAATACATGGGTATTTTGAACAGTACACAGACAGAAAAATACGCCGAGCTCACGGAAACCCTAAGATCGCGAAATCTTTCCGCCGCCTCCGTCGCCGCTCGCGCAAGTCCGTCGCCGCCACTGATCGATCTTCTTCCCGATCTCCGGCGACAGTAGCTTAGCAAGGCTTGAGTCTCACGCGTCTATCCAGAGATCCTTTGTCTCTCGATTTGTTGATCGGAAACACTTCCCATCCGAATCGATCGAGACGACCGATCCTCGTGTGACCGTTGGAAGACCGAGCTTGCTTCGCAACGAACTTTGGATCTCCAAGTTCAGCAGCTGCTCTTCATCGTAGCCGCCGATCCCGAAGCTAGCCGCCACTCGTGTGCCGCCGCCGGTTCCGGGGAAATCCTCTCCAAGAGAGACAAAGGTCGTAGACTCTTCATCGACTTCAAGAACACGTCGTCGATCAAAGAGGAACACCGTAGTCTCCAAAAGAAGTTTGTATCACGTGTACATTCTACATTTAATTTCGTTGTAAAGGAACTTTTGTTCCGTGTTGTAAGGGTTGGGTGCAACCCGTTTTGTGGGAGTGTTGACTCTCACGTATGGAAGGGCTCCTTCCGTTAGTGCAGGGATTGGATTTCAATCCCGTTGGAGAAGTGACCGAGTCGTCCCTTGTTGGGGAGATAGGTCGTAGGGGGAAAGTGGATGTACCCAAGTCGGGGAACCACTCTAAATCTGCTGTGTATTCTGTGTGCTGTGGTTTTTGTTTTTATTGTGCAGGTACATCTGTAAATTCCGCAGAAGAACCACACGTCACCTATTCCCCCCCCCCCCCATAGGTGCACATAGTTGACACTAGGTGGACTTTCAAGTGGTATCAGAGGGAGGTTACTCATCAAGAGGTTAACACCTTGAGTAGAATCCTGCCACTAGTGTCAACAAGGAGACTTACATCTACTATGGACGGGCTCAAGTACTCCGGCAAGATCCCAGTGTGCAACAGACTCAACTTTCCTATCTGGAAGGAAAGGATCAGGTTCTACATGGAAGCAGTGGACCCTCGACTGTTCATGATCGTGCTGGAGGGACCTTATGTCCCCACTAAGGCCTCCACCATTGATCCCACCAAGAAAGTGCCGAAGACACTCTCTGAAATGGACAAGGATGAGATGGTCCTAGTGGGCCTTGACATGAAGGCAAGAAACATCCTGGTCAGTGCAGTTGATGACTCGATGATGCAGAACTTCAGCAACTGCAGGACAGCTCAGGAGATCTGGCAGTGTCTGATCATTCTTATGGAGGGCACAGATGAAGTGAGGGATGATCGGAGATCCCTCCTGAACCAGAAGTATGAAGCCTTCAGACAAGGGCCGAAGGAAGAGATCGGGGTCACCTACGAGAACTTCCTAAAGATTGTCAACGCCCTCAAGGGGTACGGAAGAGTGTTCACCAATGGTGAACTCAATGACAAATTCCTTAGGTCCCTTACTAAGGAATGGGACACTAAGATCTGCGCCATCAGAGAATTTGGCAGACTGGCAGAAACTGATCCACAAATCCTGTTTGGGAAGCTGATGTCCTATGAGCTTCAGCTGAACACCAGGAAAGCTGAGGAAGAAGCAGAAAAGGCTGCTGCAAAAGAAAATACTGTGGCTCTAAAAGCCAGTCACTCCAGAAAAGGGAAGAGCACGGTGTCGTACCGTGCCAGGAAAAAGGATGAGGAGGAGGACTCCGATCCATGCTCCTCCAGCTCAGAACTGTCGTAGGAGGATTTCTCCCTCATCACTCGAGAGTTCAAGAAGTTCCTCAAGATGAGGAATCAAAGAAAGAGAGACGGCTCCTCTTCCAGACATCAGAAGAAAAACTACTCTTCTGACAGGTATGCATCTAAACCTAATAAACATCGTTCTTCTGACATTATTTGCTTTGGATGTAATAAGCCAGGGCACGTCGTGGCCGACTGCTATCAAGGCAAGAGGGAAAAAGGAAAAGAAGAGGAGCACAAGTCCTCCAGATCCAAGGTCCCAGCTGCACCCACCATTCCCAGGGTAAAGCAGGAGCCTAGGAAGAGATACAACAGGTTCGACTGTTGGTGCTGTGGCAAAGTCGGTCACTTTGCCGTGGATTGTTGGTTTAATCCAAGACATTACGAGACTCCCCATGTTAACAATGCGAGGCCGACCACTCGTAGGGTTAACCAACCGAGGGGGAGTGTGCTAACCAGGAATCTAGGACCCAAAGTCGATTGGGTTCCTAAGGCGACTTAATTTTGTTTTGCAGGAATGTCCAAAGGCCACCAAAACGCCAATCTGGTATTTGGACAGTGGATGCTCCCGGCATATGACTGGGACAAGAAGCCTGCTGCGTGATTACACTCCCGTCGCGAATGGACCCAAAGTAATCTTCGGAGGGTCAGATCGAGGAGTCACCAGAGGTTACGGTATGATTTCCAACGGTATAATCTCTATCACCGACGTGGCTTATGTTGAAGGGTTAAACCATAACCTAATCAGCGTAAGTCAGTTATGTGACAAAGGTTATGACGTTAAGTTCTGCAAGGATAACTGTCTGATAATTTCACGTACCTCTTCTGAGACGGTATTATCAGGCATTAGGAGCAGAAATATCTTCTGCTTAGATTTTCTTAGTATAGATTCATCTACCCCCGTATGCCTTGTGGCAACAGGCAGTGCATCTCTTTGTGAACAATGGCACAAGAGATTGGCACATATTAATTATAAGACAATTAGTATGCTATTTTCTAAGAATTTAGTAAGAGATGCTCCCAGTATCAAGTGCATCAAGGATAGCCCCTGTCATGCATGCCAGATGGGCAAACAGACACGGGCTACCTTTAAGAGCATTGCAGACAAAGACTCTTCCCGATGTCTTTACCTGTTACATATGGACTTGTTTGGTCCAATGCAAGTTCATAGCTTGGGAGGCAAATCATATACGCTAGTGATAGTTGATGATCACTCTCGGTTTACATGGGTGTTCTTTTTGAAACGAAAGTCAGATACTTTTGACATCTTCACTAATTTTGTCAAGCAGGTTCAGAATGAATTTAACTGCTCCGTGGTCAAAGTCAGAAGTGACCATGGAACAGAATTCGAATCTGGTGCTATGACAGAATTCTGTGAAGAACACGGTATCTTTCATGAGTTTTCCTCCCCACGCACTCCTCAGCAAAATGGGGTTGTGGAGAGGAGAAATAGAACTCTCATTGAAGCCTGCACGACAATGCTGAAAGACGCCTCTCTCCCGGAATACTTCTGGGCAGAGGCTGTCAATACAGCGTGTCATGCACAAAACCGAGCATTGATCAACAAGCATCATCATAAGACGCCCTACGAGCTACTGAAAGGCAGGAAACCAACCATGTCCTACTTAAGGATTTTTGGTTGCCGATGCTATGTACTAAATAATGGGAAGTACCCGCGTACTAAATTCGGTGAAAAATGCTTCGAAGGCATATTCATGGGCTATAGTTCCCATAGTCGGGCATATAGGGTCTTCAATAAGAAAACCCTAGTGGTAGAAGAATCAATAAATGTTGTATTTGATGAAGGAAGTTTGCTTCACAGCAACTCTTCCAATAGTTTTCTTGAAGATGCAGGTGCACGATTGAAACAGCTGAGTCTGGATGAGCCCGCTAAAGATGATACTCCTAAGTACGTCAAAGTGTCCACCTCCACGTCATCTGAAAATGTCGAAGATCAAGATGAATCAAATCTCTTGGAAGAAAGAGACACCCAAGAAGTAGTTGAAGCTCCAGACGCCAGACTTCTAGAGCTCCGTCACGTGAGGGATCATCCTAGAGAACAGATCATCGGGGATCCTCGTGTCGGCGTCAGAACTCGAAGAGGTACAACTAACGAAGTATTGCATCTAAGCTTCCTGTCACAGGTAGAGCCAAAGAAGTTTGACGAGGCGAACAAGGATGCGGCATGGATTCTGGCCATGCAAGAGGAACTACATCAATTCGAACGGTGCAAAGTTTGGACGCTGGTTCCCAGACCATACAAGCAGAATGTGATCGGCACAAAGTGGATCTTCAGAAACAAGCTGGATGAACATGGTGTCATTGTAAAGAACAAAGCCAGGCTGGTGGCTCAAGGTTACCGACAGGAGGAAGGGATTGATTTCGACCAGACCTTTGCACCAGTAGCAAGGCTGGAGGCAATCAGGTTGTTCCTGGCGTATGCTGCAGTCAAATGATTCACAGTCTATCAAATGGATGTGAAATCGGCATTCCTGAATGGAGACCTGAAAGAGGAAGTATACGTCGCTCAACCCCCAGGTTTTGTCGATCCTACGTTTCCCAATCATGTTTATTTTCTTAATAAGGCCTTATATGGGTTGAAACAAGCTCCACTAGCTTTGTATGAGACTTTATCTAGTTTTCTTCTTGAGAACAAGTTCTCCAGAGGTAAAATAGATAAAACATTGTTTCTCAGGGAAGTCAATGGCAAGATTTTGCTGGTGCAAATCTATGTAGATGACATAATATTCGGCTCAACGGACAACAATCTTTGCAAAAAGTTTTCTAAACTTATGCAAGGAAAGTTTGAAATGAGCAGTATGGGAGAGCTTAAGTATTTCTTAGGCCTTCAAGTGAAACAGTCTGAGGATGGAATATTCATCTCTCAGACGAAGTTCACAAATGAACTCCTTAAGAAATTCGGAATGGAGAGTGCAACCTCTATGAGGACTCCAATGGGATCCACCATGTCTCTGGATAAGGATGAGAAAGGTAAACCTTTCGATGAAACCAAATACAGAAGCATCATTGGATCCCTGCTCTACCTTACTGCCAGTAGACCGGATATTATGTTCTCCACATGTGTCTGTGCTAGATATCAGGTGAACACTAAGGAATCTCACCATGTCGCTGCAAAGCGAATTCTAAGATACCTTAAAGGTACTCCTAATCTTGGCTTGTGGTACCCGAGAAACAATGATGTCGAGCTAATAGGCTTTTCAGATGCTGATTTTGCAGGGAGTAGGGATGACAGGAAAAGCACTTCCGGGACGTGCCAATTCCTCGGAAGAAGGCTTATCTCATGGAACAGCAAGAAGCAGAACTGTGTGGCTACCTCCACAGCAGAATCTGAGTACATCTCCGCAGGCAGCTGTTGCGCACAACTCCTTTGGATCCGAAATCAGTTGGCCGACTACAACCTTCAGTTCAAGGAAGTTCCTATGTACTGCGACTCCTCCAGTGCTATTGCCATTGCCAACAATCCTGTCTCGCACAGCAGAACGAAGCATATTGAAGTGCGCTACCACTTCATTCGGGAGCACGTGGAAAACAAGGACATCTCTCTCTGTTATGTCCCCACGGACAGGCAGATTGCTGATATATTCACAAAGCCCTTAGACGAGGCAAAGTTCAATCTTTTCAAGACTGAATTGGGGATGCTCAATTATGAAGAATGAAGACTACAGAAGCTTCCGACCCGTGCATGATCTGAGGGGGAGCTAAGGGCCAAAGGTTACTGACCCCGATTTGCCGAAGCCGAAAAGGGGGAGATTACCCTCTCGGGGTCAAGGCTAAGGTGGCTCCAGCTTGCTCCCAAGCAATCGGTATTGGTAAGGGATGACTCCACTTAATGATGTTAAGTTTATGGCTTTCAGTTGCTTTCCTTTCCATTTGCTCTATTCACCTTAGCTTGTAGGGTTTAGGCTTCTTCAAATAGGGGGAGATTGTTGGGTATTGTATCCACAATGTACCTGATTTGAAGAAGCCCCTGGACAAGCTAAGGTCAATAGACTATGTATTTGATAAACTTTTTCAAGTTGTACTTGCAGTTTCTCCACGCTAAGTGCACACCGATGTCAGGGTGCAGTAGGTCAATATACACGGGTCTGCACGACGTAATCCCTCGTTGAGCAGATCAGTGTGTTGGCCTATGTGTACTCTCTCTATTGGAGTGCACTTGCTTTCATGTACAGGGCCGTTCATATGCAAGCAAAAACAAGGAGCATGGAGGATCAAGGAGCAGCTCCTAGGTGGAAGACGAAAAATCATCCAAGGCAAATTCGACGAGAATCACCAAGTGATTCTCGCCGAATCGGCGAGAATCACTAGTGATTCTCGCCGAATCGACGAGAATCATCAGTGATTCTCGCCGACTCCTTCTGGCCATCTCAAAATGGTGCCAAGTAAGATTCGGCGAGAATTACTTGTAATTCCCGCCGAACCAGTGGTCAAGCAGCCCATGAATACAAAGTCAAATTCGTTGAGAATCGACAAGTGATTCGACGAGAATCACAAACGATTCTCGACGAATCGTCGAGAATCACTTGGTGATTCTCGCCGATTCGTCGAGAATCATCTGCGATTCTCGCCGATTTTTACTTGGTGTTTTCTCAGAATGCTGCTGAACCGGATTCTGCTTTTGGACTAGTTTGAACCGGAATTTGGGGATTCCTTTTGTGGGTCCCACAAACGGTCAAAATTGCTGTATCTTCAGGGTATAAATACATGGGTATTTTGAACAGTACACAGACAGAAAAATACGCCGAGCTCACGGAAACCCTAAGATCGCGAAATCTTTCCGCCGCCTCCGTCGCCGCTCGCGCAAGTCCGTCGCCGCCACTGATCGATCTTCTTCCCGATCTCCGGCGACAGTAGCTTAGCAAGGCTTGAGTCTCACGCGTCTATCCAGAGATCCTTTGTCTCTCGATTTGTTGATCGGAAACACTTCCCATCCGAATCGATCGAGACGACCGATCCTCGTGTGACCGTCGGAAGACCGAGCTTGCTTCGCAACGAAGTTTGGATCTCCAAGTTCAGCAGCTGCTCTTCATCGTAGCCGCCGATCCCGAAGCTAGCCGCCGCTCGTGTGCCGCCGCCGGTTCCGGGGAAATCCTCTCCAAGAGAGACCAAGGTCGTAGACTCTTCATCGACTTCAAGAACACGCCGTCGATCAAAGAGGAACACTGTAGTCTCCAAAAGAAGTTTGTATCACGTGTACATTCTACATTTAATTTCGTTGTAAAGGAACTTTTGTTCCGTGTTGTAAGGGTTGGGTGCAACCCGTTTTGTGGGAGTGTTGACTCTCACGTGTGGAAGGGCTCCTTCCGTTAGTGCAGGGATTGGATTTCAATCCCGTTGGAGAAGTGACCGAGTCGTCCCTTGTTGGGGAGATAGGTCGTAGGGGGAAAGTGGATGTACCCAAGTCGGGGAACCACTATAAATCTGCTGTGTATTCTGTGTGCTGTGGTTTTTGTTTTTATTGTGCAGGTACATCCGTAAATTCCGCAGAAGAACCACACGTCACCTATTCCCCCCCCCCCCCCATAGGTGCACATAGTTGACACTAGGTGGACTTTCATATAGAAATGTAACTCGTATCACGTTGATGATGTGAATCCTATTATGAATCATGTGATGGTTGTGTACATAGATGTTCTATGTCATGTAAATCTTGGTGCATATTTGGTGTCATGTAAGTGATCGATCAATCGTGGGATCTATAATGTTTTTGAATGTTTGAAGAGCTTGTGGATGGATGTGCACATGTGAGAGATCTGTATGTGTGTTTGTGCTGCAAGTGCTGTTTGTTTTGTGCGATGCCCTGGGATGATACAAGTTACTGCCCCTAAGCTCTCACCAGGCTCGCTTTCTTATTCGAGTGATCGGTTACTGATGATGCAACGAGAAGTGCTTAGATAAGTGTTTGTAGGTGAGCAAAATTTTGGGACGAAATTTTTTTGAAGGAGGGGAGGATTGTAGCACCCCAAATCCCAATTTGGGTAAAGGTTGGGTGACACGGCCTGGGACACGGGCGTCTCCCAGGGCGTGTTGTGCTCGGGTCGACGAACTACCTGTGACACGGGAATGTCATAAGGCGTGTCCATTGCGGGTTTCAATGAGGGATGCGTGTGTCTGAGGACACGGGTGTGTCCTGGAGGACACGGTCTGGGACACGGGCATGTCCCATGGCCGTATCCCGCTTGGGTGTGGTGATATTGTGCTGTGTGAAGTACATGACTGATAGACACGGGCGTGTTGGGCATCACACGGGCGTGTAGTGTGTGACACGAGCGTGTCACACGGCCGTGTACTATCTGGATTTGAGTCGGTTGTGTGCCACCTAAGGGACACGGCCTGTGACACGGGCGTGTCACAGGGCATGTCAGGCCATATTCAGCCTTTTTTTGTGCAAATTCGATCCGTTCGTTTCACTTATCCTGGATCCAAGGGCCCGGTCTCTTCCCTGCTAAGATAAGGCCGAGAATGAGGGTTTAATCCATTCATTTTCATCATTCTTCTTCTTCTCCAAGAGAGAGAGAGAGAAAGGCCAAGGGAAGGGAAGGAGGAAGGAGAAAGCCAACTGCTGGAGGAGCTGCGGAGTGCGGAATCCAGATCCGAGCTTGGATTCGTGAAGGCAAAGCCGAGCCGGTGATTTTCATCCGGCTAGTTCATGGCTCTAAAGCGATCTTCAAGGGTAACGATCTCCTTCTTGGACATTGAAGTCCTTTCTTTATGCATATGCATGGAATCCTCCACCAAGAGGTGGATATTATAAGTGATTCCTTGGTTGAGTCTGCATCTAGAGCAAGAAGTATGGAGTACGGCATAGGCATGTTGTGTGAAGCCCATCTGGATGGGTAGTCTGGATTGGTGATGATTCTGGGTAAACCGAAGAAGACTCTGTGGCTTTGATACTGTGTAAGATATATACTTGTAGTTTCTGTTGTGTGAATATATGGATGTATGGATATATGACTGTTGATGTATGGATGTGATCTTGGATGCTTGGAGAAAGCCCGTGGTTGTTGTGGGAGGACAATTGGTAGCAACGCCTGGGGAGCGCGAGATAAACCCAGCTTGCTACACCACTATGGTGGGTTGATCTGTATGAGTTGAAGGGTCGATTGGTGGCAATGCCTGTGGAACCGAGTTAAAACCAGCTAGCTACTCCACTAGGGTGGGTTGATCTGTATTAGGATGGGAGGACGATTGGTGGGAATACCTGGGGAGCACAGATAAACCCAGCTTGATACACTACTCGTGCGGGTCGATCTACTCATGAATGTTGTGAGGTTAGTACCTCTGAGTGGTGTGGACGGAATGTCGCCAGCCTGCGGTTTTGGTTGACTAGGACCGACAAACCAACAAGTTAAAAACCTCTGGACTGGCGGTGGATGACGGGTATATCCGGTACACCAATAAGGTGCCTTGAGTGCACGGAGTGTCGGGTGGAGAGCGGCGTTTGTGACATGGTTATGTTTGGTAGCTTGATAGATTGATACATATTATGATGGCTATGCATACATGGAAGGAACCACTGCCCTGGGTAAGGGGTAGAGTTGTTATAATTGGTCAGCTAATGCTGACCATTACTTTGTTTACCACTCTTGGGTGGATATCTAATTGCAGGTGCTATTGCTTGAATTGAATTGAGTGGAATGATGGATTGTTGCTAAAGGGCCTTGAAGGCCGTGTGAAGTGTGTTTGGATTTCATGTGTGGCCGGCCTACATTCCTATGTATGAAGCTGTAAATGTGTAAAGAGGAACTTGTAAGGCCTTGAGGCCATACGTGTGTTTGTTGTATACATTCCTGATTTGATATATAAATATGTAGTTTGTATATTACTGGATGTTGAAACCACCCGTCACCACACATCTTCCCAAAACCCCGAGGTAATGGTAAGGGGGCACGGGGGTACATAAACACCAAGGACCACCCGCTGCAGGCAATGTGGGACTAATCCAACCACGGGATGGCGGGGATATTCCGCCACACGGGGGGCCCACCGGGGTCAACACCCAGACCTAGAACGCGATGGGGAAGCCCAAATATGCGGTCCCACACACACCCAATCCCGCTGGACCTTGGTCCTCAACACACCCCCGCAGCGGGATGGCTCTGATACCATGTTGAAACCACCCGTCACCACACATCTTCCCAAAACCCCGAGGTAATGGTAAGGGGGGACGGGGGTACATAAACACCAAGGACCACCCGCTGCAGGCAATGTGGGACTAATCCAACCACGGGATGACGTGGATATTCCGCCACATGGGGGGCCCACCAGGGTCAACACCCAGACCTGGAACGCGATGGGGAAGCCCAAATATGCGGTCCCACACACACCCAATCCCGCTGGACCTTGGTCCTCAACACTGGACATTCGGTGTGCTGAGTTCATATAACTTAAAACGCTGTGCTAGAATGCTTTATGTTAGGATACGAGTAGAAAAGATTTTGATATCCCCACGTGACTCCGCCATTTGTCTGTTAAATATGGCGTGGGGTCCCAGCCGAACACACTATTATATTCCATGTGACGGATAGAGGTGTTACATGTAACACCCCAATTCAGAATTTGGGTTAAGGTTGGGAGACACGGCCTGGGACACGGGCGTGTCGCATGGTGTGTCCTGCTCGGGTTGAGCAGCCTCCCGAGTGCTCGACAAAATGCATTCGAGAAGTTCTCGAGAGGGAACATGCCCTGCAATACGGCTGTGTCAGAGGGCGTGTCCACCTCTTGTCGACGAACTGCGCTCGACGATCGTCGAGCGGTAAGTTGAGAACACGGCCTGTGACACGGGCGTGTCACATGGCTGTGTACTCTATAGATAAGCCAAGGATGTATGCTGGGGGACACGGGTGTGTCTTGGGGTACACAGCCTGGGACACGGGCGTGTCCCATAGCCATGTCCCGCTTGGGTTGCATTGTGGTGTGCTGCCTGTGGGACACGCCATCCCACACAGGCGTGTACTGTGTGACACGGGGGTGTTAGACATATGACACGGATGTCTCACATGGCCGTGTCCTGTTCTGGCTAAGGCGGTTCGTGCGCCGCTTAAGGCACACGGCCTGCGACACAGGCATGCCACAGGGCGTGTCAGCCCAAAAATGGATATTTCTGGGCAAATTATGGCTGTTCATTTCCTTCACCTTGGATCCAAGGGTTCAGGCTCTTCCCTGCTGATATAAGGCTGAGAGTAAGCAGATAATCTTCATTCTTCTTTGGATATTTTCTTTCTAAATGGATAGGGAGAGAGGAGAGAAAGGAAGGAAGAAGGAGAAGAACCCTGCTACCACACAAGCTTTAGCGTGCTGAATCGTTATCCATGTGCGGATTCGTGGAGGCAAGGCCGTGGCGATGATTTCCATCCGGCTAGTTCATGGCTCCAAAGCGATGGTCAAGGGTAACGATCTCTTTGGACAAGCGAAGTCCTGTCTTTATGCATATACATGGAATCCTCCACCAAGAGTTGGACAGCGTAAGTGATTCCAGGTTGAGTCTGTATTTAGAGCTAGAAATAGGTAGTACGGTGTAGGCATGCTGTGTGAAGCCCATCCGGATGGTTAGTCTGTATTGGTGATGGATATGTGTGAACCAGAGAAGACTCCGTGTATTGTATGGATGCACATGAATTGTGAATGTAAGCTCCTTTTTTTGTAAGCTCTGCGTGAACTGTATGCTGATCTTGGATGCTTTGCGTAAGCTCCTTGTGGTTGAGCGTTGTAAGCACTATTTGTTCTGAGAGAGCGGAAAGCTGCGGCTTATCAGGAGGGAAAGCCGACACGGTCATGTGGTGCACTACTAACAAATTGAGCAACGGGAAAAGGCTGACCTACACCTTGTTATTCGGGAGATCGATTGGTGGCAACGCTTGGGAGGACGTGGGGAAGACCCGGATTGTTGCACCATAGTGGTGGGTCGATATAAATGCTCAAGTTTGTCGTAAGTTTAGCACCTCTGAGTGGGATGGGAGGAATGTCGCCAGCATGAGTGTTGGTGTACTAGGACCGGCCAACCAACATGTTAAAAACCCCTGCTCGGTGGTTGTGCCAAGGAGTTTGGACCACCGTAAGGTGTCCCGAGTGAACGGAGCGTCTGACAGAAGCCCGCATTTGTGATACTGTTGTGATACTTGTTATGATATATAGATTTTGATTGCAATGCATACAGGGAAGGAACCACTGCCCTGGGTAAGGGGTAGGGTCATTATAATTGGTCAGCTAATGCTGACCATTGTTTTATTTACCGCTCTTGGGGTGGATGTCTAATTGCAGGTGCTGACGGGTTGAATTGAATTGAGTGGAATGAAGCCATTGCTGCTTAAATGCCCTTGAAGGTCGTGGGAAGAATTTTTGGATTTCATGTGTGACCGGCCTGCGTGCCAATGTATGAAGCTGTATATTTGTAAAGAGTAACCTGTAAGTCCTTAAGGCCATGAGCGTGTGTATTTGTATACATTCCTGGTGATATATAAATGTATGGTTAATATATTTAGTGGACATTCACTATGATGAGTTCATACAACTTAAAATGCTTTCGCTAGAATGCTCTGAGTTAGGATGCGAGTAGAACTTGATTTTGATATTCATACGTAATTCCATCGTTTGTCTGTGAAATATGTCGTGGGGCCCCAGCCGGACCCACCATTATATTCCATATGACGAATGGAGGCGTCACAACAACACTGTTCGATTTAACTACAATCCGAGAGATTTAATGTCTGCCTCTCTCGAGGGGTGAGTGCAACTCTCTTTACTCTTGAGTGTTCACTTCAAACTACGAGCCTCTCGGCTAGTTAACAGTGAAAACAAATATGAAAATTATATTTCGATGATATAACTCCAAACAAGATTAATCACGAGTAAATCAAAGGCTAAACCCTAAAAATAAAAAGTAAAATTAAGGCATAATAACTCAATCAACTTGAACCTCCGTTCATCAAGATTGAGTACAAGGAGGATTAGTTAATCATGGAGAAGTGGAGGAAGAGTGTTGGGTAGAAGAACCATTAGAGAACCAAGATAAAACACTTTATATTAATACTAAAAGAGAGTTACAACTTGCAATAAAGGATTACAAGTGCAATGAAATAAAACCTATGCTATCATTTACATTAACCTACTAAAGCAATTACAAAATCTATTACAAAATGAGTACTCTAAGCTATGATTAAAAAGCTTAAAATGAGAAAGAGGGAGAGGATACGCATGAAAAACTACAAGAAACAAAAGGGCAGCACCTACCCTCTCAACCTAAACTGCTTCTGGACACAAGGGGGTAGGTCTGAATTTATCGAATATTTTTGGGTCGGTCACGCCCGGTGACACGCCCGGGGAGGCCGTGTTCGAGGGGCGTGACAAGTATGAAGTTGACCTAGGGAGCTGAATTCTGACGGAAATGATGTTTCTTTTGTACGTCTGTTGACACGCCCAAGGACAGGACCATGTATGGTGGGCATGTAAGGTACATCAAGCTTCAATCAGTGGTCAGAAATCCATCAAAAGTCGAAAAATGTGGTACAAGCCCGGTGACACGCCCGTGTAGGGTGGACGTGTTAGTACTATTGACGTGTCGTAATGAGAAATCTTTAAATGCGATAGCAGGCTTCGGGAAGAGGGTGACATGCCCAGAGACACACCCATGGAGGGCATGTCAGGGAGATTTATTAGGTATTTTTCTCAGGATTTGGGTTCAGGCAGCAAGCTTCCTCAGGATCGGGTTACACGCCCGAGGACACGCCCAGGGAGGTCGTGTAAGGGGGGAGTGTCAGGTCATTTTGGCCGAAATCTGAGAAAACCTACGAAAAGAAGAGAAAACATTAGTGGGAACAAAATATACAAAAGGAGGTCAATATATAAGCTTACAAGACATGATTCGTGTATTAAAAACCTAGAAATACCCTAATAGTTTAGACTACAAAATATACTATCAATATGTACAATAGACTCAGTCTCATAATCAATGAGCTGAAAACTCTGCACAAGGACATCTCTTTAACAGAGATAAATGACAAGATTCTTATGTGCTACCATAGCACATGGAATTCTAGGAATTGGCTAATCAAGGAAGCCAGTAGCCTGAATGAGATATCTACTAAAACCTTGTTAGGCAAGCTCAAATCTTATGAGTAGCTCATCAAGACCAGAGAAGCCGAGCAAAGGACCACTTCATCTTCAGCAAGGAAAGATCAAAGTATTGCTTTCAAGGCATGTGAAGAAGCTAAAGCCACACCAGATAATGAGGATATGCTGAGTCTCTTGGCTAAGAGATTCTACAAGATAGCAAGGAAGGATTTCATAAGGTCTTTTAGAAAAGATGACAAGCCAAGGTATGATAAAACCCCACTAAAGAAATAGTTTGTTATTGGTACAGGAAACCTGGACACATACTACCAGAATGTCCAGAAATATAGAAGAAAGATAAGAGAAAGGAGAAAGACTCCAGGAAGCATTCCAGCAAGCCATCCTCTAGCAAATAAAAAAAGAAAAAAAGAGGATTTGTTGCAGAGACTTGGAGTGAATCTGAGTCAAAATCTTCATCAAGCTCCAGTGAGGATGAAGAAGAAGCCAAAGACAGAGAGATATGCTTGATGACAATCAATGCATCTTGCAGCAACTTTGATGCAACTGATTCAGAAGCAGACAATTCAGAAGATGTATTCATGTCAGAAGAAGATCATGTAATCACTTACTTTGATTTTTCTTCTGATCAATTTAAAATTGATTTCAAAATATTATCTAATGATTTAATTAAATCTGATAAGAAAATTAAAATTCTCAGAGAGAAATTAAATGAATTTGAAAATGTTTTTTTCTGAAAACATAAAACTTAAAGAATAATTAAAAACTGCTAATGAACAAATACTTTCTTTAGAAAACAAATTAAAAGAGGCTAAGCAATTTGAAGAATCTCTTAATGGGAGAAGAATCAAATTGATGGACATCACAAGCACAATGAATGCCAGGCTTAATGGAAAGCTGGGATTGGGAGCTTTATCTAATCAACCTCCATCTCTTTTACAGAAAAATATATTGTCTACCCACATAAAATTTGTTTCTGAAAATGGCAATGAAAAGGTAGAAGTTAATAATAAAGAAACATAAATTTTACCTAATGCTCAACCTAAGAAAAAAAATTTAACAAAAATTATGGTTAACATATTTCGTCGAACCAAACTCGACGAAATGAATATGGTTCGACGAACTCAGATCGACAAACTATAAATGCAGATTTTAGGCATATTATTCGTCTAAATGTGCTCAACGATCTCAAAATGATTCATCGAACCGTGATCGACGAATCAGGGGCTCAGAGAATGAACACTTTCATTCTGCTAGCGGAGTTCGACGAACTCATCCCTATTCGTCGAACGCAGATCGACGAATCTATTATAATTTATCGAACCCATTTTCTTATAACAGAAACTTGGATTATTTTCAAAATTTTAAAACTAAAACATTTATCAATCCTTTTACACAGTGGATTATTCCTCCTAGGAGATATCATCAACTTGGTTATAATCATCAACCTGAATTTTCTTACATTTCAAATTTTAAATTTGAAAGATATCAAGGGCCCAAGGTTACCTGGGTCAAGAACAACTAATCTTGTTTTTTATAGGTAAAGAACTATCCTATTACATAGCAATAGTGGTATCTGGATAGTGTCTGTTCAAAACATATGCAGGAAGTAAGGACAACCTGACTGATTTCAACGCCAAGATTGTACCAAAGGTGATATTTGGAGACTCTAACTTTGGACAGATAGAAGGATATGTAAATGTCAAAGTTGGAGTTGTTACCTTCAGGAAAGTAGCATATGTAAGTGGTCTCAAGCATAACCTAATATCCATAAGCTAGTTATGTGATGAAGGTTATCAGGTATCATTAAATTAGTCATCTTGTATTATTAATTCAGATAAAAACAAAATTATTTTAACTGGATTTAGAAAAGGAAACATATATGTAGTAAACTTTAAATCTGCTAATACATAAATTTGTCTATTTAATCAAATTAGTTCAACTAATGATTTATGACATAAAAGACTAGGCCTTGTAAACTTTAGGAATATTGCTAAACTATTTAGGGATAACCTTATTAGAAGACTGTCTTCTGGTTCTTACAAGAAGGAAGGACTCTGCAGGGCCTGTCAATTAAGTAAGCAAACCGAAAATAATTTCAAATCCATAAATAAAAGTGATTCACCCAGAATTTTGTACCTGCTACATATGAACCTATTTGGCCCTATTGCTATACAAATCTTGGGAGGAAAGTCATACACTCTACTTATTGTTGATGACTTCTCTAGATTCACTTGGGTGTTCTTCCTGATAAACAAGTCAGATAACTTTAATGTTCTTACCAAATTTTTAAGGGCATATAGATTGAGTACTCTAATCAGGTTGCATTGATCATAAGTGATCATGACACTGAGTTTGAATCTCTTCTCATGTAAGAGTTCTGGAAGATGGAAGGTATCAAGCATTGTTTTTTCTACTCCTAGAACTCCTGAACAAAATGTGATAGCAGAAAGAAAAAATAGGACCCTTGTTGAATCTACTGGGACATTATTTACAGATTCTTATAATCCCCTATCCTTTTGGGTAGAGACTGTAAGAATAACAAATTATGTTCTTAACATAAGTTTAATTCGTAAACTAAAGGGTAAGAATCCCTATGAATTACTTAAAGTGAAGCAACCTAATGTATATTACTTTAAATTTTTTGACTGCAAGTGTTATATTCACAATAATAATAAGAAACACCTAACAAAATTTGAAGCCAAGACTGCAGAGGGAATTTTCCTTGGATATTCCCAAATCAGGAAAGCTTATAGGGTATTTAATAAATCAACATTAAAAATAGAAGAATCTGTACATATATCTTTTGATGAAGCTAATATGTTTTAGAAGGAGAAGGATTCTTTTACCATAGACACTTTGCAGGTACCCTATTTGTGTGAGAAGTTGGATGATTTTAACCTTACCCAAGAGGTTACATTTCATCTTTCTCCACAGATTGATGAAGAAAGTGAAGAAGAAGGTGATGAAGCAGTTGAACCAACAACAATAAATATAATTCCACAAGAGGAATTAACAAGCTATTGATGAACAAACTCCTCCTTCTGATCTTATCACACTTAGAGATCATCCCATATCTCAAGTGATTGGAGACATATCAGCTGGTGTTCAAATAAGGCATCAACTCAAGCAAGATCTGATGTATGCTTGCTTCATTTCTCAAATTGAGCCGCAATCCATAAAAGATGCAGAGCAAGATACCTATTGGATTATTGTAATGTAAGAGGAGGTCAATCAATATGAGAGGTGTAGAGTTTGGGATTTAGTTCCAAGCCCCAAAGACTACCCAGTAATTGGAACTTAATGGGTCTTCAGGAACAAATTGGATGCACAAGTATCAATTGTGAGGAACAAAGAAAGAATGGTAGTCCAAGGTTATTCACAGGAAAATGGCATTTTCTATGATTAAACCTTTGCTCCTATTACAAGACTTGAAGCCATCTGGATATTTCTTGCATATGCTGCCTATCAGAAGTTCAAAGTATACCAAATGGATATCAAGAGTGCATTCCTCAATGGAGAACTAAAAGAGGAAGTTTATGTTGAACAACCTCCATATTTTATCTCCTCAACTCATCAATCTTTTGTTTTTAAGCTGCATAAAGTTCTTTATGCTTTAAAGCAAACTCCAAGAGCTTGGTATGAGACCTTAGCTAGCTTTCTTTTAGAACATAAGTTTATTCGAGGCATTGTAGATATGACTTTATTCATTAGACATCATAAATCAAAAATTTTGTTAGTCCAAATCTATGTAGATGATATAATATTTGGCTATACTGATTCCAAACTTTGCAAAAGGTTTTCTGACCTGATGCATTCAAAGTTTGAATTGAGTAGCATGGGTAAACTATCCTACTTCCTTGGTCTCCATGTGAAACAAACCCCTGATGGTATCTTTTTATCCCAGTCAAAATATACTAAAGAGCTACTCAAAAGATTTGGGATGACTGATGGCTCAGCCAGGAAAACACCCATGTCATCCTGATGATTTTGATGAACAGGGCAAACCTGTTGATTAAAAAAGATATAAGACTATTGTTGGATCTTTATTATATCTTACAGCTAGTAGGCCTGATATTATGTTTGCTACTTGTATTTGTGCTAGATTTCTGGTCAATACTAAAGAATAACATCTTATTTTATTAAAAAATATTTTAAGATATATAAAGGGTTATCCTAATTTAGGATTCTGGTATCTCACTGAGTCAGAATTTTTATTATTTGGATTATCAAATGCTGACTTTGTTGGATGTAGAGTTGACAGGAAAAGCACATCAAGAACTTGTTAGTTCCTTGGTGATAGGCTAGTGTCCTTGTTTTGCAAAAAGCAAACTTTTTTGTCAACATCAAATACTGAAGCTGAATACATAGCAGCAAGTAGTTATTGTTCACAAATTTTGTGGATTCAAAGTCAGCTCCAGGATTATGCTTTCAGCTTAAATAATTCAACTATATATTGTGATAACACCAGTGCAATTTCTATTGCACAAAATCCAGTACATCATAGTAGGCCAAAACATATAGAGATTAGACATCATTTCATTAGAGATTTTGTTGACAAAGATAAAATTAAACTTGTCTTTATCTCTACTGATTTACAAAGAGCAAATATTTTAAACAAGCCCTTAGATGAAAAGAAACATTTGTTCTTCCTTAATCAGCTAGATATGATTAATAGAGAAGGTTTAATTTAATTTATGTCTATGGTCGACGAACTGTTCGTGTTTCGTCGAATGGAGATCGATGAACTACGATCTCTTCGTAGAGTGTTCATCAAACGGAGATCGACGAACCTTCCTTTACAAAACTTTTTCGTCGAACGGAGATCGATGAATTTGTTTTAGAAAATGTTTCATCGAACGATGATCGACGAAATTTGTTTCAGAAAAGTTTTTCGTCGAACGGAGAATGACGAACTATTTTCCCCCTCTTCAGAGTTAGATCGACTCTTTTATTTCTTTATGAGATTTTTTATCGAATTGAGTTCAAAGTTTTCAATGTTTCGTCAGACGGAGTTTGTCTTTTCATCTTCTAAAAACATATAATCGGGTTTTCATTGAACTCCATCCCGCGCTTTCCAGTTCTTGTGCGCATGATCTTTTTTTTGCAGGCATGGCGATTTCGGCGGCGACCCTCTCAAGAATAAAATTTGATGCAGGGTTTGACATCGACATCAATTCATTCAGCCATTCCGATCAAATCATCAAGAACATACTTTAGTTGTTTGAGGCACCACAGTTTAGACAGTTCATGACTCTAAGGATCAAACTTCCACTGTAGGAAATCAAAGTATAGGTATTCACAACAACATTTCCAGATCAAACCTCCATTTCTGGATCAATTTATGGACACCAGGTTTCTCTTTCCCATGCCATTCTAAATGAAGTTTTTGGATTTATCAATGGAGAAAATTATTTTGAACTATCTGGCACTGAGTTTGAGGATATGTTAGTTATAATGGGTCACTCCCAGGGAAACCCTAACAAAATTCTGAAGAAGTACTTATCTGCTGAATATAAGTTCTTAGCACATGTAGTTAGTAAGGTAATCTTGGGCAAGCACTCAGCCCATGACTACATAATAAGGCACCAATTCCTTCTGATGTGTGCCATAGTTAATCAAAAATTAGTGAACAAGAGTGAAATTGTGTTTGATTTGATTAAGAAGAAAATTAGTAAGAAGGATGTCAGTTTTGGTAGAATTCTGGGAATCTTCTTACAGGCAAAGGTTCCAGAATTATTGGTCTCCCAGAACATATTCATAAATGCCTCTAAGAGGCTTACATCTACCCTCTTTGGCAGATGGGAGAGGGTTATTACCAAGCCTTCCAGGGCTTCCTCCTCCAGGATAGCTTTAGAGGACACCAGGATTACAATAGCCACTTCACCAACCCCTGAACAAGCTCCTGCACCTCATATTTTATATCCTCCTCCTCCATCTCCGCATCATCCAATATTTCCTTCATCAACTCCCCTTGTTAATGTTTCTATACTTCAACAACCATCCACTGACACACCTTCTACTTCCATCCCTTCTATCTCAGCATCTATACCACCCTCACCAATCCACATTCCTGAGGAAACACCATCTCCATCTCCTCAATCACCTCCACCACCACATCTATCATCACATATTGATGTCATAGATCCACTACTATCATCTCTCAATTTTTATCTACTATCATCTCTATCTTCACAACCCTCTCCACAACATTCCCCTATTCAGGAAGATAGTATCCTCCCTGATATCTCAACATCCAATATTCTAACTGACATTCAAACACCATCCATTCCGCAAGCATTCAATATCTGTCCAACCTGCTCCATGCCATCCTCTTCCATATCAGCCACAATTCTTGAGCCTATTACCCATACACTCAAGATACTCTTAGATGAAGCCATTGCTCCACTTGCTACTTACATCACTACACTCTACTCACATCTTGATTCTTTTTGCACTGTCCCTTCTTCTGGGAGCATGGGTTCAGGACTCTCTGAATCCAGGCAAGGGGATATGTTCAATGAAGAAGCTCTGGAAATTCATGAAGAAGCTCCAGTAGTAATTCCAGTAGCAGAAGCAGTAATTCCAGAAACTGATACAATAATGATTCTTGTTTGTACAGAAGAAGAAGCACCTGATTTCTCAATTCCATAAATCATCATTGTTGGTGATTTTACCATTAATCCCGCAGTTGATATTTCTTCATTCCTTTCTTCTTTGATACATTTTATAGCAATTTACAAGTTTTTACCAATTACACTAAGGCTATAGTCTGCTACACAACACCAATAAGTCCACTAGTGTTGGAACAACTAAGGACAAGTTTTGCACTTAAAGAGAATATTATACAGCAAATAATTACTACAGAGTAAAAGGCTCTCTCACCTCCAACATTTGGCTGGGCTAAATCCCTCATGCCTAATCTTGATGATTTCTTATTTGAGGATATAGATACATAAATTATTGAGCTAGAAGTTCAAGCACAACCTCTAGCTGAGGAAGAAAATGTATCCGAACAGTCACATGATAAGCTAATAGAAATATATATAAAGCCACAGGCTCATCCAGTATTGTCTGATGCAATGCTTAAATAGATTAATGCTCTTTATGACAATCCTGCAAATGAATCTGAAGATGATGATGGAGAGTCAGATGACTCAGAAGATTCCAGCTCTAAAAACAGAAAACACAAGAAGAAGTATCCACCCAAGGCTGATCCAAAATCATGTCCTACTACAGATACACCATATTATAACCTGCACAATATTACTCTTGCTCCAAATACTCCTCACTGGATGAGGTACTCAAAAAATTAAATGAAAGATAGGAAGAAAAGTAGGAGATACTCACCACCTCCACAATTTAGGAGAGGTCCTCCTCCTACTCCTCTGACAGGATCAACAGGAAACATTTCTCAAGTACAAAGGTCTACAACTTCTCATCATACCAGTCCATCTACAACAGCAACACAACTCCCAAAGTAGCAAACAAAAACAACAAAGAAAATAGCTGCAGCAGTAGGTTAGGCAAGGTAGTCTGCTGACAGAACAAGCTAGTCAGAAAGAAAAATCAAGTCCAGAAAGGCCACTGTCTCAAGCATACGATCCAGAATTGGATCCTAATTATAGAATGGCCAGGTTTAATGGGCTGATTGCTCTCTCTCAGATAAGGAAGGCCAAAGAATACAGAAAAGATTCCTCTCAATTTTCTACCATGTCATCATATAGGAAGAAGGAATTCGACAAATATCAGGTAAAAAATCTTTTAAATGTTGAAACTTTATGAATTTGCATCTAGAAGCAGTAGTGCCTAGGGCTGCATCTCTGAAGAATCTTTGTGCTCAAGATATGAAGATGACACTACAACAAGCTGCTGATCCAAAAATAAAGATGATTTTCACAAAACCTTCTCCTTCTTTAGATGCTTCAAAGAAAAATTCTTAATCTTCTGATTTTGCATTTTTGAACTTTATTAATGATTGTATATATTGACAAGGCACATCTGTTCATATCTGATGAATGTTTTATAATTCTGTCAGATATTTTTTGCTTTGTGATTTTGTTTATTTTTATTTTGTATAGTGACCTCACCCAAATAGGGAGAGATTGTTGGAGCCCCACTTGTGATTTGGGATAGGTTAACTATTAGGAATGATGACCCACCATTTATAGTCAAGGGTCATAAGTTAGTTCCAGGGTTAAGGTCAATCACATAAGGTTAGAGTACTGAAACCTACTTCAGAAGACTTCAGAGAATCAAAACTTAAGAGACAAGGAAGTTTTGAAGATTGCAGGAAAGTCATTCGACGATAGCTGAACTCAGCACGACGATCTCAGATCAATGAACTCAGAGTTCCTTCTTTAAGTTTAGCTCGATGAAAGTCCAGCTGAGATTGACGAACTACGAGGTTTTATCAAAAACTCATCTTGACAAAGTGCCTTCTTTGCTCGACGAAATTGGAGCTCAATTTGGCAAGTATATTTTATGTTCGACGATCTTGGAGCTCTGCTCGACGAAGGATAATTATCAGTTCGACGAACTTGGAGCTCAGGTCGATGAAAACTTTACTTAGTTCGACCAACTCCTTTCAGGTTCTAGTCGACTAAATTTCTCAGTTTCTCATATCGACTAAAATAACATAATTTCAGATTTTAAGGCAGTAATACTCTGTTAATAAATGCTGAGTATTATTATGAATATAGTAGTTTTTGGCAGCATTAATTAGGGATTTCATAGAGTTATTACTCTACCATATTTACTGGGACAGTTGGGGAGAAACATTGAAGACAAAAATAGTCATTCCAATTCCCAGAAAATATGTAGAGGATTTCAAGGAATTTGAAATTCAAATTAGCAATCAATATATAAAGAATTTTTCAGAAGATTTCCAGATAGATAATCAATCAGAAGAAGAAGAAAGAGAACATCTGCAACCAGAGAATAAGAAACAGAGACAAAGAAACTTCTTGTTCATCATTCTTCTCTTTAAGATTTTCTTCCAGCAATACAATATGCAATCTGATACAAAAAGCTCATTCTCTTAGAATCATTTACTGGAAGAAGAAGTGTTCATCTTTGAAGGCCTACACCCTGAAGTAAAGTTTCCTCTCCTGATTAGATTTCTATAGCTTAGGGGGAGCTTTGACAACATCAACTAATCCACTAGTCTTCTCAGAGGATTGAGACAGAGAAGAAAACATATTTTATTTTCTTTCACTGTTTACAGGGTTATAACTCCATTCAAAAGTTAGATCTTTTGGTTCTCAAGTATTGGTTTGGTTTTTGGGCACCTGATCAAAAGCTCAAAGGGTTGCTAGATCTTCTTAGAAAATTTATCTTGTGTTGATAGGGCAGCTGAACAAAAACCTATGGTGGTAGGGGAACTGATCAAAAACCTGTAGTTGATTTCTACCAGGGTGGTAGAAGAGTGGATGTACACATGTTTATTGGGGAACCACTATAAATTTCCATATGTCGTCTGGCTGTGCTCTACTTTTTATTTGTTGTGCTGTGATATTTCTTTTCCTATATTTATAAGTATCACCTATTTTAATCCGCTGTAAAAACAACATAAAGTTTTTTTAAAATACTCTATTCACCCCCCCCCCCTGTTAGAGTTAGTTAGATAAATCCCCCACTTTCCATTAGTATTTGAGGTACCACTTTCAAAATTCTTTGAATTAAACTAAGTGTTTGAAACAAAATTTTAATCTCCATTCACCCCCCACCCTCTAGAGAAAACTCTAGGGTATTTAGCAACTGGTCTCCTATTTAAAATTTTTTAATCAATGAATTTAATTCTCCTTGTAAGTCAATAGATTTTTCCTAAGAGATTTTTATTTTAGAAAATGAATAACTGTCTCTTAATTATGTCCTTTCAAATAAACCTCCTCCATGTCAAATTGTTTTAGACACACTTCTTTATGATTCTTTTTATACTAATGATTTTTATGTTGAAAATGAGTCGTTGCCACCAATGATTTTTGACGATCCATATGTCACTCATCTTCAAGAATCCAGATCGCCTCAATTAAGTACAGGTGATTTAGATGTAGATCTTCAAGATAACAAATAAAGAAACATTCACAAATTAAGTGGAGGAGTAGTCGAGTGATCGAATTCAACAAATTCACCAATGCGTGAATTAAGGGAGTTTCTTGAGGAGTTTTCTTTTTCTTTACATTTTAGCTAAAAATAATGGTTTAGCTTAAAGACGGGAAAATGAAAGCACTCTTGGAAGTTACCCCATGGTTATCTTCTTTTATTTAAATTTCTAACTTTTTTTGTTTTCCCCCACCAACTTGACTTATAAACATCAGGGACATTGTTTATTTTTAAGGGTGAGATCTCTTATTGTTATTTTTATAAAAAAAAATATAAAAGAAATTACAAAACCTTTCAAAATACAAAAAATTGTTTACTTTACTTATTTTGCGAACATTAAAAAAATAAAAAGTTCTTTTTTTATTTCAAAAGATGTGTATTTTCCTTTTAATTTTTTCATAAATACAAAAAATTATTAAACTGAAAAATCTAATTTCTTACGAAAGGGTCCTGTGGTCTTTCATCTTAAATAAAAGCCTAGTACCTTATGAGCCCGTCACTGGGTAGCCCTAGGGAAGTCCAATAATAAAAAATATCTATGCTTTTATTTTATTAAAGAAATTCAAAAAATTAAATACATTTGGAAAAAAATCTCGTTAAAAACAAAGTTTTTTATAAATTTTGTAATATTAATTTCCTCCAAACTTTATTTTTACCTAGGCAATCTAATTTTATTTATGAGTTTTATTATATGCTTTTAAAAGTGTTTTTATATAGTTCTTCATTTTATATGACTCTCCAAAATTTGTTAGTTTTAAGGTTTTAGATGAATTTGATTTAATGAATTGTTCATTAAATTGATTTGTTTAGAAAATTTCTTAGTTTTATTTTTTCTCTTTAAAATATCATAATTCAATTTTGTAGAAATTGTGCTTAATATCTTTAGATTTTACTTATATTAATTTTAGCTCACGAATGCTTAGGATTGCTCAATTTATTTTCTATGCTCTCAAAATCATTCTTTGGAAGGGTTTAGCCTTTAAACCCAAGCTTTTCCCTAACATTTAACCTTTGTTTGGCAATAAAAAAAGTTAAATGATTATGTGTCATGGAATGAGAGAGTATAATTCATCATTCCTAAATATAGGCACCCAAATTTGTAAAAGATTATATGGCATAGAGATCAAAGGAAAAAATTAATCTCTCCTAAACATATACATTTGTGATTTTTAAAAGAATAGGAAAAATTTAAAAAGGTGGAAATGAGAGGATAAAATTCATCATTTTCTAATCAAAGTAACGTCTTCTATGCTAATTCTACCCATATCAAATATCAATGCATATCCAAGATTTATTTGCGAGAGCTTAGTAATTATTTTGAAGTTTCCTAAAATTTTCTTATGAGTTTAAAATTACTATAATTTCAATCTTGCATTATTTTGCATAATTATATACACTCTCGATTATGAAAATTTAAAAATATAATTTTAAAACTAAAATTAATTCTACTCATTTCAATTTTAAAATTATGAGTTTTTTCTTATGAGACTAGATTTTATTTCTTATAAAATTTATTTTGACTCATATATTATTTAGAGTACATAATCAGAAGTTAATCTTTTTGGAAATTTCTATAAATTCTTCTCATAGTTTTGAATAAGTTTTCCTCCGGACGAGCAAAAGCTTAAGTATAAGGGTATTTGATAAGACATTATTTATGTATATTTTAAAAAGTTTTCATGTATTAAATAAATATTTTTATTCTATATTTTCATTAAAGTAATACTAATTTCTTTTCTTTTATGTTTTTTTGTTAATTTGGTCTACCAATAGTAATTTTGAGCTCGCAATTGTGTTCAGGAGGATTTTTAGAAGAAAATTGAAATTTCAGGAAAAATCAGCGTTATAAACCTGTAATCACGGGCGTGACCAGGGGCATGATCTCAGTTACAGTCTATGCACCCTTTCAAGTACCAAGAACATAATTCCATGTAGATTTGAAGTTACAGACCAGTATTACGAGTGTGGTAGGGGATGTTACCTCCACATCAGGTACATGACTCGTATTGATGAATTCAATGTTGTGTCAATAATAGTTTTTTGCTTACATTCCCCTGTCATGTATAACGGTCCAGGCCCAACCCATGGGAACCCGCTGGACCCCTGGCCTACCAGAGTCCAGACCCAGGCCCACTCCTGGTAGTCAGCCTATCACATTCAAGCCTGCATTTTATTGTAACGCACCTAGCCGATCCAACGTGACAGCGTCACGGCTCCGCTCTAGGCGATGCTACCGGGCTGCAGCCCAAGCACAGAGGAGCCAACTCTGGCGGCCCCAGCCGGGAAACGCTAGCCCCCACCTTAGCGAAGGTGGTGGCAACATCCGCCGGCGGTGGTGGTGGCTCAGCTGGCCGGAAATCGTCAGAAAGCATCGCTCAGGAAAAACAAATCCCAGCCCTTGATCTAATGGGGACGATGAACGGATGCCGTCCAGGGCTGCTTTAAGATTCGTGCACTGTTTAATTAAAATCAAAGTGGCGCAGCAGAAGCGTGGTGGGCCCATAACCCACAGGTCCGAGGATCGAAACCTCGCTTTGATACAAGTTTGTAAGACCCCTTCCTCCCCCTTACTAAGGAGGGCTACCGGGCCTTATGCCCAGAACCGCCATCTTACGGTGGCACTAACGCACGGGTTAGTCAACACCGCAACACGTCGATCCTGCCGGCTATTACGATCATATACATAGGCCAATATGAGAAAAGAAGTGAAACAATGTAACAAATCTACAAGTCCACAAGTCACAGAGTACAGATCATATGTATGAAATGAAAAGTACATCAACATGGTCCACAAAAGAGTACAAAACGAAAGAGTAATAAGGGCTTATGCCCAGTACATCAAATCAACTCTCTCTTAAATAAAAGCGGAAGCTATACTAGTACATCAAAACTTGTCCCACCTGAGGACGCACAGTAGTGGTAGTAGCCTGTTGTAGCGGTATCTGCTCCTCACGTCCTGTCTCCTCGTCGTGCTGGTGCTCCATCTCCACGGGCTCCTAAAAATAGTATGGTCACCGACCATTAGTCAAAAAGACTAAGTCGTTTCCTCCGCACCTCGCCCCGCAACTCCTAGGCACCGAGCGGGAGGATGAAGCGGAGGACAACAAGGGGTAACAAAAGTGGAAGTAGGTGACAGATCTAACTAGCAGTTATAATTATTATAATCTCTACTGTAGCAGTTCTAAAGATGATGCAAGTAAGTAAAGAGCAGTACTAGAAAGGAAATAAATCACAGAAAGTAAGAGCATGTAAATAAAGCTATTCTACAACTATACTATCATCACAAAAGTACCCTAACTTATTTAAATGCCCATACAAATATATAAGTTAGGATTTACAGGAAATTTAGCTTATCATATAAAAGAGCCCATACTAGTTTATATGATAAGGATCTATGAAGCGTATGACCTAATATAAATGTTTGTTATGATGCAATTTTATGCACAGGCAAGTGCAACTCACGCACAATGACTCTGTGATCACAGACCTTTACTTCCCACTTTTTGAGAGCTAGCATCACTCTCGGGTACCACCGCTATGGCTACGATAGCAGCGGAGCGGGCGTCTCCACTTCTAGGCCGGTATGCACACTACCAAGCCTTAGACCCCTCTCATACGCCTATGTACACGTCCAAGGTGCACTCTAGAGTCTCGCGTACGTACTTTGCGGACAACCCGTCAGTCTTGTTGGGTTGGATGTGTGTTATCGGGGGTCGTCCTCCAGACCGCAGTGTAAAACAACCCACTGGCCCCTCTAACACTCACAATCTCCTAGTGCACCGTACTGCCATCGGTGTGACGAACATCCAGTACCGCATGCCCCGCCACTAGATTTATGCACATGCAAGTATTTCATTCTGAGCCTTCCGCTCGCAGGACCAAACCCGTCCTGAAACCCTCAAACCCAACCCGGGTGAGAACGCACAATAGTGCCTTTAAACCAATTCCCTCAAACCATACACGGGTGAGCATATAACATGAAACTCTCCAACCCTATACGTGTGAGAAGGTACAACAAATGTCCTAACATATTATACTACTCTTGTCTACGGGTTATTATACTTAGTGATTTAAGGTTAATCCGAGGAATGCCCAGGGTATACCCGGTGAAGGGCTCTCGGGGGCACTAGAAACTACGATGGGATTACGCACAAATTTCCATTTCGCAAGGATATTTAATTTAGTTGATGACTACCCATGTTTCACCCCTGCTCTCATTGTTGCTCTGGAACAATCCTAGTGACTTAAGATATTACCCGGAAACCGACGGTCTTCCGTCGACCTCCACTCTGGTTGCTACCTAAAGACTTGCACTTTTACTCCCGTCACTAAGCCAGTACTACCCACCAGGGATTATTCCAATTGCACTCCCTCATTCTTTCGATGATCAATCCTCTGGTAATCCCCTAAAGCATGACCTATTTATGCTATTTGCAGACCATGTCCTATTATTACCCCAAAAATGGAATCTTCCAATCCTTAGGGCCTCTTGCCCCTAACTATTTATCCTAGGGTGGTATGGGCTAATGGAACTACCATATGGATTCTCATAATTTTCCTTGGTCAAATAATCCCCTATATAAATCTTTTTGTTTTATTTCCTAGGTCACTTTACACATGAAGTAGTATAATGTAACATCCACTGACCTAGTTAATTTTTTATGAGTTGTATATTGATAAAATATTTCTGTCCACAGGGTTTCATAATTTTCCTTTGATTATTTATATCAATTCCTTATTTAATACCAAATCTACATAATTTCCATTGTCTAAATGAAGTACAAGGAATATGTAATCCAAAATTCCAGGAAAATTATAGAACATGTAAAACATTAATTTAAGACTATGGGCAGAGTTTCATCAACCTTTATAGTGTAATGGCCTAACAATTCCCATTCTTACATATTTGCCAAAATGTCATTATATTAATTTAAATATTATCAGTACACCCATAAATTCTGAAATAAATATTCAAGACTAATAATACAATTATACTTCACTAGCAATATTTCCTAATTTATCTGAAGTGTATTTCCATCAAATCAAGAATTAATGCAAAAAGCGTAAAATGGGCATTTCAAGGTATTTTACTCCAAAAGTTCTTCAAACAGAATGATCAAATTTTATTAAGTCAAATATAACTTTATTTTTAACTTGGCAAAGTTTGAGGACTCTTACTTGAGGAAAACCTATTTTTCCAATTTATTTTTAAAAGGAGCTATATTTTCAAAAATTCTAATTAATGGGATTTTTGATTCCAAAAATCCCATAATTAATCTGAGGGGTGAACTTTACCCTAATGAACCACAGGAATAAAATCCATGATTTTTGAGTACCTCAATTAGGCTGAATGCACCATATTTAAATCATTGCTATTAGCACACTAAGGCAATATATAAACCAACACATGCAAGTGGATTTTCCAACATGTAGTGATCCAAATGTACTGAAATTTTTATCATGCACCAAGGATGTCCCCAAGGACCTACCACCAAAATTTGGGGCCATGAGGAGTCATATAACGCCAAATATTTCATCTATTTAGTTTTTGATATTATGACCAAAACTATAGAAACTGTTGTCCCAAAAATTCCCCATTTTTTGCAGGGGCTAGGTATGCCCTAATCATGCTTGTACCCAAAATTTGGGGCCATGTTGATTGCTGGTTTGACTTGGGCATCCAAATGAAGTTTTGTCCTTGTCTAGAACAAGTCCTAGGAAAAATGCCCTACAGGCCAAACTAATGGACCAAAATTGATGTGTAAGGTGTCACATTAAGGCTACATTTTTCATGCAGGGTCCAGGTTCTGGAAATGCTACTAAGAGGCCTAAAAATGACATGCAATGTCACTGAATTTGTGTGACACATAATTAATTTCATTTCATTTAATATAACAAAATAATTTGATTTTAATTAAACAGTGCACGAATCTTAAAGCAGCCCTGGATGGCATCCGTTCATCATCCCCATTAGATAAAAGGCTGGGATTTGTTTTTCCTGGGCGATGCTTGCTGGCGATTTCCGGCCAGCTGAGCCACCACCACCGCCGGCGGATGTCGTCACCACCTTCGCTAAGGTGGGGGCTAGCGTTTCCCGGCGGTGGGGCCGCCGGAGTTGGCTCCTCCGACGAACCCGAGCAAGAAGAAAAAGCCCGGAATTTCTCATTTTCCTCTCATGGCATCGGGCTCAGTTGATCCCGATATCTCCCTAAATGGATCTAGAATTCTAGTTCAGGTAGAGGTGAGGTGAAACGGACCTGGATTGGGGCTTGGCTGCGGGTCAGGCGGCGGTTTGCCATGGTGGTGGTGCACCGGCGAGCTCCTCCCCTAATGCTTGATTCTCCACCATTTTCCATGCTCCAGCACTCGATTTCAATTCCTTTTCTCACTCTGAAGCCGATGGAGGGGTTAATTGGGGCTGAGGTGGTGTATATGGGGAGATACAACCTATGTGAGCTCGGGCTCAGCCTTGGTTGCTCCGCCCATGCATGACAGGTGGCTCTCAGCCCCTAATTTCTTCTGGAATGATGTGAGGAGGTCGGCCAACAGGTGTTCGGCAGAGGATTGCAGCTGAAGGGGTGGCCATGTGGCCACCCTTCCTCTTCATCCCCATTTCTCTCTCCTCTTCCTCTTAAAATCCCATTTCTACCCCTTTGCATGCACTCTCTCACCTAATTCCGATGGGTAGGGCTGGTCTTGTTCACTTGGGCTGGCCATGGGCCAAATTTGGTGGGCTTGGTCCAAGGGAGGTTGACTTGGTCTTCATTTCCCTCTTTTAGGTCAAATAATTGACGTGTTGACTTGGAGAGTTGACTTATTCAACATGATGAGTAGGCTGACCCCATTTGATGGTCATGAGCTTAGTGGCACCACCCAACTTGGGTTGGGTCAAGGGGGTGCCCTACTTAGGCTAATTGGGCTTATGAGTGTGGGTTTGACCAAATTAGGCCCAAGGTTGACTTTGGTCAACTGGGGTCAAAGTGTTGACCTAATGGCATTCCCTAGGGTGCACTTAGATTGTTTTTAGGGTTAGGGCAATGTGGTGGGGTCATGGTGTGGTTTGGGTCCCTATTTTGGCTAGTTTGACCTAGTTTGACTTAGTCCTATAGTGGGCCCCACATGACTACAACCCACTACCTAGGGTCAAACCTAGCTAAAACCCCTGTCACCCATCCCATGCCTAACCCAATCTAAGTGAAAGGGGCCTAGAAGTAACATGGGATGTTACATCATGAGCTTAGCCAGGGTGCGTGGTATCTCCAATAAGTACCGACATCATGCTAGTCATGTTGCTTCCCTCCATTTCTAGATCTGGTCAAGACATGCCACAGTTCAGAAGCTTGACCTAAGAGAGTGAACCCCAAAACTATAAATTTTGGTTGTTCTTCTCCAACATTCATGGGCTTTCAAGACAATATTTTCCATTCCATACATGCCCTAGGTCACCGGCGTGACCTAGGGAATGATGTCTTTAGAATTTTTCGTATAAATTATTATTGGTGCCCAAAAGTCCAGAATCCTACCACTTCTTTAGATTGGGTCATTCTAGTTAAGTTTTTGCATTTTTTTCATGTAATTTTACTTTTAGTTTTGCAATTTTCAATTACTAGGTTTGCTTAATTGCACATGTTTTTTTATTTTCTTAGTTATAAAAATGTTCTTCTTTTTAATTTTGAGTAGCTAATTTTCTTGTATTTAATCACATGAATTCTTAAGTTTTTTTTATTTCATATTCTTTCTTTCATAGCTCCTGATTTAGAAATCTTACGATTCACCTTTAATTTTATTTGATCGATATCATATTTACAGGGTATGTTGACTGATCATTGATCTGTATTCTAGTTTATTGAGAGATTGTGAATACATGTAGATCACTCATAGGTGGAAGGAGTTTCATACACTGCTCGAGAGAGGATGACATAAATCTTGCGGGTTGGAGTCAAATCCAACAGTAGGGTTCACTACCTAAAGCAAGCTTATGGGTTTCAATTGGCTGAGGGGTCTTAGTTAATCAACCTAAGCTTAGATGTTAGCGTATTCTCGAGAGAGGCGCTTCAATATTTTGGGAACCTTCACAGCCAAATTATTCTCGATCATTCATTTTGAATTTTTTTTACGATTTATTTTACTTAAGAAGGATTCATGACCGAATACTCTTTTATTTATTTCTCTTAAATTAATTCAATTACCATTCTTATATTCTGATAAAATTATAATAATTTGTGTCAGTAGAAGAAATCAACAGACCCAAAGTATTTGACACTAATAATTTTCAGTTCTAAAATATCATATGCTATAAATAATAGTTGTTCTTGCCTATAGCTCGTATTCGAGAAATATATTTAATGCTAAATTTAAGTCATCAATTGCACAGTAGAGTAAATGCTGGAAAAAAGCAAAAGAAAAACACAAAAAAACTATAACACAACAGAATTCAAGAGCTATAATAGTTCCTCAAAAGTTGGGCATGTCTACTCTTCTAAAACTTTAATAGGAATCCACTATTTCAGTTCCTGATTCTTTTGATAAGGAGACTCTTAGAACCAGGGCTTGAGTATTTTAATAAGGAGACTCTAAAAACCACACAGTATGATATTTTGATAAGATGATAAAACCAACACCTAAATTCTTTCAAGAGGGATTCTAAATACTTTTTCATAAGTAAAAGTAGTGAAAGAAGAAATAAAGAGATGAGAAGAGGATGTATTAATTTTCATCTGATGTGAACCCTTCTTCTGCAATATTTCTAAAGAGTCCTTGGCAATTAAGTGGATTGGATCTTATGTGATTGATTAATCCCTAATGATGATGAAGCAAGGACTATGATCTACACAAGAAAATTCTATATGTGAGTGGAAGAGGAAGAATAAGAATTTTTCATATATTAGTATGTGCTCTGTCATTTCTATATCTTTATCTATTTAGAAGGAATGTAATAATCTCTCTAAAAATATTTATATTGTGGTCTTCAAAAACTTTGTCAATCTTCACTATTTTCTTCCAAATACTCCTAAAATTTTGTAGATATCTCATTCCTCAAGTAATCTTCTAACGGCTCTAATGATTTAAATAAATTCCAAGATCTAAATCTCCAAATATTTCGAAAATAAATCTTCTGAATTTTACTTTCTGGATGAATTTCGATGCTACATCGAGTTCTATTTGATTGTATAATGACTTATGCTTTAGATGAAATGTTTATTAACATAACTTAACAATCGACATTATGTTGATTACTTATCGACACATGCATCGACTTTTTCTTTGGAAAAGCATCGATTTCACTTAAAATGGTGGGTCGAATTTTACTCAGAGTTACATCGACTTTTAATTGATGTTACATCGACTTCTAGTTGAAGTTGCTTCAAATTCTAGTCGACGCATTTTATATTTAGCTGATTTTCTTCTTGACTTCAACTTGCCTTCCACAGACCTTTGCTGGACTGACTTCATAAGACTTCTAATCACCAAGTTACCCTAATTATACAACATGGGTAATTATCCTAGGCTACAAAATTACTTAGGAA
Organism: Platanthera guangdongensis; assembly: GCA_039583875.1. Taxonomy (NCBI): domain Eukaryota; kingdom Viridiplantae; phylum Streptophyta; class Magnoliopsida; order Asparagales; family Orchidaceae; genus Platanthera; species Platanthera guangdongensis. Next base: position 186,752,806 of record CM077158.1, on the reverse strand, counting down.
TAATTTGTTAAGTTAAATATAGGGTTGTTTCCAACAATCTCCCCCTATTTAGCTTACCAAATTTTATGTGAATTTAAAGATATTGTAGGAATAAGAAAAAGATAAACAAGAATTATAAAGCATTTGCATAGACATGGTTGGATTAAGTGTATAATTAGGCAACTGAATGCTTTTGGCAATGACATGCTATTTTCTTTCTTTACGATAGAGTTCATAAGATTAAAAAATAATTTGAATTTGACCTTTTAGAATATTAAGATAAAACAATAATATTTTAGGTATGTTAATGGTTTTGTAAGAAATCCATTACTAAGATTAACATTTTATAATCCTGTTCACTTTTGAGTAAACCTATTCAAGCTTAATATTTTGACTTTTTAGCTCATCAACATACCTTCTATTCTTATTATTCCCAGTTATGCCTTCCCTAGGAGGAAACTTCTTCTTTTTAGAATATTGAATTTCTACATTTCTTCTAGAAAACACCAGAGATTGCACCTCTTCTTCTCTTAGATCCCCTTAAGCTGATATAGTAGTCTGTTTGGCTACTTTAGTTATATACAAAAAAATTGTTGATCAGTGTTAGCCTCCCCTGATTCCATGTAACCTTTTGTGCATCAGCCTCCATCAAAACATTTACATTTTCAATAATCCTAAATGAGTCTAGCTTATATGGAGATTCATAGACCACTAGTTTAACTTCCTTGACTTCCTCCTAAATCTCCCCCTTGTTAACCTCAATGTCTTGAGATGTTAAGAATAATCTATTCATATAAGTGGAAGAGAGCATTGATTGCATGGACTCCATAAATATAGTGAACCAATAAATTTTGGTTTGCAAGTGGTCAAATATGCTATTAATTAACAAAGTGGTCAGCTACACAGCTTGGAGAATGATAGAATTCATGTGGAAATGAGGAGACGCTAGCAAAGTAGGTAAAGCATGAACATCATCTTGAGGAATGATTGTGGTAGGGGATGAAGGTAGAGCTATGGTAGGTAGGTTAGCTGGTTCAGATATTTATATGGAGCTGGAATCTAGATGAATAGATGAGTTTGGCGACAAGCCATGAAAAGAGTGTTGGTCCAACCATAGTGATATGGAAGTGATCAAACATGTAGGCTCACTGCCAACTCAGTATGAGTCTATCAGGGTCGTACATAAGATTATGGTGAAATTGTGTGATTGGATATGTATTGTATAGCTGATGTGATGAGTTGAAAGAAAAGGAAAAAGGTTTAAAATATTCTATGGAAAAAGCATTTACAGCGTTGAGTTCACTCAATACTGTGGCACATTCGTCAAATATTATTCAATGAATCTGGCCTTGGCAAAGATTCGTCGAATGCCTTTCGACGAATCTGGCCTTGGCGCAGATTCGTCGAACGCCTTTCGACGAATCTGGCCTTGGCGCAGATTCGTCGAACGCCTTTCGACGAATCTGGCCTTTGCCTCAGTCGTCAAACTGTGTTCCATGAATTTGGCCTTTTGGCGCTGATTCGTCAAACGTCGTTACATGAATTTGGCCTTTTGGCGCAGATTCGTCGAATATCACATTTGGTCTTTGGCGTTGAGTGTGTTAAGTTCACTCAACGACATGGCGTAGAAGGGGTTGATGGCATTAGTCCATTCAATGCCTTCATCGAGTCAAGTGTTGATTTTGCTGAAGGTTGGCGTTGATGTCATCGTGTATGCTATCGATACTCGATAATTCGTCGAGACAAGCGCAGTCAAGTCAAATTATAGATTCTAAGTGTTGGGCCTGCGGATTGCTTCAGAAGCTATTATATTTACCTCTTGGAGTATAAATATGAAGTTTTAGTGTTTGACCCGAGGCGATAAATTTTTTTTTCTGAGCACATGAGTCCTACTTTGTGATAAGACAGATAACCCTAGAATGCCAACGGAAGTCGTTCCGCCTTTGCCGTCGTCAATCCTGATCCTGATCCATGCAAGTGTCATCGCCGCCTCTCGTACATTAGATCTAGCAGTCAGTGGAAATGCTGAGTGTCCTCTCCCGACCAAGTGCTTGTTCGACAAGTGGCTACTAGTTATCCCGATCATGTGGATTTGTTATAGAGGCGTGGATATACATCCTGCGCTCAGAAATCCAACTGTTGTCGTTCGTTAGAATCAACTGGAGCTTCTAGGTTGAGTATTGACTCAATCCATCAAAGGTAATTTTCTTACAGCATGCTTTACTTCTTGAATCATGAATATTGTTAGATCCGAACTCGTTTGGGTTTTTCTTATTCTTATTTCCGTTGCGTGCAAAAGTGTTGTGTCATCCCCTAAAAACCCAAAAGTGGTATCAGAGAGAGGTTTCCAACAATATTCGTTGTTTCAGAAGTTGTTAAATACATGGCGTGTAGATTTAGAGATTTAGAAGCGTTTTAAATGCTCAAATCTTATAACGCCCCTGATTTTCCGACAATTATTTAATCCTCTTGTTGACGTCATAATGACGTAAGGGGCGTTACGTTAACGTGGAGTTGACGGCACGTCGCCGTTAGTGCACTTTCCCGTCTATTCGATCGAGTCGGCCAAAATCGCCAATCCTTGCCGAAAATGGAAAATTTCACATTGGAAAATTATATTGATTAATTTATGACATGCTCGTCAAGTTTCGTCGCGATCCGAGCGATATTCGGGCCTCGACGAATTTCCAAAGTTTTGTAGAATTTATGTTCGCCGTAGACTTCGATTATTTATATCTCAATAACAGCTCATCGGATTTTGGTTCCGTCTTCGCCGTTGTGTTCGTAGCATCAGTGTTCGCCTACGGTGCGAATTTCATTTAATTCGGCACGTGTTTGGGCCTCCGTTTTGATCTCGCATTTCCTTATTCAAAAATATATAAATTTGATTATTTTAATATTAATGTACTATTCAAAAATGAAAAGTACTATTCATTCATATAGTTTGATCAAAAGGTTAGATTTGCTAAAAATTTATTTTTCATGCAATTTCTACTCGTGTAAACTTTCCTGCTCTCGTGTATCTTTCCTGTTCATGGAGATTTCTACTCAAGTAAACTTTCTTGATCTCGTGTATCTTTCCTGTTCATCCAAATTTCTACTCGAGTAAACTTTCCTGCTCTCGTGTATCTTTCCTGTTCATGGAGATTTCTATTCGAGTAAACTTTCCTGCACTCGTGTATCTTGTCCTGTTCATGGAGATTTCTACTCGAGTAAATTTCCTGTTTTCATGTAGATATCACTGTTCATGCAAAGTTATTGTTTCAATTTCTCGAGTCCTGTATTTATTTACTCGAGTCCTGTTTTTGAACTACTCTAGTCCTGCTTTTGAACTACTCGAGTCCTGCATCTGAACTACTCGAGTGCTGCCTTCCAACTTCTCGAGTACTGTTTATTCATCCCGAGAAGTTTTGTTCTTGTTTATGTTCGGGCATTGTTTTGAGAGTCAAACCAATGTCGTATAGAAAAATTGTTAACAACAGATATGTTCGACTCGACAAGATCTATAACTTTCATGTTGGACACGTTTCGATTTGAAGCCATTCTAAACCTCTAGTTTCATCTTCCACGCACTCGCTCGTTGATCGTCCATTTTAGACAAGAAATTATATATATATATATATATATATATATATCTTATACTTAGGATAGATAAAAAAAAGGATAGAACTTCTTTTTCTTCTTCTTCTGTTGGCCAAACCAGAGGGTGTTAGTGACGGCAGAGCTCTAAGTCGTGAATCTTCTGGTGGCCGCCGATGGAGCTCCGGTGCTCGGAATTTCCAACCGATCGTAGATCTGGAAATCTCTCGTTGAGAGCTATGGCATCGTGGTAAATTTTTTGCCCATTTCTTGAGTTTTCTCGTTATGATTTTTCGGCCATAACCTCTATTTCGGCCGTTTTTGTTCAGATTTCGACTGCTCCTGTCTTCTTTTGCCCCGATCTACGACGTGGAGTGATTCAGAGAATTTTTCCGGTCAAACCGAGGCAAGTGGTTTTCTTGCTCTCCCTCTTGCTCCTTTGTTCTAAATTTTTGCTATATTTGTTTGAGTTTGTCATGTTTCAATTACTTAGAAACTTGTCCTTAAATTCTAATTTTCTTTCTTTTTTCCTTGAATTGCGACTTGTTTTCCCTAAAACCATACCCCCAAAATTTTAGTCTGTAGAATTGGTAAACGAATTGGTTTTCGTGCCGTTGTAACTATCGAGTGATCCTTATCATTGTGACACCTTGTGAGTTCCGTTGTTCTTGATTAAACTTCACCTTGCTTGCCTTAAAATGTCTTTATGCAGTCCACATTGATTGTTGACCGTGAGTCTGTGATGAATGAAAAAGAACTCTGCTTGTATAATTATGTAACTAAAGAAACACAGATGGACTGTGCACGTTGGGGTCCTCCCTCGACATAGTGCCTTATGCTTGAGTCTGTGCGCGTTGTGGACTTTCATCCCCGTCATATTACCTTAGCTTTGTCTGTGCGCGTTGGGGTTTCTCCCTCGTCATGGTGCCTGTTGGCTGGGTTTGTGCGGGTTGTGGACTTCTTTTCCCGGGCACAGTACTTTTTATTGTTGAGCTGATCAGTCTCATTTTTTTATTGATTAATAACTTGAATATTATGAAAGATGAAAGTTTGAACTTCTGATGTTGGTGCATTGTTCCTATCCTGATGATGTGATTAGCCACTCTTGCTCTGCTAGATTTACTGTTTGCTTACTTATACTCTGCTGCGACCCTTTTGTTGCAGTCGTTTTACAAATTTCCTTCACCTCGTGGTTTGTTTGGTCTACCTATATTCTTTGCACCATTTGTAACTTATTTCTGTGGTGTTCTTCTTTTGAATGCTTCAGTATCAGAGTAGTAGCAGGTTTAGATGATCGTGTTGTGCTTCTGTTGCTGTGGGTTGCGGCGGCAGTTTGCTTCCACCTCAGAGCTTTGAGGTAGTTGACTCTGTTTAGACTTGTCAGATTTTACTATGGGTTCGTATCAGTTTTTCATGCCCATAGTCTTTGACTCTTTCTGTGGTGGACAACTTACTCTTTTTACTATTGTTACATTTTACCTGTTTATACTTGCTCTCTGGGAAGGATTTATGTTAGGATGCATTTTGTTATTTTAAACTATACAAAACTGCATTCTGGAGTATCAGCATGACATGACTTTTAATTGCTAAATCTACTACTTTTAAGCATTATAAAAGTCATCTATAAATGTAGAAGTCACATCATCATTTTAAGATACTAGACCTTCACTCTCATATAGGTTAACAAATGAATTAACTCAGTATTTTCCGCTACGTAAAACTTATATATTTTCTCACCTATTGAATAGTGGTCCACCCGACCGAGGGACACGGTCAGTAACTCTAATAACTTATACACATTGTTTTCAACTTAATTTCGTAAATCTTTTAGATAAAGTAAATGTGAGGATGGGTTTCCTGAGCGTCTGCAGTTGTCCCCTGCACGGCGTGGCATCATGGCGCGTATTTTCTCTACTCTGACGTATTTTTTAATACGAAGAAAATATGGGTCTTGACAGTTGGTATCAGAGCCAGGTTTTGCAAGAGGGTTGGTTGGTATGGCAAGCCAGTCGAACAACTTTCCCTTAAGCAAAACTCTAATCGTATCATTTCATTGCATTCACACACTGATATGTCATCAGTAAATCTTGATGGAAGCACGAACAGTACACTCATAGCATGATAAGAAGTATCCCGGACATATTATGTAGTATGAGATGCATAATATGTGTTTGTATATGGATCCACTATAAGTGGCAACATGTGATGGTTATGTAGTATGGGATGCATAACCATCATCACATGGATGACCATTAGCACGTTTACTTTTCTTTCATTACATACAATATTATGTAGTATGGGATGTATAAGATTGTATGTGTATGCCGCTTATAACATGAACTAAGGCCTTTTTGGAATGCATAGCACTGCATATATAACATACCATCTTATAAGCACATGTGTCAAGTTAAAGATCTGGATGATGACATATGTACACTCATGATTTTTGCTGAAATTTAAACATTCATGAATTCATATTATAGGCACAAGTTAGAAGCATATCATCATTTTATGATTTCCCAGAGCAAGGTAACAGCAAGAGCAAGTATCTGTTCCTTTCTGACCTAATCTGAGTTTGTTCATTCCTAATCTATTCTGAGTCAGGGTCTTCGAGTTTTCTAGCTTCGGTGTCGCAAGCTAGGTCTTTGATAAGTCGTTTGTTCGTATCGGTAAAATATGAACCCGAAATAGTTACTAAGGGAATATCTTCCCAGTTTATGATGTCTTAGACAAGATTTGACTAGATATCTGTTTATTCTATAGAATGCCGCCTAAACACGTTGCGATGAGGTCGACTACCTAGTCAGAGGGTGTGTCTTCTGGTGCCTAGAGCGAAGCAGTGATCAAAGCGCTACGGCAAATGAATGTGGCCCTGATAAGGCAGATGGTGGGCATGCAATCTCAGATATAATCATTGTTGGTTTTTGTCATCGGGCTGCAGACTAGAGTGCAGGACCCTGCGGTGGGCCAAACTGTTCCTACTCCACCTACTGCTCTAGTTCCCCCAGTCGCACTGCCACCTGAGATGAATTTCATTTCTCACTTCCAGCGACTAAGACCTACTTGGTATGATGGTAAAGCAGACTTTATGGCATTGGATGACTGGATCATTGCCATGGAAGAAATGTTTTCCTACTCTGGCATTTCCTCCGATTAGAAGGTGATGATTGTGGCATATCAGCTCAAGGGTCTTGCGAAGATTTGGTGGATTAGATAAAAAGAGAACCTTTCTGATTGGTGCTCGTGGGAATCATTCAAGAGTATGTTACTAAAGAAGTTTTTACCATCAGTCGAGCGTGACCGTCTAATGAACAACTTTTTACACCTGAAGCAGAGGCAACTCACTATTAGTGAGTACAAGGTTGAGTTTAGCAAGCTCAGTCATTTCGCCCCAGATCGGGTAGCAACCGAAGAATGTAGAGTGAAGCATTTCTTGGGTGGTCTGAGGTATGACATCCAGCAGTTGGCTAGCGTATACAAGTCTGAGACCTTTGGAGAAGTAGTCGAAGCTGCCTTAAAGGTTGAGGCGATAAAAAATGCGAAGAATTGGTGATTGCATGCAAAGAAGGACAAGAGGAAATCTGACGATGGAGGAAGTGCTACGACATCTAGCCCTGCAACAAAGAAGGATAGTAAGGAAGCGTGTATCTTCTATGGTAAGCCAGGATATCCTTTTGAGAAGTGCTTTAAGAGACTAGATGTGCAGAAGTTGTCTCAGGTACACGCGATCCAGGATGCACCAAAGGGAGGTCCTGTCTGTTCTTATTGCCATAGGAGTGGGCATGATGTAGCCCGTTGTTGCAAGATGGCTGGAGCCTATTTTCTCTACGGCCAGAAAGGGCACATGAAGGTTATTTCCAGCAGAGCCATCCTGTGCTGCATGCAGTTCCGTTGCAGACTCTACCTCCGCCCCCGCCTCTCGTGGACAAGGGAAAAGGAAAGTTGAATGTGCTAACCAAGGAGGAAGCCCAATATTCGACTCAAGTGATCTCAGGTTAGTCTCTGACTCAGCTAGTAATCTTTTTTAGTAGATTTATAGTTTCCGCATTTTAGTTGCGCGCGCTATGTGTTTAGGTGAATTTAAGGTGAAGAATAAGTGGGCGCGTGTTTTGTTCGATTCGTGTTCTACTCACTCCTTCGTGGTGAGGATTTTTGTAGACCGACATCGTTGGGCTCTTGACCAGTTAGACACCTCCATAAATGTCAATTTTCCTTCAGGAGAGTTGACGAGGTCAAGTCAGGGTATCCAAAAATGCCCCATCTTACTAGGTGGTTTTCTAGCCTTTGCGGATCTGAAGGTGCTAGATTTGGTAGACTTTGACGTGATTTTGGGCATGGACTGGCTGTCCAGCTATGATGTCGTCATTTAGTGCAAGCACAAGTGCTTTGATTTTAAATGTGACAATGGCCAGTCCATGAGTGTGTATGGTTTTTCGCGTCAAGAATCTGCGATCATTTCTGCGGTACGTGCTCGCAAATTTCTAGAATCTGGCTGTGATTCTTTTCTTGTCTCTGTTTTTATTCTTGAAGCTACACCGGTTGAGCCTCGGGTTAGGACGTTTCTGTGGTGCGTGAGTTTCCAGATGTCTTTCCTGTTAGTATTCCTGGAATTCCTCCTATGGGAGAGGTGGAGTGTGTTATAGACCTCGAGCCAGGCACTCGCCCTATTGCAAAGGCAACGAACTGCATGGCACCACGTGAGTTAGAGGAGCTGCGTACTCAACTGGATGAGTTATTGTAGTGCGGTTTTATTAGACCACGTTCTTCCCCCTAGGGTGCACCATTGCTCTTTATGAAGAAAAAGGATGGAACGATGAGGCTTTGCATTGACTATCGAGAGATAAACAAGGTGACCATTAAGAACAGATATCCGTTGCCTAGGATCGATGACTTGTTTGATCAGTTGCGAGGTAGCTCCGTGTTCTCAAAGATTGACATCCGTTCAGGTTACCATCAGTTAAGAATTCTGGAGTCAGACATTCCGTGAAATGCTTTTCATTCTCGCTATGGTCACTTTGAATTTCTGGTAATGTCATTAGGATTAACGAACGCACCGTCAGCTTTTATGGACATGATTAACAAAGTGTTCAAGGATTTTCTAGATAAGTTCATGGTGATATTTATTGACGATGTCCTGGTATATTCCAAAAATACAGATGAGTATGCCTCGCACTTGTGCTTGTTCTTGTCTACTCTGAGGGAGCACAAGCTGTATGCAAAGCTTAGCAAGTGTGAGTTCTGGTGGTCCCGGGTGTCATTCTTAGGACACATTGTAAGTATGGATGGTATCTCAGTGGATCCCGCCAAGATAATGGCAGTCTTGGATTGGAAGAGACCTACATTGCCTAAGGAGATAAGGAGCTTCTTAGGGTTGGCAGGTTACTACAGAAGATTTGTGGAAGGATTCTCTATGCTCTCTGCGCCGTTGACCCGACTTACGCAAAAGAGCGCAGCTTTTGTTTGGAATGATGCATGTGAGGAAGCTTTTCAAGAGCTCAAGAGGAGATTGTGTTCTGCTCTAGTGTTAGCATTGCCGGTGGAAGGAGTAGAGTATGTTGTTTATCTGAATGCCTCGCGAGTTGGACTCGGTTGTGTGTTGATGCAGGATGGCAAAGTGATTGCATATGGATCGAGACAATTGATGGTGCATGAAAAGAATTACCCCATGCACGACCTGGAATTTGTTGTCGTCATTTATGCCTTGAAGTGGTGGAGATATCTTCTGTATGGAGTCTCGTGCAAAATTTATTTGGACCACAAAAGTTTGAAATATGTCTTCACTAAGAAGGAATTGAATTTGCGCCAGCGTGATGGCTAGAGTATGTTGCGGACTACGAATTGATATCCTTTATCGTCCCGGCGAGGCTAATGTGGTAGAGGATGCGTTGAGCCGGAAGCCCGCACATATCTTTAACCTCTCGGTGCAATCCCTTGTTGAGGAGTTTTTGCTTATGGACATAATCATAGGGAATAGTGCTTCGCCGAGAAGCTTGGAGGTTGGAGAGTCTTCATGGATTAAACTCACCATGCTACATTAGAAAGACGATCCCGATTTGCAACACCTCCGCAGTAGGACTGAGAAAGGGGAATTACCTGACTTTTCAATTGACGACGTGGTACCCTAAAGTACCACAGCGGATATTTTATTCCCGCTATTGGGGACATCCGAGCAAGTATATACAGTGAAGCGCATGGTTATAGTGTTGCTTATCATCCTGGATCCATGAAAATGTACAGAGATTTGAAGCAGATTCTTTGGTGCTCAGGCATGAAGAATGACATCGTAAGATTTATATCTGAATGTTATACCTGCCAGCATGTCAAAGCTGATTATAGAAGGCCAGGCGGTAAGTTAATGACTTTAGATATACCAAGTTGGAAATAGGAGGGTTTATCCATGGATTTCATTACCGGTTTGTCGAGATCTCCCCGCGGGCCTGATGCAGTGTGGGTTATCGTGGACAGACTAACCACGTGTGCCCGCTTTGTGCCTTTCAAGATTAATTATTCCATGGAAATGATAGTTGATCTTTATCTAGACGAAGTTATCAGACTGTATGGTGTACCTACGAGTATTGTGTTAGACCGAGACTCCTTGTTCATGTCTCGTTTCTGGCAGAGCTTGCAAAGATCTCTAGGTACTGACCTTTGGTATTATACTGCCAACCATCCTCAGACAAATAGTCAGACAAAGAGAGTGAATCAGCTCTTGGAGGATATGATTAGATATTATATTCTGGACCATGGTGGTGCTTGGGATAAACGCCTCGGATTGATGGAGTTCGCGTACAATAACAGTTATCCGGAACGTTTGCAAATGGCGCCCTTTGAAGCTTTATATGGAAGGTATTGTCGAACTCCCCTATTTCGGGCAGAAGTAGGTGAGAAGCCGTTGCTCGGACCGGAAGCGCTGGAGGATATGAGTACTTCAGTAATGCATATTAGTGAAAAGCTGAGGATAGCTCTGGAGCGATACGAGAAGTATGCAAATCAATGCAGAGTTGATCTGAAATTTGCGGTTGGGGACATGGTGTTTCTGAAGGTCTCTCCGATGCCATGTGTTAAAAGATTTCGAACGAACTATAAGCTAGATCCCAGGTATGTGGGACCTTTTCATATTCTGGAGCGCATTGGAGTTTTTTTCTATAGACTAGAATTGCCTGATTCTTTCCCTGGTGTTCACGACATATTTCACGTGAACCAGTTGCGAAAGTGTGTTCGTAGTGATCGGCATGTCCTTGACTCAGTGCCCCAGTTGTAGCCTAATCTCTCGTTTGTCGAGGAGCATGTTCGTATTCTAGAGACGCAAGATCGTGTGCTAAGGAAGAAAACAATTCTGATGGTTAAGATTCTCTGGTGAAATCAGGATGCTAGAGGTGCAACTTCGGAATTGGAATCCGCAATGAAAGAATCACATCCTCAGCTGTTCTCCTAATCTTCCAAGGTTAGTATTCTTGTTTAATGAATTATTCTGTCGTGTCTCTCCCTCTACCCTCTTGTTATGTTTCGTGTTCCAAGTTTCGGGACGAAACTTCATTTTTCGAGGGGTGACTGTAACGCCCCTAATTTTCTGGCAATTATTTAATCCTCTTGTTGACGTCATAACGACGTAAGGGGCATTACGTTAACGTGGAGTTTATGGCGCGTCGTCGTTAGTGTGTTTTCGCTTCTATTCGATCGAGTCGACCAAATTCGCCAATCCTTGCCGAAAATGGAAAATTTCACTTGGAAAATTAAATTTATTAATTTCTGACATGCTCGTCAAGTTTCGTCGCGATTCGAGAGATATTCGAGCCTCGGCGAATTTCCAAAGTTTTATAGAATTTATGTTCGCCGTACACTTTGATGATTTATATCTCAAGAACGGCTCATCGTATTTTGGTACCGTCTTCGCTGTTGTGTTCGTAGCGTCAGTGTTCGCCTACGGTAAGAATTTCATTTAATTCGGCACGCGTTTGGGCCTACGTTTTGATCTCGCGTTTCCTTATTCAAAAATATATAAATATGATTATTTTAATATTAAAGTACTATTCAAAAATGAAAAGTACTATTCATTCATATAGTTTGATCAAAAGGTTAGATTTGCAAAAAAATTGTTTTTCATGCAATTTCTACTTGTGTATACTTTCCTGCTCTCATGTATCTTTCATGTTCATGGAGATTTCTACTTGAGTAAACTTTCCTGCTCTCGTGTATCTTTCCTATTCATGGAGATTTCTACTCCAGTAAACTTTCCTACTCTCGTGTATCTTTCCTGTTCATGGATATTTCTATTCGAGTAAACTTTCCTGCTCTGGTGTATCTTGTCATGTTCATGGAGATTTCTACTCGAGTAAATTTCCTGTTCTCGTGTACATATCACTGTTCATGCAAAGTAATTGTTTTAATTACTCGAGTCCTGAATTTATTTACTCGAGTCCTGCTTTTGAACTACTCGAGTCCTGCTTTTGAACAACTCGGGTAATGCATCTGAACTACTCGAGTGCTGCCTTTCAACTTCTCGAGTACTGTTTATTCATCCCGAGAAGTTTTGTTCTAGTTTACCTTTGGGCATCGTTTTGAGAGTAAAAACTATGTCGCATTGAAAAATGGTTTCCATGAAATTTGTTCGTCTCGATGAGATCTACAGCTTTCATGGTGGGCAATTTTCGATTTGAAGCGATCGTAAATCTCAATTTTCATCTTCCGCGCACTTGCTCGTAGATCGCCCATTTTAGACAAGAAATTTTTATATATATATATATCTTACACTTAGGATAGATAAAAAAAGATAGAACTTCTTCTTCTTCTTCTCTTGGCCGAACCAGAGGGCGTTAGTTACAGCAGAGCTTTAAGTCGTGAATCTTGCGGTGGCCGCCGACGGAGCCCCGGTGCTCGGAATTTCCAACCGATCGTAGATCTGGAAAGCTCTCATCGTGTGCTACGTCATTGTGGTAAATGTTTTCCCCCATTTCTTGAGTTTTCTCGTTAGGGTTTTTCGGCCATAACCTCTATTTCTAATTTTTTTGTTCTGACTTCGACTTCTCCCGTCTTCTTTTGCCCCGATCTGCGATGTGGGGTGATTCGAAGAATTTTTCCGATCAAACCGAGAAAAATGGTGTTCTTGGTCTCCCTCTTGCTCCTTTGTTCTAAATTTTTGCTATGTTTGTTTGAGTTTGTCATGTTTCAATTACTTAGAAACTTGTCCTTAAATTCTAATTTTCTTTCTCTTTTCCTTGAATTGCGACTTGTTTTCCCTAAAACCATACTCCCAAAATTTTAGTCCGCATAATTGGTAAACTAATTGGTTCTCGTGCCATTGTAACTATCGAGTCATCTTGATCGTTTTGACACCTTGTGCGTTCTGTTGTTCTTGATTAAACTTCACTTTGTTTGACCTTGAAATGTCTTTATGCAGTCTACATTGATTGTTCACCACGATTATATGATGAATGAAAAAGAACCCTGCTTGTATAATTATGTAACTAAAGAAACATAGATGGACTGTGCGCGTTGGGGTCCTCCCTCAGCATAGTTCCTTATGCTTGACTCTGTGTGCATTATGGAATTTCATTCCCGGCATATTACCGTAGCTTGGTCTGTGCGTGTTGGGTTTTCTCCCTCGGCATGGTGCCTGTTGGCTTGGTTTGTGCGCATTGTGGACTTTTTTCCCGGGCACAACACTCTTTATTGTTGATCTAGTCAGTCTCATTTTTTTTATTGATGAATAACATGAATATTATGAAAGTTGAAAGTTTGAACTTCTGATGTTGGTGCTTTGTTCATGTCCTGATGATGTGATTAGCCACTCTTGCTCTGCTAGATTTACTGTTTGCTTACTTTTACTCTACCGCTGACCCTTTTGTTGCAGTCATTTTACAAATTTCCTTCACACTGAGTTTGTTTGGTCTGCCATTATTCTTTGCACAATTTGTAACTTGCTTCAGAGGTGTTCTTCTTTTGAATGCTTTAGGATCAGAGTAGTAGTAGGTTTAGCTAACCGTGTTGTGCTTCTGGTGCATCGGGTTACTGTGGCTGTTTGCTTCCACCTTAGAGCTTTGAGGTAGTTGACTCTGTTTAGACTTGTCAGATTTTACTATGGGCTCGTGTCAGTTTTTGATGCCCATAGTCTTTGACTCTTTATGTGGTGGACTACTTGTTGTTTTTACCGCTGTTACTTTTTACCAATTTATACTTGCTCTCTGCGAAGGATTTATGTTAGGATGCATTTAGTTTTTTTAAAGTATACAAAACTGCATTCTGGAATATCGGCATGACATGACTTTTAACTGCTAAATCTACTACTTTTAAGCGTTATAAAAGTCCACTATATATATTAAATGTAAAAGTCAGATCATCATTTTAATATACTAGACCTTCACTCTAATATATGTTAACAAATGAATTAACACAGCATTTTCTGCCGTGTAAAACTTATATATTTTCTCAACTATGGACTAGTGGTCCACTCGACCGAGGGACACGGTCAGTAACTCTAATAACTTATACGCATTAGTTTCAACTTAATTTTGTAAATCTTTTACATGAAGTAAATGTGAGGTCGGGTTGCCTTAGCGTCTGCAGTTGTCCCCTGCACGGCGTGGCATTATGGCGTGTATTTTCTCTACCTTGACGTATTTTTGAATACGGAGAAAATGCGGGTCGTGACAAATCTTGTCTTGGATCTTCCCAAGAACGCATGTGATTTCTTTGAAGTTTACTCCTTAACAGTTATCGTCACTTTGTTGGTTTGTGAAACTAAGCATGTGTCAGAATTGGAATCTCACATGAAGTGACGAGCTTATCTACTGTGTAAGGGGAGTTGGTGTTGTTTATGTCCAGTGCATATAGGTCTAAAGATTTAGAACTGTTATAGATGTTTAGACTTAGCCCAGTCCATCTTGTGTTGATCACTCTTGTACACATCTAGGATGCATTTGGATTATACTTGTTGAATTTTATTTTGCATGATGTGCACACTGGTTAAATATTAATCATGATTAAAAAGTTATTCAAGAATTAAAATCCCTCAAGCAATATTAAATATTTATATGCCTTCCGATGGATGACACTCTTCCTGCCTCGATCGATGAAGTGTTGGCTTGCCAAAGTAAGGTGCATTAATCTTTCTTGGTAAGGGTGTGAGCGGATAATTATTATATCCCACTGTCAACATCGGATCACTCTTAACTGGGTGGCCTCAATGGTTGAGTGCCCAGAGGCATAGGGTTGGCATGCACTATATGATGGATGCGAATAAATAGATATTCACCAGGCATACAGGAATTGCATAGTGATGCAATTGGCAAACGTTGACTACCTAAATAGCTGCATTGTGAAAGAAAAGTCAAAGCTGACTCATATTGTTAATGAAATATGGATTTTGTCCGCTATGAGGGTTACTGGGTAAACTGCAGACGCTCGGTGCAATCCCTTGTTTGAGCTATCTCTCGGTTGCCCTCCTTGGCACCAACGGCTCCACTACTACCAGCTCCACTCTTCTCGGCTCAACCTCTAGAAGAGGTACCTGCTCCATCGCAGGAGTGGGCTGCTGCATTTGCCTTGCAGGCTGTGCATTGATCATGGTAAACACTGCTTCGGCCACCAATCGTATGGTCTCAACCGATGGAGGTGTTGCAGGAGCATCATTTGGTGCACTACTAGCCTCAAAAACTCGGCGTTCCGACGGCCCAGCACCGCTTCTGGTCACCTATAATTGTACAAAACACCGTTAAACGACAAAATAAAATTGCAAACAGCAATTATAGGAACACGCAGGTTCCCCAAACACGTGTATTTTCATTCCTAAGTGGACATTCATGGGTTCTTTTGTTGTTATAACGACGGCGCACACACATGTGCTCACCACCCCTTAAAAAAATTCGTCCACGAATTCATTTAAGCCTGACCGAAACCAGTAGTCTGATACCAAATTGTAACACCCCCTATACGTCGCATAGCATATAGCAGTAGGTCCGGCTGGGGCCCAATGCCATATACCACAGATAGACCGGGAGGTTACTCAATGGAAACCATCCAACCAATCAAACATCCTACACAGGGCATTCTAGAGGAAGCAGTTTTAAAAGTTGTATTTTAAAGAACCCAGCAACAAGCATAAATGTCCACTAACAAGCCAAAAAAGGAATGAAGTACATACACAAGTACTGGCCTAAAGGCCTTACAAATGGTTTACTCATATTACATGTTTTCCATACCACGACACACAGGCCAGTCATACATGAACAAAAGCAAGTAAAACACTCCAATTAGGCCTTCGAGTGCCGGCTTCGCAATTTGGGCTTTATCGCGCTAATGACCGCTTGGTCCAGCAACACCTGCAAGAACAATCCACCGTACGGTGGCAAACAAAAGCAACGGTCAGCAATGCTGACCAAATTATAACGATCCCGCCCCAATTCGGGGCGGCGATGCTCCTTCCCTGCACTTATTAGCATAACCAAGCAGTATATATATGTGCATTGCTTCACAGGCGTTGGCACACACGGCCACACACCCCGTGCACTCAGGGCACATTCTCGGTGAACCGGTCAATGTCACGTCAATTTAAGCCATAGACACCCCGATCTCACCACCACCACTTTGACGGCCACACTATGAGCAATTTGTCTTCCCAGCATGGGTCACGTCATTTTAAGCCATAGACCGCCGAAGACCCTCATCTATTCCAACGACAAGTACCACGTACCTTTAGGTCGCTTTTACCGAACGACATAGAATGGGTACGGTTCCATCTAACCCGTGCTCACATCGTAACGACAATTTACTCCATATGCGCGGGTCAAACTTCTCCCGAGTCCCGTTTCCGTTACACACTTCACATAACCCGATTATGTTCAAGTTGGCTCCCAGGCCTCCAAGTTGGCAGAACCACGCGTCTGCCCAGTTTTCCGGGTGCACCATGGAGTTAATCCCCATGGCTCCCTGTTGCAATCTACCTCGTAGAAAACCCGAAAAACAAACATTCGCACGGAGTCTTCTCCGGCCATTATGCAATGCAACATCACCAATCCATACCAACTTGTCCGGGTAGGCTTCACACATCATGCCTATTTCCGTTCTCGAATACGGACTCTAAACAACAGGGACTTTAAATATCTACTCGAAGGAACACCTCCAACTCACCGCAAACTCGCGAGAGATGGATTCCTATGCAAAAGAAGGAGAGCTTCACATGCTCAAGTAGAGAATCATTACCCGAGCGTTCTTCCTTGGCGCCATGGAAATGTACGCGGATGAAAAGCACCGCAATCTCCTTGCCTTCGTAGATCCGAAGTCGGCTCGCGATTTGGAGCTCTGAAACTCCACTAATGACTGGATCTAGACTTCTTCTTCCTCCTTTGCTCTCCCCTCTCTCTATGATTTAGACAGAGAACTACGACAGAAAAATAAGGGTTTTGAAACCCTTCTCTCGGGTATAACCCCTTCTGGATAACCACAGCCATCGGATCCCACAAAAAGGGATGCACGGATACGATCCAGGTCCGACCGGGACAAATGGGGCTAAACACCGCACGAATCACCAATATGACTAGGACACGTCCGCGTCAAAATAGTGTCGGAATAATTAGTCCACTCTCGCCAAAACCCGTGTGTCGACACTTCGCGTCGACAGAGTCAAACACGCCACAATCCGCCCCGCGGTCGACGATCGTCGTACCAAGATCGTTGTCCACTTCCAGATCGTCGAACCGAGATCTCTGGCCAAATCGTCGAACGCAGCCAGATCGTCGAACGAAAATCTCTGGCCAAATCGTCGAACGCAGCCAGATCGTCGAACGGAGATCGCTGGCCCGATTGTCGAACACACGGTCCGATCGTCGAACCCACGGCCCGATCGTCGATCCAAACTCGACAGGCCCTAGGACACGCCCATGTACAGGGCCATGTTTGCTGCTCGACGATCGTCGAACCCAATTTCGTCGACCTCTCGGCCAAATCGTCGAACCCAACACGACACGCCCGGGGACACGCCCGTGTCCCAGGTCGTGTGCCTCCTGCCAAATTCCAAATTTGGCCCAAATGCCTCCCATCGCTCTTTTGAGTTTCGGGCGTTACAAGCATAACCTCATCTCCATAAGCCAATTATGTGATGAAGGTTATCAGGTACATTTTAACTCAAAAACTTGTATTATTTCTAATAAAGAAAAACAAATTATTTTAATTGGAAATAGACAATGAAACATTTATCTAGTTGATTTCTATTCTGCCAATTCAGATATTTGTTTGCTTAACATAGTTTGCAATCAAAATGAATTATGGAATAAAAGAGTAGGACATGCTAACATGAAAAACATTGCTAGGCCATCTAAAGACAGTCTTGTAAGAGGTTTACCTTATGCTCCCTATAAGAAGGAAGGCTTTTGCAGGGCTTGTCAACTAGGCAAGCAAACTAAATTTAGCTTTAAGTCAGTTAACAAAAGTGGTTCACCTAGGATTTTGTATTTGCTACACATAGATCACTTTGGACCCATTACTGTACAAAGCCTAGGAGGGAAATCCTACACCGTAGTTATTATAGATGACTTCTCAAGGTTCACTAGGGTGTGCTTTCTGAGATCTAAGTCAGATACCATTAAAGTCCTTACAAACTTTCTCAGGACCATATAAATTGAGTACTCTACTCATGTTGCATTGATCAGAAGTGATCATGGAACAGAGTTTGAGTCTCTTCTTATGCATGAGTTCTGTGAGAAGGAATGTTTCAAGTACTGCTTCTCAACTCCTAGAACTCTCCAACAAAATGGGGTAGCTGAAAGGAAAAATAGGACCCTAATTGAAGCTGCAGGCACATTACTTACAGATGCTTACATGCTCCTATCCTTTTGGGCAGAGGCTGTAAGCACAGCAAATTATATACTGAACAGAAGTTTGATACATAAACTAAAGAATAGGACTCCCTATGAATTATTTAAAGGGAAGAAACCTAAAATGACATATTTTAAAGTATTTGGTTGTATATGCTACATACATAATAATAACAAGAAATACATAAAAATATTTGAAGCTAAGGCTGAAGAGGGAATTTTTCTAGGAAATTTCCAAGTAAGCAAGGCCTATAGGGTATTTAACAAATCTTCCTTGAAAATTGAAGAATCTATACATGTAACATTTGATGAAACTAACGTGTCTTGCAAGGAGAAAGAGATTTCTACCAGTAATCCTTTTCAGGTACCTCACTTGTGTGAGAATTTGGATGGACTAAGCCTCATCGAAGAGGCCCTAACACATCCTTCTCCTCAGGTTAATGAAGACAGTGAAGAAGAACTGTTGGAAGAATATGAACCTCATCCAACAGCAAACACAATTTCACAAGAGGAATTAATTCAAAATGCTATTGCTGAACCAAGTCCACCCACTGACTTTGTCACACTTAGGGATCACCATAGATCTCAAGTGATTGGAGACATGTCAGCAGATGTACATACAAGGCATCAACTCAACCAAGACTTGTTGCATGCTTGTTTTCTCTCTCAAGTTGAGCCTCAATCCATACATGATGCTGAGAAGGATCCCCGCTGGATCATTGTTATGCAAGAGGAACTCAACCAGTTTGAGAGATGTAGAGTTTGGGATTTGGTTCCAAGACCTAAAGGCTACCCAGTCATAAGAACCAAATGGGTATATAGAAACAAACTAGATGCCCATGGTGTAATTGTAAGGAACAAGGCTAGGCTTGTTGCTCAAGGCTATAGGTAGGAAGAAGGTATAGACTACGATCAGAGCTTCGCACCAGTTGCAAGGTTATAGAGAATAAGAATTTTTCTTGCCTATGTTACCTACAAGAAGTTCAAGGTTTGTTAGATGGATGTAAAGAGTGCCTTTCTGAATGGAGTACTAAAAGAAGAAGTCAATGTTGAACAACCTCCAGGTTTTATCTCTCCAACCCATCCTTATCATGTATTTAAATTGCATAAAGCCCTCTATGGTCTAAAGCAAGCTCTAAGAGCTTGGTATGAGACCTTAGCTAGCTTTTTGATAGAGCATGATTTCACTAGAGGCATAGTTGATAAAATATTATTCACTAGACATCATAAGGATAAAATCTTATTAGTACAAATCTATGTGGATGACATCATATTTGGATCTACTGACTCTAAACTATGCAAGAGGTTTTCTGACCTCATGCATTCTAAGTTTGAGATGAGTAGTATGGGTGAGCTCTCCTACTTCCTTGGTCTCCAAGTGAAGCAGCTACCTGATGACATCTTCATCTCCCAAGCTAATTATGGTAAAGAGCTTCTTAAGAAGTTTGGGATGGCTGATGACTCAGCAAAGAAAACACCTATGTCTACTAATGTTATAATAGATTGTAATCCATATGGGAAACCTGTTGACCAAAAGTTATATAGGGCATTGTTGGGTCCCTACTATATCTTATAGCTAGCAGACCTGATATCATATTTGCCACATGCCTTTGTGCTAGGTTCCAAGTGAACCCTAAACAATCTCACCTAATTTTTCTAAAAAGAATTTTGAGATATATAAAGAGTTGTCCCAGTCTATGCCTATGGTATCCTACAGAGTCAGAATTTGATTTAACTAGATATTCAGATGCAGACTTTGCTGGATGCAGGGTTGACAGGAAAAGTACCTCAGGAACTTGCCAGTTCCTTGGTATGAGATTAGTCTCTTGGTTTTGTAAGAAGCAATCATCTGTGTCTACCTCAATAGCTGAAGCAGAATACATAGCTGCTGGCAGTTATTATTCCCAAATGTTGTGGATTCAAAACCAACTCCTAGACTATGGCTCCAACTTAAATAATTCAACTCTCTTATGTGATAACACAAGTGCTATAGCCATTGCACAGAATCCAGTCCATCATAATAGGACTAAGCATATAGATATTAGACATCATTTCATTAGAGAGTGTGTAGACAAAAATAAAATTAAACTTGTCTATATCTACACTGATTTACAAAGAGCTGATATTTTCACCAAACCCTTGGATGAAAGAAATCACTTGTTCTTTATAAATTAGCTTGGAATGATCAATGGAGAAGCCTTAGTTTAATTTCTGTCTGCACTCGACGAATTTGACAAAGTTCGTCGAACGGAGCTCGACGAACTGGGGAAAGTTCTTTAGATATTCGTCGAACGGAGATCCACGAACTCTCTGTGAGTGAAGTCATTTTCATCGAACAGAGATCGACAAATCTATTTCAGAAAACTTTCGTCGAATGGAGCTCGACAAAATGTCTTCAAATCTTCAGACGGAGCTCGATGAATAATTTAACTGCAAATTACTTCGTCGACCTCAAATCAAAGAATTATTTTATTTTTCGTGGAACTGAGTTTGTCGATTCATATTCTGGAAAACCTTATATCTAGGTTTTCTTCGACCTCCATCCCCCGCTTTCAGTTCCTCTGCACTTGATCTTCATTTTTCTCTTGCAGGTGCTCTAATGGCTATTCCAGCAGGAACTCTTGCAGCAATGAAATTCGACACTGGGTTTGATGTCGATTTCGATTCCTTCCAGCATTAAGACCCAATCTTCCTGGACATCCTACAACTCCTTGAAGATTAGCAATTAAAGAGTCTACTATCCACCAGGATCAAGATCGCCAGTACATAAATCGTGGAATGGGTGTATACTTCTTCTTCTACAACAGATGACAACACCATGACTGGAACTATAGCGGGTAATACTGTTTACCTCACCCCCACCGTTTTAATAAAAATTTTTAGATTAAACAATGGTGAAGAGGAATTAAAAATGGATACTGCGGAGTTTGATATGATGCTGAGTATGATGGGTTGTTCTGGACAAACCCCTAATAAACTGCTTAATAAACACCTCTCTGCTGAATTAAAATTCCTAGCCGACATTGTGGGAAAAGTGTTGATGGGTAAGCACACTGCACATGACTACATAACTAGGCACCAATTCCTGGATATGTGTGCTATGGTCAACAAGAAGAAGGTCAACTGGGCTCAGATCATGTTTGATCTGATTAAGAAAAAGAATACAAAGAAAGAGGTGTGTTTTGGAAGAATATTAGGGATCTTCCTGAAGGAAAAGGCTGCTGAATCCCTGGTCTCCCAGACCATATTCATAAATGCCTCTAAGAGGCTCACCTGTACTCTTTTTGGCAGGTGGGAGAGGACCATCACCAAGCCCTCCAAGGCTTCTTCTGTAACAGCCCAAATTCGAGAAACGGGAAAATATTGGGTGACATGGCCTGGGACACGGGCGTGTCCCAGGGCATGTCCTGCTTGGGTTGAGTGGTCGAGCTCGTGGTCGACGAATTTTGGTCAACGAATCCTACGGGAGGTACATACCCCGTGACACGGGCGTGTCGGAGGGCGTGACCTTGGGCGTGTCCTCCCCTAGTCGACGACTCTCTAGGTCGATGACCTGCACTCGACGATCGTCGGGTAGAGGTACACGGCCTATGACACGGGCGTGTCACAGGGTGTGTCCCGCTCATACTCGAGTAGCTCTCATGTAGGCGGAAATGTACTCGAGTAGGTGGAAAAGTACTCGAGTAAGAGGGGGTGACACGGGCGTGTCAGCTGTGACTTGGGCGTGTCCTATCTGGGTACTCGAGTAGTTGGTTTTCTCTTGAGTAAGTCCTCTCGAGTAGGTCTCAAGTGGGTTACACGCCCCATGTCACGGGCGTGACTAGGCTGACATGGGTTTGACACCTTGGTGTGGATAAGGTTGGTTAAGGTGGTTCGTGCACCGCTTAGGGGACACGGCCTGTGACACGGGCGTGTCACAGAGCGTGTCAGACCCGAGAGAGCTATTTTCAGGGAATTTTCTGGCCGTTCCTTTTCTTCCTATGGGATCTGATGGTTCAGATTTCTCTTTGATGTTATAAGGCCGAAAGGCAGAATTAGCTCTTCATTTTTCATCTTCTTCTCATTCAAAGAGAGAGAAAGAGAGAGGACAAGGGAAGGAAAGGAGGAAGGAGGAAATCCGCTACTGGAGGTGCTGTGGAGTGTGATTCCTTAGTTAAATTTGCATAAAGTGCCGGAAGTGTGAGTACGATATAGGCATGCTGTGTGAAGCCCATCTGGACGGGTAGTCTGGATTGGTGATGATCATGGGTAAACCGGAGAAGACTCCGTGGATTTGATGCTGTGAAAGGTTTATGCTTTAAGTGAATGGCTGTGTGGATGAATGAACGTTGGTTATGGATGGTTGGAGGCCTTTAATAAGCACCTGGTTGTAATGAGAGATCATTGGTAGCATGCTCGGGAAGCGAGCACCCGACCTGCTACACCACTAAGGTGGGTTGATTTAGATAGAGCAGGGATCGATGGGCGGCAGTGTCCAGGAAGCGAGCACCCAGCTTGCTGCACTACAAAGTGTGGGTCGATCCAATTAGGTTGAGAGATCAATGGGTGGCAGTGTTCGGGAAGCGAGCACCCGGCCTACTGCACAATAATGTGTGGGTCGATCTATTTTGGTTGGTAATGTTTACGGTGCCCTGATTGCACGGAGCGTTAGGTGGATACCAATGTTTGTGATATGGTTGTGGTTGCTAGATTGATACGATTGTGGTTGCAAGATTGATATGATTGTGGTTACGAGATTGATATGGTTGTGGTTGCGAGATTGCTAAAGAGATTATGATATGACAATGCATACATGGAAGGAACCACTGCCCTGGGTAAGGGGTAGGGTCGTTATAAGTGGTCAGCTAATGCTGAACGTTACTTTGTTTTCTGTTTGGATTGGATGGTGAATTGCAGGTGCTGCTGCTTGAATTGAAATGAGCGGAATGGAAGGATTGCTGCTAAAGGCCCTTGAAGCTCATTCGATGAAAATGTGGTTGGATTTCATGTGTGGCCGGCCTGCGTGTCGATGTACGAAAATGTATTTGTGAAAAGAGAAACTTGTAAGGCCTTAAGGCTAGTGTGTGTGGGTTGTATACATTCCTGGTTTTGATATATAAATGTGGAGTTTATATAGTAGTGTACATTCTATGAGGTGAGTTCATGTTAACGTAAAATGCTGCGCTAGAATGGATTAAGTTAGGATGCGAGTAGATTTTGATTTCCACAAGTAATTATGCCGCTTGTCCGTGACATATGGCGTGGGGCCCCGACCGGACCCACCATTATATATCATGTGACGAGTGGGGGGCGTTACATCTTCCTCTTCCACCAGGGCTTCTGAGAGTACTAGGGCTGTTCCAGCCACTTCCCACCCTACTGAAGAGATCCCTCCTCCACCTCCCTCACTTCCAGCCATCCCACCTCAACATCAGATGCTACAACAACACTCTTCCACAATTGCTTCTCTTCAACAACCACAACAACAACCACACCAACCAATTCATATTCCTACTCCAGCTCCCTCTCCCGTAACTTCTCCCCAAATCGATATTACTGACATCCCCTCTTCCCCTCTTCAGGATTCTCAACAACCCTCTCCATCTCAATCACCACAACCAACCCCACCTCAATCCCCCCATGGTACACCCATTTCATCACCAACTTCATCTCCCTTACCACACAATCTGGAAAACATCACATTCTTTACTCTGCCTACTTCCCCTCCTCATACATCCTCTCTTCCAGATGTCCACATGCAAGATGCTCTCCCTCCTACTCCACCAACTACTACCATCCCCACTTCAGTCTCCACTCCAACACCCTTTGCCACACCCTCTACCACTCCACTATTGGATCCATCCATTATTCCATCTCTCATTGCACTGCTTACTCCACTCCTCAAAACAATTATAGCAAAAGCTATTTTACCTCTTGCTACTTCCATATCTTCTCTTGCTGCACAAATATCTACTCTTTTTGCTCCTTTCTCTTCAGTTAGAGGCCTGGCTTCAGTATCCACTGAAACCAGGCAGGGGGAAATACTTCATGAAGAAGAAGCAGCAGCAATAGAAGAAGCAGTAGCAGCATCAGAAGAAGCAGCAGTAGTAACAGTAGCAGCAGTAATAGCAGCAAAAGCAACAGTAGTAGCAGCAGAAATAACAGTAGTAGATGTTGATCAAGAATTACTTGATTTAATTTATTTTATTGAGTCTGATATGGACTAGGATGATCCTGTGTTGGCTGAGGAAATAACTATTGGTGATTTTATTATAAATCTCACAGTAGATTTGTTAAATTTATTGAGAACTTTTGATATAGTTCATTTGAACCTTCTTCCAGAATATAGCACTAAGCCATCTTTGGCTATAATTCCATATACCTCACCTATATGCCCCAAAGTTGCTAAGTAACTCAAGGCCGTTTTTGCTACTCCAGAGATTCCAGCCATTCCATCTCCACCCAGAGCTGTTTCCCCCATTTCATCCCCTCCAGCAGTCACTTCTATTCCAGTTTTTTTTATGGATGATTCACCTATGCCTGATCTTGATGCACTGATCATGGCAGATATAGAAGAGGAAAATAAGTCAGTTGCTGAAAGCACTGAAGCGTACAGTTCTCGTGCTCCAGCTCCTACTCAGGCTGAAAAGCCAATTGATAAATCAGTACTAAAGGCCATTGATGCCTTATATGATGCTCCTCAAGATTCTGATGATGAGGATGATGATGATTATGAAGACTCAGAAGCCAAATAAAAAAAAAGTATCTAAGAAGAGGAAAGCTCCTCCACCTCCTGCAACATAATTAATTCCAGCAAATGACACGCCATTCTATATACTTCAAAAGATCACACCTTATAAGGCGATGCCAGCATGGATGTGGCTGTCCAAGAATGAACAGAAAGAAAGGAAGAGAAGCAGAAGATATTCTCCTCCTCCACAGAGATTCAGAAAGGACCCTCCTCCTCCTCTTCCGCCAGCTGCTGGTGCTTCCAGTTAATCAACTCAAAGGACTACCCATTTTCAAACTTATCAAAGATAGTAGGGTAGGTCCTTATCTTCAGGAAGCAGCCAGCAAAGGCATTATTCATCTGGTAACCAGCACCAACAAAACCAGCAGCAGCATCAACAACATCAACAGCAAAAATTCACTGAACATCAAAAGGATGAAAGCCCCAAAAGACTTGCTTCCCCTCCTGTACCATTTGAGGATCCAGAGATAGCTAAAACAGCTAGGATGGCCATGTTCTAGGAACTGGTTGGCCTTTCCATGATTAACAAAGCTAAAGTTGAAGGGAAGGATTCCTCTTAATACTCTACAATGTCCAAGTATAGAAAGGAAGAACTGAACAGGTTTGCTAAGGCTAACAAGTTCTTTAATGTTGATGATTATATGGAACTACATCCAGAAGCAGTAGTGCCCAGGGACACATCTCTTAATATCACTGGGGCTGCTGACATAACAATGTCCAAGGCCCAAGCTACAGATCCTAACAAGGAGATAAAGTTTACTCAGCCAGGTGAGAAGGCCAAAGAGGAAAAGCACAAGGAACAAAGGAAGAAGAAGTAAATTATAAACTGTTTTCAGTCTTTCTGTTATTTCAAAAACTGCTTGTTTATATTCTGATACAAAGCTCTGTGTATATATATATATCTGCTGCATATTTTAAATTTTTCATGCCAGATATATGTTTTATTGCTTTGTTATTTATGTGAGTCTGTAATTAGTGACCTTACCTAAATAGGGGGAGATTGTTGGATCCCTAGTTGGTTTTGGGCTAGGTTCACTAAGCTAGTATGTTTGACCCAACATGTATAGCCAGGGTCATGTATGAGCTCTAGAGTCTAGGCCATGTTCTTAGAGTTAACACTACATGGACCAGCCATTAACATACTGCAAAAGACTCAAGACTTAGAGAAATTCCAAACTCAAAAAATGAGTTTGACGTTCGTCGAACTTAGGTCGACGAAAGTCGTGCTTAGCTCGGCGAAATCAGCGACAATTCTCTGAGCTGAGCTCGACGAACCTAAATCTAAGGTCGACGAATTCCAGAGTATACTACAACACCAAGTCCAGAATTCTTCACTTAACTCCAGTGGACAAACTTAGTTCTCAGGACGATGAACTTAGTTCTCAGGTCGACGATCTCAGGGTATTCTACTTCAACATCTTATTCCAAAAACATCTAAGTATTTGAAGTCCAGCTTCACACTCCAGTCGACGAAGTTAGAATATCAGCTCGACGAATTTGGATCTTAGTTCGACGATTTCTTCATCATCTACTTCAACACTATAAGACCAAAAATAACTAAGTATTCTAAGTCCAGAATCACAATCCAGTCGACGAACTCACCTTCTTAGCTCGATGAACTTAGACCACAGTCTTAGCAAGATTTATCTAGCAATTAGAAGTTCTCATCTCGACGAAACTAGTTCTCAGGTCGACGAACCCAGTTCTGAAGTCGATGATTTCTGGACATGTTCAACATTCTCAAGTCCAAGAAACATGGAGTTTTGTTATTCAGTCGACAAAGTTATATTCTCTGCTCAATGAACTCTGGACACAGATCGACGAATTCTGCTCCACGAATTTTATAAAGTTCCAAACTTAGAAATTTCCCTCCCTCTGTCTCTCTTCTATTGCAATAATTCCTGAGTAATCAATGCATAAATATTCTCTGAATATTACCCTTAGAAGCAAGCATTGATTACAGTCTTCATCAGGATTATTGCTTGCCGTTTTTCCATGGGACAGTTGGGGAAACCAATCAATGCAAATATTCTCCAGGCCGTCAGAATTCAATGCAGAAAAAAATTCAAATTTCAAAAGGCAATTTACATGGAAAATATAAAAGGGATTTTCTTTCTCTTCCTAAATAGCTCTCCAGCAGTAGTCAAAAATATACAGTGAACATGGATCTTCTTCATCTCTCTCGACAGCACACAGAGAATATACAGACTACAGAGCTCACATGGCTACAACACTGTCAAGAGACAATAAGCCCTAGCCCTAGACCAGAGAAAGAACATCAAGCTGAAGAAGAATAAGAACAACCATTCAAATCAAGAGTCTTCTTCTGTTGTCATTCCAGGATTCTTCAAAGGACAACAAACATTCAATCTATCAAGGAGTCCCTGGAATTCAACTGGTCAAAGCAAAAGCTTGAAGACCTATCATCCTACAACAAAGCTTCACCTTCCTGAACCATTCAATATCTTAGGGGGATCCATTGCTAAAATCTAAATCCACAAGAGTCTTCTCAGTTTTTTTGAGAAAGAGAAGACATAATCACTCCCTCATCCCCCACTGTATAAAGGGTCTTTAACTCCCTTCAAAAGTTATTTCTGGTTGTAAGTCACCTGATCAAAAGTCTTGAGGTTTGGTTTTTGATCACCTGATCAAAAGCTCATTGGTGGCAGTCACCTGATCAAAAACTTGAGTGGATTCCTACTAGGGTTGTAGAAGAGTGGATGTACCTAGGTTGGGGAACCAATATAAAATTCTTGTGTTGTCTGTGTTGCTCTTTTCTTTTGTTCTTGCTGTGGCTGTGCTAATTAGGTTTGTTGTGTCTGTGATATTTCATATTTGTTGTCCCTGTGTTAGATCATATTACTTTAGGACTAAGTTTTATTTATAGCAAAAGCTTTAAAAACCTAATGATACTCTATTCACCCCCCCCTATAGAGTATACCAGATCTAACCCCTAACCTTCACATATGCAAAGTGCCAAATGATGAAAACATTGCGGATCCACTGACAAATACTTTCACATAGAGAATGCATGATGGTCATGTTAAATCTATTGGTATATGATTCCTAAATGATGAACTATAGTTTGAGTCTTGTGGATTGTATTTTTGTTGGTTGTAATATTTCATTTGATGAATAGAAGTACTATATACATTTCATTTTATATATTTTGGTAAGTTCTTTTATCGTGCTATTCCATCTATTGTGATAGAGTAATTAACTGTATAAATGCCCTTAGATTGTTTGCTTCAATAGGTCAAGTAGTGACTTGATGTGAGAACCTATGATCTAAGAAGCTTCATTCTTAAATGTGCATGGTCGTTGTATTATATTAGAAGCTAAGGGCGATGATGATACCTATAAGACTAGCATGTGCATTGACTGATGACCGGTACTCACAGGTCATGATATTGTGATATCAAGTCATCACATGGGTACTTGTTATGAACTAGCTGTGCTAGACAGACCCGTCGTGAGAATACTTTGTAGATTGTTATATTAACGTGTCATAAGTATCTCTCAAGTGGCAATGGTGTTTTTGGTCCTTCGACCTGAAGTCACAGCTTTCACTGAGTGAGGAAGAGAGTGCTCTGATGCCTTCAAAAGTCCAGTCTTGAGAAAATTGGATGATAAATGTGGTTATTCGGTACATTATGAATCATTTGGGTGTTTGCATGCAGGCAGTGATGGAATTTGTCCTCTTATATGATAGGAGTTACATCTATGGGCCCCTTGATGGAATGGTACTGAGAAATGCATGGCCATGCTTGGTTGAGTCAATATATGATATTGGACTCACCAATTTATGAAAGTCCATTCTAGATCAGGAAACTGGGATTGAACAATTATGAGGGTGACTCGGTCTATGTTGGGTACATTGGTCAAATGTACTTGATTTGAAGAAGCCTCACCCAACTCAATGATATACATCATAATGTATTTGATGTATGTTGAGTTTACTTGTGCAGGTTAAGAAATCACTGGACTGAAGCAAAAAGTTTCTAAGTCCATGTGTCGACACCCAGAGGGAAAGTGTCAACACTTAAGAAGACTTGTGTCGACACCCAGACAAGCAGTGTCGACACTTGGAGTCATTGTGTCGACACCTGAGATGCAGAGTCGACACCAGACAGAAAGTGTCGACACTTGGAGCTGTGTCAACACTCAGTGAAGAAAAGTGCAGACAGAATGTGTCGACACAAGGAGCTGTGTCGACACCCAGTGAAGCTGTGTCTACACCAGAAAGTGTCGACACTTGGAGCTGTGTCGACACTCAGCAAAAGTCTGCAGAGACTAAGTACATGTGTCGACACTCAACACAATGTGTCAACACTAAGCAGAAGAGTCAGCACTTGAAGTAAGTGTCGACACCCAGCACAATGTGTCGACACTCAACAGAAGAGTCAGCATTTGAAGTATGTGTCGACACCCAGAACAATGTGTCGACACACAGCTGAAGACTCAACACTTGAAGAAGGTGTCGACACAAGGAGTTGTGTCGACACTTAGCAAAGAACAGAATTATTTCCAAAATATTCTAAGTACAAGTGTCGACACTAAAGGAATGTGTCGACACTCAGCTGAAGTCTCAACAGAAGAATCAAGTGTCGACACAAGGAGCTGTGTCGACACTCAGCAAGAAACAACATAGAAGACTATGTGTCGACACCAAGAAGCAGTGTCGACACTTAACAGATACAACACAAGAAGTTGTGTCGACACAAAGGAGATGTGTCGACACTTAGAAGAATTCAGCAAAAGCTAGAAGAACAAGTACTTGTGTCGACACTCAATTTCAGTGTCGACACATGCAGAAGAATTTGTGTCGAGACATACAAGGAAATGTGTCGACACCTTGTAGACTTGTGTCGACACTTACACAACATGTGTCGACACTTGGACTATAAGTGTCGACACTTAAAGACAGAAAGTCTCGACACTTACAGACAGTTAGAGATTTTCAAGAAATGACTGGATGACTTGACAGCTGCCGTTCCAGCCGGTCTACAGCACCTGTCAGAGATATCAGAAGTCAGTTATGGACTGGATCAGCCGGTTACCATGAAGAAGGCCTATAAATAGGCACCTACAGTTTATAGAAACGTGGATTTAAGATCAAGTGGATCAGATTATTGTTCAAAAGTTCAGTTTGTTGAAAAACAAATTATTGAAGTGGTACCAAGAGTATCAACACAAGAAGATCTTGCAGTCCAAGTGCAGATCTAAGAAGTTGGAGAGAGAGGGCTCCTTCCAAGAAATCAGCCTCTGGAACTAGGCTGATAAGAAGGATTCAGATTCAATTCTGGATCTTAAGTAGCAGAGGTCAAGGAACTACTGCAGGAGGATTCAGTCTTATTCAGTTCTACTCAAGAAGCTTTGAAGAAAGCTAAGTCAGAGTGAATCCAGCTGAGTTCTTCCAAGAACTCATCAAGAAACTCTCAACTCCCCTCTTTTATTTCTGAGTTGTAGAGTTATTATTTGTAATACATTTTAACTTGTAGGATCCTTTGGATCTGAGTGATTTGTAAGCCTGTATTTATAAAGGCTGAGGGTAGGCCTTGTTGGCTGAGTGTAGGCCTTGGTTGGCTGAGTGTAGGCCTTGGTTGGCTGAGTGTAGGCCTTGATTGGCTGAGTGTAGGCTTTGGGATAAAGCTGAGTTGTAAGGCTTTGGGCCTGAGGTGTAGGAACCAATTTGGGTTCTGAGACAGTGGAGGAGTTTGGCCGAATCTAGTACACTGCTAGATAGGCGAAGGGGGAAAGTGGATGTACCCATATCTTCGGGAACCACTATAAACCACTGTGTTGTGCTTTGATTGTGCTGTGTATGCTGTGAATACTTTGTGATTGCTGTGCAAAAGTTAAAAATCTGTGATAATAAACTGTTTGCTGCCAGTAAAGTTAGAAAAGGATTAGGTCAGCTATTCACCCCCCCCCTCTAAGTGTTTAGGTACCATATATTTCAATTATGAGGGTGACTCGGTCTATACCTCTAGTTCAATCAGAATGTAAGGGACAAAGGGACATGACAACACTGTAACATTGGTCATAGTTACTTATGAGTTTATAAACTCTTACTATTTGGGGAGCAATGATGTATTGCTAGATGCCACTCATTTCTTGGGAAGCTTTTCCTTGATACTTTCTAGATCAAGTTTGAGACTGTTGGTGCAACCATAGTGATCTAGAAGTGATCAAGCATGTAGCCTCACTGCCAACTCCGTATGAGACTATCAGGGTCGCACATAATATTGTGGAGAAATTGGGAGATTGGATCTGTATTGTATAGCTCATGTGATGAGTTGAAAGAAAAGGAAAAGGGTTTAAAATATTGTATGGTGGAAGCATTGAAAGCATTCAGTTCACTCAACGCTGTCGCACATTCGACGAATGCAGTTCGACGAATCTTGCCTTGGCGCAGATTCGTCGAACATCGTTCGACAAATCTGGCATTGGCGCAGATTTGTCGAACGTCATTCGACAAATCTAGCCTTTGGAGCAGTCATCGAACTGCGGTCGATGAACTTGGCCTTTTGGCGCAGATTCGTCAAACATTGTATGAATAATTTGCCCTTTTGTCGCAAAATTCATCGAACGCATCTAGTCTTTGGCATTGAGTGTGTTAAGTTCACTCAATGCCAAGGCCCAGATGGCATTTACGGCATTGAGTCCATTCAATGCATTCGTCGAGCCAAGTGTTGTTTCGGCTGAAGGTTGGCCTTGATGTCGTCGTGTATGTTGCCGAAAATAGATGATTCGTTGAGACAAGGGTTGTCAAGTCGAATTTTGGACTCTAAGTGTTGGGTCTGCGGATAGCGGCGAGAGCTACTCTAATTACCTCATGGATTATATATGTGAAGTTTTTGGGTTTGACCCGAGAGGATCAATTTTTTATCTGAGCACACGAGCCATACTGTGCGATAAGACTGATAACCCTAGAAAGTCGACAGAAGCCATTCTGCCTACACCGTCGCCGATTCCGATCCCGATCCCGGCGAGTGTCGCCTACGCCTCTCCTACAAAAGATATAACAGTCTGTGGAGATGTTGTATGTCCTATCCCGACATAGTGCTTGTTTGACAAGTTGCTACGGGTTCTCCCGATTGTGTGGATTTCTTGTAAAGCCGCGAATATACTTTTTGCGCTCAGATCTCCGGACATTGTCGTTCTTTATTATCAACTGGAGCATCTAGGTTGAGTATTGACTCAATCCCTCAAAGGTAATTTAATTACAACATGCTTTACTACTTCATTCAAGAATATTGTTAGATCCGAAATCGTTTGGTTTTTTCTTGTTCTTATTTCCGCTGGCTGCACAAGTGTTGTGTCATGCCCTAAAAACCCAACAAAGAGGTATGTCCATGGGTTGGTGTGGGAGATGATTATGGAATGGTGGATGAAGGAATAACATTTTGTGGAGAGAGTGTAGAATATGACGTCTCTTGTTGGGACCCAGACATGATGATTTTTTTGGTCTATTTGGTGAATAAAATATTACAATGTTCATGGTAGGAGGAATCGACACTCCCTTGGATGTACAAAGCTCAGGATAATTGTGTCGCAGGATCTGAATCATAATTCACATATAGGAATACTTTTCTATGTATACTTGTATGATATCAGGATAAATCAAAGTTGTGCTACTATATATGACAAGAATCTAAATTATTCAAAAAAAGTCATGTTTTTCCAAATGAATTGGTTTGGCCTCTGAGAAGTTCACGATTCTATGAACTTGTATCTCTATTCTATATTATTTTGCTTCTTCCCTTGGTGGTAAAATAAAGGTTTGTTGAATAATTTCTTCTGTGATTCTGACTTTTGAACGAACAATATTACCTTCTAATGACCTATCCTCTTCAAATGGAACTTGTTCAAGGAATTCAATTAGTTTGGCATCATATAGATTATAGCTGGTAGATATAATCTTATCTATATGTTGTTACTAACATGTTAAATAATTCGATTGAAAATTCTGGTCGTAGCAATAAAAGATGCAAGATCAGCATCGAAATTAGAATTAGTCTTGAGTTCCATTGTTGTACCTACAAAATAATTAACAAACAAAAGAGTATGAAAAGAGGAAGATAGAGCGGGAAAGATGAAGAGTTTGAAAGCATAATATGGAAGCCTAGTATAAGAAGATGATACATCAAAAGTTAGGGCACAAATCGACATAATTTAGGAAAGCAATTGACGCAGCTCGCCAAAATTGGTCTAAGGAAAGAATTCTATGCACTCACAAGAAGTCTGCGTTGCATCGAATTCAACGCCTCTTCAGATAAAATTATTAAACATCCTGTTGATGTATTCATCGATGATAAATCAACGTTGCATGGAATAATTTCACACTCTTCATAATCTTCCAACTCTCAATGCACGCGTCGAGTAGAAATTGATAGTGCATCGATTTATATTCGTCATTGAAACAAATAAAAATTTTAAATTTTTTATTCTTATTTTAAATCTTTTCCTATTTTCTCCAACAATAATTTTTAATAGAAAGTATATTTGGCATATATAATTATAAATTCTACTAAGCACCATCTAGAATTCATAATGCATTGATGAAAAACTTATTCCTGATTTCATTAAGGGCTTTGAAAAGATATTACAGTTGATTTCTAGTGGACATATATTGAAGGGATATCATTCTTTCTCTATATTCTCCCTCAAGGAATGGAGACACTTTTTTTTGTGCTTTGTCCTACTTTAGAGAAATGAATTTGATGCAATATAGATTGCACTTGACCTATCACAAAAGAACACTGAGTATTAATAAAAAAATTATAATCAAGTAATTGTTTTTGCATCCTTAATATCTGAGAGCAGCAACTTCAAACAGTTATATACTATGCTTTAGCTATGGAAGTAGATACTAAAGTTTAAATTTTTACTAAACGAAGATCTCAATCTAGCAAATAAAAATTGATAAGTCACTGAGGTTCTATTCATATCCATCGTACAACCCGCATATTATACGTTAGATTATTCCAGTACCTTAAATTCAGATTTTGCTACATACCAAAAGACAAGTTCAAGAGTACCCTTTATCTTAAAATTCTTTTGATTGAACACATACACAAGTGGAAAACATAATATCTAGTCTACTGAATGTGAGATGGATTGTTGGATCCCTAGTTTGATTTGGGCTAGGTTCACTAATTAGGATTTCTGACCCATAATATATAGCCATGGTCATGTGTTTTGAGTCATAGAGTCTAGGCTAAGTCTTTAGGTTAAACCATACATGGACCAGCCAGCAAAAGACCTCTGATGACTCAAGACTTACAGAAAATGAAGTTCAGTATATAAGTTCGACGTTCGTCGATCTTAGCTCAACAATTGTCGATCGCTGATCGACGAACTCAGAGTTATTTCTCTGAGTTGATCTCGATGATATTTAAGTTGAGGTCGACGAAGTCTGGATTTCAACTTCAACACATTCTTTCCAGAATATTTTCTTTGGACTCAGCTCCACGAAGACAGAATCTGTGCTCGACAAACTTGGACCACAGAATTGGCAAGTTATTCACAGAATGCAGGTCGCTGAGCTCAGGTCGACGAAATTGGATCTCAGGTCAGCAAACAAGTTTTCTCAGGTCGACGAACATGATTTCTCAGCTCGACGAACTTGGATCTCAGGTCGACGAAATTTGTTCTTCGGTCGACGATTTCTATTCCAGACTTAGAACTTTCTTTATTTTCTGTCCTTTATTCATATTATTTAGCAGCGATTTCCAGAAGTAATTAATGCATACATTCTCTGAATATAGCCTTTATTGGCATCATTGATTATGGTCTTCATTAGGATAATTACTTGCTTAATTAAATGGAATAGTTGGGGAAACTCATCAATGCAAATATTCTCCAGCCGATTTTCATTCTCCAGGCAGTAAGCATTTAATGCAGACCATTCAAAATTCAAATGAAATTTTGACAGAGAATATCAAAGAGATTTCTCTCATTCTAGTCGATAGCAAGACAGTAATAAAGAAGAAGATAACAGAACCAGAGAACATACAAAAAATCTCTCAAACATTCTCTGTGCAGAAAACACTTTATTTTCAACATGATTTTTCAAAGTAGAAGAAGAACAACAAACACAAAATCAAGAGTCTTCTTCAACTTCAACTACAGGAGCTTTCAAGGACAACAATCACTATCAGTCAGAAGTTTCTGGGTTACTACAAGTCAAGGAATAAGACCTACTACACCCTGTGCAAGGCTTTAAGTGATTTCTGGAGAAGCCTTGACAACAACAACCCACTTATCATCTCATTTGTTTGAGAAAGAGAAGACACCATCAATCTCTCTCCCACTCATATATAAAGGGTTTATTATCTTCCTTCAAAAGTTTATTTTGGTTTTTGTTCACCTCATCAAAAGCTCAAAGGTGGCAGTCACCTGATCAAAACCTGTTAGAGGATTCCTACTAGGGTGGTAGAAGAGTGGATGTACCCAGTTTGGGGAACTACTATAAATTCTTGTGTTGTCTGGTTGCCCTTTTTCTTGTTGTTCTTACTGTGGCTGTGATAGGCTAGTAGTGCTGTGATATATTTTTATGTTGTGTTAGATTAGGTCATCTTAGACAGGTTTACCTTACTGTTAATATTGGTATCAATTATTCATTACTCTGATGTATAAATCTTAAATAGCCAAAAACGTTTTAAATACTCTATTCGCCCCCCTAGAGTAATCAGATCTAACCCATATCTATCAATTGGTATCAGAGCAAGTTCCTTTGGTTGTACAAGCTAACACTTGAACTAAAAGATCCTTTGTTAAATCTGATCTTAGTTTAATCTTTTCAGATCATGGCATAGAACAAAGATTATGCAAGGAGCAGACCTCCAATCTGTAACTTGAACAAGTTTGCAATCTGGAAGGTAAGAATTAGGTTGTATATGAATTATATTGATGAGGACATCTATAATTCTATTTTGACAGGTCCTCCTAAACCAACATCTGTTACATCTACTTCAACCTCAAATACACATATAGTTCTACCACCTGAGTGGACAGATGCTCAGAAAAAGGCAAAGATTGCAGATGCCAAGGCCATGAATATATTGGCTCAAACTATGTCAGATAACATATTCCAAAAGGTGGCTGAGTGCATATCTGCAAAAGCCATATGAGACTCACTCAACCAGATGGTTGCTGGTTCAACTGATGAGAGAAAGGACAGGAGATCAGCCCTTATCTCTCAGTATGAAAATTTCAAGAAATATAAAGCTGAATCTATTGGTGACATGTACAACACATTGAGTTCAATTATAAATGAGCTGAAGACCTTGGACAAAGACATCTCTCTCACTGAGGTGAATGATAAAATCCTAATGTGCTTCCCCCGCACTTCCAGGATCTGGCCAATTAAGGAGGACAGAAGCTTGAATGAGATTTCTACAAAATCTCTCCTAAGAAAGCTAAAATCTTTTGAGCAGTTAATCAAGTCCAGAGAAGCTGTAGAACAGAAAACTCATACAACAACAAGGGAGGAGCAGAACATAGCTTTTAAAGTTGTAGAAGAAACTGATGCTCCAACATCAAATGAAGAACTCCCGAGTCTCTTTGGCAAGAGATTCTAGAAAATGGCAAGGAAGGACTTCAGGAGAAAGTCATCCAGGCAAGATGACAAACCCAAGTATGATAAAACACCCACTAAGGAAATTGTATGATTTGGATGCAGGAAACCAGGACACTTCATTTCTGAATGTCCTGAAAATCAAAAGAAGGAGAAAATGAGAGAAAAAGACTCTAGGAAGCACCACTACAACAAGCCTTCATCCATCAAGCACAAAAGAAAAGAAAAGTGCTTTATGGCTGAGAGCTGGAGTGATATGATGCTAAAGATCACTGCAGTGAACCGGTCGCACAAGTAATATAAAATGGGCGAGTTTTCCCAAGTATCGATCACTCAAGGAACACATTAAGGTGGAGTTAATTTCGAGGAGGACTTGAGATTGAAGTCCTTAGGTCGGAGCTAACTAAGGGTGGTTTTGATATTTACGGAAAAAGAAAGTAAAAATCTAACAACTACTCCTATGCAATGCAGCTATGCGATGCTTCGTCAGGCGGGATAGAAGACTAGTCGGGCCGCTATGCACCGAATCACTAGGCGGATGGGCGAGTAGGCTTGCAGATGAGGTGAT
Source organism: Platanthera guangdongensis (assembly GCA_039583875.1). NCBI lineage: Eukaryota > Viridiplantae > Streptophyta > Magnoliopsida > Asparagales > Orchidaceae > Platanthera > Platanthera guangdongensis. The sequence continues at coordinate 186,715,559 of CM077158.1, read as the reverse complement.
GAGAATGGCGGAATGAGGGTCGTGAGCACCTCTTCTCTATGCATGCCGCTAGCAATTGCTAGTGCGGCAAAGGCAGATGGATGGTGGGTGGACAAATAGGCGCACCTCAAGTAAATAACGAAAACATATAATCATATAAACATGATTACACATAAACGTATATTACACTAAGCTTAACTTCATCAAATACAAAGAGTTCAACTAAACCATCAACAAGAAGAGAAGAAAAGTGTGTGAAATTGACCGAATCCGAAGTCTTACTGAGGATTCACGGTTGGAATTGTCGGGTTGTCAATTCGCTTCCAAGCTCGATCCTCAACTGCGTCTGGGGTAGAGAAGGGTTGTCACCACCTTCCAATGGCCTGTCTTCTTCGTGTCACGATCCGATGGAGGATGGCACAACTTCTCCTAGCTTGATGGAGAAAGCTAGGTCAAGCCCTTCTTGAAGCTCAAAGATGAAGGAGGAGGCCGCGAGTAAGCTCTGGCTTGGATTTGGCGGTGAAAGCTTGTCGGAGCGCCTCCCTATGATGGAAGATGAAGGGGAATGGCGGAACCCTTCCTCGGAGACGAAAATGACGGAGAAATGTCGAGCGATCTGAATTATTCTGAATTAGGGCGAGACCTGCGATATTTATACAAAGCAGAATTGAACAATGCGCACGATCACGGGCGCACGACCAGTGGTCGTGCGCACTATGTCCAATGATCGTGCGCACTGCATGGCAGATTTGGAAGAAGAACTGGGATAACGCGCACGAGCAGTGGAGTACGACCACCGGTCGTGCGCACTAAGTTCAATGGTCGTGCGATTACCCCAGACAGGATTCCAGGAAAAGAGGAATCAATGCACATGATTAGTGGCGCACGACCTGTGGTCGTGCGCACTATGTCCAGTGGCCGTGCAATTACCCCAGGCAGATTTTGGAAATCAGGGTACATTGCGCACAATCATCGGCGCACAACCGGTGGTCGTGCACACTATATCCGATGATCGTGCGTAGTATTCATGCTTCAAAATGTCCCCGGAACACGCACACGACCCCTAAACCCAACACTGATATGTGCAGACATTCCAGGCAATCACAAAAGGGAGTACAAACATTAAAGGTACAAAAATACACAACCATGGGCCTAAGTGTGCACTTCCTATGGAAATAAAAATGAGATGAAATATATACGATAACGAACTAAAAGTGAATTGCAAACGCGTGAAAAGTAGCCCAGATGAGTCCGAAAATAGGTATAAAAAATGGACTCATCACACCCCCAAACATAACTGTTTGCCCGTCCCGTGCAAACTAAATCTAAGCAGATATGAAAAATAATTTAGCTAACAAGGAAATTATGATACGGAGTACCATGCGAAGTCGCATGCTCTCACGCGTAAAAATATAATAGAAGAAATTTCTAAGTATACAAAATAGTTTATACTTTTCACAATGCGTATCAACATTTTATTATTACTCAAAAATGGAATCACGGTGAATCATCCGGTCACGCGTAGGGAGAATGTAGACAAATCGCTAGGCGAGCATTGCCAAAGATTGGGGTTCGGGATAACCTCCAAAGGAATCCACCAATGTCGGTGACCATAGTCTTGCCCTTTCGCATTCTCTCCACGGCACTGCTTGGGTTCACACACGAATCAGTAGGACTTTAGGTGAAGAGATGGGGCTTGGATTACGGTGAGGTAAACAAAGATAAACAGGAAGGCTATGCACCAAACCCAAATGAGCTATCAAAGAAAGAATCCATCAGCTAACCAAAATATATGCGGGTACACCACACCCCCAGACATAACTTTTAACATATGGGTCTGTGCACCGCCTACTCCAAAAATACTCACATCTCAAATAGGATTTTCAATTTTACTTTTACATTTCAATTTTTCACAATTAACATCATTTTTTTCTAACTTTTCTTTTTTCTTTTTCAAATTACTTCTCTTTTAACAATTTATGCAAATATAAGCTTTGGAGCACATCCACATATTCACATGTAAAAGCACCACATCACATCCTAAAAAGAAAATGTAAAACTCTAAAGCTCAACTTGGGTGTGCGACTAGGATTGGCTATGAGGATTTGGTGAAATCATGGTGGAGCTGAATCAAAAGGAGGGGTAGGCACAATAGGGCTATCGAGGACAAGACGTTAGGAACAGTACAAAGCTCAACCGGGCCAAAATGATGGCCTACATCACGCTCTTGCGAGTGAACTAACCTATACCCATGCTTCAAGAATAGCTTGGGACAAGTTATTAGCCAACGAGAAAGACTATCCATCCTCCCGACTCGAGCAATACGAACCTAACGGCCGTCTACACACATCCCTAAGATACCGTCGGATTCACACTGGATTCACTATTTGTTGAGTAGAATAAAAAATATTTACGCAATTAGAAAAATATAAAACTAAAAGCATACAGAAAAATTAAATCTACTCTAATTTCTACATGAGATGAGAGCACTCGACTAGGAGCATAGCAGGGTCAACATTTTACCCCGTCTCACAATCCTATGCCAGCACAATAATTTTCCCAAATCATACAAAAGAAATGAGTTTAACTCGCAGCACGCAAAAATCTAAGCACGCGCTCATGTGGGTGCAGTGGTGTGTGATGCAATGATCTGATCATAATAAATCTATAAAAGCTTCTAGTATGCACAAGAAATGTGCGCGTGCAATAGGTAACAAATAATGGCTATCCCCCAGACTGAAACTAAGCAACACAGCATATGATGGAGAAATTAAAATCATAAAGAGCTAAGAGAAGAGGTTACCCAATGCTCAGCCAGTGAGCATACCAGAAGATGCGTGGAAACCTGAAGCAGGCCAACCATACGAAGAATCACAACCCCACCAACACGAAGTGGTCAAGAATACCTGCAGGGGTGAGCTCCGCAAAAACAACAAAAAAATATACAAAAAGAAATGCTAAAACTAAAATAGACATGAAAAATAAAAATGCAGGAAATATAAGATAACTACTGGGGTTATTGTCATCCCAGCACGACTTTTTAAATTCTATACAGTTCTAGCTAATTGGCCTATGAAAAGAAAAATGAATAGGTAACTGGCCTAATATGTGTTGCGGTAGTAAGTACCGATATGGAGATAGAGCAGTTACCCCTCCACCTAAATAGTAATACCTGCCCAACACAAGTAGAGGAAATAAGAAATAAGAAGAGGAGGAGCACTGGTCCTCGCTCCTCTTATCATAAAATAAATCCTTGTCTAGCAAGGTATCGTCTACAGGGAGACTGCAGGAGGAGAAAGCGATGGATGGAGCTTCCTCAATAGAGGAGGAATCAACCTCCTCATAAAAGAGGATGCTATCATCCATGACTCGAGCTGAAAGCTCCAAGTCCTCCTGAAGCACCTGCGAAGACTCAACCAGCACAGGCTCAGATACAGAAAGGGGATCAAGAAATAAAAGAGATGAAGAACTAAAATAATCAAAAAATGGGAGAGTGATCCCGGTATCACTCTCAGCGAGATCCAAGCAGAGATCATCGTCAGTATCATATGAGTCATACCGAGGGGAATCCGAGAACTCGAGGTCTGCGGTGGTAAGAGGGACCTCCTCATCCAATAAGGAGGTACAAACCTCTGCATCAGAAAGAGGATATTCCTCATCCCACCGGGGTGCGTAAAAGTGTTCCGAAGATCCACCATCTCCGTCGGAGATAATAGAGTCATCATCCCACTTCGGCATGACCTCGGGCATCGAATCATCCACAATCACGACATCATCAACCGACTCACAACAAAGAGGAATAGCATAATCCGTCAAAAATTGCAGAGGGGCAAGGTTGCTCTCAAAATCAAGCACTGAATGAGCAGGCTCTCTCGCACAATCATTCGCAGACGCCACCCCGTCGACAAGAACAATCTCTGCGTACCATATAGGAGAGTCCATGAGTTCCTGCTCCACTTTTTGTTGGCTAACACCAGAGTGATCGTCATCACTCAAGGGAAGCTCGTAAAAAGGGATCGAGGGACCCATGAAAGATCTGTATGTGGCTAGAGATTCTTCGGTAATCTCAACGGGTAAAGAACGAGCAAGGTGTGCTATGTCAGTGTATGGGTCAGACAACACCCTAGTAGGCCTGTCCATAATAGTCTTCTGCAAACGGGAGGTTGCTGTGCATATGCCCTCAGAGGGAGAAGACTTGAACAAATGAGGGCAATCCTTCAACATGTGGCACACACCTTGACATAGCAAACACCGAATACAATACTCGGCATTCAAAACAGCAATGGCGTCGATGGATCGACGCAAAGTGTCAAGTAGAGAGCACTCAGCATCAGAATACATCACGAATGAAAATATTTACCAAAAAGCGCTACACCTTAGAATAAAAATAACACAGATCTGCTGTCTAAACCAAAAATAAGAAAAGGGCAAAAAGAAATAAACCAAAGAAATGGTAAACAACTGAAATAACTAGAAAAGGAACAAAGAAAAATGAAATGAACAAATGGAAAAGGTCTTCTATCTCGTATCTCCCTCTCCAAAAACTCACCCGACTGTGTTCCCGGCAACGGCGCCAAAAACTTGATGCTAAAGATCACGGCAGTGAACCAGTCGCACAAGTAATATAAAATGGGCGAGTTTTCCTAAGTATCGATCACTCAAGGAACACTGTAAGGTGGAGTTAATTTCGAGGAGGACTTGAGATTGAAGTACTTAGGTCGGAGCTAACTTAGGGGGGTTTTGATATTTGCGGGAAAAAAAGTTAAAATCTAATAACTACTCCTATGCAACGCCGCTATGCGATGCTTCTCCAGGCGGGATGGAAGACTAGTCGGACTGCTATGCACCGAATCACTAGTCGGATGGGCGAGTAGGCTTGCGGATGAGGTGATGAGAATGGCAGAATGAGGGTCGTGAGAACCTCTTCGCTACGCATGCCACTAGTAATTGCTAGTGTGGCATGGGCGGATGGATGGTGGATGGACAAATAGGCGCACCTCAAGTAAATAACAAAAACATACAATCACATAGACATGATTACACATAAACATATATTACACAAAACATAACTTCATCAAATACAAAGAGTTCAACTAAACCATCAACAACAAGAGAAGAAAAGTGTGCAAAATCGACTGAACCCGAAGTCTTGCTGAGGATTCACGATTGGAATTGTCGGGTTGTCAATACGCGTCCAAGCTCGGTCCTCAACTGTGTCCGGCGTAGAGAAGGGCTATCACCACCTTCTAATGGCCTGCCTTCTTCGTGTCACGATTTGATGGAGGATGGCACAACTTCTCCTAGCTTGATGGAGAAAGCTAGGTCAAGCTCTTCTTGAAGCTCAAAGATGAAGGAGGAGGCCGAGATAAGCTCCGGCTTGGATTTGGCGATGAAAGCTTGCCCGGAGCACCTCCCTACGATGGAAGATGAAGGGGAATGGAGGAACCCTTCCTCGGAGACGAAAACGGCGGAGAAATGTCGAGCGATCCGAATTATTCTGAATTAGGGCGAGACCTGTGATATTTATACAAAGCAGAATTAAACAATGCGCACGATCACGGGCGCACGAACAGTGGTCGTCCTCACTATGTCCAGTGATCGTGTGCACTGTCATGGCAGATTAGGAAGAAGAACTAGGATAACGCGCACGAGCACTGGCGCACGACCACCGGTCGTGCGCACTAATTTCAATGGTCATGCGATTACCCCAGACAGGACTCCAGGAAAAGAGGAATCAATGCACATGTTCAGTGGCGCACGACCGGTGGTCATGCGCACTATGTCCAGTGGTCGTGCGATTACCCCAGGCAGATTTTGAAAATCAGGGTAGATTGCGCACGATCATCGGCGCACGGCCGGTGGTCATTCGCATTATATCTGATGATCGTGCGCAGTATTCCTGCTTCTAAATGTCCCCGGAACACGTACACGACCCCTAAACCCAACACTGATATGTGCAAATATTCCAGGAAATCACAAAAGGGAGTACAAACATTAAAAGTACAAAAATACACAACCACGGTGTCACAACCCGCATTTCCTCAACGAATACATCGTATCAGAGCAAGAGGAACTATGAGTTATGATGCCACGTCGTGCAAGGGATAACTGCACACGCTCAGGCAACCCTTGACGCTTACTTTATGAGTTGAAATCCAGCAGTTAAATGCGAGAAAACCTTTGAAGTTAATGGCCGTATCCCTCGGCCTTAGGCATCAAAACACATTTGTACGCGGCGGAAACACTTTGTTTATTTATGACGATCTCCTATATGCAGTCTATATTGATACTACTATAAGCAATCATCTTTGTTTACGTCATTTGGAAAATACGTGTTCGGTAACCAAAACATGTTATGCATGGATACAATAATAGTTTTGTTTAGCTTCAAAATACCTAATGCAACCTACCATAAATTATTCCCAAGAGCAAGAAGACATCATCTCATCCAAATGACTCACATTAGTAGTCTAGTATTCATATATCACAAGTAAAGAAAGCCACCAATGGGCGCCAACAAGCTGACACGAACCCATTGGGGCACATGTATGTCTGTACAACAAAGAAAAGAACTACCTCGCTAAGGAAGCTCGGCTAGCTCCAAATAAACTCGATCCAAGCACTAGCCGCTCAACCGACTACACCCTGCACCTGAGGCATTCAAGAAAGAACACCTCAGCAATCATCAAAGCTATACAATATAGTAGGAAATTCCGAAAATATGACGAAGGGGCTTACCCACCCCGTAGAAATGTTTCATGTAAGTAAAATGAGTGAACAAAACAGGTGGAAAACAAGTAATAAACACTGTCAATCCAAAGTGCCAAACGCACCAAGTGCGTACAATTTTTCATCAAGTCCTGCTCAACCCGCATGAGCAAAAAGGCAAAACACATGCTCATTCCAGCATCCTTAGTACAAGAAACCATTATATGAACGAAACATAAGCAGTGGTTACATGCGATTAAGCAAGGGTCTATTGGTGGCAGCCCTAAAGTGGAACGCACCAATAAAAGCCATCCCAAATCGGGGCAAAATGGTGCTCTACACCACAAATCCAAACCCGGTGGCCACAAAGGCTTAACCCACACCACTCCTTACCAAATCCTCACACAAACGCTCATGCCATGGTTCACATTTCGCCTCGCAAAACTCACCATAAACGAACCTAAGCTTAACACCACAAGCAAATATCACCATAACCCAAGTACACACGTTCCCTTCCTTCATCCTCACACATGACTACAAATTGCCAACGTTATGTCAAGATTAACGAAAATTACATGAATCACATGATTAGGACCAAGAAAGAATCACATGCTTTTGATATGAACAAGGAAGAATCACATGAAGAAGAAAGGCTATATGAACATGAATCAACTTAGCTACATGAATCACATGAACAAGATAAACTACATAAATCAACCTAGCATAGACTTGATAACTAAACAAGACTAAGCATGGAAAATCGAATTCATTCAGCATAGGGAAATTCAAGAGCATAATAAGGCTAGTGAGGAAGAACCCAAAACAAGAAGAACAATCTAGGAAAATGGAAAGAGAAAAACTAGCTATTTTGCACAATCAAAGAACAAGAAAGAAGATTGGCAAGGGTGAAGAACACCGCTTGCCTGCACCGAGACGATGTTGCGACGACTGCTCCTCTCTTTCCTTTCCTTGCTTTAGCCCTTGCTCCCTTGAGTTTCTTTTGGAACGAGGAAGAAGATGAAGAAGAAGGTAAAATGAGGAGGAGAAATCTCAGTTTCGGCCTTATTTCCTCCAGAACAGAGCTGGACCGTTAGATGCAGAATCAAGGAAATGAACGGCACAAAAAAACTGGAAAAAGTTGATTTTCGGCCCTGTCACGCCCTGTGTCACGCCCGTGACGCAGGGCGTGTACCTTAAGCGGCGCAGAAAGTCGGAAATCCAAGTTTATCCACACGGTACATGGCCGAGTACACGCCCGTGACGGGTCGCTCACGCCCGTGACCTAGGGCGTGTAGCCCGTGTCTCGACACCTCGTCGACACAAAGTGTCGACACTCGACACAGCTTGACACGCCCTGTGACATGTCCGTGTCACAGGCCGTGTCCCCTCTCTCGACACCCGACACTCGACACTCGACACTCGACACTCGACACTGCGGGACACGGCCCGTGACACGCCCGTGTCATGGGGTGTGTACCCCATTCGTCTTGCTCCACTCGACGCAAGAAAAATTCGTCGAGTCAAGGAGGTCACGCCCAGGTCACGCCCTGGGTCACGCCGGTGTCGGGGGGCGTGACACGCACAAAAACGACCATTTTTCCCTATTTTTGAAAAGTGTTTCTGTATCGCCCTAGACTATTTTTGCCTTAAGAACTTTTTACCCTTTTTTTCCTGTACCAGCAACTCATTTTGAGCAACATCACCCGGGCGCGAAAAAGTGCAAGCATTCCCTAAGAGGCCTCACCGAGTCCCCAATTTGGACTCTGGTTTGCTGGGGAATCGTGCAACTCGGCTACCAAAACAGCCACTCGCAAGCCCGCGGGAAAAACCATGCTCGAACAACGGTCAAAGCCAACGTAACGCCCATCATGCGTACGTAATCAAAATTCGGGGTGTTACACACGGGCCTAAGTGTGCACTTCCTATGGAAATAAAGATGTGATGAAATATATACAGTAACGAACTAAAAGTGAAGTGCAAACGCGTGAAAACTAACCCAGATGAGTCCAAAATTAGGTATAAAAAATGGACTCATCATGATACTGAAGAGGAATCTTCATCCTCCAGCTCTAGTGAAGAAGAAGAAGCAAAGGCAAGGGAAGTTTGCCTCATGGCTATCAATGCCTCTTGCAGCCCATCAAATGCTGAGGAATAATCAGAACAATCAGATAATGAAGTACTGAATCAGAAGCTGATCAGGTATTATCATCCTTTGATTTCAATTCTGATAGTTTTGAAACTGAATTTAAATCCATGTGTATAAATTTAATAAATTCTAAAAAGGAGATTAAAACACTTAAGGAAAAATTATCTGAACATGAAAACCTTGCTTCTGAAAACATTAAATTAAAAGATGAACTAACTTTATCTCAAGAACAAATAGTATCATTAAAATTTGAATTAGTTGAGGCTAGGAAACTTGAAGAATCCCTAAATGGGAGAAGCATCAAGTTGATGGACATTACAAGTACTGTTAATGCCAGGTTAAATGGCAAGCTGGGCTTAGGTGCTTCATCAAGCCAACCACCACTAATTCAGAAAAATATTCTGACAACTCCAATTAAATTTGTTTCTGAAAAAAGAAAATAGAAAATAGATAATAATAATGATAAACCAACTGAATTAAAACCAAAGAATAAGAAAAGGAAACGAAATAAGAAAAATCCTAACTACAACAATGTTCAATAGATTTTGTCGAACTCTGATCGACGAAATGTGTACAGTTCGTCGAACTCCAGTCGACGAACTCCGAACGAAAATTTCTATCATAATTATTCATTGAACTACGATCGACGAAACCAGTATGGTTCGTCGACCAGAGATCGACGATTTTGTGGCCCAGAGAATGGATATTCTCATTCTCTAAGTGAAGTTCGACTAACTCACCCCATTCGTCGAACTCAGGTCGACAAATTCACTTGAATTTGTCGAACGCCGTTCATTATTAGAGAAACTTTAATTCTTCTAAAACTTATAATCAACCAAGATCTTCTGTTAATCAATTAAACCAATGGATTATACCACCTAGAAGTTAATACCCTTTATGTTATAAATGTCAGCCTGAATATTCTTATATCTCTTATTTTAGTTATGTGAAGAAAGAAGGACCCAAGGTAACCCGGGTCAAGAATAGCAAATCTGTTTATTTGCAGGTGAAAGACTATCCAACCACAGAGAAACAGTAGTATCTGGATATTGGCTGCTCTAAACACATGACTGGGAACAAGGACACCCTAACTCACTACAAGTCAAAGTTAGGACCAAAAGTAATATTTGGTGACTCCAATTGTCGCCAGACTGAAGGTTATTAAAAGGTCCAGATTGGAGCTGTCACCTTCAGGAATGTAGCCTATGTAAGTGGACTGAAGCATAACCTTATCTCCATAAGTCAGTTATGTGATGAAAGGTTTCAGGTATCATTTACTAAAACTACTTGTATTATTACCTCTTTAAATAACCATGTAGTTTTGACTGGCACTAGAATAGGAAATATCTATGTAGTCAATTTTAAATATGCCAAAACTGAAATCTGCATGTTTAACTCAACTAGCAACAATAATAACCTTTGGCATAGGAGATTAGGTCACGTTAACTTGAAAAATAGTGCCAAACTCCATAGGGACAACCTTGTTAGACGATTGCCTTCTTGCCCCTACAAGAAGGAAATCTTTTGCAGGGCTTGTCAATTAGGCAAGCAAGTTAAAAATAGTTTTAAATCAGTAAATAAAAGTGACTCACCTAAAATACTGTACTTATTGTATATGGACCTTTTTGGCCCTATTGTTGTACAAAGTCTAGGAGGGAAATCTTATACTTTAGTGATTGCAGATGACTTCTCGAGATTCACTTGGGTATTCTTTCTAAGATCTAAGTCTGATAACTTCAAGGTTCTTACAGATTTTCTCAAGAACATACAGATCGAGTACTCTACTCCAGTTACATTGATCAGAAGTGATCATGGTATTGAGTTTGAGTCTCTTCTTATGCAAAAGTTCTGTGAGAAGAAAGTTATCAAGCACTACTTCTCAGCTCCTAAAACACCTCAACAAAATGGGGTTGTTGAAAGGAAGAATAGAACCTTAATTGAATGTGCAGGCATATTACTTGCAGATGCTCATTTGCCCCGATCCTTTTGGGCAGAGTCTGTGAGCACAACAAATTATGTACTGTACAGAAGTCTTATACATAAGCTTAAGAATAAGACTCCTTATGAGCTACTTAAAGGGAAGAAACCTAAAGTAGACTACTTTAAAATATTTGGTTGTTTATGCTATATTCACAACATTAATAAGAAACACATAAGAAAATTTGAAGTCAAGGATGAATTGGGAATTTTTCTTGGATATTCCCAAGTAAGCAAGGCTTATAGGGTGTAACGCCCCCGATTTTTCGATGATTTATTTGATTGGGCAATGTCAGATTGATGATGTCGTGGCATTAATTTTAATGTCGAGTGTTGGATTTGAGTAATTTTGGACTTGCTCGTCAAGTTTCGTCGCAACCCGAGCATTTTTGGAGTCTCGGCGTGCGATCGAAGTTTTGGGTTTTGTTTTTTTCGCCGCATACTTTGAAGGTTAATATCTCGAGAATGGCTCGTCGGATTCTGGTTTTGACTTCGCTGTTGTGTTCGTAGCATCAGTGTTTGCTTACGGCATGAGTTCCGTTTAATTCGGCGCATTTGAGCCTTTGTTTTGATCTCATATTTCCATGTTCAACTATCTGAACACGATAATTGCTATATTAATGACTGCTTGTTTTGATTCTCGGGAAGCCCTCCTATAGGTGTGGGATTTCGTCGAACCAACCTTATTGTGATTTCTCTGGGCGCTGTATCGAGGTCGACGATCGTCGAGCAGAGCTCGACGATTGTATTTTTCTCTAGGCGCTGTATCGAGGTCGACGATCGTCGAGCGGAGCTCAACGATTGTATTCTTTTCTGGGCGTTGTCTGGAGGTCGACGATCGTCAGCTCGACGATTGTCGTGCTGAGCTCGACGAAATGTCGAGCAGAGCTTGCTGTAGGTCTAGCGGATCTTCGTGTTGAGTTCGACGTTTTGTCCTGGCGTGTTGAGTTCGACAATCTTCGAATTGAGTTCGACGATCGGGCCCTGCGTGCTGCGTTCGACGATTTTCGAATTGGGTTCGACGACCAGGCCTTATGTTCGACGATTTTCGAACAGAATTCGTCGAGTGGAGTTTCTTTTTCCTTTTCTTCGATGAACGTCGAGCTGAGCTCAACCAAGAGTCGATCGGAGTTGTCTCCCTTTAGCACTCGAGTAAATTTTTCTTGCCTTATACTCGAGTAATCCTCTTGCAGTACTCGAGTAATTTCCTTATACTTGAGTAATCCTCTTACAGTACTCGTGTAATTGATTTATACTCGAGTAATCCTCTTGCAGTACTCGAGTAATTACCTTATACTCGAGTAATCATCTTGCAGTACTCGAGTAATTGCCTTATACTCGAGTAATCCTCTTGCAGTACTCGAGTAGTTGCCTTGTACTCGAGTAATCCATTCCTTCTGTCTCGGGAAAACTGGTTCAGCCGAACCCGGTCTATCTTGTTTGTTCTTCCTGTTATCACCTTAGTATAAATACCTTCTTCATCTTCTTCATCCTCTCTGATTCTTTTTCCTCCTGAACTAGAGCGGCGTGAGCGAGAAAGAGGTTGTCCGTCCTTATTTCTTCCGGTGGCCATCGACGGGGCTCCGGTGCCTCGTCATAGCGAGGTAGCTTGTTGTACTTTACTTCAGTGCTTTTGGTCTTGAGTTGGTACCCACTGATGACCTTTGTTTATTTTGGCTTATTACTTTTCCTGCCACCATTTGTATCTTCTTGCTGAGGTGTTCTGTCTTTGGAATGCCGCAAGTTCAGAGCAGTAGCAGTTAGCAGTGCTGGTTTTGGAGCTTTCTGGGCGGCAGTGTTGGCCGTGGTTGTTGCCTCGTCATAGCGAGGTGGCTTGTTGTTTGTTTAGTTTTTCTAGTTCAGACATACTTTTGTTCGTGCGTTCGTGTCAGTTTGTTGGCGCCCACTGAATTGTTAGTTGTTTGATACTTGCTAGCTGCTCATTTCTTTAAACATGGATGTGGATTACTTGTTCTCTGGGAGGATTTATGCTAGGAATGCATGTTAGGTTTTTTCAACTATAAAATCTACTACTATTACTTCATGCATTTCATAATTTGAAACTCTAACTTGTTATATTTAGCGACCGTAAAAGCTACCCTTAATACTATAATAAATTTAGAGTCTTGCATAGCATGAGTTGTCCTTTAGGGATGTTTTTACTCATGTAGGATGTCTGAGTTAATCTAATCAAGTATTTTTCCGCAACATATAATATGTTTTGATTCGTGAACTAGATGAGCCACTAAGCCGAGGGATACGGCTAACTATTGCACTTAACTGATTTTCCTTAAAATAACTTAAAAAGAACCTTTCTTCATGTTTAGTTTGGTGTCTGCCTGAGCGTCCGCAGTTATCCCTTGCTGACGTGGCATCATGACAAGCATTTTCCCTTACTCTAATAAGCTTTTTATATACGGTGAAAATGCGGGTTGTGACATAGGGTCTTTAATAAATCTTCCTTGAAAATTGAAGAATCTGTACATTTTTCTTTTGATGAAATTAACATATTTTACAAGGAGAAAGAAATTTCTACCAGTAACTCTTTGTAGGAACCATATTTATGTGAGAAGCTGAATGACTTAACCCTCACCAATGAGGCTGTTAGCCATCCTTCTCCACAAATTGCTAAAGACAATGAAGCTGAAGACAGTGAAGATGAAGACACTGAAAATAGTGAAGAACCTATTTTCACAAGCTTCAGTTGTTTATTTTCAAAAATAAAATCTGTTGGAACACCCTATTACTGATTTGGGCAAAGATCACTATGTCTCTTAGGAAACCTGTTTTGACCTCATTGTATAGATCCAAAGGTCAATTAGAATTGAGTCTAAGGGTTAGTGTTTAGGTTTGGAAGCTGCCCTCAAGACCAGGTTTTTCAGTTTTGGAGACCAAGTCATTTCGTCGAGCTCAGTACGACGAATCGTCGAACTCCATCCGACGATCGTTGAGCTCACTTCGACGGATCGTCGAACTCCATTCGACGATCTCTGAGCTCAACTTCAACGAGTCGTCGAACTCCATTCGACGATCTTCTAGCTCAGATCGACGATCTTGACTCCAGTTTGATTCTCTATCTCTGAGCTCAGTTCGACGATAGTTGAGCTCAGATCGACGATCTCTATTTCTGTCTAAGTCCAATCTCTGAGCTCAGTTCAATGATAGTGGAGCTCAGTTCGATGTTTTCTCTGAAGAGTTCAACATTTTTCAAGATTCAAAATTGGACAGCAGTGGAATTATTGTCAGCATTGAATTCAGAGATCTTGTAGCCGTTTTTCATTTAATCTGGAGCAAGTTTCAAGGAATTTTTAAGGAATGTTTTATTGGACTTTCCTCCAGAAGACAATTGCAATTAAGGAAGTCATTTATTGACAGGCTAACGGCTATCTTGGACAGAGGATCATTTCTATTCAGATCAAGAGAATAAAAGATCAGCTTTTTCATTTTTCTCAGAGTAAGACAAAAAAAAACAAGACACATATTCTGCCACAACAATTCTCTGTAACAACTCTTACAACATCAACAACAATTTTACAAGAGAAAGAAAGAGAGTTGCAGACATTCTCAGTCTCAAAGATTCATACAAGAACACATCACCAAAGGAGATCAACTAACTGAAATTTTCAGATCTCTCTTAATTCAAGTGTTCAAAGGCCATCATCATTCAAGACTCCAGACACCTCACATTTTAGTTGCTGCTGAAATCATCTTTTGCTGGAGATCAAATCATTTGAAGGCCTATCACCCTACTGCAAAGCTTCACTTCCTGAACAACTCAAGATCTCAGGGGGAGCTTTGACAACATCCACTATCTTCTCTCTGACTGTTGACAGAGAAGATCTTCTCATCCCTCACTCTATCTCTCTATGCTGTAAAGGGTTTTCCAAACTCCCTTCAAAAGTTTGTGTTTGGTTTCTGAGACCTTATCAAAACTCAGTGGTGTCAAGACACATGATCAAAAAATTTGGTTTGGTTTTTGAGCACCTTATCAAAAGCTCATTGATGCCCAGGACACCTGATCAACTCATCCTGCAGTGGATTCCTACCTAGGGTGGTAGAAGAGTGGATGTACCCAGGTTGATTGGGGAACCACTATAGCTCCTTGTGTCATCTGGTTGCATATCTTTCTTTTGTTTCTGGGTGTGGATTGTGATTGCTTTGTGATATATCTGTGATTGTTCTGTGTTTAGATTTACTTTATATTATTTGCTTCCCTGTTCACTTAGGAATACAATAACTGTTGTAAAACGTTTTTAGCAAGCACCATACTCTATTCACCCCCCTCTAGAGTATATCAGATCTAACTTGCACTTTCAATTGATATCAAAGCGAGGTTGGTTAAAAATACTACATCTGCCAGGTTGGTTAAAAATACCACACCTTGGTGGTTGCACAGGCTAACACCTGAACCCAAAGATCCCTATAGTTAGATCTGCTTGTTTTGATTTTGTTATTAGGATTATTCCTTCACAAAACATGCCCCAAAACAAAGATTATGCCAGCACCACACCTCCAATGTGCAATCTGTCTAAGTTTGTACTTTGGAAGGCAAGGATTAGACTGTACATGAATTCTATTGATGAGGACATTTTCAATTCTGTTTTGACAGTGTGTCCAAGACTTCCAAAGAGCACAAGTACAAATGCTGTTCCACCTCCATCAGGAACAGATGCAGAAATAAAGAAATGGAAAGTTGAAGATGCAAAAGCTATGAACATTCTTGCTCAGACTATGTCTGATGAGATATTCCAAAAGGTAGCTGAATGCAACTCAGCAAAGGACATCTGGGACAAGCTATCTGAAATAGTCTCAGGATTTGCTGATGAGAGAAAAGATAGAAGATCTCACCTCATAACTCAATATGAGAATTTCAAGAAAGGTGAAGCTGAGTCAGTAGCAGACATGTATAATAGACTCAGTCTGATAGTTAATGAACTGAAGACTTTGGATAAAGAGATCTCATTGACTGAGCTAAATGACAAAATCCTAATGTGCTTCCCAAGCACTTGGGACTCAAGCATCTGGCCAATCAAGGATGCCAGAAGTCTCAATGAGATCACAACAGAAGCTCTCTTGGGCAAGCTCAAGTCTTATGAGCTGCTCATCAAAAATAGAGAAGAAGAGCAAAAGGCTACCTCACCAGCCACAAGAAAGGAAAAGTCAATAGCTTTCAAAGCCACTGTAGATCAGCCTGAAGACAAGGTCACAGGTAATGATAAGCTGCTTAGTCTACCGGCCAAAAGATTTTACAACATGGCCAGAAAGGACTTCAGGAAAAGATCATACAAAGAGCATTACAAGCCAAGGTATGATAAATCAAATAACAAAGAGATTATATGTTTTGGTTGCAGGAAACCAGGCCACATTGTGTCTGACTGTCTAGAAAATAAAAACAAGGACAGAAAGGATAAGAGAGAAAGAAGAAAAGACAAGGACTTCAAGAAGAATAGCAATGGCAAACCCTCCTCCAGCAAGAACAAACACACAAGGAAGGGATTTGTTGCTGAAACTTGGAGTGAGACAGAAGAAGAATCTGAAACTTCTTCCAGCTCAAGTGATGATGAGGATGATGCTGAAGAGAAGGAATTCTGCATGATGGCTATCAATGCCTTACAACACAATTCTGATGCAGAAGAGTCAAAATCTGAATCAGAGACTCAACCTGAAGAGGACAAGGTAATAGACTCATTTGATTTTAATTCTGAGGACTTTAAGTATGAGTTTAAAGCACTATGTTTAGACTTATTAAAATCTGAGAAGGAAATCATTTGTCTTAGAAATCAATTGTCTGAACACAGTACCTTAAAATCAAAAATCCTCAAACTCTCTGAGGAGTTGGAGTGATGTAGGGAGCAAATAGCTTCACTGAAAAGTGAGCTATCAGAGGCCAAAAAGCCTGAATAATCCCTTAATGGGAGAAGTATCAAGCTAATGGACATCACAAGCACAGTGGAATCTAGATTCAATAGTACACTGGGCTTGGGTGCTTCATCTATCCAACCTATAGTACTAACAACCCCAATTAAATTTATCTCTGATAAAGGCAAGGGAGTTGTAGAGGTAGCTAGGAAAAATTATGACTTACCTAAGAAAACCAAGGTTCAACAGAAATCGTCGAACGGAGCTAGACGATCGCCGAATGGAGATCAACGATCTCAGCCAAAATCGTCGAACTCAGGTCGACGATCTCTAAACCCTAAACTCTGCCACAGTCGGTCGTCGAATGGAGCTCGACGATCTGACCCAAGATCGTCGAACTCAGCTCCACGATCGTCGAGCAGAGATCAGAGCTTTGAAAAACTTTTCAAGGGTAAATCAAAATCCAAACCTAGGGGTCCTTCATCCCAAAGCTTTAACCCTTATACTAAATGGATAATACCTCCAAGGAGATATCATCCTGAAGGTTATAAGAGTCAACTAGGGATGTCATTTATTTCTGAATTTAAAGGTTATCAACCTAGGACCAAGGTAAACTGGGTCAAAAACAAGTAAATTATTTTATGTGCAGGTGAAGACCTATCCAACATCAAACCTGCAATGGTATCTGGATAGTGGGTGCTCAAAGCACATGACAGGAAACAAGGACAACTTCACATCCTTTAAAGCCAAGCTTGGACCCAAAGTCATATTTGGTGATTCAAACTTTGGACTAACAAAAGGATATGGTGCAGTTCAGATTGGCACAGTCACATTCATGAAAGTAGCCTATGTGGAAGGACTGAAGCACAACCTGATCAGTATCAGTCAACTATAAGATGAAGGCTACCAGGTGACCTTCAGCAAATCCTTATGCAAGATCAAATCAGAGGACAACACAACTGTGTTGACAGGTAAAAGGAAAGGTAACATCTATTTAGTATACTTTCTTTCAACAGAAGTAGATATTTGCCTGTTTAATTCTATTTGTAGACCTAATGTTTTATGGCATAAGAGACTAGGGCATATAAACCTTAGAACCATTTCTAGGCTATCCAAGGACAACCTTGTTAGAGGACTACCTTCTGGCCCCTACAAGAAGGAAGGACTCTACAGGGCTTGTCAATTAGTCAAGCAAACCAAAAATAGTTCCAAGTCACTTAATAAGAGTGATTCACCTAGGATTTTGTATCTGTTACACATGGATCTTTTTGGACCCATTACAGTACAAAGCTTAGGAGGGAAATCTTAGACTTTAGTGGTTGTAGATGACTTCTCTAGATTCACATGGTTGTTCTTTCTGAGGAAGAAGTCTGATAACTTCAAGTGTTTGATAGAGTTTCTCAAATGCATACAGAGTGAGCTCAATACTCGCATTGCCCTGATCAGAAGTGATCATGGGAAAGAGTTTGATTCTCTTCTTATGCAAGAGTTCTATCAGAGTGAAGGGATCAGGCACACTTTCTCAGCTCCTAGAACTCCTCAACAAAATGGGTTAGCTGAAAGGAAAAATAGAACCCTTATTGAATCTGCCACTACATTGTTGTCAGTTACTCACCTTCCTTTATCTTTTTGGGCAGAGGCAGTGAACACCTCCAACTATGTGCTGAATAGAAGTTTAATACATAAACTGAAGGGCAAGACTCCCTATGAATTACTCAAAGGGAAGAAACATAAAGTAGACTTTTTTAGAATTTTTGGTTGTATCTGTTACATTCACAATAATGACAAGAAATACTTAGCAAAATTTCAAGCTAAAGCTGATGAAGGAGTGTTTCTGGGATACTCCATGATCAGTAAGGCTTATAGGGTATATAATAAATCAACTCATAAAATTGAAGAATCTGTTCATATATCTTTTGATGAAACTAACATTTCTTTCAAGGAGAAGAATACTTCTACTATAGAACCTTTACAGGTACACTCTCTTGCAGAAGACTTGGACAGGTTACAAATCATTCAAAAAGAGGAAAGCAGTGAAGATGAAGAAGACATTCAACATCTTGAAGAGAAACTTCTTGAAGAGCCAGTTGTTGTACCACCAGAGGAAACAACAACACAAGTTGGTGAACAATCAACACCCCATGTTGATTTAGTAACATCAAGAGACCATCCAATCTCCCAAGTGATTGGAGACATCTCAGCTGGTATGCAAACCAGAAATCAGGTCAACCAAAACCTGATGCACACTTGCTTCCTTTCTCAAATTGAACCTCAATCCATTCAAGATGTAGAGCAAGATCCACACTGGATCATTGTAATGCAAGAAGAGTTGCATCAATTTGAAAGGAACAAAGTTTGGGAACTATTACCAAGGCCTAAGGATCACTCCATTATTGGAACGAAGTGGGTGTTCAGAAATAAGTTGGATGATCAAGGAGTCATTGTAAGGAATAAGGCAAGACTATTTGCTCAAGGGTATTCTCAAGAAGAAGGGAAAGATTATGACCACACTTTTGCACCAGTTGCAAGGTTAGAGGCCATAAGAATCTTCTTAGCATATACAACGCACAAAGGTTTCGAAGTATACCAGATGGATGTAAAGAGTGCTTTTCTCAATGGAGATATCAAAGAAGAAGTCTATGTCAGACAACCCCCAGGTTTTATCTCTTCAACTCATCCTGATTATGTTTTCAAATTGCATAAAGCATTATATGGTCTAAAGTAAGATCCTAGGGCATGGTATGAGACCCTAGCATGCTTTCTTCTGAAAAATGAATTTATAAGAGGTAGAGTAGACCAAACTCTTTTTATTAGAACCCATAAGTCTCATACCCTACTAGTACAAATCTATGTAGATGATATTATCTTTGGTTCTACTGATTCAAATTTGTGCAGAAGGTTCTCCAATCTAATGCATTCTAAATTTGAAATGAGTAGCATGGGTGAGCTATCCTTCTTTCTAGGATTGCAAATCAAGCAACATGCTGAAGGCATATTTATTTCTCAAACCAAGTATGCAAAAGAATTGGTTAAGAAATTTGGTATGTCTGAAGCATCATGCATGAAAACACCTATGCCTACTAATGCTGTATTAGATGCTGATGAACATGGGAAACCTGTTGATCAGACAACATATAGAGCAATGATTGGCTCTTTATTGTACCTTACAGCTAGTAGACCTGACATAATGTTTGCTACATGCATATGTGCTAGATTTCAAGTGAGCCCTAGAGAGTCACACCTAACCTTAGTAAAAAATATTCTCAGGTATGTAAAAAGTTGTCCAAATCTAGGTCTCTGGTATCCAAAAGATTCATCATTTGACTTAACTGGATTTTCTGATGCTGACTATACTGGATGCAGAATTGATAGGAAAAGCACCAGTGGAACTTGTCAGTTTCTTGGTGACAGACTTGTCTCCTGGTTTTGTAAGAAACAAACATCTGTGTTAACTTCAACTGCTGAAGCTGAATATATGGCTGCAGGTAGTTGATGTTCACAAATCTTGTGGATTCAAAATCAGCTCCTAGACTATGGCTACAACTTAGAGAAGTCAAAAATATTTTGTGATAATACCAGTGCTATTTCTATAGCCCAAAATCCAGTCATCCATAGTAGGACAAAACACATAGAAATTAGGCATCACTTTCTAAGGGATAATGTTGAGAAAAATAAAATTGAACTTCAATATATCCCAACTGATTTGCAAAGGGGAGATATTTTCACCAAACCCTTGGATGAAAAGAAACACACCTTCTTCCTGAATCTATTAGGAATGTTAGATGGAGGAAGTCTAAAAAAAGATCCAAGATTTTAAAACTCTAAAAATTGACCAAGACTAGGCAAACCTCTTGATTTTTCTAGTGTATAGAGTGTTTCTGGTCTCTGAACTGCACTCGACGATTCTCTCCAAGATCGTCGAACCGAGATCAATGCTTTCCGCAATCGTCGACCAGAGTTTAGCGCTTCTCAGATAGTGCTAAACTCTCTCTCCAGGTCAGCGATCGTCAAACGCAGCTCGACGATTTTGTTTTCTGAACTATCGTCGAACGGAGCTCAATGCTCTCCAATATCGTCGAACGGAGATCGACGCTATTGATGACCTTTCAGTTTCCCTTAGAAGCCCAGATCGTCGAACTTAGTTCAACGATCTTTCCTTTTCTGCGTCGAACACTAATATAAAATTCATTTTTCGGTTGTCGTTCTCCCTTTGCGCTTTCATTCTCTCTGCAAAGTTTCTCTTTCCCTCCAAACTTCTCTACACTTGTTCGTTTAGTTGTTCATTTTTGCAGGAATCAATGGTCGTCTCAGTCGCCATCTTGGCCGCAATGAAATTTGATGCAGGATTTGACATCGACATGGATTCGTTCAACAACAGTGATCAAATCTTCCAGGACATTCTGAACCTTTTCAAAGAACAACAGCTAGCTACAATCATGACTACCAGGATCAAATTACCTGCAGATGAGATCAAGCAATGGGTATATACTGCCCATAATCAGGATCAGAATACAGTGGTTGGCACAATCTCAGTAACCCAGGTATTTCTAACACCTGCTGCCCTGATAGAGATTTTTCAATTGAAATCTGGAGAAGAGTCTGTTGAACTTTCTGGAGAGGAATTTTCTGCTATGCTGGAAAGAATGGGACATTCAGATGAAAACCCTACCAAGCTGCTGAAGAAAAATCTATCTGTGGAGTACAGATTCCTAGCTGATGTTGTTGGGAAGGTACTGTTGGCCAAGCACTAAGCTCATGATACCATCTCCAGGTATCAGCTCTGCTTGATGGGTGCTCTTGTGAATAAGAAACAATTGAACTGGGGAGAAGTCTTCTTTGATTTGATCAAGAAGAAAATCAACAAAAACTTTGTTAATTTTGGGAGAATATTAGGGTTGTTTCTTCAGAACAGATGCCCTGCTCTGCTAGTTTCAAATGGGATGCACATCAATGCCTCCAAGAGGCTCTCCTGTGCCCTGTTTGGAAAATGGGACAGGCAAACAGTGAAGCCCAGCAGGCCCTCTGCATCTACTACTTCAGGCACAAGGACTGCTGCAGTCACTTCCCCTCAAGTTTCTGCCACTGCAGAAGACTTGCTTGTTTCTTCTCCGCCTCCTCCACCTCTTGTTGCATCTACAACATCCACCATTATTATTTCCACCCTATCTCCAACTTCACTTCCCTTTCCTACTTCAATGACATCTCCAATTCCTCCAATAATAGAAGAAATCTTCCACCCTCTACATCAATACCCACATCTAGATATTGACACATCCTCTCACATTCCATCTTTCAATCTTATAGATGATTCCTTTATGGATGATTCTCCCTCATCCCCTACTGAGCCACCATCCTCATCCACCTCATACCAACAACTTCTTCAAGACATTGTTGCTCAACATTCCTTTACACCCTCTATTTCCATTCCATTATCTTCCATTTCCACAATTCCCATATCTCAACCTTCATTTCCACCATCCACAAGTTCTCCACCAACATCTCCTGTTACTCCACCTTCAATCCCTACCTCTGCTCAAGTCCCTCTTGAGTATGTAGATCTTCCAGCTCTAGCAGACAGGCTTTATGAGCTGATAGCTCCCAGGCTATCACTCTTGATGGAGACCTCCTTGGCTCCTCTTCTAAAAATAGTCCAAGAACTGTCTGCCAGGCTCTCCTCTCTCCTTCCTCCTCATGCAATCCCTTCATCTTGGTGTCTTGATTCTGTCCTGACTGAATCTAGGTAGGGGGAGATGCCTCATGAAGTGGATAGATTGCCTGCCTGCTGCTGCTGTTGTTACTTCAGTAAAATCTCAAGCTCCAGTACCTGCAGTTGCAGTTATCACAGTGGACCTCAGGTCACTGTTATCACTTTTTGATTCTATTTATTTCAACTACCTGCCAGACCAGTAATCTGAAGATCTGTGTAAGGCCATTGTGCCCATCTCCAGCTGTGATACCAGCTTAATAAGCTCCTATATAAATTCCCTATATACTGCTGAGCCTTCTGTTTCTGTTGATCTTACTGCTGCTGCTCCTACTGATAATGTTGTTGTTTCTGATAGTTCTGATGTTGCTGATGTTTCAGTATCTGAGGACATGCATATGACAGAGGCACCTATCCCTGAGCCTGCTGTTACTGCTGCTGTACCTTCTATTTTTGAAAGTGTTGTTGATGCAAGTACTGTATCTAAATCTGATGTTTTATCTGAATCTGCTATTATAACTTCTTTTGCCAGTATTGCTACTTTTACTCCTCTTCCTGCTGTTGCTGCTGCTACTATTGCTGGTTCTGCTGTTTCTTCTGCTTAATCACAACAACAATTAGATTATCTCAAAAGGATTCATGCATTATATGATGATCTGAAAGTGCAGCTTGATCTGATATACTCTAGAGGGGGGGTGAATAGAGTATATGGTGCTTGAAAACTTTTTACAATAATTGTTGTAATCAGAGTGAACAGGGAAGCAAATATTAAATCTAATCACAAAGTAACCTACAAAGGAAATTAATCACAGAACAATCACAGCCAGAAACAAAAGATAAAGACAAGCAAGCCAGAAGACACAAGGAGCTATAGTGGTTCTCCTAAACTTGGGTACATCCACTCTTCTACCACCCTAGGTAGGAATCCACTGCAGGATGAGTTGATCAGGTGTCCTGGGCACCAATGAGCTTTTGATAAGGTGCTCAAAAACCAAATCAGATTTTTTGATCAGGTGTCTTGCCACCAATGAGCTTTTGACAAGGTGCTCAAAAACCAAGCTCAAACTTTTGAAGGGAGTTTGAAAAACCCTTTACAGAGATGGGGATGAGAGAGTTATGGGAGTCTTCTCTTTCTCAAATCAGCTGAGAAGACTATGTGGATTTGATTTTGTCAAAGCTCCCCCTGAGTCCTTCAGATGTTCAGGAAATGAAGCTTTGCTGTAGGGTGATAGGCCTTCAGAAGTTGATCTCCAGCAAATGATGATTTCAACAACAGCTGAAATGTTAGGTGTCTGGAGTCTTGAAAGATGTTGGCCTTGAACACTTGAATCACAAGAGATTAGAAGATTTCAGAAGGTTTGATCTCCTTGGATGTGTGTTCTTGAAAGAATTCTTTGAGACATAGAATATTTTGTACTTGTTCTTCTTGTATGTGTTGTCTATTCTGGTCTGTGTTCTGAGTGATAGAGAGATTCAAAAAATCTTATATTTTATTCTCTAGTACTGAATAGAAAATCATCCTCTATCAAGAATAGCCGTTGGTCTGTCATTAATTGCATCCTTAATTGCAAATGTCTTCTGGAGGAAAGTCCAAAGAAACATTCCCTGATAATCCCTTGAAACTTGGTCAAGAATAAATGAAAACGGCTAGAAAATCTTCTGAATTAATTGTTGAATAACTTCTTAACTGTTCTGAATTTGAATCTTGAAAAATCCTTTAACTCATCAGAAAAACTTCGAACTGAGCTCTGCTATCGTCGAACTGAGCTCAGCGATTTGGACTTATACAGCAACAGAGATCGTCGATCTGAGCTCAAAGATCATCGAACTGAGCTCAGAGATAGAGAATCAATGCTAAGTCAAGATCGTCGAACTGAGCTCGAAGATCGTCGAATGGAGTTCGATGATTTGTTGAAGTTGAGCTCAGCGATCGTCGAATGGAGTTCGACGATCTATCAAAGTTGAGCTAGATGATTGTCGACTGGAGTTCGATGATTCGTCGTGCTAAGCTCGACAATATGACTTAGTCTCCAAACTGAAAATCCTTGGTCTTGAGGGCAACTTCCAAACCTAGACTTCTAACCCTTAGACTCAATTCTAATTGACCTTTAGAGCTATACAGGAGGTCAAAAACAGGTTTCCTAAAGACATAGTGATCCTGACCCAAATTAGTAATAAGGTGTTCCAACAATCTCCCCCTATTTGGGTTAGGATTACTATTTATAGAACTTGGAAAAATTAAATAACAACATACACAGCAACAAAACAGAAAAGCAATAAGCATGACATGGCAGAACCACAGATATATATCATCCCAGACAAAAATCAGAAGACAAAATGATTGTCACCTTATATAGTTATTCTTTCTCCTTGCTCTTTATAAGTTTGATTTCTCTATTTGGGTTGAGAGCTTCTTTTTTGGATCTTGTATCATTTGCTGCACCTAAAGAGGTTTGTTGTTTGGGTCTTGGAACTACAGCTTCAGGATGCAGCTCCATATATCTATCAGAATCAAAGAATTTGCTTGAAGCATATCTTTCCAATTCTTTCTTTCTCTATTCAGACAATGTAGTGATGTTGGAGGAGTCTCTGCATTGCTTTTTAGCTTTCTTAATTTGGTCCAGTGCTGCAAGCTCTTTCATCGTGGCAGTCCAAGCAGTTGGATTATTTTCAGGATCTTCAAAGGGCACTGGTG
The DNA here is from genome assembly GCA_039583875.1 of Platanthera guangdongensis. NCBI lineage: Eukaryota > Viridiplantae > Streptophyta > Magnoliopsida > Asparagales > Orchidaceae > Platanthera > Platanthera guangdongensis. Next base: position 186,690,491 of record CM077158.1, on the reverse strand, counting down.
GCTCATATCTATTTGATGGATTATCCTGAGGAGGTCTGCATGAAACTACTTCCTTTAGTTTATAGGGAAAAGGACCTGAGGTTGTGTCTGATGAGGTTTTTCCTTCGCTGGAGTAGGGATGTTGCCTTGAATAACCTTTTGAATAAACCTGGACTTCCCTTTGATTTCCTCTATTGTTTCCTCTTCTAGATTGAGAACCCCTGGACTGGCTTCCCCTATGATAAGATCTAGCATAAGGCTGATAGGGGGTTTGGCTTTTAGCATGAGGTTGAGCAGTTGAGCTTCCACCTGCACCTGCATCAGGAGGAGGTGGTGGAGGAGGATGAGAATGGTGAAACTGGGAAGATCCTTTTTCATACTTCCTCTTTTTCTTCATGGCTTTGAGTTGGTTCTTTGAATACTGCATCCAGTGCTCAGTTATGGGGCAGTCATGAATAATGTAATATGGAGTATCATTATTGTCCTTGACTTTGGCTGGAGGTACTCTTTTCATGGATTTGCTCCTTGCCTTTCTCTTCCTGGCAATAGTGGCAGAGGAGTCATCAGAATCTGTCCTGAATTCATCACTTTCAGAACTTTGCTCATCATAAAGAGCATCAATCTTTTTCATCAAGTCTTTCTGTAGTTGAGTTGAAGCAGATGTAGCAGCAGTGGTTGGAGCAGCAGATACAGCACCTGTAGCAATTGAAGTTGAAGCAGTAGCAGTAGCAATAGACACAGAGGTTGTAGCAGAAATAACAACAGACACAGAAATTTCTGGAGCAGCACTCTTAGAAGGTATAACAGCAGTAATAACAGTAGTAGTTGGGGCAGCAACAGTTTCAGATGAAACACTTTCAGATACAATAATATTAGCAACATCAGGAATATCATCTGCAAGCACAGAAGGCTCAAAATCATGTGCCTCTATCATATGGATATCATCAGAAACTGGAACAACAGTAGCATCATTATTGACAACAGTAGCAGGAACAGCAACCATATTCTCATCAGGAGTAACAGCAGCATATACTGAATTGACAAAAGAAGTTATAATGCTGGTATCACAACATGAGAAGGGCACAAGGGCCTTGGAGAGATCCTCTGGGAGCTGGACAGCAACTCTCCCTGGAAGACAACTGAAGTAAGCTGAATCAAATGCTGAAAGCAGAGACCTGAGGTCTATTGAGAATACTGCAACTGGAGGTGGAACTGGAGCTTGAGGAAGAACAGCAGCAGCAACAACAATAACTGAAGAAACAGCAGGCAAGCTCACTTCATAGGGCATCTCCCCCTGCCTAGATTCAGATAAAGCTGGATCAAGGCACACTGATGAAGGGATTGCCTGAGGGAATAAGGAGGAGAGCCTGGCAGAAAGAGCTGCCACTAACCGGAGTAATGGAGCCAAGGAGGTCTCCAGCTTAAGAGATAGTCTGGGGTCTAGCAATTCATATATCCTGTCAGCTAGGACTGGAAGATCTACTTGCTTAACAGGGATGTGAGCAGAGGTAGAGGATGAAGGTGGAGCTACTGGTGATGTTGGTGGAGAGCTGGTGGATGGTAGGAGTGATGGTTGAGGTGTGGGTATAGTGGAGATGGAGGACAGTGGAATTGAGAGAGAGGGTGTGAAGGTGGGTTGATCAAGAATTGTCTACAGAAGTTGTTGGTAAGATGTTGATGAGGAGGGTAGCTCGGGAGGAGAGGAGGGTGAGTCATCCATGAAGGAATAATTAATAAGATTGAAGGATGGAATGGATGGTGATGTGGCAATGTCTGGTTGAGAGTAGGAATATAATGGATGGAATAGTTCTTCTGATGTTGGTAGAGTTGGAATTGGAGATGGTATTGATGTTGGAGAAGGGCTGGAGATGATGATAGTGGATGGAGTTTGAATGGTGGATGGAACTGGAGAAGATGGAATTGGAAGAGGAGGAGAGGCAGCAGCAGGCAAGTCATCTGCAGGGGCAGAGACCTGAGGGGAAATGACTATTACTGTCCTGGTGCCTGAAGGTGTGCTTGCAGAAGGCCTGCTGGGCTTGATGATCTGCCTGTCCCATTTACCAAATAGGGCACAGGACAATCTCTTTGAAGCATTGATGTGTATCCCAGATGATACAAGCAGATAAGGGCATCTGTTCTGCAGAAAGAGGCCTAGAATCCTCCCAAAATTCACAAAATTATTATTAATTTTCTTTTTAATCAAATCAAAGAAAACCTCTCCCCAGTTCAAATTCTTCTTGTCCACTATGGCTCCCATTAAGCATAGCTGATACCTAGAAATAGTATCATATGCTGAGTGCTTAGCCAACAGAACCTTCCCAACTACATCAGCCAAGAATCTATACTCCACAGACAGGTTCTTCTTCAGCAACTTGCTAGGGTTAGCTTCAGAGTGACCCATTCTTGCAAGTAGATCAGCAAATTCCTCTCTAGACAAATCATTAGAATCTCCACCAGAGCTTAACTCAAAAACTTCTATCAGAATTGCTGGGGTTAAGGGTACCTGGGTGCCAGAAATATATCTAACTATGGTGTTTTGATCCTGGTTGTGGGCAGTGTAGACCCACTCCTTAATTTCATCAGCAGCAAGTTTAATCCTGGTGGTCATGATTGTAGCAAGTTTCTGCTCCTTGAACAACTCCAAAATGTCCTGGAAAACTTGATCTGTTGTGCTGAAGGACTCCATGTCAATGTCAAAGCCAGCATCAAATTTCATTGCAGCAAGAACAGCAACAGAAATGGCCATGGTTACTTACAAAGAGCAACAAACAAAACGACCAAGTGCAGAAATGTTTGGAGGGAAAGAGATTTTTTGCAGAGAAATCGAAAGCGCAAAAGGAGAACGACGGCGAAAAATGAATTTTATATTAGTGTTCGACGCAGAAAAGGAAAGATCGTTGAACTCAGTTCGACGATCGGGGCTACTAAAGGAATCTGAAGAGTCTTCAATATCGTCGATCTCCATTCGACGATATTGGAGAGCGTCGAGCTCTGTTCGACGATCGTTCAGAGAACAAAATCGTCGAGCGCCGTTCGACGATCATTGACCGGAAGAGATAGTTCAGACTATCTGAGAAACGCTGAACTCAGGTCGACGATTCCGAAAATCGTCGATCTCCATTCGACGATCTGGGGGAAAATCGTCGAGCGTTGTTCAGAGACTAGAAAAAACACTCTAGACACTAAGAAAAATCAAGATGTTTGCCTAGTCTTGGTCAATATTTAAACTTTTAAAATCTTGGATATTATTTTAGACTTCCTCCATCTAACATTCCTAACTGATTTAGGAAGAGGGTATGTTTCTTTTCATCCAAGGGCTTGGTGAAAATATATCCGCTTTGTAAATCAGTTGGGATATATTGCAGTTCAATTTTATTCTTCTCAACATTATCCCTTAAGAAGTGATGCCTAATCTCTATGTGTTTTGTCCTACTATGGAGGACTGGATTTTGAGCTATAGAAATAGCACTGGTGTTATCACAAAAGATTTTAGACTTCTCTAAGTTGTAGCCATAGTCTAGGAGTTGGTTTTGAATCCACAAGATTTGTGAACAACAACTGTCTGCAGCCATATATTCAGCTTTAGCAGTTGAAGTTGACACATAAGTTTGTTTCTTGCAAAACCAAGAGACAAGTCTGTCACCAAGGAACTGACAAGTTCCACTGGTGCTTTTCCTGTCAATTCTGCATCCAGCATAATCAGCATCAGAAAATCCAGTTAAATCAAATGCTAAATCTTTTGGATACCAGAGACCTAGATTTGGACAACTTTTAACATACCTGAGAATCCTCTTTACTAATGTTAGGTGTGACTCTCTAGGGCTTACTTGGAACCTAGCACATATACATGTAGCAAACATTATATCTGGTCTACTAGCTGTAAGGTACAGTAAAGAGCCAATCCTTGCTCTATATGTTGTCTGATCAACAGGTTTCCCATGTTCATCAGCATCCAATACAGCATTAGTAGGCATAGGTGTTTTTATGCAAGATGCTTCAGACATACCAAATTTCTTAACCAATTCATTTGCATACTTGGTTTGAGAAATAAAGATGCCTTCAGCATGTTGCTTGACTTGCAATCCTAGGAAGAAGGATAACTCACCCATGCTACTCATTTCAAATTTAGAATGCATTAGGTTGGAAAACCTTCTGCACAATTTTGAATCAGTAGAACCAAAAATAATATCATCTAGATAAATCTGTACTAGTAGGGTATGGGACCTATGAGTTCTAATGAAAAGAGTTTGGTCTACTATACCCCTTATAAATCCATTTTCCAAAAGGAAGCATGCTAGGGTCTCATACCATGCTCTAGGAGCTTGCTTGAGACCATATAATGCTTTGTTCAACCTAAAGACATAATCAGGATAAGTTGGAGAGATAAAACCTGGAGGTTGTCTAACATATACTTCTTCTTTGATGTCTCCATTTAGAAATGCACTTTTGACATCCATCTGATATACCTTGAAGCCTTTATGTGCTGCATAAGCTAAAAATATTCTGATGGCTTCCAATCTTGCAACTGGTGCAAAAGTCTGGTCATAGTCTATGCCTTCTTCTTGAGAGTATCCTTGTGCAACTAGCCTTGCCTTGTTCCTTACAATTACTCCTTGATCATCCAGTTTGTTTCTGAACACCCACTTTGTTCCAACAATGGAGTGATCCTTAGGCTTTGGCACTAGTTCCCACACTTTGTTCCTTTCAAATTGATGCAACTCTTCTTGCATTGCAAAGATCCAATGTGGATCTTGCTCTGCATCTTGAATGGACTGAGGTTCAATTTGAGATAGGAAGCAAGTGTGCAACAGGTTTTGGTTGACCTGATTTCTGGTTTGCACACCAGCTGAGATGTCTCCAATTATTTGGGAAATTGGATGGTCTCTTGATGTTACTAAATCAACAGGGGGTGTTGATTGTTCACCAACCTGTGTTGTTGTTTCCTCTTGTGGTACAACAACTGGCTCTTCAAGTTGTTCCTATTCAATGTGTTGAATACTTTCTTCATCTTCACTACTTTCCTCTTTTTGAGTAACCTGTAACTTGTTCAAGTCTTCAACAAGAGAATGTTCCTGCAAAGGTTCTATGGTAGAAGTGATCTTCTCCTTGAAAGACATGTTAGATTCATCAAATGATATATGAACAGATTCCTCAATTTTTAGAGATGATTTATTATAAACCCTATAATCCTTACTGATCATGGAGTATCCCAGAAACACTCCTTCATCAGCTTTACCTTGAAATTTTGTTAAATATTTCTTGTCATTATTATGTATATACCAAATGCAGCCAAAAACCCTAAAATAATCAACTTTAGGTTTCTTCCCTTTGAGTAATTCATAGGGAGTCTTACCCTTTAGTTTATGTATCAAACTTCTATTCAACACATAGTTGGAGGTGTTCACTGCCTCTGCCCAAAAGGTTAGAGGAAGGTGAGCATCTGACAACAATGTAGTGGCAGATTCAATAAGGGTTCTATTTTTCCTTTCAGCTACCCCATTTTGTTGAGGAGTTCTAGGAGCTGAGAAAGTATGCATGATCCCTTCACTCTGACAGAACTCTTGCATAAGAAGAGAATCAAACTCTATCCCATGATCACTTCTGATCAGGGCAATGTGAGTATTGAACTTAATCTGTATACATTTGAGAAACTCTGTCAAACACTTAAAGTTATCAGACTTCTTCCTCAGAAAAAACACCCAAGTGAATCTAGAGAAGTCATCTACAACTAATAAAGTGTAAGATTTCCCTCCTAGGCTTTGTACTGTGATGGGTCCAAAAAGATCCATGTATAATAGATACAATATCCTAGTTGAATCACTCTTATTAAGTGACTTAAAACTATTTTTAGTTTGCTTGCCTAATTGACAAGCCCTGCAGAGTCCTTCCTTCTTGTAGGGGCCAGAAGGTAGTCCTCTAATAAGGTTGTCCTTGGATAGCCTAGCAATAGTTCTAAGGTTTAAGTGTCCTAGTCTCTTATGCCATAAAATATTAGGTCTACAGACAGAATTGAACAGACAAATATCTACATCTGTTGAAAGAAAATCTACTAGATAGATATTACCTTTCCTTTTACCTGTCAACATAATTTTGTTGTCCTCTGACTTGATCTTGCATAATGCTTTGCTGAAGGTCACCTGGTAGCCTTCATCACATAGTTGACTGATTCTTATCAAATTATGCTTCAGTCCTTCCACATAAGCTACCTTCTTTGATGTTACTGATCCAATCTGGACTGCACCATATCCTTTAGTTTGTCTAAAGTTTGAATCACCAAAGATAACTTTGGGTCCAAGCTTGGCTTTAAAGGATGTGAGGTTGTCCTTATTTCCTATCATGTGCTTAGAGCACCCACTATCCAAGTACCATTGTTGGTTTGATGTTGGATAGGTTTTCACCTTCACATAAAATAATTCATTTGTTTTTGACCCAGTTTACCTTGGGCCTAGGTTGATAACCTTTAAACTCTGAAATAAAAGACATCCCAGGTTGACTCTTATAACCTTCAGGATGATATCTCCTTGGAGGTATAATCCATTCAGTATAAGGGTTAAAGATTTGGGATGAAGGACCCCTAGAATTGGATTTTGATTTGCCCTTGAAAGAGTTTCCAGAGCTCTGATCTCTGTTCGACGATCGTGGAACTGCGTTCGACGATCGTGGGTGAGATCGTCGAGCTTCGTTCGACGGTCGACTATGGCAGAGTTCAGGAACTTGAGATCGTCGACCTGAGTTCGATGATTTCGCCTGAGATCGACGATCTGCGTTCGGCTATCGTCGAGCTCCGTTCGACGATTTCTGCTGGGACTTAGTTTTCTTAGGCAGATCAGAATTTTTACTAGCTACCTCTACAACTCCCTTTCCTTTATCAGAAATGAACTTGATTGGAGTTGTTAGAACTATGGGTTGGGTGGATGAAGCACCCAAGCCCAGTGTACTATTAAATCTGGAGTTCACTGTGCTTGTGATGTCCATCAGCTTGATACTTCTCCCATTAAGGGATTCTTCAAGCTTCTTGGCCTCAGATAGCTCACCTTTCAGTGAAGTTATTTGCTCCCTACAACACTCCAACTCCTGAGTGAGTTTGAGGTTTTCTGACTTTAAGGTATTATGTTCAGATAAATGATTTCTGAGAGAGATAATTTCTTTCTCAGATTTTAGCAGGTCTAAACATAATGCTTTAAACTCAGATTTAGAGTCCTCTGAATTGAAATCAAATGAACTAATTACCTGGTATTCTTCAAGTTGAGTCTCTGAATCAGACTCTGAGTCTTATTCATCTGAATTATGTTGTGAGGCATTGATTGCCATCATGCAGAAATCCTTCTCTTCTGCATCATCTTCATCATCACTGGAGCTGGATGAAGCTTCTGACTCCTCTTCAGTCTCACTCTAGGATTCAGCAACAAACCCCTTTCTTGTGTGTTTATTCTTGCTTGTGGAGGGTTTGCCATTGTTACTTTTCTTGAAGTTCTTTTCTCTTCTTCTTTCTTTCTTGTCCCTTCTGTCCTTGTTTTTGTTCTCTGGACAGTCAGGTACAATGTGCCCTGGTTTCCTGCAACCAAAGCAGACAATTTCCTTATTGTTGATTTACTTATCATACCTTGGCTTATCATGCTCCTTGTATAATCTCTTTCTGAAGTCCTTTCTGGCCATCTTGTAGAATCTTTTAGCCAACAGACTGAGCAGTTCATCATTGCCTGTGACTTTATCTTCAGGCTGATCTTCAGCTGCTTTAAAGGCTATTGTCTTCTCTTTTATTGTGGCTGCTGAAGCAGCTTCTGTTCTTCTGCTCTGTTCTTAATGAGCAGCTCATAAGATTTGAGCTTGCCCAAAAGAGCTTCTGTGGTGATCTCATTCAAACTTCTGGCATCCTTGATTGGCCAAATTCTTGAATCCCAAGTGCTAGGGAAGCACATTAGAATTTTGTCATTAAGTTCAGTTAGTGAGATCTCTTTATCCAAAGTCCTGAGTTTACTGACTATCAGACTAAGTCTATTGTACATATCTCCAACTGATTCAGCTTCTCCCTTCTTGAAATTCTCATATTGAGATATGAGGTGGGATCTCCTGTCCTTTCTCTCATCAGCTGAGCCTGAGACTATTTCAGAGAGTTGATCCCAGATTTCCTTTGCTGAATTACATTCAGCCACCTTTTGAAAGATGTCATCAGACATAGTCTGGGCTAAGATGTTCATAGCCTTGGCATCAGCTACCTTCCACTTCTTGATATCAGCATCTGTTCCTGATGGAGGTGGAACATCTTTTGTACTTGAGTTCTCTGGAGGTCTTGGACAGACTGTCAAAACAGAATTAAAAATATCCTCATCAATAGAATTCATATATAATCTAATCCTTGCTTTCTAAACTGCAAACTTAGATAAGTTGCACACTGGAGGTCTGGTGCTAGCATAATCTTTGTTTTGGGCCATGATTTGTGAAAACAAAATCTAATAATAAACTCAAAAGAAAACAGATCTAACTAGGAATCTTTGGATTCAGGTGTTAGCCTGTGCAACCACCAAGATGTGGTATGTTTAACCAACCTGCCTCTGATACCAATTGAAAGTGCAGCTAGATCTAATATACTCTAGAGGGGGGTGGGTGAATAGAGTATATGGTGCTTGAAAACTTTTTACAACAATTGTTGTAATCTGAGTGAACAGGGAAGCAAATATTAAATCTAACCACAGAGTAACCTACAAAGGAAATTAATGACAGAACAATCATAGACAGAAACAAAAGGTAAAGACAAGCAAGCCAGAAGACACAAGAAGCTATAGTGGTTCCCCTAAACTTGGGTACATCCACTCTTCTACCACCCTAGGTAGGAATCCACTGCAGGATGAGTTGATCAGGTGTCCTGGGCACCAATGAGCTTTTGATAAGGTGCTCAAAAACCAAATCAGATTTTTTGATCAGGTGTCTTGCCACCAATGAGCTTTTGACAAGGTGCTCAAAAACCAAGCTCAAACTTTTAAAGGGAGTTTGAAAAACCCTTTACAGAGATGGGGATGGGAGAGTTATGTGAGTCTTCTCTTTCTCAAATCAGCTGAGAAGACTATGTGGATTTGATGTTGTCAAAGCTCCCCCTGAGTCCTTGAGTTGTTCAGGAAATGAAGCTTTGTTGTAGGGTGATAGGCCTTCAGAAGTTGATCTCCAGCAAATGATGATTTCAGCAACAACTGAAATGTTAGGTGTCTGGAGTCTTGAAAGATGTTGTCCTTGAACACTTGAATCCCAAGAGATTAGAAGATTTCAGCAGGTTTGATATTCTTGGATGTGTGTTCCTGAAAGAATTCTTTGAGATAGAGAATATTTTGTTCTTGTTCTTCTTATCTGTGTTGTCTATTCTGGTCTATGTTCTGAGTGATAGAGAGATTCAAAAAATCTTATATTTTATTCTCTGGTACTGAATAGAAAATCATCCTCTGTCAAGAATAGTCGTTGGCCTGTCATTAATTGCATCCTTAATTACAAATGTCTTATGGAGGAAAGTCCAAAGAAACATTCCTTGATAATCCCTTGAAACTTGGTCCAGAATAAATGAAAACGGCTAGAAAATCTTCTGAATTAATTGCTGAATAACTTCTTAACTGTTCTGAATTTGAATCTTGAAAAATCCTTTAACTCATCAGAAAAATGTCGAACTGAGCTCTGCTATCGTCGAACTGAGCTCAGCAATTTGGACTTATACAGCAATAGAGATCATCGATCTGAGCTCAAAGATCGTCGAACTAAGCTCAGAGATAGATAATCAATACTGAGTCAAGATCGTCGAACTGAGCTCGAAGATCGTCGAATGGAGTTCGACGATTTGTTGAAGTTGAGCTCAGCGATCGTCGAATGGAGTTCGACGATCTGTCAAAGTTGAGCTAGACGATCGTCGACTGGAGTTCGACGATTCGTCGTGCTGAGCTCGACGATATGACTTAGTCTCCAAACTGAAAATCCTTGTTCTTGAGGGCAGCTTCCAAACCAAGACTTCTAACCCTTAGACTCAATTCTAATTGACCTTTAGAGCTATACAGGAGGTCAAAAACTGGTTTCCTAAAGACATAGTGATCCTGACCCAAATTAGTAATAGGGTGTTCCAACATGATCGAAGCTCTGAAAGCGATCAGTATAGGACTGACTCACATGACTCCTCTGCAACTATTGCAAGGAAAAGGAAGGCCAGAAGCAAAGCAATGAAGAGAGTTCCTCGAGCAAAAGTGAAAGACACAAATGATATTCCTTACTACATTCTGCATAACTGTCCTATCACAGAACATTGGATGCAATACTCCAAAAATCAACTGAAGGCTATGAAGAAAAAGAGAAAGTATGACAAAGGATCTTCTCAGTTCAATCATCCTCCTCCTCCTCCTCCTTCACCAGGTGTAGGTGCAAGTGGTAGTTCTGCATCTCAACCTTCTGCTAGAAGCCAATCTTCTTATCAACCTCAAGGTAGATACCAATACAGAGGAAGTCAATCTAGAGGCTATCAGTCAAGGAGAGGAAATTACAGAGGAAATCAAAGAGAATTCCAAGTTTATTCAAAAGGCTATTCCAGGCAACAACCATACTCAAGGGAAGGACAAGGTCCATCTGATACAACCTTTGGTCCCTTTCCTTACAAACTGAAAGAACTAGTCTCCTCCAGAGCTCCTCCAGACAATCCCTCCAATAGATATGAGCCTTCAGTTCCTTTTGAGGATCCAGAAAATAATCCTACTTCATGGACAGCTAGGATGAAAGAATTGGCTGCTTTGGATCAGATTAAGAAAGCTAGAGAACAAGGCAAAGACACTTCCAGTATAACCACATTATCAGATCAAAGGAAAAAGGAACTTGAAAGATATTCATCTAGTAAGTTCTTTGATTCAGAAAGCTATATGAAGCTGCACCCTGAAGCTGTAGTGCCTAGGCCAAAGCAACAAACCTCTTTAGGTGCAACTGATGATAGAAGATCTAAGAAAGAAGCTCTCAATCCAAACAGAGAAATAGTCCTTATAAAGAGCAAAGAGAATTAGTAATTCTGTAAGGTGACAATACATTTTGATTTCTGTACTATCTGTGACAATGTCTGTGATTCTGCTATGCTTTGTTTGTTGAATTTCTGTTTTCTATACTTTATTTCCTCAATGTCTGTAAATAGTAATCCTAACCCAAATAGGGGGAGATTGTTGGAACACCCTATTACTGATTTGGGCAAGGACCACTATGTCTCTTAGGAAACCTGTTTTGACCTCATTGTATAGATCCAAAGGTCAATTAGAATTGATTCTAAGGGTTAGTGTTTAGGTTTGGAAGCTGCCCTCAAGACCAGGTTTTTCCGTTTTGGATACCAAGTCATTTCGTCGAGCTCAGTACGACGAATCGTCGAAGTCCATTCGACGATCGTTGAGCTCACTTCGACGGATCGTCGAACTCCATTCGACGATCTCTGAGCTCAACTTCAACGAGTCGTCGAACTCCATTCGACGATATTCTAGCTCAGATCGACGATCTTGACTCCAGTTTGATTCTCTATCTCTGAGCTCAGTTCGACGATAGTTGAGCTCAGATCGACTATATATGTTTCTGTCTAAGTCCAATCTCTGAGCTCAGTTCAACGATAGTGGAGCGCATTTCGACGTTTTCTCTGAAGAGTTCAACGTTTTTCAAGATTCAAATTTGGACAGCTGTGGAATTATTGTCAGCATTGAATTCAGAGATCTTGTAGCCATTTTTCATTTAATCTAGAGCAAGTTTCAAGGAATTTTCAAGGAATGTTTTATTGTACTTTCCTCTAGAAGACAATTGCAATTAAGGAAGTCATTTATTGACAGGCTAACGGCTATCTTGGACAGAGGATCATTTCTATTCAGATCAAGAGAATAAAAGATCAGCTTTTTCATTCTTCTCAGAGTAAGACAAAAAAAACAAGACACATATTATGCAACAACAATTCTCCGCAACAACTCTTACAACATCAACAATAATTTTACAAGAGAAAGAAAGAGAGTTGCAGACATTCTCAATCTCAAAGATTCATACAAAAACACATCACCGAAGGAGATCAACTAACTGAAATTTTCAGATCTCTCTTGATTCAAGTGTTCAAAGGCCATCATCATTCAAGACTCCAGACACCTCACATTTCAGTTGCTGCTGAAATCATCTTTTGCTGGAGATCAAATCATTTGAAGGCCTATTACCCTACTGCAAAGCTTCACTTCCTGAATAACTCAAGATCTCAGGGGGAGCTTTGACAACATCCACTATCTTCTCTCTCACTGTTGACAGAGAAGATCTTCTCATCCCTCTCTCTATCTCTCTTTGCTGTAACGGATTTTTCAAACTCCCTTCAAAAGTTTGTGTTTGGTTTTTGAGATCTTATCAAAACTCAGTGGTAGCAAGACACCTGATCAAAAAATCTGGTTTGTTTTTTGAGCACCTTATCAAAAGCTCATTGGTGCCCAGGACACCTGATCAACTCATCCTATAGTGGATTCCTACCTAGGTTGGTAGAAGAGTGGATGTACCCAGGTTGATTGGGGAACCACTATAGCTCCTTGTATCATCTGGTTGCATATCTTTCTTTTGTTTCTGGCTGTGGATTGTGATTGCTTTGTGATATATCTGTGATTGTTCTGTGTTTAGATTTACTTTATATTATTTGCTTCCCTGTTCACTTAGGAATACAACAACTGTTGTAAAAAGCTTTTAACAAGCACCATACTCTATTCACCCCCCCCCCCTCTAGTGTATATCAGATCTAACTTGCACTTTCAAAATCATTATCTAAAAATTCATTTAAAGAAATATTATCGGCCTTGTTATTTTCAAGAATTTCAATTTCTAAATATTTATTTGACATACTTGAAAATTCATGAAAATAAGAGTCAGGTGTAGTAGGAGAAGAAACGTGTTTTTCTTCTAATTCAACCGGAGCGCCCATAATATTATTAAATTTTGGATATAATAATAAGTTTTCCTCTTCCAAATAAGACACCAAGGGGGCACATGAAGATTCATGTTCCTCCATAGGTGAAATATTTGAAGCTGGAGAAGAATTATTAGAAACATTTTTAATAAATTCATGATATAAAAATTCCTCCTCCTCATTGGAATAAATAACTAAGGGGCACATAAGGATTAATGCTCCGTCCTAAGTGAAATATTCGAAGAGGGGGAAGAATCATTAGAATAAGTAATAATTTCTTCTAAATTTTAGGGAAGATCATCTATGATTTGTGTAAAATCCCCAAAATTAGAAGAAGACGGTTGCTCGATGATAAAAGAAGAATAAAAATTAGGATCTAAATAATGATTCTCATAACTCGGGGAAATTTCTAATTGTTCTTGTGAACAAGGACAATTAATATCCGAGGTGTAAGAAAGATTATTTAAATTTGAAAAAGTATTCTCGTTAAGACTTGAAAAAGTATTTTCATGAATATTAGTTAAATTGGAAAAATTATTTTCATGAAAATATGAAGAAGAATTAGAAACAAAGTGAGAATAATTATTAATTGCAAAACTATTTTCATAACAATTTTTTTGATAAAAATAATAATAACAATTAGCACTTGGATGAGAAGCACCACAATAATAACAAAAAATTTGGCTCTTTTCTGCGTCTTCCAAAAGTTTAACTTTCTGTGTAAGCTCGGCAATCTTAGCAGCCAATTGAGATAATATTTTTTTAAGAAATAAAATAAAAACAACTATTACCTAATAAAAATGAATTTAAAAAGAAAAAGAAAAGAGAATTAAGGTAGAGAAGAAGAATGATAAAAGTGAATTTAAAAAGAAAAAGAAAAGTGAATTAAGGTAGAAAAGAAGAATGATAAAAGTAATAAAATTTGTGCTTTCAAAATATCAACAAAATAAATCACCAACAACGGTGCAAAAACTTGATGATGAATTTTATTAGTTTTAAAAATAAATCCAAACTAAAATCCTGAAATAGGGAAGCGTACCTATCGAAATATAGTATTGGAAATTGTGGTATTAGACTCTATGCCTGTTGAGTACTTCTACTAACGCAAATTAATATTATTTTATCGGAAAATAAAAGGAGTGAATTTTAACTATAACTAGAAAATAAACTAAAAGAAAACACCTGATTCAGACTCACTTTAAAATAAACCTTTCATAAAAGACAACTTCTAAATTACCTACTTCGACCGTGGAGGTTCCTAAAGTACAAAAGTGTCTCTCTCAAGATCATGCTTTTGACTAAACTTAGGTTGATCGATTAAGACCTCTCGGTCAGTCGAAACCCCTAAGCTTGCCTTATGCGGTGAACCTCGTTATTGGATTTCACTCCAATCCAGAAGATTTGTGTTATCCTCTCCCAAGGAGTGCATGTGGCTTCTTCTACCTTTGCGTGATCTACTCGTATCCATAACCTCTCTGTAAATATAGGATACATATCCAAAATCAAAATCAAAGCAAATAAATCAAAGATATATCGAATCAGAAATAATAGAGTTTTTATTAAGAAAGAAGGACTTTATTTTATTAAAAAGCTTGTCAAGATCAAGTGGTAATGAAAATAGGGATACATATATCGATAAACAAATACAAGTTTGTAATAAAAGTGCTACAAATAAAAGTTAACTAACTATAAAAAAGTACATAAAGGACAATACATGAAAACAGTAAAATAAGCGACTAAAACTAGTTAATAACTACTCCTAGATGCCTCCCTAAATGCCTCATAGCTTCTGACATTGTCTGCAATTTACTGTAAAATTTCTGGAAGGTCACGCCCCTCGATCACGCCCGTGACCTCGGGCATATAAGGTTCGGAAACTGTCTTCTTTAAAGCCCGGGAACGTTGGGAGAAAAACCGCCAAAATTGTCGTTATGCGGGTCACGCCCCTAGGTCACGCCCATGACCTAGGGCGTGTCTATACTATTACTAGAAACGACGGAAATTAACTCTAGTGGTTATAGAAGGGTGACGCCCTTAGGTCATGCCCGTGACCTAGTGCCTGTCTATACAGTTACTGTAAACAGCGGGAACTCAAAATGGCGGGAAATAATGCGGGCTGTTGCTGAAGGGTCATTCACAAGGTCTCGCCCGTGACCTAGGGTATTTAAGACAAAGCCCACTGGATCTAAAACTGGCGACTTTAAGCGCAGCATGCCTGGATATCAAGCCTGCTGTCACGCCCGTGACAAAAAATTAACGCCCATGACTGGGGAGTGTTAGCCAAAAATGGTCTGGAACTGACTTTTGGCCTCCGTTTACTGATCACGCTACTAGTCTTTCACGTGACCCTTAGGTCATGCCCGTGACCCGGGCGTGTAACTTTAATCCGGCGTGGCAAGTACTCTAGAGCACCTTTATGAGCCATGTCCACATATCACGCCTGTGACTTGAGGATCACGCCCAATTTCGGGCCGTGGCAAGTTGATTTTCCAGCAATCTTCAGTTTCATCTCCTGATCTGTCCTACATGATCAAAATTAATATTCGCAAGCCAGATTGACCGGAAAGATAAAAAGAAAGCAATTAGAAACATAATTACTAAAATATAATTATAATCTTATAATTTATTAAATAAAATCTATATAAAAATAACGATATAATTAAAGTTATCAAATACCCCCCATACTTACTCGTTTGCTCGTCCCAAGTAAACACCTTTCCATAAGGAGAATAAAAATTTCAACGCTAGAAAAGAAAAATTGAACATAAGGAGTAAAATGCGAATTCTTATGCCTATGTGCGTAGCTATTTTAGTAAAAAACCTACTCAGCATAAAAATTAGTTTTTTTTTGTAGAATGTGTTTCCACTTATTATTTCTACTTTTAAAATTGAAAACACGGTAAATCTTGAAATAACATTTAGCGAAGAAGTAGTGTTTTACTAAGATATCATTGCACAAATCGAAGATCGAGATACCCTGCAAAGAAATCCATCAATGTCGATGGCCATAGGTTTGCCCTTTCACACTCTCGCCACGACAGTAGTTCAACTTATAAGCACAAATCATTAGGACTTAACTAGTTTGAAACATAGGCTTAGGTTTTTTGGTATGAAAAATCAAAGCTAAAAATGATGGATAGACACACTAAGACCTAAAGAGTGCTTGCACAAAATAAATTATTATGGCTTAAAGAACGTTACCAATTCCTAAATCCCTTTATTTCATCTCCTTAACGTGTTGAAGATTTTTCCACTTCCTCTATTTATTTTCATATTTTTTATCTATATTTTTTTGAGGAGGAAGGAAAAATAAATCAACTCTTTTTTCTCAATTAAACACCAAAATAAAATGGCTCATAATCACTGAGAAACTATTTTTGTATATATATTTCAACCTCGGTCTTATGTGCGTAATTATGATGCTTTTTTGGCTTTGGTAAAGTGTTTGGTGGAGCTAAAAAAAAGAAAGGGTATAAGCTAAAATTTGCTTAACAAAGATAAAACGTTTAAGTGCGGCTACAAATGCTCAAACTTGCAAAAAGAAGTGACTAAATCATATTTACGCTAATGAGTTTAACCAATGCAAAGTCTTGAGAATAACTAGAGGGCAACTTCTAGAAATCGAGAAATAATACCTCCTTCTTGATCCGTGAAATATCACTCTAATAAACTTCTACACAATCTCCTCAATTATTTTTAGATTTTATCGGTTTCAAATTAAAACTAAAATAAACTGTTTCTACGCATTTTGAACGACAAAAACTTTAATTGTATGCTGAATTTTTTATTCTACATAAAATTCTACTTACATGTGCACTTAAGTAGAAACACATCATGGCCAACAATTCTACTCCAAAATTCAAAATTCAATTGAAGCATGAAAAGTTTCTAAACACTATGTAAAAGATGAAATACTAGAGATTTTGCATGTGAATAAATATAGAAATAATGATTTCTCTAATTAAAAATATAAAATTGAAACTATATTTTTTCAAGTTTTTTTAAAAAATAAAAATCACTAAAGAGATCTCACCCCCATACTTAAAAATAAACATTGTCTTCAAAGTTTATAGTACAAGTAAGGGGGGAAAAATAAGAATTTTTTAAATTAAAAAAATAAAATAAAATGCAAGGATAAGCAAGGGGAGTCTCCCAAGAGTGCTTTTCTTTTTCTCGCCTTTAAGCTAGATGGTTTGGGTTAGGAAAAAGGGAAATAAAATTTTAAATGTACGGGCAACTCCCTTAATTTTCCCTTCGGTGAATACACCCAAGCCGCTCGCCAGGCTACTCCTCCGCTTTCTTTATGACTCTCCTTCGTGCAATTGACTTGATAATGCAGATTCGAATCACCTATCCATAACTGAGGTGATTTGAATCTTTGTAGATGAGCGGCAAATGGATCAGGGACAACATTTGATTGCAACAACTCATCTTCAAACTGAAAGTTGTTAGTAATGGAAAAAACAAAAATTAAGTGCGTCAGGAAAATCTCCGCAAGTAGGAGGCTCTTGCGAAGTTATATGATTAGGCTTCAGTTGTTTATTTTCTAAAATAAAATCATTATCTAAAATTCATTTAAAGAAATATTATCGGTCGCGTTATTTTAAATAATTTCAATTTCTAAATATTTATTTGAGATATTTGAAAATTCATGAAAATAAGAGTCTGGTGTATTAGGAGAAGAAACATGTTTTTCTTCTAATTCGCCCGGAGAGCCCATAATATTATTAAATTTTGGATATAATAATTCGTCGACCTCTTCCAAATAAGACACCAAGGGAGCACATCAAGATTCGTGTTCCTCCATAGGTGAAATATTTGAAGCTGGTGAAGAATTATTAGAAAACGTTTTAATAAATTCTTGATATAATAATTCCTCCTCCTCTTTGGAATAAACCACTAAGGCGGCACACGAGAATTCAGGTTCCATCCTAAGTGAAATATTCAAAGAGGGGGAAGAATCATTAGAATAAGTAATAATTTCTTCTAAATTTTGGGGAGGATCAACTATGAATTGTGTAAAATCCTGAAAATTAGAAGAAAACGGTTGCTCGGTGATAAAAGAAGAATAAAAATTCTGATATAAATAATGATTCTCATAACACGGGTAAATTTCTATTTTATCTTGTGAACAAGGAAAATTAATATCCGAGGCGGAAGAAAGATTATTTAAATTTGAAAAAGTATTCTCGTTAAGACTTGAAAAAGTATTTTGATGAATATTAGTTAAATTAGAAAAATTATTTTCATGAAAATATGAAGAAGAATTAGTATCAAAGTGAGAATAAATATTAATTGCAAAATTATTTTCATTACAAATTTTTTGATAATAATAATAATAAAAATTATCTCTTTGATGAGGAGTACCACAATAATAACAAGAAATTTGGCGCTTTTTTGCAGCTTCCAAAAGATTAACTATGTGTATAAGCTCGCCAATCTTAGTAGACAATTGAGATATCATTTTTTTAAGAAAGAAAATAAAAACAACTGTTAAGTACTAGAAATAAATTTAAAAAGAAAAGTGTATTACGGTAGAGAAGAAGAATGATAAAAATAATAAATTTTGCGCTTTCAACATATCAACAAAATAAATCTCCAACAACGGCGCCAAAAACTTGATTAATAATTTTATTAGTTTTAAAAATAAATCCAAACAAAAATCCAGAAATAAGGAAGCGTACCTATCAAAAAATAGTATACGAAATTGTCGTGTTAGACTCGGGGCCTGTAACGTCCCGAATCGCACTAGGCCCCTCGTGCGTGTTTTGAGTCAGGAGAGCTTTCTAGGGCTCATGGAGAGTGCTGACAACAGGGCAGCACATGTGAAAAGGAGGAGAAATTAGACAAGCATGAGACACGGGTAGAGACACGGGCGTGTCCCTACCCGTGTGCGTGTGCGTCGAGTTGAACTCGACGAGGCATGTCGAGATCGGCGAGCTGTGCAGACATCATGTGACACGGGTAGCGACACGGGCATGTCTCTACCCGTGTGTGTCGAGTTACACTCGACAGGGCGTGTCGAGACTGACGAGCTGTGTTGACACCATGTGACACGGGTAGCGACACGGGCGTGTCCCTACCCGTGTGTGTCGAGTTACGCTGGATGAGAGGTGTCGATATCGACGAACTGCGCGTCGACTTCGACGAATTAACATGACACGGGTAGAGACACGGGCGTGTCCCTACCCGTGTGCTGCAGTCGATGATTTTGATCAAGATCGACGAACTGTTGAGATCGTCGAAATGTATCCCGAGAAGGACACGGCCAAGGAACACTGTCGTATCATGTGGACACGGGTCGGGACACGGGTCGGGATACGGGCGTGTCCCTACCCATGTCAAGTATTGAATCGACATGGAAACTGTCGTTGCCGCTTCGCGAGGCAGGACACGGGTAAGGACACAGCCGTGTCCCTACCCGTGTCACTTTTCATATATAAGGGAAGAGAAAACCCTAGCCGTTTTCATGCTCATTTCATTCCCTATTTCCTGTCAGAACTCCTGGTGAGAGAGAAAACTGCTGGAGCAAGTTCTAAAGGAGAAAATCTGCCATCACCGTGAAGGAGAAGATGCCACCAAGGAGAATTACGAGATCCATTGCCGGAAATGGAGGAATCGCTGGAATCGATGTGAGTTTCCTACCCTCTCCCTTGGTGTTAGATCTATAGATATTTAGGCGAGACGTCGACTCAAAAGAGTCTTGACATGTGAGAAGATGCTTTCTCTAGGGTGAGGCCAATCCGGGGCTTGTTCTCTTGGTTAGTGGTGTCTTCAACCTCTCCGATCTTTTATGTGGAGATGGGGGATGGTTTCGTGAAGAGTAAAGGCCTCTTGAGGTTGAATAAGGGAGGAGATTTTCTAGAATGATTTGGGAAGATCTCCTTGAGGAGAAAGATGAACCGATGCCGTTCATTCCGCCTTAAGATGCGTGCAGAATCTGTATTTTGCGCGCAGCGAACTTCGTGGCCATTTTTTAGGTGTGATATGTCCAGATCTGGGCTTACATCTAAACATGAATGTTGAAGCCCTTGAAAATACCTTTCCAACGAATGTTTGCACGACTTTAGGAGAAGTTTGTAGCCACGGGAAAATCTAATGAAAATGGTATTCAACAAATCCTGCATGCAGAAATTGTGTTCTGTACGCAGCGGACTTCAAGTCCTATTTCAAAAAGGATAATTTCAAAACTGGGTCGAAGTCTGAATACGAAAGTTGTGGACCACGGAAAGACCTTTCCATCGTGGGGTTACACGTCTTCACCAGATTCCTGTAACTTCAGGAATCTCCGGTCGAATCTGCTGTACAGATTCAATCTGCACCTAAACTCTGGGCTTTTTATAAGATGGGTTTATATTCGGTGGAAGTTTTATTGCAAGTTACTTGAATTGGATGAACCTTTATGATTAATCATTTTATGCATGATTGACCAAGCTTATTAATTAGATTTCATATAATCAAATTGTGAAGCAATCTTATTTAAACGAATTGACGTGATAAGAATTGAAAGATTGTTATTTGTGCGCATCATATATAATATGTCGTTAACATATGGAAAGTGTGATGGATCTTTACATGCGCATCATGTTCATAATGTAACACCTCCCATGTAATGACCGTAGAATATGGGTCCGGTCGGGGCCTTACAACATACATACGCCACAGCTTCAGTATTATAAAATGAAATAGCTACCCAAACTCAAAACTCAAAACACATCACATCGGAAACAACAAAAGAGACTAGAAGTTATCCACGCCTACAAGAGTAACAAAATGGCCTTAAGGCCTTACAACAAGAGTGAATCCAAACTCAATTAATACATCAGTCCTGAAAGTGCATAAGCACACCTAGTATACCTAGGCATGCAAGCCGGTCACCAAGGGCATCAAAACATACAATGTCATAAACAGTAGAGCTACAGCAAAAAGTTAACACTTCATGAGGCTTAGGCCTTTCTGGCCAGCGAGCTAGCTTCTGCTTGCGATCCTTGCCCTGTAAAAATTATTAGTAACGTGGGTCAGCAAAGGCTGACCTCAAACTGTGTAACAAACACATCTCCTCCCGGCCGCCCCTAACGGACCCCGGGGTATTCCTCCAACCTACAAGTTAGCACTTTGTATGCAATAATCATAAGCAAGAAAAGAAACTAAGGAAACAGGCTTGGATGTCTCAAAGATCATACATGTTCTCTATTGTTGAGCATATAATAATAGGGCCTACTATGCAACATGAATGCAACACCCGGGCTTCACCCAAGGCACCCTATAGCATATGCATCTAGCACAACATCACATCATTTGGGTACTCATCATTTTCCCATTGGCATAAAGCCGCAAACAAAAGGGGAACCACAATCCCCCAATGGCATACAAGCCGCCACACGGAACTCTTGCCAAGGCCCCACCCGCTCACAGTCGTAGACCCGGGCTTGCCGGCAAACTCTGACTTCTCATGTCAGGATTCCATCCAACACATTGACCGATTCTAAGAACCCTTGCTGAACCCCACCCGCTCATGGCCTCATTGTCGGAGCTTTTCCCATGCTCGGCGTTCTCGTCAGTCTCACACAAAGGGTACTAGTATCGCCGGGACAGTTTCCTCACATTACTTGCACGTCACGGGATAGCCAGCCGACCACGGAGACAGAGCCACGCCTTGGCACATCACAAACCAAGACATTTCCTACATAATCCCTCATACGTACTGCAGCGTTCCCGCGTATTAAGGAAACCATCTACCACTCATGCGGAGCTAACCTTGTTCCCTAAGGAAACCATCTACCGCCAATGAGGAGCTAACCTTGTCCGGTACCGGCCACACGTACTCATGCAAGGTAAAGGGAAGAACATCAAAAACAACACGAACATCACAAACGGCCCCTTGCCGTAGCGGATTTCTACGAATCCTTAAACCTCGTATGCAACATCACCGAGTCGGACTAACAGTCGCGACTATGGCTTCACCCACCATGCCTAATGCACTAACGAAGCGGATCTCTAATGCAAAAAAATCATGTCGGGGACGGACTCAATCGAGCAGGAGGTTCCTCTTGAACCTTGGCGACCCAAACCCCTCTCATTTGAGTGTTTGGTCCCAAAGACTATAAAAGAAAAGATGTTAAAACATGCATCTTAAAACCAAGAGGAGAAGTGTCATTACCTTCCGACTCCTCTTCCTAGCCATGGAAAAATAGCCGGATGAAAACCTTCGCAATGATCTAGCCTCCACGGATCTAGACTCGGCTTGCGATTTGGAACATCGAAGCCTTTCCAACAGCTGGACCTCTGCTTCACCTTCTTCCTTGCTCTCCCCTCTCTCTAGAACTTTAGTAAGAGAAAGCTTGGAGGAGAAGGAGGGTTTCTAACCCTATTCTCGGACTTTACTCAGCAAGAGCGATCCTGGACCATCAGATCCCAAAAGAAAGGAAACAACGGCCATGATCTGAACTGAAAAACAAAACACCTGGGCCGAACACGGCTTGTGACATGCCCGTGTCCAAGGCCGTGTTCCCCAATCTACACCAAAACTGTCGCACCCAAAACAGGACACGGGTCCTTGACACGCCCGTGTCACTCCTGACATGGCCGTGTCCAACCTGAACATGCATGGGCTCCAGGCCGTGTCCAACCCCTCACACGTCCCGACTTTCAACCCGAGAAGGACACGGCCTGGGACACGCCCGTGTCTCAGGCCCTGTTCGAAGCCGCGACGATCGTCAAACGCAGATCTTGATCGTCGAACGTAGCCCGCTGGGGAAAATCATCGACCGCAGGTCCAAAATCGTCGAACGGAGATCTTGATCGTCGAATGCAGCTTTGCACAGCGGGACACGCCCTGTGATACACCCGTGTCACAGGCTATGTACTGCTGCCCGACGATCTCCACTCGACGATCGACGATCGACACTCGACGATCGTCAAACTAAGGGGGCACGCCTGGGACACGGGCTCCGACACGGGCTTGTCGGAGGGCGTGTCCACCTTCTAGTCGACGAAAGAGCGAAAAAATGTCGACTTCCCCAGGCTCTCGATGAACCCGGTTCGACGCGGCCATGGACACGCCCGTGTCCTTGGCCGTGTGACTCTCAGCTAAGACCCAAACTTGGGCAAAAATGCTGGTTGTCCCTCTACAAATTTTGGGGCATTACAACTTTCTCCCCCTTAAAAGAATTTCTTCCTGAATTTACAAAGTAAAAGGGAACAAAACTTAAATGGTACTTGAATTGAAGAGCTCTGGATACTCTTCTAGCATGGCTTGTTCTCGCTCCCAAGAGTGCTCCTCACGACCGCTGTTGTCCCATCGGACTTTCACGAGTTTAACCTCTTTATTCCGCAACTGTCGAGTCTCTGAATCCTCTATAGCAATTGGACGGACTCGCGTCCTCAAGTCTTCCTCTATCGGCACCGATGTCGGCTCGATCACGACACTAGCCTCCACCAAGGCTTTCCTCAAGACGGAGACATGAAAGACGTCGTGTAATCCACTCAGCTCCGCGGACAACGCCAACCGATAGGCTGCTTCTCCCACCCTTTCAACAACTTCAAAAGTCCCCAAAAATCTTGGACTCAACTTCTTGAGTCGTCGAATCCGTGAGACGCCTTTGAACGACTTGATCTTCAAATAGACCCAATCACTTACCGCAAACTCCAACTTCCTATGACGAGCATTAAAGTATTTTGCTTGTCGGTCTTGCGCCACCTTCATACGCTCTTGAATTGTCCGTACCAACTCACAAGCGTCAACTACCACCTCCTTTCCCAAAATTTTGGTGTCTCCCGCCTCTGTCCAGGACATCGGTGTTCGACACCGTCTCCCATACAATGCTTCGTATTGCGCCATTTTTATACTTGCTTGATAACTGTTACTGTACGCGAATTCCACCATGAAGAGGTGATCCTCCCACTTCTTGCTGAAGTCAAGAATGCACATTCTCAGCATATCCTCCATAGTACGGTTAGTTCTTTCGGTTTGCCCGTCAGTTTGAGGATGGAACGCCGTACTGAAATTTAGCTTCGTGCCCAAACTCTTCTGAACCAATCTCCAGTCCTGGGACGTAAACTGTCCATCTCGATCGCTAACTATGCTTTTAGGAATCCCATGTAGTCGCATAATGTTGCGAACATACAACTCCACCAGCTTCTCCACGTTGTCCTCCTTCCGATTTGGGATGAAGTGGGCCACCTTGGTTAAGCGATCCACGATCACCCAAATAACATCATTAACCTGCTGCGATCTAGGCAAACCATGTACAAAATCCATGGAGATGTCATCAAATTTCCACTAAGGGATTGGAAGGGGCTTCAGGAACCCGCCCGGCTTCTGACATTCGGCGTTCACCAAGGCGCAAGTTTGGCAATGATTCACATACAAAGCTACGTCCCGCTTTTGCCCCGGCCACCAAAAGGATATCTTCATATCCAAGTACATCTTTGTACTGCCCGGGTGAATGGAGTACTTTGTGAAGTGAGCCTCAAACAATAACTCCTCACGGAGTTTGCCGAACTGCGGTATACAAACCCTTCCGTCCTTCCTCAAAATCCCATTAATCATCTCCCAGGCGCTGCTCTCGCCCTTTTGAGCCTCCATCACATATGGTTGAAACTCCACATCCAACCGAGTCGCTTCCCGAATGCGATCGGACAAGTCATTCTGCATTTCAATCCAGTTCAACCGAGCCACGCTGGACTCTCCTCTCGCCACACATTCCAAACCAAGGGAATCCCATTCCCGTACCAACCACTCATCATGAGCTTCGATCCAGTTCCCTTGCCCCGAGTACTTTCTACTCAAGGCATCCGCCACCACATTGGCTTTACCTGGTGTATATTGAATCGCCACCTCGTAGTCTCCAAGAAACTCAACCCACCTGCGTTGCAGCATGTTCAAGTCCTTTTGATCCAAGAGATACTTCAGGCTTTTATGATCCGTGAAGATCTCCACCATTGCACCATACACATAATGTCGCCATATTTTCAACTCAAAAATTACCGCCGCCAACTCAAAGTCATGGGCGGGGTAATTCCTCTCATGAGGCTTCAGCTGTCTAGACTTAAAAGTTATCACCTTGCCATGTTGCACCAAAACTCCACCCAAACCGCATCCCGATACGTCACTGAAGATCTGAAATCCCTCGGTCCCTTGCAGTAGACTTAGGATTGGAGCCATCATCAGTCTCTCCTTCAGTGCCTCAAATGCTTGACTGCACTCTTGAGTCCACACAAACTTGTGATCTTTCCGAGTGAGTGAGGTGAGGGGTAGAGCTATCCGCGAAAAATTCTCCACTAATCTCCTATAATACCCGGCTAGTCCAAGAAAACTTCGGACTTCCGCCACGGTCCTCAAAACCGGCCAATCTCTGATGGCTTCCACTTTTGTTAGATTCACTGCCACCCCATCCCCACTAATCACGTGGCCCAAAAATGTCAACTTCGCTAACCAGAACTCGCACTTTGAGAACTTTACATACAACTGATTCTCCCTCAACACTTGCAAGACCACTCTCAAGTGGGTCTCATGCTCCACTTCCGATTTGGAATACACCAAGATGTCATCAATGAAGAAAACCACAAAAGAATCCAAGTATTCCCGAAATACTCGATTCATAAGGTCCATGAACACAGATGGTGTGTTCGTCAGCCCGAACGGCATCACCGAAAACTCAAAGTGTCCGTACCTCGTACCAAAGGCAGTCTTGGGTATGTCCTCGTCCCGAATTCGCAACTGATAATAGCCTGACTTCAAGTCCAATTTTGAGTACACCACCGACCCCACCAAATGGTCAAACAAGTCATCTATCCGAGGAATTAGATACTTATTCTTAACGGTCAGTTTATTCAGCTCTCGGTAGTCTATGCACAGCTGTATATTACCGTCTTTCTTCTTTACAAACAACACCGGCGCGCTCCACGGTGAAGAACTGGGTCTGATATACCCTTGCTCCAACAGTTCATGTAACTGTACTTTGAGTTCAGCCAACTCCTTTGGTGCCATCCTAAACGGAGGACGTGACACCGGCCTAGCCTCCGGCACTAACTCGATTGAGAAGTCGATCTCCCGTAGAGGAGGCGCTCCAGGAAGTTCATCCGGAAACACATCCTTGAACTCAACCACTACGGGCACTTCCTCAATAGACAACTGGGAGAGGCGAACCTCTAATAACGCTGCCAGCGCTACACCAACTTGGTTAATCGCTCGTATCAAACGCATGGCCGAAATCAGGGAATAGGCCACTCCACAAAGGCCCTCAAATTCGACTTCCGCCTGCCCTTTGCTCCTTAGGGTCACTACCTTAGATAGGCAATCAATACTGGCGCGCTGCTCTGCAAGCCAGTCCAAGCCCAAAATGACATCGAACTCAACCAATGGTAAAACCGCTGCTACCAAATCGAAGTCAACTCCGTCCAGCTCCCAACAGATGCGCTCTTTGGCCCCGGTGGTCATGGATGACCCATTGGGCATGCGCACTTTCAGCTCCGCATCCGTCGAGAAAGACTCAACTCCTATTCTCCAGATAAATCTCTCCGCAAGAAAGGAGTGTGATGCTCCGGTATCGAATAATACCCTAGCGGGGTATCCAGAAACTAATACGAAGCCTACAACATAGACATCACACATAAAAGTCTAAAACTATGAAGCACAAAATTAAACTTAAATTTCCTCATACCTGTCACCACATCGGTTTGGCGGATCGCTTCCTGCTGTCTAAGGTTGCAGGCCCTTGGTTGCACCGGTTGGAACCGAGAAGCGCTTGACTCCGCCATCTTCCCTTTCTCTACGGCACTGGGGCCGGAGCGCAGAGTCTGCTCCTGCCTTGCCTCTTGCTCCGCTCCTCCTTGAGGACAAACACGAGCTATGTGCCCCACCTTACCGTAGTTGTAGCACATCGGCGGTCCCCTCGAGTGAGAACCTCCAGGCGTCCACTTGCTCTTCTCACCGGACCTGGAAGTGTGAGGCTTTTTCCTCCACCTACTTCCTTCAGACGTTCCCTGGGATTGGGGAGGCTTCCCTTCCCCTTGCTTGGGAGTGAAACCCTTACGATGTTGGGTTCACTCCAGATCACTCTCCAATATCCTGGCAGCCTCAACTAGCTCATTAAAACCAGCTCTCTTCATGGAAATGAGGGGTTGTCTCAGATTCTCCCTCAGCCCCTGGTAGAAGAGGTTATCTCTCTCTACATCATCTGCCATCGTCGTTCCCGTGTAACGACTCAAACGGTGAACTCCTGCACATACTCGTCCACCGTCTTGTCTCGCTGCATTAAGTGCAGAAACTGCCTCTAAAGGGCCAACCGTGTAGAAAAAGGAATGTAACTCTTTAGAAAAGCATCCCCAAATTCCTCCATCGACGGGGTGCGTCCAGGGAACTGGCGGCCGCTATGGCTTACCCACCACAACTTGGCGTCTCCTTACAACATGAACGTCGCTTACTCAGATTTCTTTTCTTCTGGCATCTCTGTCGCCCTCAAAAGCTCTTGAATTCGAACCCACCAATCCTCTGCATCCGTTGGCGTACCAACTCCCTTGAATGATGGGGGATGGAAACTCAGGAAATACTTCATGTGCCGGTCTCCATGTCCGACAACCACTTGAAAGAAATTGTACCTAATCACCTAGGTGGGGGGTGTGAATAGGTGACTTAATCTTTTTAAACTTTTAGGCAGATTATATCACATATTTATAACTACTTCTTCACAGAAATCAATCAGCAATCACAGAATAAAGCATGCACACAGTGAACACACAGATTTATAGTGGTTCCCCAAGGTTTGGGTACATCCACTTTCCCCCTTCGCCTATCTAGTAGTGTACTAGATTCAGCCAAACTCCTCCACTATTCCTCAGATCCTCAGATCTTATACTCAGAACCCCAACTAGTTCCTACAGCTCAGAGTGATCCCACTCCTACAACTCAGGCTCAACACCCTATAACTCAGTCTTCTCCAAAGACCTACTCTCAGCCACAAGGCCTACACTCAGCCTACAACAGGCCTACACTCAGAGAAATAGATCTCCTACACTCAGGCACACAGGCCCTACCACTCAGCCTTTATAATTGCAGGCTTACAACTCAGATCCCTAAGGATCCTAAAAGATATTAAAAATACAAAGTGTATAAACTCAACTCAGAATAAGAGAGAAGAGTTGACAGGTTTCTTGATTAGTTCTTGGAATAACTCTGCTGAGATCAACCTCACTTGGCTTTCTTCAAAGCTTCTTGAATGTAGAACACAATAGGGTTGATACTCTCTGCAGCTGATCTTCAATCACTGCTAACTTAAGAATCAGAACTAAGTCTGAAACTTTCTTCACAGCCTGGTTCTAACAGCTGTCTTCTTGGAAGGATCTCTCTCTCTCCAACTACTGAGATCTTTACTTGAATTGATACTTCAATGAATTGCTTGATCTTCTTCAATCTCTTGTTGTTAATCTTCTATTTCTGTTGACAGAATAAGCCTTTATATAGGGCTTCTTCATGGTGACCGGCTGATCCGGTTTCTAACGACTTTCTGACATCTTTGACAGGTGCAGTAGACTGGCTGGAATGGCAGTTGTCATGTCATCCAGTCACTTCTTGAAATATTTGTAACTGTCTGAAAGTGTCTAGACAGTCTGTCTTTAAGTGTCGACACTTATAGACTAAGTGTCGACACAAGTAGACTAAGTGTCGACACTAACCTTCAAGGTGTCGACACAACTCCTTGTTCTTCAGTACTTAGTTGAATTCTGCTAAGTGTCGACACAACTCCTTTGTGTCGACACATCTTCTGGTGTTGAACTTATTAAGTGTCGACACATGCCTTCTATGTTGATACTTGCTGGGTGTCGACACATCTCCTTTGTGTCGACGCTTGTACTTAGAATTTGTTGAACTTTGCTGAGTGTCGACACAGCTCCTTGTGTCTACACTATCTTCATGTGTTGAGTCTTCTGCTGTGTGTCGACACATTCTTCTATGTTTCGACACTTGGACTTAGACTTTGTTGAACTTTGCTGAGTGTCGACACAGCTCCTTGTGTCGACACTATCTTCATGTGTTGAGTCTTCTACAGTGTGTCGACACATTCTTCATTATGTCGACACTTATACTTAGAATTTGTTGAACTTTGCTGAAGTTTTGCTGAGTGTCGACACAGCCTCCAAGTGTCGACACTTCCTGATGTCGACAAAGTTCCTCTAGGTGTCGACACAGCTTCTAAGTGTCGACACTGCTTCACTGGACATTTCTTCAATGAGTGTCGACACATCCTGTATATGTCGACACTTTCCTCCTGGTGTCGACTCTGCATCCTGGTGTCGACACAATTACTCCAAGTGTCGACATTGCTTCTCTAGGTGTCGACACAAGTCTTCTTAAGTGTCGAAACTTTCTCTTCTCGGTGTCGACACATGGACTTAGAAACTTTTCAGCTTTCCCTGCAAATACTTAACCTGCACAACTAAACTCAAAACACATCAAATACATTTTGATGTATATCATTGAGTAGGGTGAGGCTTCTTCAAATCAGGTACATATTTTCCAATGTACCCAACAATCTCCCCCTATTTGGAGAAGTCATAACCCTTAGTCAATGATATACACCATACATAACAAAAGCACAGTATGATGTAAAGCAGGATTATATAACAGGGTAAATTCATAAACATGTATTAAACAAAAAATGTATATACCAATATCTCAGAATAATTAATGTAATAAATATAACACATATCACATAGTTCTAAGAACTTCAACATTTTCATTATCAAAAGTTTACAGAAAGTTTTAATACAAGTGATTACACATGTAAACTTAAGAAAAATGTCTATCCTATTGCTGCTCAGGCTCCTTTATAACTATGCCCTTTCCAGACTGTATCTTTGCTTGGACAGGAGCTTCAGTATCTTCAGCAGCAACATGCTTCTTTCCTTTCAGATCCTTCTTTTTCTGCTCTTCATCCTTAATCTTCTGCCTTTCAAAGTAATGATATGGCTTAGGAAAGTACTTGCTAGGTTCCTGGGCAGTAGGATGTAGCTTTCCCATCATAGCCTTTCTTCTGTATTGCACAATGGCTTCTTGCCTGGACTCATGCTTCCTCCACTCCAGTTCAGAATACCACTTGTTTCTATCTTGAATATTGTCCTTGGCAACCTTCCATGCAGTTAAGATAATATTCCTGGAGGTGGGGCTCCATTGTTCAAAGTCAGGCCTGAGTTCAGCTTGCTCTCTGAATCTCTTCTTAGACAACTGAGTCTCTTGTTCTTTCAGCAACAAAGCTTCTTGTTCTTTCAGTATAGCCTCTGGCACTGGCTCAACCAATTTTTCTATGATGACATTTTGCTTTCCCTCAGGAGGGCTATACATTGATTGTATTTCTTGATGGATCATATCAAATTCTGGTGGAGGGTATATTACTTGAGCCACTTCAGCTTGCTCCCCTCCAAGATAAGAAGGATTAATCCCATACTCTGCCACATTGTCATCATCACACAATGGAGGATATCCAAGGGTGGCTCTGATGGAATTTGAAATCCATTTTGCATGATCAGAGCTGGATTTGACTAACACCCTCTCCCCCTTTATGACTTCTCTAACAATATGATCCCTCAGATCATTTTTATGAAATCTTATTTGGGCATCCAAATAGTTTACTCCATCCTTAAAAAATGGTTTCACCCTTTGGAGTTTTTCTGTTATTAACTTCTGGGAATTCTGAAGTGCAGAAGTAACAACAGTAATTCCTTCTTGTAATGCTTTATCAAATTCTGCTTTAGCAGTAGCATTAGATGTAGTCTGACCTGTAGCTATATTTTTCATTTCTGTTACTATTGCATTGTGTGAAGTAGTTAAATTATCATTCATCCTCAGCTGGTTCTCCAGAACATAGCCCTGCTTCACTGCAATATCATCTACTTGAGCTTTGATCTTCTCCTAATACGTAGCTAGATAGACTACTGCATTTCCCCCCTTATGAAAGCAGTCAGTCATCTCTTTCTTATTCAGATTCATTTCAAATCTGATGGAATTAATGTCTTGGGCCAGATCAAACTGTATAGACTTATGCCCTTCATCCATATAAGATTGCAAAGCCTGTTTTGCTTATCCAACTTTATTTGCATTGCAACCATTAGAGAACTGTAATCTGCAGATGGGGCTGGCTGTAGTGCAGACTGTGGTGCAATTGTTTGTAAAGCCTTTTTGTAAGTTTGGCTCCTTCTCTTAAAGACTTGAAACTTCCTCTTCTTGGCCCTTGCAGCCTCTTCATCTTCTGATGCAGATGTGCTATCAATAGTCACTCTGTCCTTAGGACTTGGAGGTAACTCCTTCTCAGTCCTTTGGAGTCCTTCAGTATCTTTTGGCACCTCAGTCTCTTTGCTTGCAGTTTCTGCAACAATATCCACATGCTCCCCCTCAACATGGGCCTTCTCCCCCTCAGCAGCAGCACTTTCTTTCTCAAAGTCAGTTTGGAGAAGATCTGGGAATAGCTCTTCTAGGTGAAATTCTTGTTGAGGATGGGGTGGAGAATCTCTAATCTCATCAACCACTTGATCAGATACCACTTGATCAGCAACAGATGTGTCCTCCATGACAACATCTTGGGGTTGATTAGGAATCTGAGGTTACTGATTTGCAGTAGATAATGTGTCAGTTATAACTGCATTCTCAATAGAGAAATCTAATTGGTTTATTTCAGTTATTACCTCAAGTATGGTTTGTGTAGCTCTTTCACTTTCTAAAGGAGTAGGCTCATCCACCAGTAGAGGCTCCCCCTGGACTGATTCCAGGTGTACTGGGCTAGCTTGTGGTAGCTCCCCCTGCCTTGGGGCATCTTCTTGTCTAGCTGGAGATTGTCCAGCATTTCCAGTGTCTTGTTCATCATCTGGAGTAAAGACAACGTGTTCCTCAGAACTGCTTGATGATTCTTGAGCCACAGGGGCTGATTTCTTCTTCCTTTTCTTGGGTGTTACCTTCTCAGGAGTTGGCATTTCCTTGGACAAGACCCTATCCCACCTAGAGAAGATCCTCAAATCCATTCTCCTCATGTGGTTAATTTTGGATCCTGCAGCTTGGGTCATTACCTCTGGTATACTACCAGCTAGGTAAAGACTTAGAATCCTACCCAAATTTGGTTTCTTCACGCTCTCCTTAATCTTCTCAAACACTACTACAGACCAGTCAGTTTGTAGTGTGAAGATAATTCTTGTCATTAGACTAAACATATGAGCTGAAACTCTGTCATGCCCTCCAGGCGTGCTCAAGATCACCTTACCAACAATTTCAGAGAGAAATTTGCCCTGACTGTTCATTCCTTTCCTATTGAAAACAGATCCTATTTTCATCTTGGAATCCAGTCCACACCATGTTAATGCTTCTCTAGTCTTTGAAGCAGTAACATCTTCTTCCTCCTTGGTTCTTGGTAGTTGTAGTACCTTCCTCAGACTTTTAGGAGAAACTTTCACCTTAGCCCCATGAACCCTTGACTTAATCTTTAGTCCTGATTCATCTAGGGTTGCACCATTCAGAAATTCTAGGACCTCCTTCTTCCAGATCTTGATGGGTTCTGAAATAAGGAATTCTAATCCAAATTCTGCAACTAGGGTTACCACACCTTTGATCGCGGGTTCTGCCTCATCAAATGCGTGCCGCACCAGTTCATATCCTTCAATCACGTTCTCTTCGAGATTGGGCGCCATTAGGGTTTGAAGAAATTTGAATTGAGAGAAGAGAGGTGTCGACACACAAGTTTGGTCTCGAAACTTTGGTGAGCGTGTCGACAGACAATGGCGAAATCCTATTTATACCTTTCTAGGATCGAAGATGAAAGGGCACGTCAAAATACTCAAATTGTGTCGACACTATTGATAAGTGTCGACACAGACTTATAATGTCTCGACAAGTATGTGTCGACACAAGTATAGTCGACAGAATATATGTGTCGACACTTGTTTATGTGTCGACACCACTTAGCTCGACACTTAGTCGAGACTTTACTTGTCTAATTCTGTGTAAAGCCTAAGTGTCGACACCACCTTGGATGTGTCGACACCTACACTGCATGTGTCGACACTAATTCTCTGAAGTGTCGACACCAACTTCCTAGATGTGTCGACACCTTTTCTCTGATGTGTCGACACCAATTCTCTGTCTCGACACAGACACTCTGTGTGTCGACACTATTTTACTTAGCCATTCTTGTAAACTAATTCTAAGTTTATCATACCTAATTCAATTTTGAACCTATTGAATTTGGTTTCTTCTAGTGGCTTAGTATACATGTCAGCTAGTTGATTATCTCTATTAACATATTCTAGTGAAATATCTTCTTTTTCCACATGTTCCCTTAGAAAATGATATTTTATTTCTATGTGCTTAGTCCTACTATGGGAAACAGGATTGTTTGCAATAGATATAGCACTAGTAGAATCACAAAATAGTGGTGTTTTACTTACTTGAATACCATAATCTTCAAGCTGATGTTGTATCCATAGAAGTTGAGCACAGCAACTTCCTGCAGCCACATACTCTGATTTTGCTGTGGAGATAGCCACACTTGTTTGCTTCTTGCTACTCCATGATATCAGTCTTCCACCTAGGAATTGACAGGTACCAGTTGTACTTTTCCTATCTTCCTTGCAGCCTGCAAAATCTGCATCTGAATAACCTGTCAGTTCAAAGTCTCCATTCCTAGGGTACCAAAGGCCTGGATAAGGTGTGCCCTTAAGATATCTCAAAATTCTTTTAACTGCTGTCAAATGAGATCTTTAGGGAAAGCTTGGTACCTAGCACAGACACATGTACCATACATGATATCTGGTCTACTTGCAGTCAAATACAATAGGGAGCCAACTATCCCTCTATACAAAGTCTCATCTACAGGTTTCCCTGCATCATCTTTGCTAAGAGACATACTTGACCCCATAGGAGTTTTCATGGTACTGGAGGAATCCATACCATACTTCCTTATTAATTCTAGGGTGAACTTAGACTGGCATATGGATAAACCATTCTCAGTCTATCAAACTTAGAGACCCATGAAGAACTTAAGTTCCCCCATACTGCTCATTTCAAATTGTCCTTGCATAAGTTTTGCAAACTTTTTGCAAAGACTACTTTCAGTAGACCCAAATATGATATCATCTACATATATTTGGACTAGAATGATCTTGCCTCTGGATTCCCTAAGGAATAGAGTCTTGTCTATTTTCCCCCTTGTGAATTTATTCTCAATGAGGAAACTAGACAGGGTTTCATACCAAGCCTTAGGGGCTTGTTTTAACCCATACAAAGCCTTCCTAAGTCTATAAACAAAATAATGTTTAGTTGAATCAACAAAACCTGATGGTTGTTCGACATAGACTTCTTCCTTCAGATTGCCATTCAAAAAGGCTGACTTAACATCCATTTGGTATACTTTAAACCCTTGATAGGTTGTATAGGCCAAGAACATCCTTATGGCCTCCAGTCTGACTACTGGAGCAAAGGTTTGATCAAAGTCAATACCTTCTTCTTGCCTATATCCCTTAGCAACTAGTCTAGCTTATTTCTTGATAATCACTCATGTTCATCCATCTTGTTCCTAAAGATCCACTTGGTTCCAATTATGTTGTGGTCTTTTGGTTTAGGAACAACCTCCCAGACTTTGCATCTCTTGAACTGATTCAGCTCCTCTTGCATTGCCACAATCTAATGAGGGTCTAGGATGGCTTCTTCAAATTTCTTTGGCTCTACTTGGGATAGAAAACTGGAGTAGAGTACTGCATTTAGATTTCTGCTCCTTGTTTATACCCCTTGACTTAGATCACCTATAATTTGATTTGCTAGATGATCTCTTAGATGTCTATTAGCCGGAGGCAGCCTTGCTTCAGGTTGAACTCCTTCAGCTTCTTCAACTTGCTGCACTCCTTGGTCTTCTTCTGCATCACGTGCATCTAGTACTCCCCCTGGACAACAGCCACTATCATCCACATGCTGTCTTGCAGTAGATCTTTCTTCAATAGTGAGCTTGTCCATCTTCTTAGTCACACCTGTAGAGCTGCAAATACTTCTAGACAATTCATTGTTAATAAGTCTAGGTTCATCAAATACTACATGTACTGACTCTTCTACAACTTGAGTAGTCAAGTTGTAGACCCTATAAGCCTTACTGTGGTTACTGTACCCAACAAAGATCCCCTCTTGGGATTTTGCAGCAAACTTGGTCATGTAAGACTTACCATTGTTAAGTATATAGCATTTACAACCAAAGATCCTGAAATAGGATAGGTTTGGTTTTCTGCCTTTCACAATCTCATAGGGGGTCTTATTGTGACTTTTTGTGATAGTAGCCCTATTAATTACATGACATGTAGTATTAACTGCCTTAGCCCAGAAATATTCTGGGAGAGATGTGTCACTTAATAGGGTTCTACCAGCCTCAATCAAGGTTCTATTTTTCCTTTCAGCAATGCCATTTTGCTGAGGTGTTCTTAGTGAAGAAAATTCCTGAAATATCCCAAACTCTTCACATAGCTTTGTCATAATATCAGACTGGAATTCAGTACCATGGTCACTTCTTATTTTGACCACTGTACTGTCTAACTCATTCTGAATTTGTTTGACAAAACTATAGAAGATACTAGGTGTTTCAGATTTCTGTCTAAGGAAGAAC
This sequence comes from Platanthera guangdongensis, assembly GCA_039583875.1. Classification (NCBI taxonomy): domain Eukaryota; kingdom Viridiplantae; phylum Streptophyta; class Magnoliopsida; order Asparagales; family Orchidaceae; genus Platanthera; species Platanthera guangdongensis. The sequence continues at coordinate 186,654,977 of CM077158.1, read as the reverse complement.
ACCCAGGAAAACCTTGAGTAGTCATCTACAACCACAAATGTGTAGACCTTCCTACCTAGGGTGTGAACTGGCATAGGACCAAAGAGATCCATATGCAAGAGGTATAAGCACCTCACAGCATCTTTGTTCTCAATGCTATTAAAGGTGGATCTAGTCTGCTTGCCCTTTTGACAAGCTGAACATATCCCATCTTTAATACACTTAACCTGAAGACCATTTCTCACTAACTCTTTGCTATAGAGTTGGCAAATTGTCTTGTAGTTTAGATGGGCTACCCTCTTGTGCCATTTGACACAATGAGAGACTTTCTCATCAGCTACAAGACACACCGGAGAACCATTGTTCTCGCACATAATGTCTAAGCAATAGACATTTCTCTTTCTATAACCTATCAGAATGATCTCTTGATCATTTGACCTCCTGATATGACAACCATCTTTGACAAATGAGATGTCATATCCTAAATCACTCAGTTGACTTATACTAATAAGGTTATGTTTCAAACCTTTAACATAGGCCACTTGAGTAATTGTTATAAGGTTGCTAGAGATGTTACCAAAACCTTTAATGATTCCTTTTTCAGAACCACCAAAGGTGACTTTAGGACCATCCTTGATTGGTGTGTAGTCCTTTAGCAATCCCCTAGTTCCAGGCATGTGCCTGGAACATCCACTGTCCAAGTACCATATTGGGGCATGGCCACTTGGACTCACCTGCAAAACAGATTAGTTAACCTTAGAACCCAAAGAATTCTTGGGTGCTTGGTGCTAGTTAATTTGTCTCTTAACAAAGCTACCTGCAGATCTTCCAACAGGCAGTTTGCTACTCATCTTGGCACTAGAATTGTGCCAATAGTCTATGGCAAAGTGTCCTACCTTGCCACAGCACCAGCACTCAAATATATTGTACCTTTGCTTAGGTAGAACCCTAGTTGTTCTATCTACAGCATGCTTGTTGAGTCCTGGGGCTTTGCCCTTAGACTTGGACTGAACAGTCCTAGCAGGTTTAGTAAACCCCAATCCAGTTTTACCCTTGTGAGGTATAAACTCATCTATCAGAGGTAGAACTAATTTTGGTTTAGAGAACCTGGCTACTATTTCTCTCTCCTTCTGAAGACTAATCTCCAGATTTCTGATTTGATCATTCTTGAATGTTATAGTCCCCATCTGAAAAACAGTTATGTTCTTCAGCCTGGCTATTTCATTTAGTTTTTGATCAATTAATTTATCAAAATCTGTTGCAGCCTCTTTGAGATTAGCAATCTCCTTAGCCTGACTCTTGGCCAAGGATTTGCTTTTCTTAAAAGCTTGCAACATTACTCTATATTCATCAATCAACTGATGAATATCCCCTTCAGATTCAGATCCATTGGCATCACTTGATGCTGATGTAACTGAATCTGAACTAGCACTAGAAATTGAACTTAAAGAACAATTTTGTACCTGACTAGGTCCAGGCTGCTCTTGGATTTTGTCACTTTCTGACAAGGCCATCAATCCCTGGCACTGATTGTCCTCTTGCTCATATATAGAGTTCATTAACTGGATGAACTCCTCTTCCTCGTCTTCAGCAAACAGTCCAATATAAGCTTCTGCTTCTGAATCAGTTTCTGAAGATGATATATCTGACAGGCTTTTGTCCTTCTTGGCAACAAAGGACCTTTCCTTCTTGCCCTTTATCTGAGTCTACTTCTTATCAGTTGACTCTCTCCTTTTCTCTGGATAGTCAGCAACAACATGTCCTTGTCTGTTATAGCAATAACATACAATTTTTGATAAAGTTGCTTTGCTTGACTTGGGCTTTCTCCTGTCTTTCTTTGATGACTTCTTATTCTGATAATAGTCATCTTTTCCCTGTGAAGTGGATGGCTTTGACCTCCACTGTTTCTTCTTTAGAAACTTTTGAAAGTGTCTTGTGAAAGCTGTAAAATCTTCATCACTCTCACTGCTTTCAGAATTCCTGCATTCTGTCTCATCTGTCTCAGATCCAGCAACCTTTGGAGGTGGAGATGGAGAATTACTTTTATATTTCTTGGTGGCTTCTGTCTTGAATGTCACAGCTCTTTCTTTATGCTCAATTCTTGTAGTCTTCTCCTCCTCCTTCCTTACCATCAGCTGCATTTCATAGGATAACAGCTTTCCAAATAATGTTGGAGGAGGAATATCTGCTAACTTGGCCATTTCCCTTATGGCACAGATCTTGGTGTCCCAGTCCTTTGTTAGGGACCTCAAGAACTTATCATTCAGCTCATAATTGCTGAAATCTCTTCCATAGGACATTAACTCATTAACTATCCTATAGAATTTCTTATAGCATTCTGTTATGCTATCAGACCTGCCTTGTCTGAAGCTCTCATATTCTTGGTTTAACAAAGACTTTCTGTCCTGTCTAACTTCTTCTGAACCCTCCATGTACACTATCAGAGTATCCCACATCTCCTTTCATGTCTTACAGTGTATCAAGTTCTGAAATGTAGCATCATCTATGACACTTACAATGATATTCTGAGCCCTCTTGTCCATGGTGGCCAGAATAATCTCATCTTTTATCATTTCAGAAAAGTCTTTAGGTGTTCTCTGATTTGCATCTAACACAGATACCTTCATAGGCACATATGACATTTCTTTAACTGTGATATAGATTCTAGGGTCTGAGGTTTACATAAACAGTCTAACCCTTTCTTTCCAGATGCCAAATATCTCTTTTCTGCAAATTGGCAACTTCATGGATCCAAGTTCCTTATGATTCTCTGTTGAACCCATTTTCTTGATTATGCTGAATCTGTCCTTGATTTCACTGAATCTGCCAACAGGTTCTACTCAGACAGTTAAGTCCTTTTTGAGTAACCTCGCTCTGATACCACTTGAAAGAAATTATACCTAATCACCTAGAGGGGGGGGGTGAATAGGTGACTTAATCTATTTAAACTTTTAGGCAGATTATATCACAGATTTATAACTACTTATTCACAACAATCAATAAGCAATCACAGAATAAAGCATGCACACAGTGAACACACAGATTTATAGTGGTTCCCCAAGGTTTGGGTACATCCACTTTCCCCCTTCGCCTATCTAGTAGTGTACTAGATTCAGCCAAACTCCTCCACTATTCCTCAGATCCTCAGATCTTACACTCAGAACCCCAACTGGTTCCTACAGCTCAGAGTGATCCCACTCCTATAACTCAGGCTCAACAGCCCTACAACTCAGTCTTCTCCAAAGACCTACTCTCAGCCACAAGGCCTACACTCAGCTTACAATAGGCCCACACTCAGAGAAATAGATCTCCTACACTCAGGCACACAGACCCTACCACTCAGCCTTTATAATTGCAGGCTTACAACTCAGATCCCTAAGAATCCTACAAGATATTAAAAATACAAAGTGTATAAACTCAACTCAGAATAAGAGAGAAAAGTTGATAGGTTTCTTGATGAGTTCTTGGATGAACTCTGCTGATATCAACCTCACTTGGCTTTCTTCAAAGCTTCTTGAATGTAGAACACAATAGGGTTGATACTCTCTGCAGCTGATCTTCAATCACTGCTAACTTAAGAATCAGAACTAAGTCTGAAACTTTCTTCACAGCCTGGTTCCAACAGCTATCTTCTTGGATGGAGCTCTCTCTCTCCAACTACTGAGATCTTTACTTGAATTGATACTTCAATGAATTGCTTGATCTTCTTCAATCTCTTGTTGTTAATCTTCTATTTCTGTTGACAGAATAAGCCTTTATATAGGCCTTCTTCATGGTGACCGGCTGATCCGGTTTCTAACGACTTTTTGACATCTATGACAGGTGCAGTAGACCGGCTGGAATGGCAGTTGTCATGTCATCCAGTCACTTCTTGAAATATCTGTAACTGTCTGAAAGTGTCGAGACAGTCTGTCTTTAAGTGTCGACACTTATAGACTAAGTTTCGACACAAGTGGACTAAGTTTCGAAACTAGCCTTCAAGGTGTCGACACAACTCCTTGTTCTTCAGTACTTAGTTGAATTCTGTTAAGTGTCGACACAACTCCTTTGTGTCGACACATCTTCTGGTGTTGAACTTGTTAAGTGTGGACACATACTCTTGGTGTCGACACATGCCTTCTGTGTTGATACTTGCTGGGTGTCGACACTTCTCCTTTGTGTCGACACATGTACTTTGAATTTGTTGAACTTTGCTGAGTGTCGACACAGCTCCTTGTGTCTACACTATTTTCATGTGTTGAGTCTTCTGCAGTGTTCGACACATTCTTCTTTGTGTCGACACTTGGACTTAGAATTTGTTGAACTTTGCTGAGTGTCGACACAGCTCCTTGTGTCGACACTATCTTCACGTGTTGAGTCTTCTGCAGTGTGTCGACACATTCTTCATTATGTCGACACTTATACTTAGAATTTGTTGAACTTTGCTGAAGTGTTGCTAAGTGTTGACACAGCCTCCAAGTGTCGACACTTTCTGATGTCGACAAAGTTCCTCTGGGTGTCGACACTGCTTCTAAGTGTCGACACTGCTTCACTGGACATTTCTTCAATGAGTGTCGACACATCCTGTATGTGTCGACACTTTCCTCCTGGTGTCGACTCTGCATCCTGGTGTCGACACAATTACTCCAAGTGTCGACACTGCTTCTCTAGGTGTCGACACAAGTCTTCTTAAGTGTCGACACTTTTCTCCTGGGTGTCGACACATGGACTTAGAAACTTTTCAGCTTTCCCTGCAAATACTTAACCTGCACAACTAAACTCAAAACTCATCAAATACATTTTGATGTATATCATTGAGTAGGGTGAGGCTTCTTCAAATCAGGTACATATTTTCCAATTTACCCAACACACCCTTTCCGCCAAAGGCTCCACTCGCATGTCTTCTCCGCCTGACACGGCTGTCGCCATATCCGGTGTAGCAGGGGTTGCTACCTGAGCTTGCCGCTGCAGCTTGGGCTGCCCCCATCGCTTCTGCAAGCATGCGGCAGAAGTCGGCCGGGTTTACACCCGTGCCCAAAAGACCTGGAGCAGTGGCACTGCTCGCCGAAAGTTCTTCTCTTGCTCTCGACGTACCCGCCTCATTTCTTGCACTCTTCAAGAAAACAAGAAAAAAGGGATCAGTCTCTAATCTCAAGACTTAAACATAAGGACACTCATGGTCCCGCATTACTCTTATGTGGATAACTTCTCTATGCACTGACCTTGAATCTTACCTCACTTTGATACTAAATTGTCATAAAGAGACTAGAAGTTATCCACGCCTACAAGAGTAACAAAATGGCCTTAAGGCCTTACAACAAGAGTGAATCCGAACTCAATTAATACATCAGTCCTGAAAGTTCATAAGCACACCTAGTCTACCTCGGCATGCAAGCCGGTCACCAAGGGCATCAAAACATACAATGTCATAAAGAGTAGAGCTACAACAAAAAGTTAACACTTCATGAGTCTTAGGCCTTTCTGGCCAGCGAGCTAGCTTCTGCTTGCGAACCTTGCCCTGTAAAAATTATTAGTAACATGGGTCAGCAAAGGCTGACCTCAAACTGTGTAACAAACACATCTCCCGGCCGCCCCTAACGGACCCCGGGGTATTCCGCAAACCTACAAGTTAGCACTTCGTATGCAATAATCATAAGCAAGAAAAGAAACTAAGGAAATAGGCTTGGATGTCTCAAACATCATACATGTTCTCTATTGTTGAGCATATAGTAATAGGGCCTACTATACAACATGAATTCAACACCCGGGCTTCACCCAAGGAACCCTATAGCGTATGCATCTAGCACAACATCACATCATTTGGGTACTCATCATTTCCCCATTGGCATAAAGCCGCAAACAAAAGGTGGAACCACAACCCCCAATGTCATACAAGCCGCCACACGGAACTCTTGCCAAGGCCCCACCCGCTCACGGTCGCAGACCCAGGCTTGCCGGCAAACTCTTAATTCTCATGTCTGGATTCCGTCCAACACACTGACTGATTCTAAGAACCCTTGTTGGACCCCACCCGCTCATGGACTCATTGCCCGGGCTTGTCCCATGCTCGGCGTTCTCTTCAGTCTCACACAAAGGGGACTAGTCTCGCCGGGACACTTTCCACACATAACTTGCACGTCACGGGATATCCAGCCAACCACGGAGACACAGCCATGCCTTGGCACATCACAAACCAAGAAATTTCCTCCATAATCCCTCATATGTACTTCAGCGTTCTCGCGCATCAAGGAAACCATATACCACTCATGCAGAGCTAGCTTTGTTCCCCAAGGAAACCATCTACTGCTAATGAGGAGCTAACCTTGTCCGGTACTGGCCACACGTACTCATGCAAGGTAAAGGGAAGAACATCACAAACAACACGAACATCACAAACGGCCCCTTGCCGCAGCGGATTTCTACGAATCCTTAAACCTCGTATGCAACATCACCGAGTCAGACTAACGGTTACGACTACGGCTTCACCCACCATGCATAATCCACTAACAGAGCGGATCTCTAATGCAAAAAAATCTTGCCGGGGACGGACTCAATCGACCTAGAGGTTCCTCTTGAACCTTGGCGACCCAAACCCCTCTAATTTGAGTGTTTGGTGCCCAAACACTAGAAAAGAAAAGATGCTAAAACATGCATCCTAAAACCGAGAGGAGAAGTGTCATTACCTTCCGACTCCTCTTCCTAGCCATGGAAAAATAGTCGGATGAAAACCTTCGCAACGATCTAGCCTCCACGGATCTGGACTCGTCTCGCAATTTGGGGCACCGAAGCCTTTCCAACAGCCGGATCTCTGCTTCACCTTCTTCCTTGCTCTCCCCACTCTCTAGAACTTTAGTAAGAGAAAGCGTGGAGGAGAATGAGGTTTTCTAACCCTATTCTCGGACTTTACTCAGCAAGAGCAATCCTGGACCATCAGATCCCAAAAGAAAGGAAAGAACGGCCATGATTCGAAATGAAAAACAAAATACCTGGGCCGAATACGGCTTGTGACACGCCCGTGTCCAAGGACATGTTCCCCAATCGACGCCGAAACCATCGCACCCAAAACAGGACACGGGTCCTAGACATGCCCGTGTCACTCCTGACACGGCCGTGTCCAACCTGAACACGCCTGGGCTCCAGGCCGTGTACAACCCCTCACACGTCCCGGCTTTCAACCAGAGAAGGACACGGCCTGGGACACGCCCATGTCTCAGGCCGTGTTCGAAGCCTCGACGATCGTCGAACGCAGATCTTGATCGTTGAACGAAGCCCGCTGGGGAAAATCGTCGACCGCAGGTCCAAAATCATCGAACGGAGATCTTGATCGTCGAACGCATCTTGGCACAGCGGGACACACCCGTGTCACAGGCCGTATACCGCTGCCCGATGATCACCACTCGACGATCGACGATCGACACTCGACTATCGTCGAGCCGAGGGGGCACGCCTGGGACACGGGCTCCGACACGGGCGTGTCGGAGCGCGTGTCCCCCTTCTAGTCGACGAAAGAGCGAAAAAATGTCGAATTTCGCAGGCTCTCGACGAACCCGGTTCGACACAGCCATGGACACGCCCATGTCCTTGGCCGTGTGACTCTCAACTAAGACCCAAACTTGGCCTGAAATGCTGGTTTTCCCTCTACAAATTTTGGGGCGTTACACATAATAGGTTAGTACTTTTGGAAAGATTTGTAAATATTAATATGTGTAACATGTTATATTATGTTGTCATCATTTGGGAGTCATATAGAAGAATAAATCATGGCCATGAGTATGTTTGATTAATGAATTCAGTTTAGTAGTGCAATACTTAGAGAATCATCTCCCTACGGGTAGTATTGTGAAGGGATGTAGGTGCGGTGTTGACCGTCACTTGTTTGGTTGAGTTGTGATAAGGTATGGATGGAAGGTTGGGCTGTGTCCTCATTCTTACTTCCGAGGTCCCTCCTTGTTATGTTGATGTGGCATTTGCATGTGATGTGAGTCGACACGCGGTGTCGTAATCCTGGGTTAAGGATAGTGTGGCAGGTCTACGGGCTCGCCAGTCGTCACACCGACGGGAGTCGACAGTTAGACTTTGGGCGGTTGGGTTGTGTCCTCGGTGTTCACGTCCCGGGGCCCCTTCCGTGCCAAGTGAACGGTTGGGATGTGTCCTCGTGCTTACTTCTGAGGCCCCTTCCGGGTCACACAAGGCCAGTTCGGGCTGTGTTATTGGTGCACATCTAACCAAGACCCCGCTGGGCCATAGTACGCATGGGCTCTGCTGTTATGTTCTTAGCGTTGAGGCGTACGGAGGCCTAGGTGAAGTAGTGTGGATACCCGCCTAGTAGTAGAAGTGCCCGTTCTACTGTCACCGCCTGGCCACGGCGGCTGATGCCTGAGAGGTTAGCTGCCTGCTTGAAAAGTGGGAACTATAGTCTGTGTCAACATAGCACTTGCATGGGTGTGATCATGGGTGAGTCATTGCATAGCATTCATAGCATTTCATAGCATTGCATAACAAGATCCTCATCGTATAAGTTTGTATGGGCACTGTTATACAATGAGTTACTTTTATGTAAACCGATCCTTAGCTTATAAGTTTGTATGTGCATTCTTATAAGTTAAGTTACTTTCCTGTTGTTACTTATACATGTTAGTTTGCCGTAGCTCTTAAATATTTGCTAGATTATGATACTGTTACTCTTACCTTATTGTCACCTACTTGTTCTCTTTTACTTGCATATATATATTACCCTTGTTCCTTTTCTCCGCCCTGTGTCGAGTCGCCGGGGGAGCGGATATGAAACCACTTAGTCGTTTCGACTAACGGTTGCTACGTCTTCCTATTTAGGAGGTCACGCCGCAGGTAGAGCAGCCGCAGAATATGCAGCAGGACAGCCAGGCCAGGACGATAGGGCTTGATGTGACGGTGCCGTCGATACCGTTGGTTATAGATGTTACTATTTTGATACTCTAATGTAGCATGTTAGGGCAATGTTTAGCTGTACTCTGGTATATTGTAGAAGCATGTTTTAGCTTCTCATTTATTGATGCATTTGGACATTTTTACTTAGTGTGGATTTTGACTTCTCTTGCTTATTATATTTGGTTGGGTTGTCATGTTCTATTGATATTGTTGTAGCTGGCGAAATAGGCGTCTTGTGGTACAGGTTAGCTCGTGTGCTAATGCTACCGCAAGGCGGCTGTTCCGGGCATAAGACTTCCCCTTTGTGCCGTGTTTTGGGTTCCCGGAGGGGGGGGGGGGGTTCTTACAGGGCCTGTTTGGTACTTCTACACAACAAATTAATATTATTTTTTCGGAAATAAATGGATGAATTTAAACTATGACTAGAAAATTTACTAAAACAAAACACCTGATCTAGACTCACTTTAAAATAAACCTTTCATAAAAGATAACTTCTAAATTACCTAATTAGAACATGGAGGTTCCTAATGTACAAAAGTGTCTCTCTCGAGCTCATGCGTTTGACTAAACATAGGTTGATCGATTAAGACCTCTCGGCCAGTCGAAACCCCTAAGCTTGCCTTATGCGGTGAACCCCACTATTGGATTTGACTCCAATCCGGAAGATCCATGTCATCCTCTCTCGAGGAGTGCATGCGGCTCCTTCTACCTTGGAGTGATCTTATCGTATCCATAACCTCTCAGTAAATCTTGGATACAGATCTAAAATTAAAATCAAAGCAAATAAATCAAAGATAGATCGAATCAGAAATAATAGTGTTTTTGTTTAGAAAGAAGGACTTTATTTTTAAAAAAGCTTGTCAAGATCAAGTGGTAATGAAAATAGTGATACATGTAAAGATAAACAAATACAATCTTGAAAAAAAAGTGCAACAAATAAAAGTTAACTAACTATGAAAAAGTACAAAAAGGTCAATGCATGAAAATAGTAAAATAAGCTACTAAAACAGCTAATAATTACTCCTAGATGCCCCCTAGATGCACCCCCAGCTTCTGACTTTCTCTGTAATTTATAGCAAAATTTCTGGAAGGTCATGCCCCTCAGTCACGCCCGTGACCTAGGTCGTGTAAGGTTCGGTAACCGTCGACTTGAAAGCCCAGGAACGTTGGGAGAAAAGCTGGGTCATAGTACGCATGGGCCCCGCTGGGCCATAGTACGCATGGGCTCCGCTGTTGTGTTCTTAGCGTTGAGGCGTACGGAGGCCTAGGTGAAGTTGTGTGGATACCCGCCTAGTAGTAGAAGAGCTCATTCTACTGTCACCGCCGGGCCACGGCGGCAGATGCCTGAGAGGTTAGCTGCCTGCTCAAAAAGTGGGAACTATAGTCTGTGTCGACATAACAATTGCATGGGTGTGATCATGGGTGAGTCATTGCATAGAATTCATAGCATTTCATAGCATTGCACAACAAGATCCTCATCGTATAAGTTTGTATGGGCACTCTTATACAATGAGTTACTTTTATGAAACCCGATCCTTAACTTATAAATTTGTATGTGCATTCTTATATGTTAAGTTACTTTCCTGTTGTTACTTATACATGTTAGTTTGCCGTAGCTCTTAAATATTTGCTAGATTATGATACTGTTACTCTTACCTTATTGTCACCTTCTTGTTCTCTTTTACTTGCATATATATATATTACCCTTGTTCCTTTTCTCCGCCCGGTGTCGAGGAGTCGCCGGGGGAGCGGATGTGAAACCACTTTGTCGTTTCGACTAACGGTTGATATGTCTTCCTTTTTAGGAGGTCACGATGCAGGTAGAGTAGCCGCAGACTACGCAGCAGGACAGCCAGGCCAGGACGATAGGGCCTGAAGTGACGGTGTCGTCGATACTGTTGGTTATGGATGTTAGTATTTTGATACTCTGATGTAGCCCGTTTGGGCAATTTTTAGCTGTACTATGATATATTGTAGAAGCTTGTTTTAGCTTCTCCTTTATTGATGCATTTGGACATTTTTACTTAGTGTGGATTTTGACTTCTCTGGCTTATTATATTTGGTTGGGTTGGCATGTTCCATTGATATTGTTGTAGCCGGCGGAATAGGCGTCTTGTGGTACAGGTAAGCCCGTGTGCTAATGCTACCACAAGGCGGCTGTTCCGGGCATAAGACTCCCCCTTCGCGCCATTTTTTGGGATCTAGGAGAGGGGGGGTCTTACAAATGGTATCAATTTGCCACGATCCTCAACTAAAGAAGTCATTCAACAATTTTGCCACACCCGTTTGATTATTCAGTTTGGGGACAAACTGACTTAGAGGAAGCAGTGGTGTGCCCATATGTAATTCACACTAAGTATGTCCAACTTTGACCTTAAGTTTAGCCAACCTGACCATACGTTTACGTTTTATGTGTAGATTCCAGCGCTTGTTGAGCAGGTGAGAGGCACTCCTACGCCCTCCATACCCACTCCCACTCAGTTCCAACAATCTGAGTTGGGGCTGACGCTCACTGCCATCCTTGATGCTTTTAGGGCACAGCATCCCCCGGTGCAACAACAGGACCCGAGCTCCACCTATATGAGCACCTTCCGGGGTCTCTCCCCTCCCGTCTACCTTGGGACGGAGTCAGCTGTACGTACAGAGGAATGGCTAGACACGGTTCAGGAGTTGTTGGCTGGTATCCGTTGCCCGGCCAACATGGCAGTGACATTGGCGGTGTCCGTCTTGGACTCACATGCTAAGAGTTGGTGGAAGTCCCTCATGGGCTATACCTTCCAAGGCCGGGTCTACACAGAGATAAGTTGGAGTGAATTCTCGGGTGTTTTCTTGGAGCACTTTATCCCTACATCGGCCCGAGATGAGCTTGAGCAGAGGTTTCTTCTACTAAAGCAGGGATCAAAGTCGGTTACGGAATACCAGCGGGAATTGCACCATCTCGCAAGGTTTGCGAATTCTTACGAGTTGGATGACAGAGGTTATGCCAAGTGCTTCTATAAAGGGCTGCGAGATCCCCTAAGGCAGTCCCTTTTGTTTATAGCGGATGGAAGCTTGGCGGAGATCATTGATATGGCGAAAACATTGGAGGCGGACTAGTTGGGATGCAGTAAGAGGCCTGCAGAGGACGTGATGGAAGCCGGCCCATGGAATAGAAGGAGGCGAGACTTCAGAGGAGGAAGTGGATATCAAAGAGGTGGAGGGCGTGTCCACCGAAACTATAGGGTGGAGCATCCGGTTCCACATCCGCCTACGTTGCCTCCACCCCCACAACCTTAGCAATTTCAACAACCTGAAGGGCATCGTGGGCTGGTGTGCTTCGAATGCAAACAGCCGGGCCACATCCGACGTTTCTGCCCGCAGCTATATGGGAACGTCCCTCCTGCTCTCCCTCAAGCAGCCCCACGAGGATGGGGATATATGCATGGTCGAGGACGAGGACCGCGAGGAGGTAACCCTGGCCCTACTAGGGATCAGGTGTACGCGCTTGACATGGCGCAGGAACGGAACCCACAAGATGTGATTGCAGGTATGATTTAATTAATTAACATATTTTCATGGTCTAACTTGAATTGATTAAGACTTACTAGACACCTAGCAATAAGTTTTGGTTGTTGGTACTTAGGCACCGTGATTATTGACGGGAAGACGACCTATGCGTTGTTCGATACCGGTGCCTCACACTCCTTTGTGTCCAAGGATTTCATAAAGGACGTGGAGGGTGTACAGTACTTCATTGGCATAGCCCGACGTGTACGCCTTCCGGACGGCTCGGAGATGATCGAAACTGCCAAGTGCGAGTTGGAGTTATTTATTTATGGGAAGGCCTTTGATTCACCGGCCACGGTTCTGAGAATGCCGGAGTTTGACATCATTTTGGGCATGCCACGGCTGGACTGGCAGTTCGCGAGGATCGACTGCACGGAGAAGCAGATCTATTTGAGACATGGAGACTCTGACGTCATCTTCCAAGGTATTGGCTTCGCGCCTCGCATGATGTTATCTTCCGTCCAGGTTGTAAAAGCTCATATGAAGGGGGACGAGGTCTTCATGATCTGGTTCGAGTTGAAGGAAAAAACATTGGAATTAAAGGATATACGGGTAGTGCTGGATTTTCCTGAGGTATTTCTTGAGAAGCTACCAGGATTACCTCCGCATAGAGAGGTTGACTTCCAGATTAATCTAGTACCAGGTGCCAAGCCTATATCCAAGGCTCCGTACAGAATGGCCCCGAAAGAACTCGCGGAGTTTAGAGTTCAATGACAAGAACTGGTGGAGTCAGGGTTCGTTCGCCTCATTTCATCACCCTGGGGAGCCCTTGTGCTGTTCGTGAAGAAGAAGGATGGAACCCTGCGTTTGTGTATAGATTATCGCGAACTCAATCGGTTGACGGTGCAGAACACTTATCTGCTACCTCGGATCGACAAGTTGTTCAATCAGCTAGTGGGAGCACATTGGTTCTCTAAACTGGATTTGTGCTCTGGATACTATCAGTTGAGGATACAAGAAGGGGACATTCAGAAAACAGCCATCAGTTCAAGATATGGTTTTTATGAGTTCACGGTAATGCCGTTTGGGCTCACAAACGCCCCTTCGGCATTCATGAGCCTGATGAACACGGTGGTTGAACCATATTTGGACATCTTCGTCATTGTTTTTTATCGACGACATCTTGGTCTACTCAAAGACGGAGGAGAAGCATGTCGAGCATCTAACCTTGTTGTTGAAGAAATTGAAGGAGCACGCCTTGTACGCCAAGTTTAGCAAGTGTGAATTTTGGCTTAAGGAGGTTGCTTTCTTGGGGCATGTGATCAGTGGGGCAGGATTAGCAGTGGATCCAGCAAAGGTGCGAGTCGTGAAGGAGTGGTCGCCCTTGAGGTCAGCGGTCGATATACAAAGCTTTCTTGGACTTGCTGGGTACTACCGCAAGTTCGTGAAAGGATTTTCCAAGATTGCCCTTCCTCTTACCTCCTTGACGAAGAAGGGTTTGCCATTTGAGTGGACACCACAATGTGAAGCGGCATTCCAAGAGCTAAAGGATAGGCTTACCTTCGCCCCCATCCTTGTACTTCCGTCTGGGAAGGAAGGATTTCAGGTTTACACGGACGCGTCATATCAAGGGATGGGAGCGGTATTGATGCAGCACGGGCACATAATCGCTTATGCTTCAAGGCAGTTAAAGAAACATTAAATCAATTACGCGGTTCATGATTTGGAGTTGTGAGCAGTGGTGTTCTCTTTGAAGGTCTGGAGTCATTATCTATATGGCGTCCACTGCGAGACTTTTTCCGATCACAAAAACTTGAAGTATGTCCACACTCAGGAGTTGAACCTGAGAAAACGGTGGTGGTTGAAATTTCTATGCGACTATGAGTTCACCATGAACTACCACCCCGGGAAAGCGAACTCGGTAGCCGATGCATTGAGTAGAAAAGTGCCAGGCTCTAGCCTAGAGTCTCGGTTGATGAGTATGGAGTTGGCTCGGATGATTGAGGAGATGGATATTACTCTGGTATTCAAGGCTCCTTCGGTAGAGTATGCAGAGTTTTTGGCAAGCATGAGCTTAGTTTGTGATATTCGGGACCGGATTCGGGTGGTGCAAGGCATGGATGCGGCCTTGGCCCCGGCAATCAAGGCAATTGAAGATGGGACCACCGATGAGTACACAATAAAAGACGGCCTCGTTTATTTTCGTGGCCGGCTCTATATTCCCAAGGGCGGAAAAATCCGGGAGGATATCTTAAGAGAGGCACATTCCTCTCAATATTCTGTACACCCGGGTATTGCCAATATGTACGCCGGCTTACGGAAGACCATGTGCTTGCCAGGAATGAAGAAGGATGTTTTTTACTATGTTACACATTGCGAATCTTGTCAAGGAGTGAAGGCTGAATGCAGGAGTCCCAGTGGTTTGTTGCAGTCGTTGCCCATCCCCGAATGGAAGTTCGAGGATATCTCCATGGACTTTGTCCATGGGCTACCTCGTTCCCGCTCCGGGAATGATTCAGTGTGGGTTATTGTTGATCGACTGACAAAGGTGTCCTGGTTCATTCCAATGAAGAAGGAAGCACACGTGGATGTTTTGGTATGCCTTTTTGTGCAGCAATTCGTACGGTATCATGGCGTGCCCATGACAATTATTTCGGATCGGGATGGTCGGTTTACTTCCAAAGAGTGGACGACGGTACATGCATATTTGGGCTCATGCCTTACCATCAACACCGCATTTAATCCTCAGACGGACGGGCAGTCTGAAAGGACCATTAGGACATTGGAGGATCTGCTGAGATTATGTGCGTTGGACAGAGGAGAGCCGTGGGAAAGGCTCTTGCCCCTGGTGGAATTTTCCTACAATAACAGCCATCAGGCGAGCATCGGTATGGCGCCCCATGAAGCCCTTTATGGAAGAAGGTGCAGGACCCCCTTGTCTTGGGTGCAGGATGAAGATCCGAAGGCATTGGGAAACGAATATATAGATGATACTGATGCGGCGGTCAGATTGATACGGGATCGCATGTTGGAGGCTCAAAGTCGGCAAGCGAAATATTACAATAAAAAGCACCGGATGGTGGAGTTCCAAGTGGGCGATAAAGTGTTCATCAAGATTCGGCCGATGCATGGAGTGTCGCGGGTACGTGGGGTGAAAAAGCTCAGCCCAAGGTATGTTGGGACTTAAACTATACTAGAAAGGATTGGCCCGTTGGCCTATCGGTTGGAGTTACCACCAGAACTAGAGAATCTCCACGATGTGTTCCATGTGTCGTCGCTTCGAAAAGCACTGTTGCGGCCCGACCAATATATTCCCACTACTGATGGTGCAGTGGCGTCAGATAGTTCTGTGCGACTAGAGCCGGTGCGGATTATTGACAGCGAGACAAGAACTTTGCGCCGCAAAAGTGTACCCTTGGTGAAGGTACTATGGTCCAACCATGGGAAGGAGGAGTACACATGGGAGCAATTGGATTTGATGCAGCAACGCTACCCGGAGTTGTTTGCTCAAGGTAATTTTATTTAAAAGCTTATGTTAAATTTTCTGTTATGCTTTTCTCCCCACAGCCTAAGCCTGATTTCGGGGACGAAATCTTTTATTTTGTTTGTAGGAATTGTAACGTCCCGAATCGCACTAGGCCCTTCGTGCGTGTTTTGAGTCAGGAGAGCTGACTAGGGTTCATGGAGAGTGCTGACAACAGGGCTGAACACGTGAAAAGGAGGAGAAATTAGATAAGCATGAGACACTGGTAGAGACACGGGCGTGTCCCTTCCCGTGTGCGAGTGCGTCGAGTTGAACTCGACGAGGCATGTCGAGATCGGCGAGCTGTGTCGACATCATGTGACATGGGTAGCGACACGGGCGTGTCTCTACCCGTGTGTGGCGAGTAACACTCGACAGGGCGTGTCGAGACTAACGAGCTGTGTCGACACCATGTGACACGGGTAGCGACACGGGCGTGTCCCTACCCGTGTGTGTCGAGTTACACTCGACGAGAGGTGTCGAGATCGACGAACTGTGCGTCGACTTCCACGAATTAACATGACACGGGTAGAGACACGGCCGTGTCCCTACCCGTGTGCTCCAGTCGATGATTTTGATCGAGATCGACGAACTGTTGAGATCGTCAAAATGTATACCGAGAAGGACACGGCCAGGGAACACGGCCGTGTCATATGGACAGGGGTCGGTACACGGGTCGGGACACGGTCGTGTCCCTACATGTGTCATGTATTGAACCGACATGGAAACTATTGTTGCCGCTTCGCCAGGCAGGACACGGGTAAGGACACGGTCGTGTCCCTACCCGTGTCACTTTTCATATATAAGGGAAGAGAAAACCCTAGCCGTTTTCATGCTCATTTCATTCCCTATTTCCTGTGAGAACTCCTGGTGAGAGAGAAAACTGCTGGAGCAAGTTCTACAGGAGAAAATCCGCCATCACCGTGAAGGAGAAGATGCCGCCAAGGAGAATTACGAGATCTATGGCCGAAAATGGAGGAACTGCTGGAATCGATGTTAGTTTCCTACCCTCTCCCTTGGTGCTAGATCTGTAGATATTTAGGCGAGACGTCGACTCAAAAGAGTCTTGACATGTGAGAAGATGCTTTCTCTAGTGTGAGGCCAATCCGGGGCTTGTGCTCTTGGTTAGTGGTGTCTTCAACCTCTCTGATCTATTATGTGGAGATGGGGGATGGTTTTATGAAGAGCAAAGGCCTCTTGAGGTTGAATAAGGGAGGAGATTTTCTGGAATGATTTGGGAAGATCGCCTTGAGGAGAAAGATGAACCGATGCCGTTCATTCCGCCTTAAGATGCGTGCAGAATCTGTATTCTGGGCGCAGCGAACTTCGTGGCCATTTTTAGGTGTGATATGGCCAGATCTGGGCTTTCGGCTAAACACGAAAGTTGAAGCCCTTGAAAATACCTTTCCAACGAATGGTTGCACAACTTCAGGTGAAGTCTGTATCCACGGGAAAATCTAACGAAAATGGTATTCAACAAATCCTGCATGCAGAAATTGTATTTTGTACGCAGCGGACTTCAAGTCCGATTTCAAATAGGATAATTTCAAAACTGGGATGAGGTCTGAATAAGAAATTTGTGGACCACGGAAATACCTTTCCATCGTGGGGTTACATGACTTCACCGGATTCCTGTAGCTTCGGGAATCTCCAGTCGAAGCTGCTGTCCAGATTCAATCTGCACCTAAACTCTGGGCTTTTAAAAAGATGGGTTTAGATTCGGTGGAAGTTTATTGCAAGTTACTCTTCTTGGATGAACCTTTATGATTAATCATTTGATGCATGATTGACGAAGCTTATTAATTAGATTTCATATAATCAAATTGTGAAGCAATCTTATTTAAACGAATTGACTTGATAAGAATTGAAAGATTGTTATTTGTGTGCATCATATATAATATGTCGTTAACATATGGAAAGTGTGATGGATCTTTAGATGCGCATCATGTTCATAATAGGTTAGTACTTTTGGAAAGATTTGTAAATCTTTATATGCGTAACATGTTATATTATGTTGTAATCATTTGGGAGTCATATAGAAGAATAAATCATGGCCATGAGTATGTTTGATTAATGAATTGAGTTTAGTAGTCCAATACTTAGAGCGTCGTCTCCCTACGGGTAGTATTGTGAAGGGATGTAGGTGTGGTGTTGACCGTCACTTGTTTGATTTAGTTGTGATAAGGTATGGATGGAAGGTTGGGCTGTATCCTCGTGCTTACTTCCGAGGCCCCTTCCTTATTATGTTGATGTGGCATTTGCATGTGGTGTAAGTCGACACGCGGTGTCGTAATCCTGGGTTAAGGATAGTGTGGCAGGTGTACGGGCTCGCCAGGCGTCACACCGATGGGAGTCGACAGTTAGACTTTGGGCGGTTGGGATGTGTCCACGGTGTTCACGTCCTGGGGCCCCTTCCGTGCCAAGTGAAGGGTTGGGATGTGTCCTCATGCTTACTTTTGAGGCCCCTCCCGGGTCACACAAGGCAAGTTCGGGCTGTGTTCTTGGTGCACATCTAACCAAGACCACGCTTGGCCATAGTACGCATGGGCTCCGCTGTTGTGTTCTTACCGTTGAGGCGTACGGAGGCCTAGGTGAAGTAGTGTGGATACCCGCCTAGTAGTAGAAGTGCCTGTTCTACTGTCACCGCCTGGCCACGGCGGCTGATGCCTGAGAGGTTAGCTGCCTGCTCGAAAAGTGGGAACTATAGTCTGTGTCGACATAGCAAATGCATGGGTGTGATCATGGGTGAGTCATTACATAGCATTCATAACATTTAATAGTATTGCACAACAAGATCCTCATCGTATAAGTTTGTATGGGAACTCTTATACGATGAGTTACTTTTATGTAACCCGATCCTTAGCTTATAAGTTTGTATGGGCATTCTTATAAGTTAAGTTACTTTCCTGTTGTTACTTATACATGTTAGTTTGTCGTAGCTCTTAAATATTTGCTAGATTATGATACTGTTACTCTTACCTTATTGTCACCTACTTGTTCTCTTTTACTTGCATATATATATTACCCTTGTTCCTTTTCTCCGCCCTGTGCCGAGCAGTCGCCGGGGGAGCGGATGTGAAACCACTTAGTCGTTTCGACTAACGGTTGCTACGTCTTCCTTTTTAGGAGGTCACGCCGCAGGTAGAGCAGCCGCAGACTATGCAACAGGACAGCCAGGCCAGTACGATAGGGCTTGAAGTGACGGTGCCGTCGATACCGTTGGTTATAGATGTTAGTATTTTGATACTCTGATGTAGCATGTTTGGGCAATGTTTAGCTGTACTCTGATATATTGTAGAAGCATGTTTTAGCTTCTCATTTATTGATGCATTTGGACATTTTTACTTACTGTGGATTTTGACTTCTCTTGCTTATTATATTTGGTTGGGTTGGCATGTTCTATTGATATTGTTGTAGCCGGCGGAATAGGCGTCTTGCGGTACAGGTTAGCCCGTGTGCTAATGCTACCACAAGGCGGCTGTTCCGGGCATAAGACTTCCCCTTTGTGCCGTGTTTTGGGATCCCGGAGGGGGGGGGGGGGTTCTTACAGGGCCTGTTTGGTACTTCTACACACGCAAATTAATATTATTTTTTCGGAAATAAAAGGATGAATTTAAACTATGACTAGAAAATATACTAAAACAAAACACCTGATCTAGACTCACTTTAAAATAAACCTTTCATAAAAGATAACTTCTAAATTACCTACTTAGAACATTGAGGTTCCTAATGTACAAAAGTATCTCTCTCAAGCTCATGCGTTTGACTAAACATAGGTTGATCGATTAAGACCTCTCGGCCAGTCGAAACCCCTAAGCTTGCCTTATGCGGCGAACCCCACTATTGGATTTGACTCCAATCCGGAAGATCCATGTCATCCTCTCTCGAGGAGTGCATGCGGCCCCTTCTACCTTGGAGTGATCTTATCGTATCCATAACCTCTCAGTAAATCTTGGATACAGATCTAAAATTAAAATCAAAGCAAATAAATCAAAGATAGATTGAATCAGAAATAATAGTGTTTTTGTTAAGAAAGAAGGACTTTATTTTATTAAAAAGCTTGTCAAGATCAAGTGGTAATGAAAATAGTGATACATGTAAAGATAAACAAATACAATCTTGAAAAAAAGTGCTACAAATAAAAGTTAACTAACTATGAAAAAGTACAAAAAGGTCAATGCATGAAAATAGTAAAATAAGCTACTAAAACAGCTAATAATTACTCCTAGATGCCCCCTAGATGCACCCCAAACTTCTGACTTTCTCTGTAATTTATAGCAAAATTTCTGGAAGGTCATGCCCCTCAGTCATGCCCGTGAACTAGGGCGTGTAAGGTTCAGTAACCGTCGACTTGAAAGCCCAGGAACGTTGGGAGAAAAACTACAGAAATTATCATTCTGCGGGACATGGCCCTAGGTCGCGCTCGTGACCTAAGGCGTGTCTATATAGTTATTGGAAACGATGGGAAATGGAAATGGTGGGAATTAACTCCAGAGGTTATAGAAGGGTCACGCCTCTAGGTCTCGCCTGTGACCTAGGATGTGTCTATACTGTTATTGGAAACGGCGGGAACTCGAAACGACGGGAAATAATATGGGTTGTTGTTGAAGGGTCATTCCCAAGGTCTGGCCCGTGACCTAGGGCATGTAAGCCGAAACCCAATGGATCTGAAATTGGCGACATAAAGCACGGCATGCCTGGATGTCACGTATGCTATCATGCCCGTGACCTAAAAGTCACGCCCTTGATTGGGGCGTGTAGGCCGAAAGTGGTCTGGAATTGACCTCTAGGCTCCGTATGCTGGTCACACCTGCTGGTCATGCCCGTGACCCTTAGGTCACGCCCGTGACCCTTAGGTCACGCCCGTGACCGGGCCGTGTAACTTTAATCCGTCATGGCACGTACTCTGGAGCGCCTTTATGAATCACATCCACATGTCACGCCCGTGACCTAACGGTCATGCCCGTGTCCGGGCCGTGTCAAGTTGATTTTTCTAGCAATCTTCACTTTCATCTCCGGATCAGTCCTACAAGCTCAAAATTTATATTCGCAGCACAGATTAACCTGAAATATAAATAGAAAGTAATTAGAAAAATAATTACCAAAAAATAATTATAATCTTATTATTTATTAAATAAAGTCTATATAAAATAATGATATAATTAGAGTTATCAAATTCCCTCATACTTACTTGTTTGCTCGTCCTGAGCACCCAACTTTCCATATGGAGAAGAAAAATTTCAACGCTAGAAAAGAAAAATTGAACATAAGGAGTAAAATGCGAATTCTTATGCCTATGTGTGTAGCTATTTTAGTAGAAAAACCTACTCAGCATACAAATTAGTTTTAATTTTTCTGGAATGTGTTTCCACTTATTATTTCTACTTTTAAAATTGAAAACCAGGTAAATTTAGAAATCACATTTAGGGATAAAGTAGTGTGTTTACTAAGATAACATAGCAAAAATCGAAGATCGAGATACCCTACAAAGAAATCCATCAATGCCGATGGCCATAGGATTTCCCTTTCACACTCTCGTCACGGCACTAGTTCAACTTATAAGCACAAATCATTAGGACTTAAGTAGGTTGAAACATAAGCTTAGGTTTTTTTGGTATGAAAAATCAAAGGTAAAAACAATGGATAGACACAACAAGACCTAAAGAGAGCTTGTATAAAATAAATTGTTATGGCTTAAAGAACGCCGCAAATTCTTAAATCCCTTTGTTTCTTCTCCTTAACATGTTGAAGATTTTTCCACTTCCTCTATTTATTTTCATATTTTTTTATCTATATTTTTTTTGAGGAGGAATGAAAAATAAATCAACTCTTATTTCTCAATTAGACATCAAAATAAAATCGCTCCTAATCACTCAGAAACCATTTTTGTATATATATTTCAACCTCGGTCTTAGGTATGTATTTAGGATTCTTTTTAGGCTTTGGTAAAGTATTTGGTGGAGCTAAAACAAAAGAAATGGTATAGACTCAAATTGGCTTAGCAAAGATAAAACGTTTATGTGTGGGTGCAAAGGCTCAAACTTGCCAAAAAAGTGCCTAAATCATATTTACGCTAATGAGTTTAACATATGCAAATTCTTGAGAATAGCTATAGGGCTAGTACTAGACATCGAGAAAGAATACCTCTTTCTTGATCCGTGAAATATCACTCTAGTAAACTTCTGCACACTCTCCTAAATTATTATTAAATTTTATTGGTTTCAAAATAAAAGTAAAAATAAATTGTTTCTTCGCATTTAAAACGACAAAAACTTTAATTGTATGTTGAATTTTTAATTCTACATAAAATTCTACTTACATTTCACTTAACTAGAAACACAACATGACCAACAATTCTACTCCAAAATTAAAATACAATTAAAGTGTGAAAAGTTTCTAAACACTATGTAAAAGATGAAGTACTAGAGATTTTGCATGTGAATAAATATAGAAATAATGATTTCTCTAATTAATAAATTAAAATTAAACCTATATTTTTTCATTTTTTTTCTAAAATAAATACCACTAAAGAGATCTCACCCCCATACTTAAAAATAAACATTGTCTCTAATGTTTATAGTCGAAGTACGGCGGGGAAAAAGTAAGAATTTTTTTTACATTAAAAAAAATAAAATAAAATGCAAAGATAAGCAAGGGTTGTCTCCCAAGAGCACTTTTCTTTTTCCCGTCTTAAAGCTTGACGGTTTGGGTTAGGAAAAAGGGAAATAAAATTTTAAATGTACGGGCAACTACCTTAATTTGCGCTTGGGTGAATACGCCGAAGCCGCTCGCCTGGCTACGCCTTCGCTTTTTTTTTGATTCTCCTTCTTGTAATTGACTTGATAATGCAGATTCGAATCACCTATCCATACCTGAGTTGATTTGATTCTTCGTAGATGAGAGGCAAATGGATCGAGACAACATTTGATTGCAACGGCTCATCTTCAAATAAAAAGTTGTTAGTAAAGGAAAAATCAAAAAAAAAAGTGCGTTAGAAAAATCTCCACAAGGAGGACGTTCTTGTGAAGTTATATGATTAAGCTTTGGTTGTTTATTTTGTAAAATAAAATCATTATCTAAAAATTCATTTAAAGAAATATTATCAGCCTCATTATTTTCAAGAATTTCAATTTCTAAATATTTATTTGTGATACTTGAAAATTCATGAAAATAAGAGTCTGGTGTAGTAGGAGAAGAAACATGTTTTTCTTCTAATTCACCGGGAGCGTTCATAATATTATTAAATTTTGGATATAATAATTCGTCGTCCTCTTCCAAATAAGACACCAAGGGGCACATGAAGATTCATGTTCCTCCATAGGTGAAATATTCAAAGCTGGAGAAGAATTATTAGAAATTTTTTTAATAAAATCTTAATATAATAATTCCTCCTCCTCTTTAGGATAATCCACTAAGGGGGTACTTAAGGATTCATGTTCCATCCTAAGTGAAATATTCGAAGAGGGGGCAGAATCATTAGAACAAGTAATAATTTGTTATAAATTTTGGGGAGGATCAACTATGTATTGTGTAAAATCCCCAAAATTAGAAGAAGACGGTTGCTCGGTTATAAAAGAAGAATAAAAATTAGGATATAAATAATTATTCTCATAACTCGGGGAAATTCCCAGTTGATCTTGTGAACAAAGAAAAAGTAATATTTGAGGTGGAAAAAAGATTATTTAAATCTGAAAATGTATTCTCGTTAAGACTTGAAAAAGTATTTTCATGAATATTAGTTAAATTGGAAAAAGTATTTTCATGAAAATATGAAGAAATATTAGCATCAAAGTGAGAATAATTATTGATTGCAAAATTATTTTCATAACAAAATTTTTCATAATAATAATAATAACAATTATCACTTTGATGTGGAGCAACACAATAATAACAATAAATTTGGCGCTTATTGCCGCTTGCAAAAGATTAACTTTGTGTGTAAGCTCAGCAATCTTAGCAGCCAATTGAGATAACATTTTTTTAAGAAAGAAAATAAAAAAAAAGTTACCTAATAGAAATAAATTTAAAAAGAAAAAGAAAAGAGAATTAAGGTAAAGAAGAAGAATGATAAAAGTAATAAAATTTGCGCTTTAAAAATATCAACAAAATAAATCCCCGGCAACTGCGCCAAAAACTTGATGAAGATTTTTAAAGTTTTAAAAATAAATCCAAACTAAAATCCCAAAATAGGCATGCGTACATATCGAAATATAGTATAGGAAATTATCGTATTAGACTCAGGGCCTGTTGAGTACTTCTACTCACGCAAATTAATATTATTTTATCGGAAAATAAAAGGAGTGAATTTAAACTATAACTAGAAAATAAACTAAAAGAAAACACATGATCTAGACTCACTTTAAAATGAACCTTTCATAAAAGATAACTTCAAAATTACCAACTTCAATCGTGGAGGTTCCTAAATTAGAAAAGTGTCTCTCTCGAGTTCATGCTTTTGATTAAACTTAGGTTGATCAATTAAGACCTCTCG
Organism: Platanthera guangdongensis; assembly: GCA_039583875.1. Taxonomy (NCBI): domain Eukaryota; kingdom Viridiplantae; phylum Streptophyta; class Magnoliopsida; order Asparagales; family Orchidaceae; genus Platanthera; species Platanthera guangdongensis. Next base: position 186,630,612 of record CM077158.1, on the reverse strand, counting down.
GCCAGTCGAAACTCATAATCTTGCCTTATGTGGTGAATCGCGCTATTGGATTTGACTCCAATCCGGAAGATCCGTGTCATCCTCTCTCGAGGAGTGCATTCGGCTCCTTCTACCTTTGAGTGATCTACTCGTATCCACAACCTATCTGTAAATCTAGGATACAGATCTAAAATCAAAATCGAAGCAAATAAATCAAAGATAGATGGAATCAGAAATAATATAGTTTTTGTTAAGAAAGAAGGACTTTATTTTATTAAAAAGCTTGTCAAGGTCAAGTGGTAATGAAAATAGGGATCCATGTAAAGATAAACAAATAGAAGCTTGAATTAAAAGTGCTACAAATAAAAGTTAACTAACTATAAAAAAGTATATAAAGTACAATGCATGAAAATAGTAAAATAAGCTAATATAACTAGCTAATAACTACTCCTAGATGTCTCACTAGATGCCCCCCAGCTTCTGACTTTGTCTGCAATTTATAGCAAAATTTCTGGAAGGTCACGCACCTCGGTCACTCTGGTGACCTATGGCGTGTATGGTTCTGAAACCATCATCTTGAAAGCCCGGGAACATTAGGAGAAAAACTGCAAAATTGTCATTATTCAGGTCACGCCCATAGGTCACGGCCGATACCTAGGGCGTGTCTATACTGTTGCTGGAAACCGCAGTAATTGGAAACTGCTGGAATTAACTCTAGTGATTATAGAAGTTTTACGCCTCTAGGTTACACCTGTGACCAAGGGCATTACTATACTGTTACTAGAAACGGTGGGAACTCAAAATGGAGGGAAATAATATGCGATGTTGCTGAAGGGTCACACCCAAGGTCATGCCCTTGACCTTAGTCGTGTAAGTGAAACCCACTGGTTCTCAAACTGGAGACATTAAGCACGACATGCTTGGATTTCACGCCTACTGTCACACCCGTGACCCAAAAGTCACGTCCGTGACTGGGGCGTGTAGGCCGAAAATGGTCTAAAACTGACTTCTGACCTCTATCTGCTGGTCACGACTGCTGGTCATGCCCATGACCCTTAAGTCACGCCCATGATCAAGGCGTGTAACTTTAATCCGCTATGCCAAGTACTCTGGATTGCCTTTATGAGTCACGTCCATATGTCACGAATGTGACCTGAGGGTCATGCCTGGGACCTGACGGTCACGCCCTTGTTCGGGCCCTATCAAGTTGATTTTTCCAGCAATCTTCAGTTTCATATCTTGATCATTCCTACAAGCTCAAAATTAATATTTGCAGCCCAGATTGACCTGAAATATAAAAACGCAATTAGAAATATAATTACTAGAATATAATTATAATCTTATTATTTATTAAATAAAATCTATATAAAAATAACGATATAATTAGAGTTATCAAATACCCGCATACTTAATCGTTTGATCGTCCCGAGCAAACGACTCTCCATAGGGAGAAACAAATTTTCAAAAAGAGTAAAATGCGAAGTCTTATGCTTGTGTGCGTAACTATTTTAGTAGAAAAACCTACTCAGCATACAAATTAGTTTTTATTTTTCTTGAATGTGTTTCCACATATTATTTCTACTTTTAAAATTCACAAATAAAAGATCGAGATACCCTGCAAAGAAATTCATCAATGTCGATGGCCAAAGGCTTGCCCTTACACACTCTCACCATGACACTAATTCAACTTATAAGTACAAATCATAGGACTTAACTTGCTTGAAACATAGCCTCATGTTTTTTTGTATGAAAAATCAAAGTTAAAAATGATGGATAGACACACCAAGACCTAAAGAGAGCTTGCACAAAATAAATTGTTATGGCTTAAAGAATGCCACCAATTATAAAATCCCTTTATTTCTTCTCCTTAACATGTTGAAGATTTCTCCACTTCCTCTGTTTATTTGCATATTTTTTTCTATTTTTTTTATGTGGAATGAAAAATAAATCAACTATTTTTTTCTCAATTAGCCACCAAAATAAAATGGCTCATAATCACTCAGAAACCATTTTTGTATATATATATTTCAACCTCGATCTTAGGTGTGTAATTAGGTTGCTTTGAAGGCTTCGGTAAAGTGTTTGGTGGAGCTAAAATAAAAGAAAGGTGAAAGTTCACCTAGTGTCCACTATCTTCACCTATGGGGGGGGAATAGGTGAGGTGCAGCGTTTTTGCGGAATTTAAAATGGTACCTGCACAATAAAAATAAACGGCACAGCACACAGAATACACAGGCAATTTATAGTGGTTCCCCGGCTTGGGTACATCCACTTTCCCCCTTCGACCTATCTCCCAACAAGGGACGACTCGGTCACTTCTCCAACAGGATTGAAATCCAATCCTTGCACTATCGGAAGGGACCCTTCCACACATAGGAGTCAACACTCCCACAACCCGGGTTGCACCCAACCCTAACAACTCGGAACAAACGTTCCTTTACAATAAAAGAAAAACTAGAATGTACAAGAGATACAAACTACGTTTGGAGACCAAGGTGTCCCTCTTCGTTGAAAACGTGTTCTTGAAGTCCACGAAGAGTCCACAACCCTAGAACTCTCTTGGAGAGGATCTCCCCGGAGCCGGCGGCGGCAAGATGAGCGGCGGCACGGTTCACGGGTTCTGCGGCGATGACGATGTGCGGCTGCTGTACTTTGGAGATCCAAACTTCGTAGCGAAGCTAGCTAGGTCTTTCAACGGTCACACGAGGATCGATCGTCTCGATCGATTCGGACGGGGAAGTTTTTCCCGATCAACAAATCGAGAGACCAGGGATCTCTGGATAGACTCGTGAGACACTAAGCTTGGCTAAGCTTCTGTCGCCGGAAGATCAGGAAGAAATCTCGATCAAAAGCGGCGACCAACTTGCTCGAGCAACGACGGCGGCGGCGGAGCGGAACTCGCGAATTTAGGGTTCGTCCGTGCTCGACTTCTTTCTGTGTATTTTCTTCCGTGGTCTTGCTGTTCAAAAATAATCCTGTATTTATACTGTAGACAACTCAATATGACCGTTGAGGGACCCACAAGGAGAATCCCCAAATCCCGGTCCAGAACATCGACAGCGGCAGAACCCGGTTCAGGAATTTCCAGAAAAATTGCCAAGTCAAAATCGGTGAGAATCGAAAGTGAATCTCGTCGAGTCGTCGAGAATCAAAGGTGATTCTCGACGAATCGGCGAGAATCAAAGATGATTCTCATCGAATTTGACTTGGTTGCACGCACTGATTCAGCCCGGGTCGAGACGGCGAGAATCAGCCAGTGATTCTCGACGATTCGGCGAGAATCACTAGTGATTCTCGTCGATTCTTACTTAGAATCAGAGTTGCTTGCTTTGAAGTGTAGTTGGATCGAGTCGGCGAGAATCAGCCACTGATTCTCGACGATTCGGCGAGAATCACTTGTGATTCTCGCCGAATCGGCGAGAATCACTTGGCGATTCTCGTCGATTTTCACTTGGACGAATTTTCGTCTTTCCACCCATGATGAGCTCCTTGACCCATCCTTGCTCCTTGTCTGCTCTTGCAAGATTACAGCCCTGTACTTGAAAGTAAGTGCACTCTAATAGAGAGAGTACACGTAGGCCAACACAATGATCTGCTCAACGAGGGATTACGTCGTGCAGACCCGTGTATGTTGACCTACTGCACCCTGACATTGGTGTGCACTTAGCGTGGAATAACTGCAAGCACAACTTGAAATAATTTGTCAAAAACATTGCATATTTACCTTAGCTTGTTCAAGGGCTTCTTCAAATCAGGTACGTTGTGGATACAATACCCAACAATCTCCCCCTATTTGAAGAAGCATAAACCCTACAAGCTAAGTTGAATAAAGCGTATAGGAATGAAAATCATAAACTTGAAATTGAGTTATTCATGACCAGTACCAATTTCTTGAGAGCAAGCTTGGAGCCACCTTAGCCGTAGCCAAGAGGGTAATCTCCCCCTTTTCGACTTCTGTAAATCGGGGTCTGTAGCATTTGACCCCTTGCTCCCCCTTAGTTCTTGCTCCTGTGCTCATACTTAAGTATCTTGCTCCCCCTAAGTTCTTGTGCCTGTGCTCATCTTGAGTACTTGCAGAGGCTCCCTCTAGATGCATGATCCTGGAGCTTCGGTGGTCTTCATTCCTCATAATTTAGCATTCCCAATTCAGTTTTGAAGAGACTGAACTTGGCTTCATCTAAGGGCTTTGTGAATATATCTGCAATCTGCTTGTCCGTGGGGACATAACAGAGAGAAATGTCCTTGTTCTCCACGTGCTCCCGAATGAAGTGGTAGCGCACTTCAATATGCTTCGTTCTGCTGTGCGATACCGGATTGTTGGCAATTGCAATAGCATTGGAGGAGTCGCAGTACATTGGTATATCCTTGAACTGAAGGTCGTAGTCGGCTAACTGGTTTCTGATCCATAGGAGTTGTGCGCACCAGCTGCCTGCCGAGATGTACTCAGAATCTGCTGTGGAGGTCGCAACACAATTCTGTTTCTTGCTGTTCCATGAGATAAGCCTCCTGCCGAGGAATTGACACGTCCCGGAGGTGTTTTTTCTGTCATCCCTGCTCCCTGCAAAATCAGCATCTGAAAAGCCTATTAGCTCGACATCATTATTTCTCGGGTACCACAAGCCAAGATTTGGAGTACCTTTAAGGTATCTTAGAATTCGCTTTGCAGCGACATAGTGAGATTCCTTAGTGTTCACCTGATACCGGGCACAGACACATGTGGAGAACATAATATCCGGTCTACTGGCAGTAAGGTAGAGCAGGGATCCATTGATGCTTCTGTATTTGGTTTCATCGAAAGGTTTACCTTTCTCATCCTTATCCAGAGACATAGTGGATCCCATTGGAGTCCTCATAGAGGTTGCATTCTCCATACCGAATTTCTTAAGGAGTTCATTTGTGAACTTTGTCTGAGAGATGAAGATTCCATTCTCAGACTGTTTCACTTGAAGTCCCAAGAAATACTTGAGCTCTCCCATACTGCTCATTTCAAACTTTCCTTGCATAAGTTTAGAAAACTTTTTGCAGAGATTGTTGTCCATTGAGCCGAATATAATATCATCGACATAGATTTGCACCAGCAAAATCTTGCCTTTGACTTCCCTGAGAAACAATGTCTTATCTATTTTACCTCTAGAGAACTTGTTCTCAAGAAGAAAACTAGATAAAGTCTCATACCAAGCTCGCGGAGCTTGTTTTAAACCATATAAAGCTTTATTGAGAAAATAAACATGATTGGGATAAGTAGGATTGACAAAACCTGGGGGTTGAGCAACGTATACTTCCTCTTTCAGGTCTACATTCAAGAATGCTGATTTCACATCAATTTGATAGACTGTGAATCCTTTGTGCGAAGCATACGCCAGGAACAATCTGATTGCCTCGAGCCTTGCAACCGGTGCGAAGGTCTGGTCGAAGTCAATCCCCTCCTCCTGTCTGTAACCTTGAGCCACCAGCCTTGCCTTGTTCTTTATGATGACACCATGTTCATCCAGCTTGTTTCTGAAGATCCACTTGGTGCCAATCACATTCTGCTTGTATGGTCTGGGAACTAGTGTCCAGACGTTGCAACGTTCGAATTGATGTAGTTCATCTTGCATGGCCAGAATCCATGCCGCATCCTTGTTCGCCTCGTCGAACTTCTTTGGCTCAACCTGTGACAGGAAGCTAAGATGCAATACTTCATTAATAGTACCTCTTCGAGTTCTGACACCGACACGAGGATCTCCGATGATCTGATCTCTAGGATGATCCCTCACGTGTCGGAGCTCTAGAAGTCTGGCGTCTGGAGCTTCGACTACTTCTTGGGCTTCTCTTTCTTCTAAGAGATTTGTTCCATTTTGATCTTCAACATTTTCAGATGACGTGGAGGTGGAAACTTTGACGTACTTAGGAGTGTCATCTTTAGGGGTCTCATCCAGACTCAGCTGTTCAATTCGTGCACCTGCATCTTCAAGAATACCACTGGAAGAATTGCTGTTAAGCAAACTTCCTTCATCAAATACAACATTTATTGATTCTTCTACCACTAGGGTTTTCTTATTGAAGACCCTATATGCCCGACTGTGGGAACTATAGCCCATGAATATGGCTTCGAAGCATTTTTCACCAAATTTAGTACGCGGGTACTTCCCATTATTCAGTACATAGCATCTGCAACCAAAAATCCTCAAGTAGGCCATGGTTGGTTTCTGCCTTTCAGTAGCTCGTAAGGCGTCTTACGATGATGCTTGTTGATCAAAGCTCGGTTTTGTACATGACAAGCTGTATTGACAGCCTCTGCCCAGAAGTATTCCGGGAGAGAAGCGTCTTTCAACATTGTCGTGCAGGCTTCAATGAGAGTTCTATTTCTCCTCTCCGCAACTCCATTTTGCTGAGGAGTGCGCGGGGAGGAAAACTCATGAAAGATACCTTGTTCTTCACAAAATTCTATCATAGCACCAGATTCGAATTCTGTTCCATGGTCACTTCTGATTTTGACCACTGTGCAGTTAAATTCGTTCTGAACCTGCTTGACAAAACTAGTGAAGATGTCAAACGTATCTGACTTTCGTTTCAAAAAGAACACCCATGTAAACCGAGAATGATCATCAACTATCACTAGCGTATAGGACTTGTCTCCCAAGCTATGAACTTGCATTGGACCAAACAAGTCCATATGTAGGAGGTAAATACATCAGGAAGAGTCTTTGTCAGCGATGCACTTAAAGGTAGCCCGAGTCTGTTTGCCCTTCTGGCATGTAGGACAGGGGCTATCTTTGATGCACTTGATACTGGGAGCATCCCTTACTAAGTTCTTAGAAAACAACATACTAATTGTCTTGAAATTAATATGTGCCAATCTCTTGTGTCATTGATCACAAAGAGATGCACTGCCTGTTGCCACAAGGCATACGGGGGTAGATGAATCTACACTGAGGAAATCTAAGCAGAAGATATTTCTGCTCCTAATGCCTGACAATACCGTCTCAGAAGAGGTACGTGAAATTATCAGACATTTATCCTTGCAGAACTTAACGTCATAACCTTTATCACATAACTGACTTACACTGCTCAGGTTATGGTTTAACCCTTCAATATAAGCCACGTCGGTGATAGAGAGTATACCGTTGGAAATCATACCGTAACCTCTGGTGACTCCTCGATCTGACCCTCCAAAGATGACTTTGGGTCCATTCTCGACTGGAGTGTAATCACGCAGCAGGCTTCTTGTCCCAGTCATATGCCGGGAGCATCCACTGTCCAAATACCAGATCAGCGTTTTGGTGGCCTTTGGACATTCCTGCAAAACAAAATTAATTTGCCTTAGGAACCAATCAAACTTGGGTCCTAGATTCCTGGTTAGCACACTCCCCCTCGGTTGGTTAACCCTACGAGTGGTCGGCCTCGCAGTGCTAACATAGGGAGTATCGTAATACCTTGGATTAAACCAACAATCCACGGCAAAGTGACCGACTTTGCCACAACAGCAACAGTCGAATATGTTGTACCTCTTCCTAGGCTCCTGCCTTACCCTGGGAATGGTGGGTATAGCTGGGGCCTTGGATCTGGAGGTGGAGGCCTCGTGGTGACAGCAGTCACATGACTTCGTCACCTTCTGTATAACAGGCTTGGCTTTTGGTGCCTGCTTTCCATTATGGCCGCTAGAGAATTGACCATAATTTCCCATGTGGATTTCCTCATAAGGTGCCTTGAGGGCACTCTCACCGAAGTTCCGGGGAAAGGTGCAACCATCATATCAGCTCTTAGGCTTTGCAACCGAGGGCCGGAAATGATGACCAAAGGTTGATTCAAAGTCATGTTGGTTGCAAGGAAAGCTAGGCTTTCTGAACACAACAGGACTAAGAGGAGCCTTACCCTTTTCATCAGTAGAGGCCTTCTTGGCGGCCTTATTCTTCCTCTGGTTCCTGTTTCTCCTGGATGAGGAACCAGATACCCCTACATGCCCCAAGCCAGCTCCTTTGGCCTGAGCAAAGAAGGTATCAACGACTGGAAGAACTGTTTTTGGCATAGAGAAGCTCTTGACGATCTTCCTTTCTATCGCAAGTTGTTCTTCCAACTTGTCGACTTCCTCCTGCTTAAGATCAAGGAGCTTTAAAGACTCTGAATGCTTTGAAGTCAGGTCAAGGTGCTCCTGTCGGAGAGAAATCAAGCTAGTGACCTCTTCCCTTAGGGATACACACTCACCCTTAAGGAACTTCACTTCCTTCTTCTCAGCCTTCAGTCTCTTACGGCACTCCTCGAAAGTGTTGAGCAGAAGCTCATACTTCTCGAGGAGCTCAGCTTCACGGGCCGAAAGGCTATCCTCAGGTTCATCATCCTGAGACTCAGGATCAGAGTCAGAGTCGGAGAGAGGGGTGTGAGCTTTTACCTTCCCAGTAAATGGGGGACATTCGCCTTCTGAGTCGGAGCGACCCACCAGCCCGAAGTAGGCTTCTTCATCATCACTAGAGTCTGAGGAATCAGACTCACTCAGTGTCTTTTGCCTTTTGGCGATGTAGCTCCACTCTTTCTTCTTATCTCTCGAAGATTTGTGCTCCTCTTCTTTCCCTTTTTCTCTCTTGCCTTGATAGCAGTTGGCCACGACGTGTCCTGGCTTATTGCATCCAAAGCAAATAATGTTAGAGGAGCGATGTTTGTTCGGTCTAGAAGCATACCTGTCAGAAGAATAATTTTTCTTCTGATGCCTGGAGGAGGAGCCGTCTCTCTTTCTTTGATTCCTCATCTTGAGGAACTTCTTGAACTCTAGAGTGATGAGGGAGAAATCCTCCTCCGACAGCTCTGAGCTGGAGGAGCATGGCTCGGAGTCCTCCTCCTCATCCTTTTTCTTGGCACGGTATAAAACCGCACCCTTGCCTTTTCTGGAGTGACTGGCTTTTAGAGCCACAATCTTTTCTTTGGCTGCAGCCTTCTCTGCTTCTTCTTCTGCTTTCCTGGTGTTCAGCTGAAGCTCATAGGACATCAGCTTCCCAAACAGGATTTGCGGGTCTGTTTCAGCTAGTCTGCCAAACTCTCGGATGGCGCAGATCTTTGTGTCCCATTCCTTGGTAAGGAACCTAAGGAATTTATCATTGAGTTCACCATTGGTGAATACTCTTCCGTATCCTTTGAGGGCGTTGACAATCTTGAGGAAGTTCTCGTAGGTGACTCCGATCTCTTCCTTAGGCCCTTGTCTGAAGGCCTCATATTTCTGCTTCAGGAGGGATCTCCGATCATCCCTCACTTCATCCGTTCCCTCCATTAGGATGATCAGGCACTACCAGATCTCCTGTGTTGTCCTGCAGTTGCTGAAGTTTTGCATCATTGAGTCATCAACCGCGCTGACCAGAATGTTTCGCCCCTTCTTGTCAAGTCCTACTAGCACCATCTCGTCCTTGTCCATTTCAGAAAGTTTCTTTGGCACTTTCTGGGTAGGATCAATGGTGGATGCCTTAGTGGGGACATACGGTCCCTCCTCCACGATCATGAAGAGTCGAGGATCAACTGCTTCCATGTAGAACCTGATCCTTTCCTTCCAGATAGGAAAGTTGAGCCTGGTGCACACTGGGATCTTGCCTGTGTACTTGAGCCCATCCATAGTAGATGTTTGTCTTCTTCTTGACACTAGCGGCAGGATTCAACTCAAGGTGTTAACCTTTTTGATAAGGAACCTGGCTCTGATACAACTTGAAAGTTCACGTAGTGTCCACTATCTTCACCTATGGGGGGGAATAGGTGACGTGCAGCGTTTTTGCGGAATTTAAAATGGTACCTGCACAATAAAAATAAACAGCACAGCACACAGAATACACATGCAATTTATAGTGGTTCCCCGGCTTGGGTACATCCACTTTCCCCCTTCGACCTATCTCCCAACAAGGGACGACTCGGTCACTTCACCAATAGGATTGAAATCCAATCCTTGCACTATCGGAAGGGACCCTTCCACACGTAGGATTCAACACTCCCATAACCCGGGTTGCACTCAACCCTTACAACTCGGAACAAACGTTCCTTTACAATAAAAGAAAAACTAGAATGTACAAGAGAGACAAACTACGTTTGGAGACCAAGGTGTCCCTCTTCGTTGACAACGTGTTCTTGAAGTCCACGAAGAGTCCACAACCCTAGAACTCTCTTGGAGAGGATCTCCCCGGAGTCGGCGGCGGCAAGATGAGCGGCGGCATGGTTCACGGGTTCGGCGGCGATGACGATGTGCGGCTGCTGTACTTTGGAGATCCAAACTTCTTAGCGAAGCTAGCTAGGTCTTCCAACGGTCACACGAGAATCGGTCGTCTCGATCGATTCGGACGGGGAAGTTTTTCCCGATCAACAAATCGAGAGACAAGGTATCTCTGGATAGACGCGTGAGACACTAAGCTTGGCTAAGCTTCTATCGCCGGAAGATCAGGAAGAAATCTCGATCAAAAGCGGCGACCAACTTGCTCGAGCAACGACGGCGGCGGCGGAGCGGAACTCGCGAATTTAGGGTTCGTCCGTGCTCGGCTTCTTTCTGTGTATTTTCTTCCGTGGTCTTGCTGTTCAAAAATAATCCCGTATTTATACTGTAGACAACTCAATATGACCGTTGAGGGACCCACAAGGAGAATCCCCAAATCCCGGTCCAGAACATCGACAGCGGCAGAACCCGGTTTAGGAATTTCCAGAAAAATTGCCAAGTCAAAATCGGCGAGAATCGAAAGTGAATCTCGTCGAGTCATCGAGAATCAAATGTGATTCTCGACGAATCGGCGAAAATCAAAGATGATTCTCGTCGAATTTGACTTGGTTGCACGCACTGATTCAGCCCGGGTCGAGACGGCGAGAATCAGCCAGTGATTCTCGACGATTCGGCGAGAATCACTAGTGATTCTCGCCGAATCGGCGAGAATCACTTGGTGATTCTCGTCGATTCTTACTTAGAATCAGAGTTGCTTGCTTTGAAGTGTAGTTGGATCGAGTCGGCGAGAATCAGCCACTGATTCTCGACGATTCGGCGAGAATCACTTGTGATTCTCGCCGAATCGGCGAGAATCACTTGGCGATTCTCGTCGATTTTCACTTGGACGAATTTTCGTCTTTCCACCCATGATGAGCTCCTTGACCCATCCTTGCTCCTTGTCTGCTCTTGCAAGATTACAGCCCTGTACTTGAAAGTAAGTGCACTCCAATAGAGAGAGTACACGTAGGCCAACACACTGATCTGCTCAACGAGGGATTACGTCGTGCAGACCCGTGTATATTGACCTACTGCACCCTGACATTGGTGTGCACTTAGCGTGGAATAACTGCAAGCACAACTCTAAATAATTTGTCAAAAACATTGCCTATTTACCTTAGCTTGTTCAGGGGCTTCTTCAAATCAGGTACGTTGTGGATACAATACCCAACAATCTCCCCCTATTTGAAGAAGCCTAAACCCTACAAGCTAAGGTGAATAAAGCGTATAGGAATGAAAATCATAAACTTGAAATTGAGTTATTCATAACCAGTACCAATTTCTTGAGAGCAAGCTTGGAGCCACCTTAGTCGTAGCCGAGAGGGTAATCTCCCCTTTTCGGCTTCTACAAATCGGGGTCTATAGTATTTGACCCCTTGCTCCCCCTCAGTTCTTGCTCCTGTGCTCATACTTGAGTATCTTGCTCCCCCTAAGTTCTTGTGTCTGTGCTCATCTTGAGTACTTGCAGAGGCTCCCTCTAGATGCATGATCCTGGAGCTTCGGTGGTCTTCATTCCTCATAATTTAGCATTCCCAATTCAGTTTTGAAGAGACTGAACTTGGCTTCATCTAAGGGGTTTGTGAATATATCTGCAATCTGCTTGTTCGTGGGGACATAACAGAGAGAAATGTCCTTGTTCTCCACGTGCTCCCGAATGAAGTGGTAGCGCACTTCAATATGCTTCGTTCTGCTGTGCGATACCGGATTGTTGGCAATTGCAATAGCATTGGAGGAGTCGCAGTACATTGGTATATCCTTGAACTGAAGGTCGTAGTCGGCTAACTGGTTTCTGATCCATAGGAGTTGTGCGCAACAGCTGCCTGCCGAGATGTACTCAGACTCTGCTGTGGAGGTCGCAACACAATTCTGTTTCTTGCTGTTCCATAAGATAAGCCTCCTGCCGAGGAATTGACACGTCCCGGAGGTGCTTTTCCTGTCATCCCTGCTCCCTGCAAAATCAGCATCTGAAAAGCCTATTAGCTCGACATCATTATTTCTCGGGTACCACAAGCAAGAATTTGGAGTACCTTTAAGGTATCTTAGAATTCGCTTTGCAGCGACATAGTGAGATTCCTTAGTGTTCACCTGATACCGGGCACAGACACATGTTGAGAACATAATATCCGGTCTACTGGCAGTAAGGTAGAGCAGGGATCCAATGATGCTTCTGTATTTGGTTTCATCGAAAGGTTTACCTTTCTCATCCTTATCCAGAGACATAGTGGATCCCATTGGAGTCCTCATAGAGGTTGCATTCTCCATACCGAATTTCTTAAGGAGTTCATTTGTGAACTTTGTCTGAGAGATGAAGATTCCATCCTCAGACTGTTTCACTTGAAGTCCCAAGAAATACTTGAGCTCTCCCATACTGCTCATTTCAAACTTTCCTTGCATAAGTTTAGAAAACTTTTTGCAAAGATTGTTGTCCATTGAGCCGAATATAATATCATCGATATAGATTTGCAACCACAAAATCTTGCCTTTGACTTCCCTGAGAAACAATGTCTTATCTATTTTACCTCTAGAGAACTTGTTCTCAAGAAGAAAACTAGATAAAGTCTCATACCAAGCTCGCGTAGCTTGTTTTAAACCATATAAAGCTTTATTGAGAAAATAAACATGATTGGGATAAGTAGGATTGACAAAACCTGGGGGTTGAGCAACGTATACTTCCTCTTTCAGGTCTCCATTCAAGAATGCTGATTTCACATCCATTTGATAGACTGTGAATCCTTTGTGCGAAGCATACGCCAGGAACAATCTGATTGCCTCGAGCCTTGCTACCGGTGCGAAGGTCTGGTCGAAGTCAATCCCCTCCTCCTGTCTGTAACCTTGAGCCACCAGCCTTGCCTTGATCTTTATGATGACACCATGTTCATCCAGCTTGTTTCTGAAGATCCACTTGGTGCCAATCACATTCTGCTTGTATGGTCTGGGAACTATCGTCCAAACGTTGCAACGTTCGAATTGATGTAGTTCATCTTGCATGGCCAGAATCCATGCCGCATCCTTGTTCGCCTCGTCGAACTTCTTTGGCTCAACCTGTGACAGGAAGCTAAGATGCAATACTTCGTTAATAGTACCTCTTCGAGTTCTGACACCGACACAAGGATCTCCGATGATCTGATCTCTAGGATGATCCCTCACGTGCCGGAGCTCTAGAAGTCTGGCGTCTGGAGCTTCGACTACTTCTTGGGCTTCTCTTTCTTCTAAGAGATTTGTTCCATTTTGATCTTCAACATTTTCAGATGACGTGGAGGTGGAAACTTTGACGTACTTAGGAGTGTCATCTTTAGCGGTCTCATCCAGACTCAGCTGTTCAAGTCGTGCACCTGCATCTTCAAGAATACCACTGGAAGAATTGCTGTTAAGCAAACTTCCTTCATCAAATACAACATTTATTGATTCTTCTACCACTAGGGTTTTCTTATTGAAGACCCTATATGCCCGACTGTGGGAACTATAGCCCATGAATATGCCTTCGAAGCATTTTTCACCAAATTTAGTACGCGGGTACTTCCCATTATTCAGTACATAGCATCTGCAACCAAAAATCCTCAAGTAGGCCATGGTTGGTTTCTGCCTTCAGTAGCTCGTAAGGTGTCTTACGATGATGCTTGTTGATCAAAGCTCGGTTTTGTACATGACAAGCTGTATTGACAGCCTCTGCCCAGAAGTATTCCGGGAGAGAAGCGTCTTTCAACATTGTCGTGCAGGCTTCAATGAGAGTTCTATTTCTCCTCTCCGCAACTCCATTTTGCTGAGGAGTGTGCGGGGAGGAAAACTCATGAAAGATACCTTGTTCTTCACAAAATTCTGTCATAGCACCAGATTCAAATTCTGTTCCATGGTCACTTCTGATTTTGACCACTGAGCAGTTAAATTCGTTCTGAACCTGCTTGACAAAACTAGTGAAGATGTCAAACGTATCTGACTTTCGTTTCAAAAAGAACACCCATGTAAATCGAGAATGATCATCAACTATCACTAGCATATAGGACTTGCCTCCCAAGCTATGAAGTTGCATTGGACCAAACAAGTCCATATGTAGGAGGTAAAGACATCGGGAAGAGTCTTTGTCAGCGATACACTTAAAGGTAGCCCGAGTCTGTTTGCCCATCTGGCATGCAGGATAGGGGCTATCTTTGATGCACTTGATACTGGGAGCATCCCTTACTAAGTTCTTAGAAAATAGCATACTAATTGTCTTGAAATTAATATGTGCCAATCTCTTGTGCCATTGATCACAAAGAGATGCACTACCTGTTGCCACAAGGCATACGGGGGTAGATGAATCTACACTGAGGAAATCTAAGAAGAAGATATTTCTGCTCCTAATGCCTGACAATACCGTATCAGAAGAGGTACGTGAAATTATCAGACATTTATCCTTGCAGAACTTAACGTCATAACCTTTATCACATAACTGACTTACACTGCTCAGGTTATGGTTTAACCCTTCAACATAAGCCACGTCGGTGATAGAGAGTATACCGTTGGAAATCATACCGTAACCTCTGGTGACTCCTCGATCTGACCCTCCAAAGATTACTTTGGGTCCATTCTCGACTGGAGTGTAATCACGCAGCAGGCTTCTTGTCCCAGTCATATGCCGGGAGCATCCACTGTCCAAATATCAGATCGGCGTTTTGGTGGCCTTTGGACATTCCTGCAAAACAAAATTAATTTGCCTTAGGAACCCAATCGAACTTGGGTCCTAGATTCCTGGTTAGCACACTCCCCCTCGGTTGGTTAACCCTACGAGTGGTCGGCCTCGCAGTGCTAACATAGGGAGTCTCGTAATACCTTGGATTAAACCAACAATCCACGGCAAAGTGACCGACTTTGCCACAGCACCAACAGTCGAATCTGTTGTACCTCTTCCTAGGCTCCTGCCTTACCCTGGGAATGGTGGGTACAGCTGGGGCCTTGGATCTGGAGGTGGAGGCCTCGTGGTGACAGCAGTCACATGACTTCGTCACCTTCTGTATAACAGGCTTGTCTTTTGGTGCCTGCTTTCCATTATGGCCGCTAGAGAATTGACCATAATTTCCCATGTGGATTTCCTCATAAGGTGCCTTGAGGGCACTCTCACCGAAGTTCCGGGGAAAGGTACAACCATCATATCGGCTCTTAGGCTTTGCAACTGAGGGCCGGAAATGATGACCAAAGGTTGATTCAAAGTCATGTTGGTTGCAAGGAAAGCTAGGCTTTCTGAACACAATAGGACTAAGAGGAGCCTTACCCTTTTCATCAGCAGAGGCTTTCTTGGCGGCCTTATTCTTCCTCTGGTTCCTGTTTCTCCTGGATGAGGAACCAGATACCCCTACATGCCCCAAGCCAGCTCCTTTGGCCTGAGTAGAGAAGGTATCAACGACTGGAAGAACTGTTTTTGGCATAGAGAAGCTCTTGACGATCTTCCTTTCTGCCGCAAGTTGTTCTTCCAACTTGTCGACTTCCTCCTGCTTAAGATCAAGGAGCTTTAAAGACTCTGAATGCTTTGAAGTCAGGTCAAGGTGCTCCTGTCGGATAGAAATCAAGCTAGTGACCTCTTCCCTTAGGGATACACACTCACCCTTAAGGAACTTCACTTCCTTCTTCTCAGCCTTCAGTCTCTTACGGCACTCCTCGAAAGTGTTGAGAAGAAGCTCATACTTCTCGAGGAGCTCAGCTTCACGGGCCGAAAGGCTATCCTCAAGTTCATCATCCTGAGACTCAGGATCAGAGTCAGAGTCGGAGAGAGGGGTGTGAGCTTTTACCTTCCCAGTAAATGGGGGACATTCGCCTTCTGAGTCGGAGCGACCCACCAGCCCGAAGTAGGCTTCCTCATCATCACTGGAGTCTGAGGAATCAGACTCACTCAGTGTCTTTGGCCTTTTGGCGATGTAGCTCCGCTCTTTCTTCTTATCTCTCGAAGATTTGTGCTCCTCTTCTTTCCCTTTTTCTCTCTTGCCTTGATAGCAGTCGGCCATGACGTGTCCTGGCTTATTGCATCCAAAGCAAATAATGTCAGAGGAGCGATGTTTGTTCGGTCTAGAAGCATACCTGTCAGAAGAATAATTTTTCTTCTGATGCCTGGAGGTGGAGCCGTCTCTCTTTCTTTGATTCCTCATCTTGAGGAACTTCTTGAACTCTCGAGTGATGAGGGAGAAATCCTCCTCCGACAGCTCTGAGCTGGAGGAGCATGGCTCGGAGTCTTCCTCCTCATCCTTTTTCTTGGCACGGTTTAAAACCGCACCCTTGCCTTTTCTGGAGTGACTGGCTTTTAGAGCCACAGTCTTTTCTTTGGCTGCAGCCTTCTCTGCTTCTTCTTCTGCTTTCCTGGTGTTCAGCTGAAGCTCATAGGACATCAGCTTCCCAAACAGGATTTGCGGGTCTGTTTCAGCTAGTCTGCCAAACTCTCGGATGGCGCAGATCTTTGTGTCTCATTCCTTGGTAAGGGACCTAAGAAATTTATCATTGAGTTCACCATTGGTGAATACTCTTCCATATCCTTTGAGGGCGTTGACAATCTTGAGGAAGTTCTCGTAGGTGACTCCGATCTCTTCCTTAGGCCCTTGTCTGAAGGCCTCATATTTCTTCTTCAGGAGGGATCTCCGATCATCCCTCACTTCATCCGTGCCCTCCATTAGGATGATCAGGCACTGCCAGATCTCTTGTGCTGTCCTGCAGTTGCTGAAGTTTTGCATCATTGAGTCATCAACCGCGCTGACCAGAATGTTTCGCGCCTTCTTGTCAAGTCCTACTAGCACCATCTCATCCTTGTCCATTTCAGAAAGTTTCATTGGCACTTTCTGGGTAGGATCAATGGTGGATGCCTTAGTGGGGACATACGGTCCCTCCTCCACGATCATGAAGAGTCGAGGATCAACTGCTTCCATGTAGAACCTGATCCTTTCCTTCCAGATAGGAAAGTTGAGCCTGGTGCACACTGGGATCTTGCATGTGTACTTGAGCCCGTCCAAAGTAGATGTTTGTCTTCTTCTTGACACTAGCGGCAGGATTCAACTCAAGGTGTTAACCTTTTTGATGAGGAACCTGGCTCTGATACAACTTGAAAGTTCACCTAGTGTCCACTATCTTCACCTATGGGGGGGGGGAATAGGTGACGTGCAGCGTTTTTGCGGAATTTAAAATGGTACCTGCATAATAAAAATAAACAGCACAACACACAGAATACACAGGCAATTTATAGTGGTTCCCCGGCTTGGGTACATCCACTTTCCCCCTTCGACCTATCTCCCAACAAGGGACGACTCGGTCACTTCTCCAACAGGATTGAAATCCAATCCTTGCACTATCGGAAGGGACCCTTCCACACGTAGGAGTCAACACTCCCACAACCCGGGTTGCACCCAACCCTTACAACTCGGAACAAACGTTCCTTTACAATAAAAGAAAAACTAGAATGTACAAGAGATACAAACTACGTTTGGAGACCAAGGTGTCCCTCTTCGTTGACAACGTGTTCTTGAAGTCCACGAAGAGTCCACAACCCTAGAACTCTCTTGGAGAGGATCTCCCCGGAGCCGGCGGCGGCAAGATGAGGGCGGCACGGTTCACGGGTTCGGCGGCGATGACGATGTGCGTCTGCTGTACTTTGGAGATCCAAACTTCGTAGCGAAGCTAGCTAGGTATTCCAACGGTCACATGAGGATCGGTCGTCTCGATCGATTCGGACGGGGAAGTTTTTCCCGATCAACAAATCGAGAGACAAGGGATCTCCGGATAGACGCGTGAGACACTAAGCTTGGCTAAGCTTCTATCGCCGGAAGATCAGGAAGAAATCTCGATCAAAAGCGGCGACCAACTTGCTCGAGCAACGACGGCGGCGGCGGAGCGGAACTCGCGAATTTAGGGTTCGTCCGTGCTCGGCTTCTTTCTGTGTATTTTCTTCCGTGGTCTTGCTGTTCAAAAATAATCCCGTATTTATACTGTAGACAACTCAATATGACTGTTGAGGGACCCACAAGGAGAATCCCCAAATCCCGGTCCAGAACATCGACAGCGGCAGAACCCGGTTCAGGAATTTCCAGAAAAATTGCCAAGTCAAAATCGGCGAGAATCGAAAGTGAATCTCGTCGAGTCATCGAGAATAAAAGGTGATTCTCGACGAATCGGCGAGAATAAAAGATGATTCTCGTCGAATTTGACTTGGTTGCACGCACTGATTCAGCCCGGGTCGAGACGGCGAGAATCAGCCAGTGATTCTCGATGATTCGGCGAGAATCACTAGTGATTCTCGCCGAATTGGCAAGAATCACTTGGTGATTCTCGTCGATTCTTACTTAGAATCAGAGTTGCTTGCTTTGAAGTGTAGTTGGATCGAGTCGGCGAGAATCAGCCACTGATTCTCGATGATTCTGCGAGAATCACTTGTGATTCTCGCCGAATCGGCGAGAATCACTTTGCGATTCTCGTCGATTTTCACTTGGACGAATTTTCGTCTTTCCACCCATGATGAGCTCCTTGACCCATCCTTCCTCCTTGTCTGCTCTTGCAAGATTACAGCCCTGTACTTGAAAGTAAGTGAACTCCAATAGAGAGAGTACACGTAGGCCAACACACTGATCTGCTCAACGAGGGATTACGTCGTGCAGACCGGTGTATATTGACCTACTGCACCCTGACATTGGTGTGCACTTAGCGTGGAATAACTGCAAGCACAACTTGAAATAATTTGTCAAAAACATTGCCTATTTACCTTAGCTTGTTCAGGGGCTTCTTCAAATCAGGTACGTTGTGGATACAATACCCAACAAAAGGGTATAGACTCAAATTGGCTTAGCAAAGATAAAACGTTTAGTTTCGGTGCAAAGGCTTAAACTTGCCAAAAGAAGTGCCTAAATCATATTTACGCTAATGAGTTTAACCTATGCAAACTCTTTATTATAGATGGAGGGCAAGTTCTAGACATCGAGAAAGAATATCTCTTTCTTGATCCACAAAATATTGCTATAGTAAACTTCTACACACTCTCCTAAATTATTTTTATATTTTATCGGTTTCAAATTAAAAGTAAAATAAACTGTTTCTACGCATTTAGAACGACAAAAACTTTAATTGTATGCTGAATTTTTAATTCTACATAAAATTCTATTTATATGTGCACTTAACTAGAAACACAACATGACCAATAATTCTATTCCAAAATTCAAAATTCAATTGAAGCATGAAAAGTTTCTAAACACTATGTAAAAGATGAAATACTAGAGATTTTGCATGTGAATAAATATAGAAATAATGATTTCTCTAATTAAAAATTTAAAACTAAACCTATATTTTTTTTCATTTTTTTTTAAAAAAATAAAAACCACTAATGAGATCTCACCCCCATTCTTAAAAATAAACATTGTCCCTAATGTTTATAGTCCAAGTAAGGTGGGAAAAAGTAAGAATTTTTTTTATATTAAAGAAAAATAAAATAAAATGCGAGGATAAGTAAGGGGTGTCTCACAAGAGCGCTTTTATTTTTTCGATCTATAACCTAGACGGTTTGGGTTAGGAAAAAGGGAAATAAAATTTTAAATGTACGTGCAACTCCCTTAATTTGCGCTTGGGTGAATACACTCAAGCCGCTCGCCCGACTACTCCTTCACTTTCTTTTTGATTCTCCTTCTTGCAATTGACTTGATAATGCAGATTTGAATCCCCTATCCATACCTGAGGTGATTTGAATCATTATAGATGAGGGGCAAATGGATCGGTTATAACATTTGATTTTAACGGCTCATCTTCAAACTGAAAGTTGTTAGTAACGAAAAAAATCAAAAATAAGTGCTTTAGAAAAATCTCTGCAAGGAGGAGGCTCTTGCGAAGTTATATGATTAGGCTTCGGTTGTTTATTTTCTAAAATAAAATCATTATCTAAAAATTCATTTAAACAAATATTATCGGCTGCGTTATTTTCAAGAATTTCAATTTCTAAATATTTATTTGAGATACTTGAAAATTCATGAAAATAAGAGTCGGGTGTGGTAGGCGAAGAAACATGTTTTTCTTCTAATTCACCTGGAGCGCCCATAATATTATTATATTTTGGATATAATAATTCGTTGTCCTCTTCTAATAAAGACACTAAGGGGGCACATGAAGATTCATGTTCTTCCATAGGTGAAATATTCGAAGTTGGAGAAGAATTATTAGAAAACTTTTTAATAAATTCTTGATATAATAATTCCTACTCCTCTTTGGAATAAACCACTAAGGGTGCACATGAGGATTCATGTTCTGTCCTAAGTGAAATATTCAAAGAGGGGGAAGAATCAACAGAACAAATAATAATTTCTTCTAAATTTTGGGGAGGATCAACTATGAATTGTGTAAAATCCCCAAAATTCGAAGAAGATGGTTCCTCAGTGATAAAAGAAGAATAAAAATTCGGAACTAAATAATGAATCTCATAACTCGAGGATATTTCCTGTTGATCTTGTGAACAAGGAAAATTAATATTCGAGGTGGAAGAAAGATTATTTAAATTTGAAAAAGTATTCTCGTTAAGACTTGAAAAAGTATTTTTCATGAATATTAATTAAATTAGAAAAACAAATTCATGAAAATATGAAGAAGAATTAGCATCAAAGTGAGAATAATTATTAATTGCTAAATTATTTTCATAAAACAATTTTTGATAATATAATAATAATAACAATTACCACTTTGATGATGAGCACCACAATAATAACAAGAAATTTGGCCCTTTTTGCGGCTTCCAAAAGATTAACTTTGTGTGTAGGCTCGGTAATCTTAGCAACTAATTGAGATAATATTTTTTAGAAAGAAAATAAAAACAATCGTTTCATAATTGAAATGAATTTAAAAAGAAAAAGAAAAGAGAATTAAGGTAGAGAAGAAGAATGATAAAAGTAATAAAATTTGCGCTTTCAAAATATCAACCAAATAAATCTCCGGCAACTGCACCAAAAACTTGATGAAGAATTTTATAAGTTTTAAAAATAAATACAAAGTAAAATCCTGAAATAGTCAAGCATATCTATCGAAATTTAGTATAGGAAATTGTCGTATTAGACTCGGGGCCTGTTGAGTACTTCTACTCACGTAAATTAATATTATTTTATCGGAAAATAAAAGGAGTGAATTTAAACTATAACTGGAAAATAAACTAAAAGAAAACACCTGATCTAGACTCACTTTAAAATAAACCTTTCATAAAAGATAACTTCTAAATTACATACTTCGACTGCGGAGGTTCCTAAAGTACAAAAGTGTCTATCTCAAGCTCATGCTTTTGACTAAACTTAGGTTGATCTATTAAGACCTCTCAGCTAGTCAAAACCCCTAAGCTTGCCTTATGTGGTGAACCCCACTATTGTATTTGACTCCAACCCGGAAGATCCGTGTCATCCTCTCTCGAGCAGTACATGTGGCTCCTTCTACATTTGAGTGATCTACTCGTACCCACAACCTCTCGATAAATCTAGGATACGGATATAAAATCAAAATCGAAGCAAATAAATAAAAGATAGATTGAATCAAAAATAATATGGTTTTGTTAAGAAAGAAGGACTTCATTTTATTAAAAAGTTTGTCAAGATCAAGTGGTAATGAAAATAGGGATACATGTAAAGATAAACAAATACAAGCTTGAAATAAAAATGCTACAAATAAAAAGTTAACTAACTATGAAAAGTATATAAAGGACAATGCATGAAAACAGTAAAATTAGCTACTAAATCTCGCTAATAACTACTCCTAGATGGCTCCCTAGATGCCCCCAGCTTCTCACTTTGTCTGCAATTTATAGCAAAATTTCTGGAAGGTCACGCACCACGGTCACGCCCGTGACCTAGGGCATGTAAGGTTTGGAAACCATCGTCTTGAAAGCCTGGGAACATTGGGAGAAAAACCGCCATAATAGACATTCTGCGGGTCACGCCCCTAGGTCATGCCCGTGACCAAGGGTATGTCTATACTGTTACTGGAAATGGAGGGAACTGGAAATAGAGGGAATTAACTCTAGCTGTTGTAGAAGGGTCATTCCCCTACGTCATGCCCGTGACCTAGGGCATGTCTATACTGTTACTAAAAATGGCGGTAACTCGAAACGGCTGGAAATAATATGTTTTGTTGCTGAAGGGTCATACCCAAGGTCACGCCCATGACCTAGGGCGTGTAAGCCGAAACCCACTAGATTTGAAACTGGCGACATTAATCATGGCACGCCTGGATGTCATGCCTGCTAGCACGCCCGTGACCCAAAAGTCACGCCCATGACTGGGGCATGTTGCATGAAAATGGTCTGGAACTGACTTCTGGCCTCTATCTGCTGGTCACGCCTGATGGTCACGCCCTTGACCCTTAGGTCATGCTCGTAGCTGGGGTGTGTAACTTTAATCTACTATGGAAAGAACTCTGAAGTGCCTTCGCGCCCGTGTCCGGGCTGTGTCAAGTTGATTTTTTCAACAATCTTCAGTTTCATCTCCTGATCAGTCCTATAAGCTCAAAATTGATATTCGCAGCCCAGATTGACCCGAAATATAAAAATTATGCAATTATAAACAAAACTACTAAAATATAATTATAATTTTTTTATTCATTAAATAAAATCTATATAAAAATAACGATATAATTAGAGTTATCAAATACCCTCATACTTACTCGTTTGCTCGTCCCGAGCAAACAACTTTCCATAGGGAGAAGAAAAATTTCAATGCTAGAAAAGAAAAATTGAACATAAGAAGTAAAATGCGAAGTCTTATGCCTATGTGCATAGCTATTTTAGTAGAAAAACCAACTCAGCATACAAATTAGTTTTTATTTTTCTGAAATGTGTTTCCACTTATTATTTCTACTTTTAAAATTGAAAACACGTTAATTCTTGAAATCACATTTAGTGAGAAAGTAGTGTGTTTACTAAGATAATATTGAACAAATCTAAGATCGAGATACCCTGCAAAGAAATCCATTAATGTCGATGGTCATAGGGTTGCACTTTCACACTCTCGCCACAGCACTAGTTCAACTTATAAGCACAAATCATTAGGACTTAACTATGTTGAAACATAGGCATAGGTTTTTTTGGTATGAAAAATCAAAGGTAAAAATGATGGATAGACACACCAAGACCTAAAGAGAGCTTGCACAAAATAATTTGTTATGGCTTAAAGAAAACCACCAATTCCTAAATCCCTTTGTTTCCTCTCCTAAACATGTTGAAGATTTTTCCACTTCTGCTATTTATTTTCATATTTTTTTATCTGTATTTTTGTGAGGAGGAAGGAAAAATAAAACAACTCTTTTTTATCAATTAGCCACCTAAATAAAATGGCTCCTAATCACTAAGAAACTGTTTTTGTATATATATATATATATATTTATTTCAACCTCGGTCTTAGGTGTGTAACTAGGATGCGTTTTAGGCTTTGGTAAAGTGTTTGGTGGAGCTAAAACAAAAGAAAGGGTATAGGATCAAATTGGCGTAGCAAAAATAAAACGTTTAAGTGCGGGTGCCAAGGCTCAAACTTGCCAAAAGAAGTGCCTAAATCATATTTACGCTAATGAGTTTAACCTATGCAAAGTATTTATAATAGCTAGTAGGCAAGTTCTAGACATTGTGAAAGAATACCTCTTTCTTGATCCGCGAAATATTGCTCTAGTAAACTTCTACAGACTATCCTAAATTATTTTTAGATTTTACCAGTTTCAAATTAAAAGTAAAATAAATTATTTATACACATTTAGAATGACAAAAACTTTAATTACATGCTGAATTTTAATTCTACATAAAATTTTACTTACATGTGCACTTAACTAGAAACACAGCATGACCAACAATTCTAATCCAAAACTCAAAATTCAATTGAAGCATTAAAAGTTTCTAAACATTATGTAAAAGATGAAATACTAGAGATTTTGCATGTGAATAAATATAGAAATAATGATTTCTCTAATTAAAAATTTAAAATTAAACATATATTTTTTCAATTTTTTCTAGAAAATAAAAAACCACTAAAGAGATCTCACCCCCATACTTAAAAATAAACATTGTCCCCAATGTTTATAGTCTAAGTAAGGGGGAAAAGTAAGAATTTTTTTAATTTTAAATATAAAATAAATTGCAAGGATAAGCTAGGGGTGTCTCCCAAGAGCGCTTTTCTTTTTCCCATCTTTAAGCTCGACAGTTTGTGTTAGGAAAAAGTGAAATAAAATTTTAAATGTACGGGCAACTCCCTTAATTTGTGCTTTGGTGAATATGCCCAAGCCACTCGCCCGACTACACCTCCGCTTTCTTTTTGATTCTCCTTCTTATAATTAAGTTGATAATGCAGATTCGAATCACCTATCCATACCTAAGGTGATTTGAATCTTTGTAGATGAGCGAAAAATATATCGGGGACAACATTTGATTGCAACGGCTCATCTTCAAACAGAAAGTTATTAGTAACGGAAAAATAAAAAAAAAAGTGTGTCAGAAAAATCTCTGCAAGGAGGTGGCTCTTGCGAAGTTATATCATTATGCTTCGGTTGTTTATTTTACAAAATAAAATCATTATCTAAAAATTCATTTAAAGAAATATTATCGGCCTCGTTATTTTCAAGAATTTCAATTTCTAAATATTTATTTGAGATACTTGAAAATTCATGAAAATAAGAGTCACATGTAGTAGGAGAAGAAACATGTTTTTCTTCTATTTCACCCGGAGTGCCCAAAATATTATTAATTTTTTGATATAATAATTCGTCGTCCTCTTCTGAATATGTCACCAAGGGGGCACATGAAGATTCATGTTCCTCCATAGGTGAAATATTCAAAGCTTGAGAAAAATTATTAGAAAATTTTTTAATAAATTCATGATATAATAATTCCTCCTCCTCATTGGAATAAACAAGTAAGGGGGCACATGAGGATTCTTGTTCTGTCCTAAGTGAAATATTCGAAGAGGGGGGAGAATCCTGAGAATAATTAATAATTTCTTCTAAATTTTGGGGAGAATCAACTATGAATTGTGTAAAATTCCAAAAATTAGAATAAGACGGTTGCTCGGTGATAAAAGAAGAATAAAAATTCGAATCTAAAATATGATTCTCATAACTCAGGAAAATTTCTAGTTGATCTTGTGAACAAGGAAAATTAATATCTGAGATGGAAGAAAGATTATTTAAATTTGAAAAAGTATTCTCGTTAAGACTTGAAAAAGTATTTTCATGAATATTAGTTAAATTGGAAAAATTATTTTCATGAAAATATGAAGAACAATTAGCATCAAAGTGAGAATAATTATTAATTTCAAAATTGTTTTCATAACCAAATTTTTGATAATAATAATAATAACAATTATCACTTTGATGAGTAGCACCACAATAATAACAAGAAATTTGACGCTTTTTTGCGGCTTCCAAAAGATTAACTTTCTTTGTAAGCTCAGCAATCTTACCAGCCAATCGAGATAATATTTTTTAAGAAATAAAATAAAAACAACCGTTGCCTAATAGAATTGAATTTAAAAAGAAAAAGAAAAGAGAATTAAGGTAGAGAAGAAGAATGATAAAGGTAATAAAATTTGCACTTTCAAAATATCAACAAAATAAATCCCCGACAACGGTGCCAAAAACTTGATGAAAAATTTTATAAGTTTTAAACATAAATCTAAACTAAAATCCCAAAATAGCCAAGCGTACCTATCGAAATATATTATTGAAAATTGTCGTATTAGACTCGGGGCCTGTAGAGTACTTCTACTCATGTAAATTAATATTATTTTATCAGAAAATACAAGGAGTGAATTTAAGCTATAACTAGAAAATAAACTAAAAGAAAACACCTGATCTAGACTCACATTAAAATAAACCTTTCATAAAAGATAACTTTTAAATTACCTATTTCAACCGTGGAGGTTCCTAAAGTACAAAAATATCTCTCTCGAGCTCATGATTTTGACTAAACTTAGGTTGATCGATTAAGACCTCTCGGCCAGTCGAAACCCCTAAGCTTGCCTTATGCGGTGAACCCCGCTATTGGATTTGACTCCAATCCGGAAGATCCATATCATCCTCTCTAGAGAAGTGCATGCGGCTCCTTCTACCTTTGAGTGATGTACTCGTATCCATAACCTCTCGGTAAATCTATGATACGGATCTAAAATCGAAATCGAAGATTTTGCATGTGAATAAATATAGAAATAATAATTTCTCTAGTTAAAAATTTAAAATTAAACATATATTTTTTAAAAAAAAAATTAAAAAAATTAAAAACCACTAAAGAGATCTCACCCCCATACTTAAAAATATACATTGTCCCTAATGTTTATAGTACAACTAAGCGGGGAAAAAGTAAGAAATTTTTTATATTAAAAAAATAAAATAAAATTCAAGGATTAGCATGGGGTCTCTCCCAAGGGCGCTTTTCTTTTTCTCGTCTTTAAGCTAGATGGTTTGGGTTAGGAAAAAGGGAAATAAAATTTTAAACGTACGGGCAATACCCTTAATTTGTGCTTGGGTGTATACGCCCAAGCCGCTCGCCCGACTACTCCTCTGCTTTCTTTTTGATTCTCCTTCTTGCAATTAACTTGGTAATGCAGATTCGAATCACATATCCATACCTGAGGTGATTTGAATCTTTATAGATGAGCGGAGAATGGATCGGGGACAACATTTGATTGCAACGACTCATCTTCAAACAAAAAGTTGTTAGTAACGGAAAAATAAAAAATAAGTGCGTCAGAAAAATCTCCGCAAGGAGGAGGCTTGCGAAATTATATGATTATGCTTCGATTGTTTATTTTACAAAATAAAATCATTATCTAAAAATTTATTTAAAGAAATATTATCGGCCTCGTTATTTTCAAGAATTTCAATTTCTAAATATTTATTTGAGATACTTGAAAATTCATGAAAATAAGAGTCGGTTGTAGTAGGAGAAGAAACATGTTTTTCTTCTAATTCACCCGGAGCGCCCATAATATTATTAATTTTTAGATATAATAATTCGGCGTCCTCTTCCGAATAAGACACCAAGGGGGCACATGTATATTCATGTTCCTCCATAGATGAAATATTCAAAGCTGTAGAACAATTATTAGAAAACTTTTTAATAAATTCTTGATATAATAATTCCTCCTCCTCTTTAAAATAAACAACTAAGGGGGCACATGATGATTCATGTTCCGTCCTAAGTGAAATATTGGAAGAGGGGGAAGAATCATTAAGATAAGTAATAATTTCTTCTAAATTTTATGGAGGATCAACTATGATTTCTGTAAAATCCCCAAAATTAGAAGAAGACGGTTGCTCGAATATAAAAGAAGAATAAAAATTCGGATCTAAATAATGATTCTCAGAACTCGGGAAAATTTCTGGTTGATCTTGTGAACAAGGAAAATTAATTTCTGAGATGGAAGAAAGATTATTTAAATTTGAAAAAGTATTCTCGTTAAGAATTGAAAAAGTATTCTCGTTAAGAATTGAAAAAGTATTTTCATGAATATTAGTTAAATTGGAAAATTTATTTTCATGAAAATATAAAGAAGAATTAGTATCAAAGTGACAATAATTATTAATTGCAAAATTATTTTCATAACAAATTTTGTGAGAATAATAATAGTAATAATAATAATTATCACTTTGATGAGAAACACCACAATAATAACAAGAAATTTGGCGCTTTTTACGGCTTCCAAAAGATTAACTTTGTGTGCAAGCTCGGTAATCTTAGCAGCCAATTGAGATAATATTTTTTTAAGAAAGACAATAAAAACAACTATTACCTAATAGAAATGAATTTAAAAAGAAAAAGAAAAGGGAATTAAGGTAGAGAAGAAGAATGATAAAAGTAATAAAATTTGCCCTTTCAAAATATAAACAAAATAAATCCCCGGCAACGGCGACAAAAACTTGATGAAGAATTTTATAAGTTTTAAAAATCAATCTAAACTAAAATCCCAAAATAGTCAAGTGTACCTATCGAAATATAGTATAGGAAATTGTCTATTTGACTCAGGGCCTATTGAGTACTTCTACTCACGCAAATTAATATTATTTTACAGAAATTGAAGATTTTTCAATTGAAGCATGAAATATTTCTAAACATTATGTAAAAGATGAAATACTAGAGATTTTGCATGTTAATAAATATACAAATAATGATTTCTCTAATTAAAATTTAAAATTAAACATATATTTTTTTCATTTTCTTTTAAAAAATAAAAACCACTAAAGAGATCTTACCTCATACTTAAAAATAAACATTGTCCCTAGTATTTATAGTCTAAGTAAGGGGGAAAATGTAAGAACTTTTTTATATTAAAAAAATAAAATAGAATGCAAGGATAAGCAAGGGTTGCCTCCCAAGAGCGCTTTTCTTTTTCCCGTCTTTAAGCTAGACTGTTTGGGTTAGGAAAAAGGGAAATAAAATTTAAAATGTACTGGCAACTCCCTTAATTTGCCCAGGGTGAATACGCCCAAGCCGCTCGCTCGGCTACTCCTCCGCTTTCTTTTTGATTCTCATTCTTGCAATTAACTTGATAATGCAGATTCGAATCACCTATCCATACCCGAGGTGATTTCAATCTTTGTAGATGAGCGGCATATGGATCGGGGACAACATTTGATTATAATGGCTCATCTTCAAACTGAAATTTGTTAGTAACGGAAAAATGAAGAATAAGTGTGTCAGAAAAATCTCCGCAAGGAGGAGGCTCTTGCGAAGTTATATGATTAGTCTTCAGTTGTTTATTTTCTAAAATAAAACAAATATCTAAAAAATCATTTAAAGATATATTATCGGCCTCGTTATTCTCAAAAATTTCAATTTCTAAATATTTATTTGAGATATTTTGTTGGAACACCCTATTACTAATTTGGGTCAGGATCACTATGTCTCTAGGAATCTGTGTTTGACCTTCTGTATAGCTTAATAGGTCAATTAGAATTGAGTCTAAGGGTTAGAAGTCTAGGGTTGGAAGCTGCCCTGAAGACCAAGTTTTTCTGTAGACCAAGTCTAATCGTCGAGCTCAGCACGACGATTCGTCGAACTCCGGTCGACGATCGTCTAGCTCAACTTCTACAGATCGTCGAGCTCCATTCGACGATCGCTGAGCTCAACCTCATAATATCATCGAGCTACACTCGACGATCGCTGAGCTCAACTTCACAATATCGTCGAACTCCATTCGACGATCGGTGAGCTCAGGTCGACGATTTTGACTCTGCATTGGATCCCTATCTCTGAGCTCAGTTCGACGATCTTTGAGCTCAGATCGACGATTATTTTGTTGCTTGAATTTTCCAGTTCGCTGAGCTCAGCTCGACGATAGCAAAGCTCAGTTCGACGTTTTCAGTTATCTTTCAGAATTCAAATTCAAATCAGTTAGAAGTTATTCTGCATTTAATTCAGAAGATCTGCTAGCCGTTTTCATTTACTTCTGGACCAAGTTTCAAGGGATTTTTCAAGGAATAATTCAGTGGACTTTCCTTCAGAAGAAATTATGCAATTAAGGCTGTAATCAATGAAGACCAACGGCTATCTTTGACAGAGTGATATTCTATTCTGGCACAGAGAATAAAAGATAGAATGTTTTTGAATCAAGATAGAGATTGACAAGAATAGGACACACAACTCAGTATACAGAGACTCTTTCAAAATTTTCTGTCAAGAAGAATTCTGAAGAACACTCATCAAAGAGATCAAGCATTCTTCAGATCTCTTCAGCTCTCAAAGTGTTCAAGGCCAACACCATTTCAAGACTCCAGACACTCAACATTTCAGCTTGCTGAAATCATCTATTGCTGGAGATCTATCTTTGAAGGCCTATCACCCTCAGCAAAGCTTTTCTTCCTGAAGATTTCAAGGATTCAGGGGGAGCTTTGACATCAATCCACTTAGTCTTCTCAGTTGATTGAGAAAGAGAAGACTGCCATAACTCTCTCACCCCCACTCTGTAAAGGGTTTTTCAAACTCCCTTCAAAAGTTTGAATCTGGTTTTTGAGCACCTTGTCAAAAGCTCATTGGTGGCAAGACACCTGATCAAAAAATCTGATTTGGTTTTTGAGCACCTTATCAAAAGCTCATTGGTGCCCAGGACACCTGATCAACTCATCCTGCATTGGATTCCTACCTAGGGTGGTAGAAGAGTGGATGTACCCAAGTTTGGGGAACCACTATATTTCCTTGTGTCCTCTGGTTCTGCTTGTTTTCTTTTTGTTTCTGGCCTAGATTTTCTTGTGCTTAGCTCTTGCATAGCTTAGTTTTGTGATTAGTTTTATTTCTGCTTCCCTGCTCACACTCATTACAACAATTGTTGTAAAGCTTTGCAAAAGTTTTTTTTGTTTCAAAAGCACCATATACTCTATTCACCCCCCCCCTCTAGAGTATATCAGATCTAGTTTCCCTTTCAATTGGTATCAGAGGCAGGTTGGTTAAACATACCATACCTGATTGGTTGTACAGGCTAACACCTGAACCCCAAGATCCCAAACTAGATCTTTTTGTTATTATTAGATTTTGTTTGCACAAATCATGGCCCAAAACAAAGATTATGCTAGCACCAGACCTCCAGTGTGCAATCTGTCAAAGTTTGCACTTTGAAAAGCAAGGATTAGACTCTACATGAATTTTATTGACGAAGATATTTTTAATTCTGTTTTGACAGTATGTCCAAGACCCCAAAAAAGCACAAGCACAAATGCTGTTCCACCTCCATCAGGAACAGATGCTGACATCAAAAAGTGGAAAGTAGTTGATGCCAAGGCTATGAACATTCTATCTCATACAATGTCAGATGACATTTTCAAAAGGTAGCTGAATGTAATTCATCCAAGGAGATTTGGGACAAGCTCTCAGAAATAGTTTCAGGCTCAGCTGATGAGAGAAAGGACAGAAGATCCCATCTCATCTCCCAATATGAGAACTTCAAGAAGGGAGAAACTGAGTCAGTGGGAGACATGTACAACAGACTGAGTCTAATTGTCAGTGAACTGAGGACATTAGACAAAGAGATCTCACTGACAGAACTTAATGACAAGATCCTAATGTGCTTTCCCAGGACTTGGGATTCAAGAATCTGGCCAATTAAAGATGCCAGAAGTCTGAATGAGATCACCACTGAAGCCTTGTTGGGTAAGCTCAAATCTTATGAGCTACTCATCAAGAACAGAGAGGAAGAACAGAAGGCTGCTTCACCAGCCACAAGAAAGGATAAGACCATAGCGTTCAAGACAACTGAGGATCTGCTTGAAGAAAAAGGAACAGGTAATGATGAACTTCTCAGCTTGTTGGCCAAAAGATTCTATAAGATGGCCAGAAAGGACTTCAGAAGAAGATCATACAAGGAGCAGGATAAGCCAAGGTATGACAAGTCCATTGGCAATAACAAAGACATTATTTGCTTTGGTTGCAGGAAACCAGGGCATATAGTTCCTGACTGTCCAGAGAACAAGAACAAGGACAGAAGGGAAAGAAAAGAGAGAAGAAAGGAGAAAGACTCCAAAAGGAGTGGCAATAGCAAACCTTCTTTCAGCAAAAATAAGCATACAAGGAAAGGGTTTGTTGCTGAATCCTGGAGTGAGACTGAAGAGGAGTCAGAAGCCTTTTCCAGCTCCAGTGATGATGAGGATGATGCAGAGGAAAAGGAGTTCTGCATGATGGCAATCAATGCCTCACAACACAACTCAGAGGAAGAGGAGTCAGAGTCAGACTCAGAGACTCAACCTGAAGAAGATCAGGTAATCAGCTCTTTTGATTTTACTTCAGAAGATTTTAAATCTGAATTTAAAGCACTATGTTTAGACTTGCTAAAGTCTGAGAAAGAGATCATCTCTCTCAGAAATCAATTATCTGAACAAAATGTTTTAAAGTCAGAAAACCTCAAACTCTCTCAGGAGTTGGAGAACTATAGGGAACAGATAGCTACACTGAAAAGTGAGCTCTCTGAGGCCAAGAAGCTTGAAGAATCCCTTAATGGGAGAAGCATCAAGCTGATGGACATCACAAGCACAGTGAACTCAAGATTCAACAGTACACTGGGCTTGGGTGCCTCATCCAGCCAACCTATTGTTCTGACAACTCCTATCAAGTTCATTTCTGACAAGGGAAAGGGAGTTGTAGAGGTTGCCAGGAAAAATTCTGATCTGCCTCAGAAAACTAAGTCCCAGCACAAATCGTCGAACGGAGATCGACGATCGCCGAATGAAGATCGACGATCGCCGAACGCAGCTCGACGATCTCAGGACAGATCTTCGAACGCAGATCGACAATCTCAGCCAAAGTCGTCGAACGCAGGTCGACGATCCCATATACCTGACCTCAGCAATAGTCGACCGTCGAACGGAGCTCGACGATCTGACCCACGATCGTCGAACGCAGCTCCAAGATCATCGAACAGAGGTCAGAGCTCTGGAAACTCTTTCAAAGGCAAGTCAAAATTGAATCCTAAGGGTTCTTCATCCCAAACCTTTAACCCTTATACTGAATGGATTATACCTCCAAGGAGATATCATCCTGAAGGATATAAGAGTCAGCCAGGGATGTCCTTCATTTCTAAATTTAGAGGTTATCAACCTAGGCCCAAGGTAAACTGGGTCAAAAACAAGTGAATTGTTTTATGTGCAGGTGAAGACCTATCCAACATCTAACCAGCAATGGTATTTGGATAGTGGGTGCTCTAAGCACATGACAGGGAACAAGGACAACCTCACTGCCTTTAGAGCCAAGCTTGGACCCAAGGTTATCTTTGGTGATTCCAACTTTGGACAAACTAAAGGATATGGTGCAGTCCAGATTGGTTCAGTAACCTTTAAGAAGGTAGCATATGTGGAAGGACTGAAGCATAACCTAATCAGCATCAGTCAGCTGTGTGATGAAGGCTACCAGGTGACCTTCAACAAAACCTTATGCAAAATCAAGTCAGAGGACAACACAACTGTGTTGACAGGTAAAAGGAAAGGTAACATCTATCTAGTAGACTTTCTTTCAACTGATATAGATATTTGCCTGTTTAACTCAGTTTGTAGACCAAATGTTTTATGGCATAAGAGACTAGGACACCTAAACCTTAGAACTATTGCTAGGCTCTCCAAGGACAACCTTGTTAGAGGACTACCTTCTGGCCCCTACAAGAAGGAAGGACTCTGCAAGGCTTGTCAATTAGGCAAGCAAACTAAAAACAGTTTTAAGTCACTTAATAAGAGTGATTCACCTAGGATATTGTATCTGTTACACATGGATCTATTTGGACCCATCACAGTACAAAGCCTAGGAGGGAAATCCTACACTTTAGTAATTGTAGATGACTTCTCTAGATTCACTTGGGTGTTCTTTCTAAGGAAGAAGTCTGATAACTTTAAGTGTCTGACAGAGTTTCTCAAATGTATACAGATTGAGTTCAATACTCACATTGCCCTGATCAGAAGTGATCATGGGACAGAGTTTGATTCTCTTCTTATGCAAGAGTTCTGTCAGAGTGAAGGGATCACGCATACTTTCTCAGCTCCTAGAACTCCTCAACAAAATGGGGTAGCTGAAAGGAAAAATAGAACCCTTATTGAATCTGCCACTACATTGTTGTCAGATGCTCATCTACCTCTATCCTTTTGGGCAGAGGCAGTGAACACCTCCAACTATGTGCTGAACAGAAGTCTGATACATAAACTAAAGGGAAAGACTCCCTATGAATTACTCAAAGGGAAGAAACCTAAAGTTTACTATTTCAGAATTTTTGGTTGCATTTGCTATATTCATAATAATGACAAGAAATATTTAGCAAAATTTCAAGCCAAAGCTGATGAAGGAGTGTTTCTGGGATACTCCATGATCAGCAAGGCCTATAGGGTCTATAATAAATCATCTTTGAAAATTGAGGAATCTGTTCATGTTTCTTTTGATGAAACTAACATGTCTTTCAAGGAGAAGATTTCTTCTACCATAGAACCTTTGCAGGAACTCTCTCTAGTTGAAGATATGAACAAGTTACAGGTTGCTCAAGAGGATGAAAGCAGTGAAGATGAAGGGAATGCTCAACACATTGAAGCACAACCTGAAGAGCCAGTTGTTGTACCACAAGAGGAAACAACAACACAGGTTGGTGAACAATCAACACCCCCTGTTGATCTAGTAACATCAAGAGACCATCCAATTTCCCAGATAATTGGAGAAATCTCAGCTGGTGTGCAAACCAGAAATCAGGTCAACCAAAACCTGTTGCACACTTGCTTCCTTTCTCAAATTGAACCTCAGTCCATTCAAGATGCAGAGCAAGATCCACACTGGATCATTGCCATGCAAGAGGAGTTGCATCAATTTGAGAGGAACAAAGTATGGGAACTAGTGCCAAAGCCTAAGGATCATTCCATTGTTGGAACAAAATGGGTATTCAGAAATAAACTGGATGATCAAGGAGTAATAATAAGGAACAAGACAAGGCTAGTTGCCCAGGGATATTCTCAAGAAGAAGGAATTGACTACGACCAGACCTTTGCACCTGTTGCAAGATTAGAAGCCATCAGGATATTTTTAGCTTATGCAGCTCACAAAGGCTTCAAGGTTTATCAGATGGATGTCAAGAGTGCTTTCTTAAATGGAGACATCAAAGAGGAAGTATATGTCAGACAACCTCCAGGTTTTATCTCTCCAACTTATCCTGATTATGTTTTTAGATTAAATAAAGCATTATATGGTCTCAAGCAAGCTCCTAGAGCATGGTATGAGACCCTAGCATGCTTTCTCTTGGAAAATGGTTTTATCAGGGGTAGAGTAGACCAAACTCTTTTTATTAGAACTCATAAGTCCCATACCCTACTAGTACAAATTTATGTAGACGATATCATTTTTGGTTCTACTGACTCAAAATTGTGCAGAAGGTTTTCTAATCTAATGCATTCTAAATTTGAGATGAGTAGCATGGGTGAGCTATCCTTCTTCCTAGGATTGCAAGTCAAACAACATGCTGAAGGCATCTTTATTTCTCAAACCAAATATGCTAATGAGTTGGTTAAGAAATTTGGTATGTCTGAGACATCTTGTATGAAAACACCCATGCCTACCAATGCTGTATTGGATGCTGATGAACATGGGAAATCTGTTGATCAGACAACATATAGAGCAATGATTGGCTCTTTACTGTATCTTACAGCTAGTAGACCAGATATAATGTTTGCTACATGTATATGTGCTAGGTTCCAAGTAAGCCCTAGAGAGTCACACCTAACATTAGTAAAGAGGATTCTCAGGTATGTTAAAAGTTGTCCAAATCTAGGTCTCTGGTATCCAAAAGATTCAGCATTTGAGTTAACTGGATTCTCTGATGCTGATTATGCTGGATGTAGAATTGACAGGAAAAGCACCAGTGGAACTTGTCAGTTCCTTGGTGATAGACTTGTCTCTTGGTTTTGTAAGAAACAAACATCTGTGTCAACTTCAACTGCTGAAGCTGAATATATGGCTGCAGGTAGTTGTTGTTCACAAATACTGTGGATTCAAAATCAACTGCTAGACTATGGTTACAACTTAGAGAAGTCAAAAATCTTTTGTGACAATACAAGTGTTATTTCCATAGCTCAAAATCCAGTCCTCCATAGTAGGACAAAACACATAGAGATTAGGCATCACTTCTTAAGGGACAATGTTGAAAAGAATAAAATTGAACTGCAATATATCCCAACTGATTTACAAAGGGGAGATATTTTCACCAAGCCTTTGGATGAAAAGAAACACACTTTCTTCCTAAATCAGTTAGGAATGTTAGATGGAGGAAGTCTTAAGTAATACCCAAGATTTTGGAAAGCTAAAAATTGACCAAGACTAGGCAAAAATTCTGATTTTTCTTAGTGTCTAGAATTTTCTGATCTCTGAACTGCGCTCGACGATTTCCCCAAAGATCGTCGAACGGAGTTCGACTATTCCCAGAATCGTCGAACTGAGTTCGGCGCCCCTCAGATAGTATGAACTATCTCTTCCGGTCAACGATCGTCGAACGGCGCTCGACGATTTTGTCCCCTGAACGATCGTCGAACGGAGCTCGACGCCTTTCCAGATCGTCGAACGGAGATCGACGATGTTGGAGTCTCTTCAGATTCCTTTAGAAGCCTCGATCGTCGAACTGAGTTCAACGATCTTTCCAATTCTGCGTCGAACCCTAATATAAAACTCATTTTTCGCCGTCGTTCTCTCTTGCGCTTTCAATTTCTCTGCAAGAATTTTCTTCCCTCCAAACAGTTCTACGCTTGTTGGTTTTGTTTGTTAAATTTTTGCAGGTACAATGGCCGTATCAGTTGCTGTTCTAGCCGCCATGAAGTTCGATGCAGGATTCGACATTGATCTGGACTCATTCAACACTACTGATCAAATCTTCCAGGACATTTTGAGTTTATTCAAGAATCAGAACTTGTCTGCCCTCATGACCACTAGAATCAAGCTTGCTTCAGATGAAATAAAGGAATGGGTCTATACTGCTCACAACCTTGACAACAACACAATAGTTGGATCTATTGCTGGAACTCAGGTACCTCTGACCCCCACAGTTTTAACAGAGGTCTTTGGTTTGAGAAATGGAGAAGACTCTGCTGAATTATCTGGGGAGGAATTTTCTGATATACTTGCCAGGATGGGTCATCCAGAGGTAAACCCTAGCAAGTTATTCAAAAGGAACTTGTCTGTTGAGTACAGGTTCCTAGCAGATGTTGTAGGAAAAGTGCTGCTGGCAAAGCACTCAGCTCATGATACTATCTCCAGACATCAGCTCTGCCTCATGGGAGCTCTGGTAGATAAGAAAAGCTTGAACTGGGGAGAGGTCTTCTTTGACCTGATAAAGAAGAAAATCAATAAAAGTTTTGTTAATTTTGGAAGGATCCTTGGAGTCTTCTTGCAAAATAAATGCCCTGCCTTGCTGGTCTCCTCTGGAGTGCACATTAATGCCTCCAAGAGACTCACATGTGCCCTCTTTGGCAAGTGGGACAGGCAGATAAGCAAGCCCAGCAGGCCCTCTTCTAGTGCTCCTTCAGGCACCAGGACACAAAGAGTCACTCCCCCACGGGTCTCTGCTCCTGCAGAAGACCTGGCTGCTGTTGTTGCTGCTTCCTCTCCTCCTCCAAGCCCAACCCTACCTCTTCCATCCACCATTCCAGCTTCATCCACAATTACCATCTCCAGCCCATCTCCAACATCAATTCCATCTCCAGCAACCATTTCATCACCTCCAGTAGACCATTTCCACCCATTGTTCTACAATCCACCACCAGATGTCACATCATCTCCATCCATACCATCATTCACCCTTCTGGATGAATCTTACATGGATGATTCCCCCTCTTTTCCTCCAGAATTACCCTCCTCCTCAACCTCATTCCAAGATCTCCTCCTCCACATCATTGACCAACCAACATTCACTCCATCCATATCCATCTCCACCATCCCCACACCTCAGCCATCCATCCCTCCACTCTCCAGCCCTCCACTTCCAGCTTCCTCAGCCATCCCTATACCATCTACCTCTGCTCCTGCTATTGAGCATGTAGATCTGCCAGCCTTAGCTGACAAGTTGTATGAGCTACTTGCCCCCAGGCTCTCTCTTCTCATGGAGGCCTCCTTAGCTCCTCTACAACAGTTAGTGGCAGCCCTATCTGCCAGGCTTTCCTCCCTCCTTCCTCAGGCAGCACCTCCAGCAGTATGCCTTGATACAGATGTATCTGCATCCAGGCAGGGGGAGATGTCATATGAAGCCAGCCTTCATGCTGCTGTTGCTGCTGCTTCTGCTCCTGTTGTTGATACTGCTGCTGCTGCTGCTGTTGTTTTTGAATCTGCTGCTCCTGTTGCTGCTACTCCAGTCCAGGCTCTTACTGCAGTTTTGGCAATAGACCTAAGGTCTTTGCTTTCTGCCTTTGATACTGCATACTTCAGCCATCTCCCAGAGCCTAATGCTGTCCAGCCCCCAGAAGATCTGTCCAAGGCTCTGGTGCCTTTCTCTGGCTGTGACCCCAGCATTATTTCCTCCTTTGTACTCTCAGTGATTACTGCTACTGCTGCTGATGAAGAAAGGTCTGCCTTTACTTCTGAAATTGTTGATGCTAATGCTGAAGTTGTTCTCCCTGCTGCTGAAATTCAAATTGCTTCTGATGAGCAAACATCCCAGGATTTTCTGATGACAGAGGCCACTGTGTTTGAGCCTGCTGCAGATTCTGATGATGTCACTGCTACTATCACTTCTCCAGCTTCTGTTGCTCCATCTGCTGAAGATTTTTTTGTTGTTACTGAAGCTGCTGCTGCCATCACTCCATAAGTTACTAGTGTTGTTTCTGCTTCTCCTTCTGTATCTGCTGCTGAATCTGCTGCCCCATCTGCTGTTGTTCCTGTATCTGCTGCTGTACTTGCTGCTGTTCCTGCTGCTGCCCCTTCTGCTTCTGCCTCATCTGCTGCAATTCAACTGAAGAAAGATCTTATGAAGAAGATAGATGCTATATATGATGCCCAGAGTTCTGACTCTGATGAGTTCAAGACAGACTATGATGACTCTGCTGCCACTATTGTCAGGAAGAGGAAAGCTAGAAGCAAGGCTATGAAAAGTGTTCCTCCTGCAAAAGTAAAAGATGATAATGATATTCCTTACTATATTCTTCATAACTGCCAAATTACTGAACATTGGATGCAGTACTCTAAAAATCAGCTGAAAGTAATGAAGAAGAAAAGAAAGTATGAGAAGGGCCCCTCCCAGTTCCAGCACCCTTATCCTCCTCCACCACCTCCTCCTGATGCAGGTGCAGGTGGAAGCTCTGCCAGTCAAGCCCCAGCTAGAATCCAGGCTCCCTATCAACCCCATGCCAGATCTTATCAAAGGGAAAGCCAATCTAGGGGTTCTTATTCCAGGAGAGGAGGATACAGGGGAAGTCAAAGAGATATTCAGGTATATTCTAAAGGGCATTCCAGGCAGCACCCTTACTCTAGGGGAGGACATGCTTCATCTGATACTACTTCTGGTCCATTCCCCTTTAAGCTCAAAGAGACAGTGTCTGCTAGGCCTCCTCAAGACACTTCTTCCAACAGGTATGAGCCACCTGTACCATTTGAGGACCCTGAAAAGAACCCAGCCTCTTGGACTGCTAGAATGAAAGAAATGGCTGCATTAGACCAGATAAAGAAAGCTAGAGAGCAAGTCTTAGACACTTCTAATATTTCTACCATGTCAGAGCAAAGACAAAAGGAGTTAGAAAGATATGCCTCCAGCAAGTTCTTTGATGCAGACAGATACATAAAGTTGCATCCTGCTGCTGTGGTTCCCAGGACTTCAAAGCAAACATACTTGGGTGCAGCTGATGACACTAGGTCTAACAAGGAAGCCCTGAACCCTAACAGAGAAATCAAGATGGTTAAAAGCAAAGAGAAGAAGTAACTCTGTAAGGTGACAATCTTTGGTTTTTCTGAACTGCTATCTGGATGTCATATATATATATATCTCTGTGATGTTTCTGCAATGTGTCTAGCTGTTGTTGTTTTTATGCTTTTCTAATTGTATGATGTTATTTAATTTTTCCAAAGTCTGTAAATAGTTTTCCTAACCCAAATAGGGGGAGATTGTTGAAACACCCTATTACTAATTTGGGTCAGGATCACTATGTCTCTAGGAATCTGTGTTTGACCTTCTGTATAGCTTAATAGGTCAATTAGAATTGAGTCTAAGGGTTAGAAGTCTAGGGTTGGAAGCTGCCCTGAAGACCAAGTTTTTCTGTAGACCAAGTCTAATCGTCGAGCTCAGCACGACGATTCGTCGAACTCCGGTCGACGATCATCTAGCCCAACTTCTACAGATCGTCGAGCTCCATTCGACGATCGCTGAGCTCAACCTCATAATATCGTCGAGCTCCACTCGACGATCGCTGAGCTCAACTTCACAATATCGTCGAACTCCATTCGACGATCGGTGAGCTCAGGTCGACGATTTTGACTCTGCATTGGATCCTTATCTCTGAGCTCAGTTCTACGATCTTTGAGCTCAGATCGACGATTATTTTGTTGCTTGAATTTTCCAGTTCGCTGAGCTCAGCTCGACGATAGCAGAGCTCAGTTCGACGTTTTCAGTTATCTTCCAGAATTCAAATTCAAATCAGTTAGAAGTTATTCTGCATTTAATTCAGAAGATCTGCTAGCCGTTTTCATTTACTTCTGGACCAAGTTTCAAGGGATTTTTCAAGGAATAATTCAGTGGACTTTCCTTCAGAAGAAATTATGCAATTAAGGCTGTAATCAATGCAGACCAACGACTATCTTTGACAGAGTGATATTCTATTCTGGCACAGAGAATAAAAGATAGAATGTTTTTGAATCAAGATAGAGATTGACAAGAATAGGACACACAACTCAGTATACAGAGACTCTTTCAAAATTTTCTGTCAAGAAGAATTCTGAAGAACACTCATCAAAGAGATCAAGCATTCTTCAGATCTCTTCAGCTCTCAAAGTGTTCAAGGCCAACACCATTTCAAGACTCCAGACACTCAACATTTCAGCTTGCTGAAATCATCTATTGCTGGAGATCTATCTTTGAAGGCCTATCACCCTCAGCAAAGCTTTTCTTCCTGAAGATTTCAAGGATTTAGGGGGAGCTTTGACATCAATCCACTTAGTCTTCTCAGTTGATTGAGAAAGAGAAGACTGTCATAACTCTCTCACCCCCACTCTGTAAAGGTTTTTCAAACTCCCTTCAAAAGTTTGAATCTGGTTTTTGAGCACCTTGTCAAAAGCTCATTGGTGGCAAGACACCTGATCAAAAAATCTGATTTGGTTTTTGAGCACCTTATCAAAAGCTCATTGGTGTCCAGGACACCTGATCAACTCATCCTGCAGTGGATTCCTACCTAGGGTGGTAGAAGAGTGGATGTACCCAAGTTTGGGGAACCACTATATTTCCTTGTGTCCTCTGGTTCTGCTTGTTTTCTTTTTGTTTCTGGCCTAGATTTTCTTGTGCTTAGCTCTTGCATAGCTTAGTTTTGTGATTAGTTTTATTTCTGCTTCCCTGCTCACACTCATTACAACAATTGTTGTAAAGCTTTGCAAAAGTTTTTTTTGTTTCAAAAGCACCATATACTCTATTCACCCCCCCTCTAGAGTATATCAGATCTAGTTTCCCTTTCATATTTGAAAATTCATGAAAATAAGGGTTGGGCGTAGTAGGAGAAGAAACATGTTTTTCTTCCAATTCACCCAGAGCACATAAGGTATTATTAAATTTTGTATATAATAATTCGCCCTGCTCTTCCAAATAAGTCACCAAGGGGGCACATGAAGATTCATGTTCCTCCATAGGTGAAATATTTGAAGCTGGAGAATAATTATTAGAAAAAAATTTAATAAACTGTTGATATAATAATTCCTACTCCTCTTTGGAATAAACCACTAATGGGGCACATGAGGATTCATGTTTCGTCCTATGTGAAATATTCGAAGAGGGGGAAGAATCATTAGAACAAGTAATAATTTCTTCTAAATTTTGGGGAGTATCAACTATGAATTGTGTAAAATCCCCAAAATTAGAAGAAGATGGTTGCTCGGTGATAAAAAAGAATAAAAATTCGGATCTAAATAATGATTCTCATAACTCAGGGAAATTTTCGGTTGATCTTGTGACCAAGGAAAATTAATATCCTAGGTGGAAGAAAAATTATTTACATTTGAAAAAGTATTCTCGTTAAGACTTGAAAAAGTATTTTCATGAATATTAGTTAAATTGGAAAAATTATTTTCATGAAAATATGAAGAAGAATTAGTATCAAAGTGAGAATAATTATTAATTGCAAAATTATTTTCATAACAAAATTTTTCATAATAATAATAATAACATTTATCACTTTATTGAGGAGCAACACAATAATAACAAGAAATTTGGTGCTTTTTTGTGGCATCCAAAAGATTAACTTTGTGTGTAAGCTCGGCAATCTTAGTATCCAATTGAGGTAATATTTTTTTAAGAAAGAAAATAAAAACAATCGTTACCTAATAGAAATAAATTTAAAAAGAAAAAAGAAAAGAAAATTAAGGTAGAGAAGAAGAATGATAAAAGTAATAAAATTTGCGCTTTCAAAATATCAACAAAATAAATCCCCGACAACAGCGCCAAAAACTTTATGAAAAATTTTATAGGTTTTAAAAATAAATCCAAACTAAAATCCGGAAATAGGGAAGCACACCTATCGAAATATAGTATTGGAAATTATCGTATTAGACTCGGGGCTTGTTGAGTACTTCTACTCACGCAAATTAATATTATTTTATCGGAAAATAAAAGAAGTGAATTTAAACTATAACAAGAAAATAAACTAAAAGAAAACACCTTATCTAGACTCATTTTAAAATAAACCGTTCATAAAAGATAACTTCTGAATTACCTACTTCGACTGCGGAGGTTCCTAAAGTACAAAAGTGTCTATCTCAAGCTCATGCTTTTGACTAAACTTAGGTTAATCGATTAAAACCTCACGCCCAGTTAAAACCCCTAAGCTTGCCTTATGTGGTGAACCCCACTATTGGATTTGACTCCAATCCGAAAGATCTGTGTCATCCTCTCTCAAGGAGTGCATACGACTCCTTCTACCTTTGACTGATCTACTCGTATCCACAACCTCTCAGTAAATATAGGATACGGATCTAAAATAAAAATCGAAGCAAATAAATTAAAGATAGATGGAATCAGAAATAATAGAGTTTTTGTTAAGAAAGATGGACTTTATTTTATTAAAAAGCTTGTCAAGATCAAGTGATATTGAAAATAGGGATACATGTAAAAATAAACAAATACAAGCTTGAAATAAAAGTTAACTAACTATGAAAAAGTACAAAAAGGATAATACATGAAAACAATAAAATAAGCTACTAAAACTGGCTAATAACTACTCCTAGATGACTCCATAGATACCCCCCAGCTTCTGACTTATCTGCAATTTATAGAAAAATTTCTGGAAGGTCACGCCACTCGGTCATGCCTGAGACCTAGGGCGTGTAAGGTT
The DNA here is from genome assembly GCA_039583875.1 of Platanthera guangdongensis. NCBI lineage: Eukaryota > Viridiplantae > Streptophyta > Magnoliopsida > Asparagales > Orchidaceae > Platanthera > Platanthera guangdongensis. The sequence continues at coordinate 186,587,501 of CM077158.1, read as the reverse complement.
CGAAAACTGATGTATTGAAAGCCCAGGAAGGTTGGGAAAAAACATCCAAAATTGCCATTCTGCGGGTTATGCCCCTAGGTCACGCCCATGACCTAGTGCGTGTCTATACTGTTACTGGAAACCGCGGGAACTGGAAACGGGGGGAATTAACTCTAGCGGTTGTAGAAGGGTCACACCCCTAGGTCACATCTTTGACCTAGGGCTTTTCTATACTATTACTAGAAACGGCGGGAACTAAAAACGGCAGGAAATAATGAGAGCTGTTGTTGAAGGGTCACGCCCGTGACCTACGGCGTGTAAGCCGAAACCCACTTGATCTGAAACTGGAAACATTAAGCGCGGCATGCCTGGATGTCATGCCTGCTGTCACGCCCGTAACCCAAAATTGACTCCCGTGACTGGGGTGTGTAGGCCGAAACTGGTCTAGAACTGAATTCTTGCCTCCGTCTGCTGGTCACGCCCGTGACCCTTAGTTAATGCTTGTGACTGGGGCGTGTAACTTTAATCCATCATGGCAAGTACTCTGGAGCACCTTTTTGAGTCATGTCCGTATGTGACGCCCGTTACCTGAGGGTCACGGTCGTGTCTGGGCCGCGTCAAGTTGATTTTTCCAGCAATCTTCAGTTTCATCACCTGATCAGTCCAACAAGCTCAAAATTGATATTCGCACCCCAGATTGATCTGAAATATAAAAACAAAGCAATTAGAAACATAATTACTAAAATATAATTATAATCTTATTATTAATTAAATAAAATTTATATAAAAATAATGATATAATTAGAGTTATCAAATACCCCCATATTTAATCGTTTGCTCGTCCCGAGCAAACAACTTTCCATCGGGAGAAGAAAATTTCAATGCTAGAAAAGAAAAATTGAACATAATGAGTAAAATTCGAAGTCTTATGCCTATATGCGTAGCTATATTAGGAGAAAAACCTACTCAGCATACAAATTAGTTTTTATTTTTCTAGAATGTGTTTTCACTTATTATTTCTACATTTAAAATTGAAAAAGTGATAAATCATGAAATCGCATTTAGGGAGAAAGTAGTGTGTTTACTAAGATAACATTGCACAAATCAAAGATCAAGATACCCTGTAAAGAAATCCATCAATGTCGATGGTCATAGGCTTGCCCTTTCACACTCTCGCCACGACACTAGTTCAACTTATAAGCACAAATCATTAGGACTTAACTAGGTTGAAACATATGCTTAGGTTTTTTTGTTATGAAAAATCAAAGGTAAAAACGTTGGATAGACATACGAAGACCTAAAGTGAGCTTGCACAAAATAAATTGTTATGGCTTAAAGAACGCCGCCAATTCCTAAATCCCTTTGTTTCTTCTCCTTAACATGTTGAAGATTTTTCAACTTCCTCTATTTATTTTCATGTTTTTTATCTATATTTTTTTGAGGAGGAAGGTAAAATAAATCAACTCTTTTTTCTCAATTTGCCACCAAAATAAAATGGCTCCTAATCACTTAGAAACCATTTTTGTATATATATTTCAACCTCGGTCTTAGAGGTGTAATTAGGATGCCTTTTAGGCTTGGGTAAAGTGTTTGGTGGAGCTAAAACAAAAGAAAGGGTATAAGCTCAAATTGGCTAAGCAAAGATAAAACGTTTAGGTGTGGGTGCAAAGGCTCAAACTTGCCACAAGAAGTGTAACACCTCCCCTGTAATGACTGTATAATATGGGTCCGACTAGGGCCCCACAACATACGGACGCCACAGCTTTAGTATTATAAGATAATATATCTACCCAATCTCAAAAGTCATAAGCAAACACAGCGAAAATATCAAACAAGGCTAGAAGTTATCCACCAATACAAGAGTACCGAAACGGCCTTATGGCCTTACAACAAAAGAGAGTCCAAAACTCTAAAAGTTCATAACAATAACAAAGTTCAAAGGCACTCCTAAGCTACCTCGGCATGCAAGCCGGAAGACAATTACATCAAACATACAACATCACATAAGTAAATCCAAAGCAAAGATGGTAACACTTCATGAGGCTTAGGCCTTTCTGGCCGGCGAGCTAGCTCCTGCTTGCGATCCTTACACTGTAAAAATGTGGTTGTAACGTGGGTGAGCAAAGGCTGACCTCAAACTATATAACAAACACATCTCCTCTCGGCTGCCCCTAACGGACCCCGGGGTACCCCTCCAACCTGCAAGTCAGCACTTCGTATACAATATAAATAACCGAGTAAAGCACTAAAGAACAGGCTTGGATGTATCAAACATCATATATGTTCTCTATTGTTGAGCATATAATAAAAAGGGCCTACTTATGCAGCATGTATGCAAAACCGGGGCTTCACCCAAGGCACACTATCGCTTATACATCTTGCACATCATCACATCATCTGGGTACTCATCATTTCCCCATTGGCATCAAGCTGCAAACACAGGTGGCACTGCAATTCCCCCAACGACATGCAAGCCTCCATACTGAACTCTTGTCAATGCCCCACCCGCTCATGGTCTTAGACTTGGGTTTGCCTGCAAGCTCTGACTTCTCATGTCAGGATTCCGTCTAACACACTGACTGATTCTAAGAAGCCTTGCTGGACCCCACCCGCTCATGGCCTCATTTCCCGGGCTTGCCCCATACTTGGCATTCTCCTCAGTCTCACAGAAGGGTACTAGTCTCGCCGGGACACTCCACACATGACCTTCACGTCACGGGATAGCCAGCCGACCACGGACACAAAGCCACGCCTTAGCACATTACAATCCGAAAACCATTCCCACCCTAATCCCTCATTCGTATTGCAACGTCCCCGCGCACCAAGGAAACCATCTACCGCCAATGTGGAGCTAACCCTGTCCACCGAGGAAACCATCTACCACCATTGAGGAGCTAACCTTGTCTGATTCCTACTACACATACTCACTCGAGAAAAGGGGGAAAACATCACAAACATCACAAATGACATCTTACCACAACGGATGTCTACGAATCCTTAAAGCTTGTATGCAACATCACCGAGTCGGACTATCGGTCACGACTACGGCTTCACCCACCAAGCCTAATCCACTAACAGAGCAGATATCTAATGCAAAGACATGCCGGGGACGGACTCAATCGACCCGGAGGTTCCTATTGAACCTTGTTGACGTAAACCCCTCTCATTTAAGAGTTTGGTGCCCAAAAACTAGAAAGTAAGAGATGCTAAACACGCATCCTAAAACCAAGAGTAGAAGTGTCGTTAACTTCAGACCCCTCTTCCTAGCCATGGCAACTTAGCCGGATGAAAACCATTGCAACGTTGTTGCCTCCACGGGTCTGGACTCGGCTCACGATTTGGAGAACTGAAGCTTCTCTGACAGCCGGATCTCTCCTTCACCTCCTTCCTTGCTCTCCCTTCTCTCTAGATCTTAGAAAGAGAGTGTTTTTAGAAGAATGAGGGTTTCTAAACCATATTCCCGGACTTAACTCAGCAAGGTCAACCCTGGACCATTAGATCACAAAAGAAGGAAACGAATGACCACAATCCGAACTGAAAATCAAAACACCTGGGCCGAACACGGCTTGCGACACACCCGTGTCCAAGGCCGTGTGTCTCAATCGCCGCCAAAAAAGTCGCACCCAGAAATAGGACACGGGCTATGAATATGCCCGTGTCAAAGCTGACATGCCCGTGTCATGAAGTACACGCCCATGTTGCTGGGCGTGTTCCTCCATCGACACATCCTCAAAAACCACCCGAGAAGGACACGGCCTGGGACACGCCCGTGTCTCAGGCCTTGTTCGAAGTCTCGACGATCGTCTACTGTCTCTTTGTCGACCTCGAAGAAAATTCTTCGAACACGCGCACGACACGGCCTTGGACACGCCCGTGTCCCAAGCCGTGTTCACTGTCTCGACATATCATCAAGCGCAGTTCATCGACCACCCTTGCTCTCGACGAACCCAGCACGACACGGACATGGACACGCCCTTGTCCTAGGCTGTGTTCCCTGTCTCGAAACTTCGTCGAGCGAAAATTGTCGACTTCCCGGGCTCTCGATGAACCCGGAATGACACGACCATGGACATGCCCGTGTCCTAGGCCGTGTGACCCTTACCAAGACCCAAACTTGGCTATCAACACTGCTCGTCCTTCTTTTGAATTTTGGGGCATTACAACTCTCTCTCCCTTAAAAGAATTTCGTCCCGAAATTACAAAAACAAAAGGGGGTACACAAAACTTAAATGATACCTGAACGAAAAAACTCTGGATACTCCTCCAGCATGGTTTGTTCCCGCTCCCAAGAGAGCTCCTCACGGCCGCAGTTGTCCCATCAGACTTTTACGATATTGACCTCTTTGTTCCGCAACAGCCGAATTTTTTAATCCTCTATAGCAATTGGATGCACTTGCGTCCTCAAGTCTTCCTCTATCGGCAATGATGACGATTTGATCACCACACAAGCTTCTAGTAAGGCTTTCCTCAGGAGGGAGACATGGAAAACGTCGTGTAATCCACTCAGCTCTACGGACAACGCTAATCGGTACGCTGCTTCTCCCACCCGTTCAACAACCTCGTAAGGTCCCAAAAACCTTGGACTCAACTTCTTGAGTCGGCAAATCCGTGAAACACCTTTGAACATCTGGATCTTTAAATAGACCCAATCGCCTACCGCGAACTCCAACTTCCTATGGAGAGAATGAAAATATTTTTCTTGCCGATCTTAAGCCACCTTCATGCGCTCTTGAATGGTCCATACCAACTCACAAGCATCAGCTACCACTTCTCTTCCCAATAATTTGGTGTCTCCCGCCTCTGACCACGACATCGGTGTTCGACTCCGCCTCCCATACAAAGCTTCGTATGGCGCCATCTTTATACTTACTTGGTAACTATTGTTATACGCAAACTCCACCATGAAGAGGTGATCCTCCCATTTGTTGTAGAAGTCAAGAACACACATCCTCAGCATATCCTCCATAGTACGGTTCGTTTTTTCGTTTTGCCCGTTAGTTTGAGGATGGAAAGCCATACTGAACTTTAGCTTCGTGCCCAGAATCTTCTGAACCAACCTCCAGTCCTTGGACGTGAAACGTCCGTCACGATCGCTGACTATACTTTTAGGAATCCCATATAGTCGCACAATGTTACGAACATACATCTCCACCAGCTTCTCCATGATGTCCACCTTCCGGTTTGAGATGAAGTGAGCCACTTTGGTTAAGCGATCCACAATCACCCAAATCGGGTAGTTACCCTGCTATGATCTAGGTAACCCATGCACAAAATCCATGGAGATGTCATCGAATTTCCACTCGGGGATTGGAAGAGGCTTCAGGAACCCGCCCGGCTTTTGACACTCAGCCTTCACCAAGGCACAGGTTTGACATCGATTCAAGTACAAAGCTATGTCCCGCTTCTGTCCAAGCAACCAAAAGGATCTCTTCATATCCAAGTACATCTTTGTACTGCCCGGATGAATGGAGTACTTTGTGAAGTGAGCCTCAAACATCAACTCCTCATGGAGCTTGCTGAACTGCGGGACAAAAATCCTTTCATCCTTCCTCAGAATCCTGTCAATCATCTCCCAGGCGCTGCCCTCGCCTTTTTGAGCTTCCCCCACGAATTGCTGAAACTCCACATCCAAATGAGTCGCTTCCTGAATATGATCGTACAAGTCGTTCTGCATTTCAATCCAGTTCAACCGAGCCACGCTAGACTCGCCCCTTGCTACGTACTCCAAGCTGAGGGACTCCCAGTCCCGCACCAATCGCTCATCATGAGCGTCAATCCAATTCCCTTGCCCCGAGTATTTCCTACTCAAGGCATCTGCCACCACATTGGCTTTGCCTGGCGTGTACTGAATCGACACCTCGTAGTCTCCGAGGAACTCGACCAACCTGCACTGCCACATATTCAAGTCCTTCTGATCAAGGAGATACTTCAGGCTTTTGTGATCCGTGAAGATCTCCACCTTCGCACCATAAACATAGTGTCGCCACAATTTCAACATGAAAATTACCGCCGCCAACTCCAAGTCATGGATAGGGTAATTTCTCTCATGTGGCTTCAGCTACCTAGACCCAAAGGCTATTAAACTGTAATGTTGCACCAAAACGCAACCCAAACCGCAACCCGATGCGTCACTGAAGATTTGAAATCCTTTGGTCCCCATCAGTAGACTTAGGATTGGAGCCATCATCAGTCTTTCCTTTTGTGTCTCCAATGCCTGACTGCACTCCTAAGTCCACACAAAATTCTGATCCTTACGAGTGAGTGACGTGAGGGGTATAGCTATCCGCGAAACGTTTTCCACGAAACTTCTATAGTACCTGGCTAGTCCAAGAAAACTTCGGACTTCCTCCACGGTTCTCAAAATCGGCCAATCTCTGATGGCCTCCACTTTTGTTGGATCTACCGCCACCCCATCCCCATCAATCACATTGCCTAAAAATTCCACCTTCTCGTGCCAGAACTCGCACTTTGAGAACTTTGCATAAAGCTGGTTCTCCCTCAACACTTGCAATACTACTCTCAAGTGAGTCTCATGCTCCACCTTCGATTTGGAATACACCAGAATGTCATCGATAAAGACAACTACAAAAGAGCCCAAGTATTTCTGAAATACTTGATTCATCAAATCCATGAATACTGATGGTGCGTTCGTCAGCCCGAACGACATCACCGAGAACTCAAAATGACCATACCTCGTACCAAACGCTGTTTTGGGATGTCCTAGTATCTTGACTTTAAGTCCAGCTTTGAATACACCACCGACCCCACCAGCTAGTCAAACAGGTCGTCAATCTGAGGAATCAGATACTTATTCTTCACAGTCAGTTTATTCAACTCTCAGTAGTCTATGCACAGCCGCATACTACTGTCTTTCTTCTTTACGAACAACACCGGCACGCTCCACGGTGAAGAACTGGGTATGATATACCCCTGCTCCAACATTTCCTGCAACTGTACCTTGAGCTCAGCCAACTCTTTCGGTGCCATCCTAAACGGCGGACGTGACACCGGTCGTGCATCTGACACTAACTCAATTGAGAAATCGATCTCTCGCCGAGGAGGTGCCCCAGGAAGATCTTCAGGAAACACATCCTTGAACTCTGCCACAACTAGCACTTCTCCAAGTGATAACCTGGAAAGGCGAACCTCCAATAACGCTACAAGAGCTACTCCACCCTTCTTAACTGCCAGCGCCCACTGCAAGGCCGAAATCAGAGAACAGGCCACTCCTTTAAGTCCCTCAAACTTGACCTCCATCTGCCCTTCGCTTCTTAGGGTCACCACCTTGGATAGGAAATCAATACTGGCACGCTGCTCCGCTAGCCAGTCCATTCCTCAAATCACATCAAACTGGACTAATGGTAGGACAGTCGCTATCAACACGAAGTCAACACCGCCTAGCTACCAACAAATGCGCACTTTCTTCCCGGTGTTCATGAATGACCCATTAGGCATGCGCACCTTCAGCTCCACATCCACCGAAAATGATTCAACTCCAATCCTCTGGATGAAGCTTTCCACAAGAAAGGAGTGTGACACTCCCGTATCAAACAATACCCTAGCGCGGTATCCGGAAACTAACACAAAGCCTAAAACATAAACATCAATCATAACAGTCTAAAACCATGAAGCACAAGGTTAAACTTAAACTTCCTCATACCTGTCACCACATCGGGTTGGCGGATCGCTTCCTGCTGTCCAAGGTTTTAGGCCCTTGGTTGCACCGATTGGAACCGAGAAGCGCAAGACTCCGCCAATTTCCCTTTTTCTGCTGTACTAGGGCCGGAGCGCACAGTTTGCTCCTACCTAGCCTCCTGCTCCGCACCACCTTGGTTACAGAAACGATCAATGTGCCCCACCTTACCACAGTTGAAGCACGTCGGTGGACCCTTAGAGTGAGACCCTCTGGACGTCCACTTACTTTTCTCACCGGAATTATATGTATGAGGCTTCTTCCTCCATCTATTCCCTTCAGACTTCCCTTGGGATTGAGAAGGCTTCCCTTCTCCTTGCTTGGGCGCAAAACCCTTACGACGTTGGCTTCATTCTAGATCACTATCCAACGTCCTAGCAGCCTCAACTAGCTCATTGAAACCAGCTCTCTTCATAGCAATGAGGGGTTGTTTTAGATTCTCCCTCAGCCCCTGGTAGAAGAGGTTATCCCTCTCCTCATCGTCTGCCATGGCCGTTACCGCATAACGATCCAAACGAGTGAACTCCTGCACATACTCGTCCAGTGTCTTATCTCGCTGAATCAACTGCAGAAATTGCCTCTGAAGGGCCAACCTTGTTGAAACAGGGATGTACTTCTTTAGGAAAGCATCCTCAAATTCTTCCATAGACGGGGTGCGTCCAAGAAATTGGCTGCCGCTATGGCTCACCCACCACAACTTTGCATCTCCCTCCAACGTGAAAGCCGCAAATTCAGATTTCTTCTCCTCTGGCGTCTCTGCCGCCCGCAGAAGTTCTTGAATCCGTGCCCACCAATCCTCTGCATCAGTCGGAGTACCGACTCCCTTGAACGTCGGGGGATGGAAGCTCAGAAAATACTTTATCTGCCGGTCTTCATGCCCAACAACCACTCTTTCTGCCAAAGGCTCTACTCGCCTCTCTTCTCCGCCCGGCATGGCTGTCGTCGTATCCGGTGTAGCAGGTGTTGCTACCTGAGCTGTCGCTGTAGCTTGGGCTTCCACGATTACTTCTGCTAGCATGCGATAGAAGTCGGCCAGGTTTACACCCATGCCTAAAGGACCTTGAGCAGTAGCGCTGCTCGACGAAAGCTCTTCTCTTGGTCTCCATGTACCAGCCTCATTGCTTGCACTCTTGAGAAAAGCAAGAAAAAAAGGAATCATTCTCTGATCACAAGACTCAAACATAAGGACACTCACGGTCCCACATTACTCTTATATGGATAACTTATATATGCATTGACCTTGAATATAACCTCCCACTGATACCAAATTGTAACACCTCCCCTGTAATGACCGTATAATATGGGTCCGGCCGAGGCCCCACAACATACAGACGCCACAGCTTTAGTATTATAAGATGATATATCTACCCAATCTCAAAACTCATAAGCAAACACAGTGAAAACATCAAACAATGTAGAAGTTATCCACCAATACAAGAGTACTGAAACGTCCTTATGGCCTTACAACAAAATAGAGTCCAAAACTCCAAAAGTTCATAACAATAACAAAGTGCAAGGGCACTCCTAGGCTACCTCGGCCTGTAAGCCAGAAGAAAATGACATCAAACATACAATATCACATAAGTAAATCCAAAGTAAAGATGGTAACACTTCATGATTCCTAGGTCTTTCTGGCCGGCGAGCTAGCTCCTGCTTGCGATCCTTGCACTGTAATAATGTGGTTGTAACGTGGGTCAGTAAAGGATGACCTCAAACTGTGTAACAAACACATCTCCTCCCAGCCTCCCCTAATGGACCCCGGGGTACCCCTCCAACCTGTAAGTCAGCACTTCGTATACAATATACATAAGCGAGTAAAGCACCAAAGAACAGGCTTGGATGTCTCAAACATCATACACGTTCTCTATTGTTGAGCATATAATAAAAAGGGCCTACATATGCAGCATGTATGCAAAACCCGGGCTTCACGCAAGGCACCCTATTGCGTATGCATCTAGCACATCATCACATCATCTGGGTACACATCATTTCCCCATTGGCATTAAGCCGCAAACACAGTGGGCACTGCAATTCCCCCAATTGCATGCAAGCCGCCACATGGAACTCTTGTCAAGGCCTCACCCGCTCATGGTCTTAGACTCGGGCTTGCCAGCATGCTCTGAATTCTCATGTCAGGATTTCATCTAACACACTTATCGATTCTAAGAAGCCTTGTTGGACCCCACCCACTTATGGCCTCATTGACCGGGCTTGCACCATACTTGGCATTCTCTTCAGTCTCATAGAAGGGGACTAGTCTCGCCGGGACACTCTCCACACATGACCTGCACGTCACGGGATAGCCAGCTGACCACGGAGACAAAGCCACGCCTTAGCACATTACAATCTGAAAACCATTCCCTCCCTAATCCCTCATTCGTACTACAACGTCTCCGCGCACCAAGGAAACCATCTACCGCCAATGCGGAGCTAACCTTGTCCACCAAGGAAACCATCTACCGCCATTGCGGAGCTAACCTTGTCCTGTTCTGACTATATGTACTCACACGAGAAAAGTGGGAAAACATCACAAACATCACAAACGGCATCTTGCCGCAACGGATCTCTACGAATCCTTAAAGCTCGTATACAACATCACCGAGTCGGCATATCGGTCGCGACTACGGCTTCACCCACCCTGCCAAATCCACTAACGGAGCGGATCTCTAATGCAAAAACATGTCGGGGATGGACTCAATCGACCCGGAGGTTCCTCTTGAACCATGGCGACCTAAACACCTCTCATTTGATAGTTTGGTGCCCAAAACTAGAAATTTATAGATGCTAAACATGCATCCTAAAAGCAAGAGGAGAAGTGTCGTTACCTTCTGACCCCTCTTCCTAGCCATGGCAACTTAGCTGGATGAAAACCTTCGCAATAGTCTTTTCTCCACGGGTCTGTACTCGGCTCGCAATTTGGAGCACCGAAGCTTCTGCAGCAGCCGGATCTCTCCTTCACCTCCTTCCTTGCTCTCCCTTCTCTCTAGATCTTAGAAAGAGAGTGTTTTTAGAAGAATGAGGGTTTCTAAACACTATTCTCGGACTTAACTCAGCAAGGGCAACCCTGGACCATCAGATCCCAAAAGAAGGAAACGAATGGCCACGATCCGAACTAAAAATCAAAACACCTGGGCCGAACACGGCTTGGGACATGCTCGTGTACAAGGCCGTGTGTCTCAATCACCGCCAACACTGTCTCACCCAGAAACTGGACACGGGCTATGAACACGCCCGTGTCAAAGCTGACACGCCCATGTCATGAAGTACACGCCCGTGTTGTTGGGCGTGTTCCTCCATCGACACAGCCTCAAAAACCACCTGAGAAGGACACGGCCTGGGACATGCCCGTGTCTCAGGCCGTGTTCGAAGTCTCGATGATCGTCGACTGCCTCTTCATCAACCTCGCTGAAACTTTGTCGAACACGCGCACGATACGGCCTTGGACACACCAATGTCCCATGCCGTGTTCACTGTCTCGATATATCATCGAGCGCAATTCGTCGACCACCCGGGCTAGCGACGAACCCAGCACGACACGGCCATGGACACGCCTGTGTCCTAGTCCGTGTTCGCTGTCTCGACACTTCGTTGAGCGAAAATCGTTGACTTCTCGGGCTCTCAACGAACCCGGCACGACACGGTAATGGACACGCGCGTGTCCTAGGCCGTGTGACCCTTACCAAGACCCAAACTTGTCTCTCAACGCTGCTCGTCCTTCTTTCGAATTTTGGGGCGTTACAAGAAGTGCCTAAATCATATTTATGCTAATGAGTTTAACCTATGCAAAGTCTTAAGAATAGCTAGGGGGCAAGTTCTAGACATCGATAAAGAATACCTCTTACTTGATCCGCGAAATATCGCTCAAGTAAACTTCTACACACACTCCTAAATTATTTTTAGATTTTACCTGTTTCAAATTAAAAGTAAAATAAACTGTTTTTACGCATTTTGAACGACAAATACTTTAATTATATGTTGAATTTTTAATTCTACATAAAAATCTACTTACATGTGCACTTAACTAGAAACACGGCATGACCAACAATTCTACTCCAAAATTCAAAATTCAATTGAAGCATGAAAAGTTTCTAAGCACTATGTAAAAGATGAAATACTAGAGATTTTACATATGAATAAATATAAAAATAATGATTTCTCTAATTAAAAATTTAAAATTAAACATACATTTTTTCAAAATTTTTTTAAAAATAAAAACCATTAAAATGATCTCACTCTCATACTTAAAAATAAACAATGTCCCCAATGTTTGTAGTCCATGTAAGAAGGGAAAAAGTAAGAATTTTTTATATTAAAAAAATAAAATAAAATGCAAGGATAAGCAAGGGGTGTCTCCCAAGAGTGCTTTTCTTTTTCCCGTCTTTAAGCTAGAATCTTTGGGTTAGGAAAAAGGGAAATAAAATTTTAAACGCACGGTTAACTCCCATAATTTGCGCTTAGGAAAATACGCCCAAGCCGCTCGCCCGGCTACTCCTCCGCTTTCTTTTTGAATCACCTTCTTGCAATTGACATGATAATGCAGATTCGAATCACCTATCCATACCTGAGGTGATTTGAATCTTTGTAGATGAGCGACAAATGGATCGGGGATATCATTTGATTGCAATGGCTCATCTTCAAACTGAAATTTGTTAGTAACGGAAAAATCAAAAATAAGAGCATCAAAAAAATCTCCGCAAGGAGGAGGCTCTTGCGAAGTTATATGATTAGGCTTCGGTTGTTTATTTTCTAAAATAAAATCATTATCTAAAAATTCATTTAAAGAAATATTACCGGCCTCGTTATTTTCAAGAATTTCAATTTCTAAATATTTATTTGAGATACTTGAAAATTCATGAAAATAAGAGTCGGGTGTAGTAGGATAAGGCACATGTTTTTCTTCTAATTCACCCGGAGCGCGCAAAATATTATTAAATTTTGGATATAATAATTCATCGTCCTCTTCCAAATAAGACACCAAAGGGGGCACATGAAGATTCATGTTTCTCCATAGGTGAAATATTCGAAGCTGGAGAAGAATTATTAGATAAAATTATAATAAATTCTTGATATAATAATTTCTCCTCCTCTTTGGAATAAACCACTAAGGGGGCACATGAAGATTCATGTTCTGTCCTAAGTGAAATATTCAAAGAGGGGGAAGAATCATTAGAACAATTAATAATTTCTTCTAAATTTTTTGGGGGATCAACTATGAATTATGTAAAATCCCCAAAATTAGATGAAGACGGTTGCTCGGTGATAAAAGAACAATAAAAATTTGGATCTAAATAATGATACTCATAACTCGGGGAAATTTCTGGTTGATCTTGTGAATAAGGAAAATTAATATCTGAGGTGGAAGAACGATTATTTAAATTTGAAAAAGTATTCTCGTTAAGACTTGAAAAAGTAGTTTCATGAATATTAGTTAATTTGGAAAAATTATTTTCATGAAAATATGAATAAGAATTAACATCAAAGTGAGAATAATTATTAATTGCAAAATTATTTTCATGATAAAATTTTTTATAATAATAATAATAACAATTATCTTTTATTGCGAGCACCACAATAATAACAAGAAATTTGACCCTTTTTTGCGGCTTCCAAAAGATTAACTTTGTGTGTAAGCTCGGCAATCTTAGGAGCCAATTGAGATAACATTTTTAAGAAAGAAAATAAAAACAACCATTACCTAATAGAAATGAATTTAAAAAGAAAAAGAAAAGAGAATTAGGGTAGAGAAGAAGAATGATAAAATTAATAAAATTTGAGCTTTCAAAATATCAATAAAATAAATCCTCGGGAATGACGCCAAAAACTTGATGAAGAATTTTATAAGTTTTAAAAATAAATCCAAACTAAAATCCCGAAATAGGCAAGCGTACCTATCAAAATATAGTATAGGAAATTGTCGTATTGGACTCGGGGCCTGTTGAGTACTTCTACTAACGCAAATCTATTTTATTTTATCGGAAAATAAAAGGTGTGAATTTAAACTATAACTAGAAAAATATACTAGAAGAAAACACTTGATCTAAACTCACTTTAAAATAAAACTTTCATAAAAGATAACTTCTAAATTACCTCCTTCGACCATGGAGGTTCCTAAAGAACAAAAACGTCTCTCTCGAGCTCATTATTTTGACTAAACTTAGGTTTATTGATGAGTCCACTTTATATACCTATTTTCGGACTCATCTGGGCTAGTTTTCACGCGGTTTCACTTCACTTTTAGTTCTTTATCATTCCTATTTCATCTGATTATTATTTCCATAGGAAGTGCACATTTATGCTCGTGGTTGTGTATTTTGTTATTTTTATAGTTTGTACTCCTTTTTGTGATTGCCTGGAATGTCTGCACATATCAGTGATTGGTTTTTCCTTTCGGTGCAGGGGTCGTGTGCGTGTTCCGGGATGGTTGTGAAACAGGAATACTGCGCACGATCATGGGATCTAATGCGCACAACCACTGGTCGTGCACCCCTGATCGTGCGCACTACTCTACGTTTTCTAGAATCAGCCTGGGGTAAGCGCACGACCACTGGACATACTGTGCACGACCACCGGTCGTGCGCCATTGATCGTGTGCATTGATTCCTCTTTTCTGGAGTCCTGTCTGGGTAATCGCACGATCATTGGGCTTAGTGCGCACGACCACTGGTCGTGCGCCATTACTCGTGCGCATTATCCCAGTTCTTCTTCATGATTTTCCATGCCAGTGCGCACGAGAACAGGACATAGTGCGCACGACCACTGGTCGTGCGCCTGTGATCGTGCGTATTGTTCATTTCTGCTTTTGTATAAATAGTGCAGGTTCCGCCCTAATCCAGGGATTGCATATTTCCTCTGCCGTTTTCATCTCCGAGGAGGGATTCCGCCGTCCTCCTTCATCTTCCACCCTAGGGAGGTGCTCCGGGCAAGCTTTCACCGCCAAATCCGAGCCGGAGCTTCCTCTCGGCCTTCTCCTTCATCCATGAGCTTCAAGTAGGGTTTGACGTCATAGCCATCAAGCAAAGGAAAGCTAGCAAACTTTGTACGCTATCGTGAGATGAAGAAGACGGGCCATTGGAAGGTGGTGACAACCCTTCTCTATCCCGGAAGCAGTTGAGGACCGAGCTTGGATGCGGAATGACAACCCGACGATTCCAACCGTGAATCCTCAGCAAGACTTCGGATTCGGTCGATCTCTTGACTTGTTCTTGCTTTCTTGTTGAATATTGGTGTTTAACTTTATTTATATTGATGAAGTATGCTTAGTTTGTAAACGTTTTGTAAAATTATGTCTATGTGATTGTATGTTTTCGTTATATTTACTTGAGTTGCGCCATATTCTATCCACCATCCATCCACCCTTGCCGCACTAGTAACTGCTAGTGGCGTGCGTAGCGAAGAGGTGCTTACGACCCTCATTCTGCCATTCTAACCACCTCATCCGCTAGCCTTCTCGTCCATCCGCCTAGTGATTCGGTGCATAGCGGCCCGACTAGTCTTCCATCCCGCCTGGCGAAGCATCGCATAGCGGCGTTGCATAGGAGTAGTTGTTAGCCTTTTATTTTCTGTTTCCGCAATATCAAAACCCCCCTTAGTTAGCTCCGACCTAAGGACTTCTATCTCAAGTCCTCCTCGAAATTAACTCCACATTACTGTGTTCCTTGTGAGATCGATACTTGGGAAAACCCCCATTTTATATTACTTGTGCGACCGGTTCACTGCCGTGTTCTTTAAGCATCAAGTTTTTGGCGCCGTTGACAGGGAACACAGTCGTGTGAGTTTTTGGAGAGGGAGATAATAGATTGAAGCCCTTTTCCTTTTGTGCATATCATTTTTTTATTATATGCTTTTGTTATTAGAATTTTTATTTTTGCTTATTTCTTTTTGCCCTTTTCTGATTTTTGATTTAGATAGCAGATCCGTGTTATTTTCATTTTAGCTGTGTAGCACTTTTTCAGCAATTATTTTTTGTTCGTGATGGATCCTGATGCTGAGTGTCGTATCCTTGACACTTTGCGTCGATCCATCGATGCCATTTCTATTTTGAATGTCGGGCATTGCATTAGGTGTTTGTTATGTCAGGGTGTGGGCCACATGTTGAAGGATTGCCCTCGTTTGTGCAAGCCTTCTCCCTCTGAGGGCGTGTGCACAACAACCTCTCATTCACAGAAGACTGTTGTGGACATGCCTACCAGGGTGTTGCCTGGCCCATACACTGACATAACACGCTTTGCTCATTCTTTACCCGTTGAGATTACTGAAGAATCTCTGGCTGCATACAGCTCTTTCATGGGTCCCTCGATCCCTTTTTACGAGCTTCCCTTGAGTGATGATTATCACTCTGGTATTAGCCAACAAAAAGAGGAGCAGGAACTCATGGACACTCCTGTATGGGACGATGAGATTGTTCCGGTCGTCGACGGGGTGGCGTCAACGAATGATTTTACGATGGGACTTGCTCATTCAGTGCTTGATTTTGAGAGCAGCCTTGCCCCTCCGCAATTTTTGCCGGATTGTGCTATTCCTCTTTCTTGTGAGTCGGTTGATGATGTTGTATTTTTTGATGATTCGGTGCCCGAGGTTGCGCCGAAGTGGGATGATGATTCCTCTATCTCCGACGGAGAAAGTGGATCTTCGGAACACTTTTACGCACCCTGGTGGGATGAGGAATACCCTCTTTCCGATGCGGAGGTTTACACCTCCTTATTGGATGAGGTCGTTCCTCTTACCACCGCGGACCTCGAGTTCTCGAATTCCCTCGGTACGACTCATATGACACCGACAGTGATCTCTGCTTGGATCCTGCTGAGAGTGACACCGGGATCACTCTCCCATTTTCTGATTCTTTTAGTTCTTCTTCCCCTTTATTTCTTGATCCTTCTTCTTTATCTGAGCCTGTGCAGGATGAGTCTCCACAGGTACGTTGGGATGACGATGAGCTTTGTGCTCATGCCGTTGCCATCGCCTCCTGCGGGCCTGTGATAGACGATACCTTGCTAGACAAGGATTTCTGTAGTGATAAGATGAGCGAGGACCAGTGCTCCTCCTATTCTTATTTCTTATTTCCTCTGCCTGCGAGGAGCAGGTATGATTATTTAGGCAGAGGGGTAACTGCTCTATCACCGTATCGGTACCCGTTACCGAAACGGATATTAGGCCAGTTACCTGTGCACTTTTTTTCTTTTCATAGACCCATTAGCTAGAACCTTTTTCATAGCCGAATAAGCCGTGCTGGGATGACAATAACCCCAGTACTTATCTTTTATTTCCTGCATTTTTATTTTTTATTTTCATGTCTATTTTATTTTAGCATTTCTTTTTGTATATTTTTCTTTTATTTTTGCGGAGCTCACCCCTGCAGGCATTCTTGGAAAATTGCATTGGCAGGGTTCTGATTCTTCGTATGGCGGGCCTGCTTCAGGTTTCCACGCGTCTTATGGTATGCTCACATGCTGAGCATTGGGTAACCTCATCCCTTAGCTTTTTATGATTTTAATTTCTCTATTTTATGTTGTTTTGCTTAGTTTAAGTCTGGGGGAGAGATCTGTTACCTATTGCACGTACACATCTCATGTGCATACTAGAAGTTTTTATTGTTTTATTTTGCTTAGTTCATTGCATCACACACCACTGCACCCACATGAGAGCGTGCTTAGCTGTTAGTGTGTTGCGAGTTAAACTCATTTCTTCGTTAGATTTGGGAAAATTATGGTGCTGACATAGGATTGTGAGACGGAGTAAAATGTTGGCCTTGTTGTGTTTCTAGTCAACTGCTCTCGTCTCGTGTAGAAATTCGAGTAGATTTAATTTTTCTGTATGCTTATAGTTTTATATCTTTCTATTTGCATAAATACTTTTTTTTCTACTCAAAAGTTGGTGAATCCGGTGTGAATCCGACAGTAGCTTAGGGATGTGTGTAGACGGCCATTAGGTTCGTATTGCTACAGTCGGGAGGATGGATAGTCTTTCTCGTTGTCTAAGAACTTGCCCCAAGCTATTCTTGAAGCATGGGTATAGGTCAGTCATGCATGAGCGTGATGTAGGCCATCATTTTGGCCCGGTTGAGCTTTGTACCGTTCCTAACGTCTTATCCTCGCTAGCCCCGTTGTGCCTACCCATTCTTTTGATTCAGCTCCACCTTTATTTCACCAAAGCCTCATAGCCAATCCTAGTCGCACACCCAAGTCGAGTTTAGTGTTTTATATTTTCATGTTAGGATGTGATGTGGTGTTAATATTCGTGAAAATGTGGAAGTGCTCCTACGTTTATTTCTGCTGAATTGTGAAAATAAAATGAAGAAAAAGAAAAAAAAAGAGAAAAAGAAAAATATTTGTAAAGAAAAAAAAAGTGAAAAGAAACATTTTAAATTGAAAATCTTTTTGGGAAATGTGATTACATTTGGAGTAGGCGGTGCACACACCCATATGTTTAAAGTTAAGTTTGGGGGTGTGGTGCACCCGTATTTATTTTGGTTAGCTGATGGATTATTTCTTTGATAGCTCCTTTGGGTTAGGTGTATAGCCTTCCTGTTTATCTTTGTTTACCTCGCCGAAACCCAAGCCCCATTTCTTCACCTAAAGTCCTACTGATTCGTGTGTGGACCATACCAGTGCCGTGGAGAGAATGCGAAAGGGCAAGCATATGGTCAACGACATTGGTGGATTCCTTTGGAGGTTATCTGGAGCCCCGATCTTTGGCAATGCTCGCCTAGCGATTAGTCTACTTTCTCCCTACGCATGACCGGATGATTCACCGTGATTCCATTTTTGAGTACTAATAAAATTTTGATACCCATTGTGAAAAGTATAAACTATTTTGTATACTTGGAAATTTCTTCTATTATATTTTTACGCGCGCGAGCATGCGACTTCGCATGGTACTTCGTTTCGCAATTTCTTTGTTAACTAGTATTTTTCCATATCTGCTTAGATTTTGTTTGCTCGGGACGCGCAAATAGTTAAGTCTGGGGGTGTGATGAGTCAACTTTATATACTTATTTTCGGACTCATTTGAGCTAGTTTTCACGCGGTTGCACTTCACTTTTAGGTCTTCATCGTTCCTATTTCATATGATTGTTATTTTCATAGGAAGTGCACATTTATGCCCGTGGTTGTGTAGTTTGTTATTTTTATAGTTTGTACTCCTTTTTGTGATTGCCTGGAATGTCTGCACATATCAGTGATTGGTTTTTCCTTTCGGTACAGGGGTCGTGTGCGTGTTCCGGGATGGTTGTGAAACAAGAATACTACGCACGATCATGGGATCTAATGCGCACGACCACTGGTCGTGCGCCCCTGATCGTGCGCACTACTCTACGTTTTCTAGAATCAGCCTGGGGTAAGCGCACGACAACTGGACATACTGCGCACGACCACCGGTCGTGCGCCACTGATCATGTGCATTGATTCCTCTTTTCTGGAGTAATGTCTGGGTAATCGCACGATCATTGGACTTAGTGCGCACGACCACTGGTCGTGCGCTACTACTTGTGCGCATTATCCCAGTTGTTCTTCCTGATTTTCCATGCCAGTGCGCACGAGCACAGGACATAGTGCGCACGACCACTGGTCGTGCGCTTGTGATCGTGCGCATTGTTCATTTCTGCTTTTGTATAAATAGTGCAGGTTCCGCCCTAATCCAGGGATTGCCCATTTCCTCCGTCGTTTTCATCTCCGAGGAGGGATTCCGCCGTCCTCCTTCATCTTCCACCCTATGGAGGTGCTCCGGGCAAGCTTTCACCGCCAAATCCGAGCCAGAGCTTCCTCTCGGCCTTCTCCTTCATCCATGAGCTTCAAGTAGGGTTTGACGCCATAACCATCAAGCAAAGGAAAGCTAGCAAACTTCGTCCGCTATCGTGAGACGAAGAAGACGGGCCATTGGAAGGTGGTGACAGCCCTTCTCTATCCCGGAAGCAGTTGAGGACCGAGCTTGGGCGCGGAATGACAACCCGACGATTCCAACCGTGAATCCTCAGCAAGACTTCGGATTCGGTCGATCTCTTGACTTGTTCTTGCTTTTTTGTTGAATATTGGTGTTTAACTTTATTTATATTGATGAAGTATGCTTAGTTTGTAAACGTTGTGTACAAGTATGCTCGTTAAATTTACTTGAGTTGCGCCATATTCCATCCACCATCCATCCACCCTTGCCGCACTAGCAACTGCTAGTGGCGTGCGTAGCGAAGAGGTGCTTACGACCCTCATTCCTCCGTTCTAACCACCTCATCCGCTAGCCTTCTCGTCCATCCGCCTAGTGATTCGGTGCATAGCGGCCCGACTAGTCTTCCATCCCGCCTGGCGAAGCATCGCATAGCGGCGTTGCATAGGAGTAGTTGTTAGCCTTTTATTTTCTGTTTCCGCAATATCAAAACCCCCCTTAGTTAGCTCCGACCTAAGGACTTCAATCTCAAGTCCTCCTCAAAATTAACTCCACCTTACTGTGTTCCTTCCGAGATCGATACTTGGGGAAATCCCCATTTTATATTACTTGTGCGACCGGTTCACTCCCGTGATCTTTAAGCATCATTTATCAATTAAGACCTCTCGTCCAGTCGAAACCCCTAAGCTTGCCTTATGTGGTGATCCGCGCTTTTGGATTTGAGTCCAATTTGGAGGATTTGTGTCATCCTCTCTTGAGGAGTGCATACGGCTCTTTCTACCTTTGAGAGATCTACTCATATCCACAACCTCTAGATAAATCTAGGATACAGATCTAAAATCGAAATCGAAGCAAATAAATCAATGATAGATCGAATCAGAAATTATAGAGTTTTTGTTAAGAAAGAAGGACTTTATTTTATTAAAGAGCTTGTCAATATCAAGTGGTAATGAAAATAGGGATACATGTAAAGATAAACAAATACAAGCTTGAAATAAAATTGCTACAATTAAAAGTTAACTAACTATGAAAAGTACATAAAGACAATGCATGAAAACAGTAAAATAAGCTACTAAAACTGGCTAATAAGTACTCCTAGATGCCTCTCTAGATTCCCCCCAGCTTTCAACAATGTCTGTAATTTATAGCAAACTTTCTGTAAGGTCACGCCACTTGGTCACACCTGAGACCTAGGGCGTCTAAGGTTCGGAAACTGACATCTTGAAAACCCAGGAACGTTGGGAAAAATAGCCAAAATTGCCATTCTGCGGGTTATGCCCCTGCGTCACGCCCATGACCTAGGGCGTTTCTATACTCTTAATGGAAACATCAGGAACAAGAAACAGTGGGAATGAGCTCTAGCGGTTATAGAAGGGTGACGCCCCTAGGTCACGCTGTGACCTAGGGCGTGTCTATACTATTACTAAAAACGGCGAGAACTCAAAACGACAGGAAATAATGCGAGCTGTTGCTGAAGGGTCACGCCCAAGGTCATGCCTGTGACCTAAGGCGTGTAAGCCGAAACCAACTAGATCTGAAACTAGAGACATTAAGCGCGTCACGCCTGGATGTCACACCTGCAGTCACGCCCATGACCCAAAAGTGACGCCCGTGACTAGGGTGTGTATGCCGAAAATTGTCTGGAACTGACTTCTGGCCTCCATCTGCTGGTCACGCCTGCTGGTCATGCCGATGACCCTTAGTTCATGCCCATGACTGGGGCATGTAACTTTAAACCGCCGTAGCAAGTACTCTGGAATGCCTTTATGAGTCACGCCCACATGTCACGCCCGTGACCTAAGGGTCACGCCCGTGTTCGGGCCATGTAAAGTTGATTTTTCCAGCAATATTCAGTTTCATCTCTTGATCAATCCTACAAGCTCAAAAGCGATATTCGCAGCCCAGATTAACCTGAAATAAAAAAAATAAAGCAATTAGAAACATAGTTACTAAAATATAATTACAATGTTATTATTTATTAAATAAAATCTATATAAAAATAATGATATAATTTGAGTTATTATTAAAGAACTGAGAACATATGACAGGGTCTTCAGCACCTATGAGCGGAATGACAAATTTCTCAGGTCCCTTACAAAGGATTGGGACACAAAGATTTGTCCCATTATGGAGATGGGCAAGCTAGCTGACACTCCACCTCCAACCCTGTTTGGAAAGCTACTGTCTTATGAGATGCAGCTTGCAGCAAAGAAGGAAGAAGAAGAGAAGAGTAGTAAGTCAGAGAGCAAGAAGAAATCTGTAGCATTCAGAGCTGATGCTTCAACCAGGAGTAGAAGGAAGATATCTCCAGTCAGGAGAACTACTGAGTCAGAATCTGAGAGCTCAAGGTCCAGCTCCACTAACAGCCATATATCTGATAAGGACCTTTGTGCCTTCTCCAGGCAATTCCAGAAATTCATGAAGAATGGGCATTGGAAGAATAGAAGGCCATCCTCCTCCTTACGGTACAGAAGGAAATCCTCTAAGGAGGACAGGTATGCTCCAAACACTAATTAACAATCATCCTCTAATATTATTTGTTTCTGCTGCAGCAAACCTGGGCACGTAGTTGCTGACTGCCCAGTGAAGAAGAAAGAAGGAGTGAAGAAGCACTATAAGGGAAAGAAGAAAGAGAAGTCCCTTGTGGCCAAGAAGGAAATGACCTGGTCTAACTCCTCCTCTAGGTCAGACAATGAAGAAGAAGAAACCTATATTGGGCTAATAGCTGTTGTTGAAGAAGAACTTGTAGAATACCCTGCTGGTAGAATACGGATCAGGGCCCCTCTATCTCACTCGGATAGTGACTCAGAGGTGGATTAAGATGAAGAAGAAGATGCTCAATATCATGGATTTATGGCAATAATAGATGAAGAAAGCAGCCAGGATCTGCCTGGTCAGACTCATGTAAATGCTAAATCACAATCTTTTATTTCAAGTCATGAGGCTGGCTCAGACTTTGAAGCTCAATCATTAAGAGATGAATGGGATTCAGAGTCTGAGGATGATGTCTACTCCATAATTGTCAAGTATGGTGAACTTCTTCAGGCATTCAAGAGGTGCAAGTTACTTGATAAGAGACAGGCAAAAGAGATTCTTACTCTTAAAAGCTAGTGTGAAGACCAAGAAAAGGCCCTAACTGACATGGATGCACAAGTAGCCCAGCTCAAGGAGTTCATTGACAGTGAGTCTGTGGTAAGAGTCTCAGATGAGAAACATTTCCAGAAACTTGAAAATGATCTCTTAAATGAGAAATTGCTAGTGACCAAATTTTCTAATACAAACACTGTGTTGCCCTTAATTGACACCCACCTTACCCAAGCTGGTAAGAATTGGTTGTGATTTAAGGCCCTGCTAGACCTTCCAATCCAAAAGTAAAGGGAAAAGGGAAGGCACCAATTGTGGGTCTAGCCTCATTGCCTGAAATTCCTTTCAGAGAGTGGTGTTGCCTTCTGTTGGGTATTGTATCCACAACGTACCAGATTTGAAGAAGCCCCTGAACAAGCTAAGGTAAATAGACAATGTATTTGATGAAATCTTTTAAGTTGTGCTAGCAGTTATTCCACTCTAAGTACACACCAATGTCAAGGTGCAGTAGGTTAATATACACGGGTCTGCGCGACGTAATCCCTCATTGAGCAGATCAGTGTGTTGGCCTACGTGTACTCTCTCTATTGGAGTGTACTTACTTTCAAGTACAGGGCTGGGATAATGCAAGAGCAGACAAGGAGCAAGAATGGGTCAAAGAGCAGCTCATGGGTGGAAAGACGAAAAATCGACGAGAATCACCAAGTGATTCGGCGAGAATCACTAGTGATTATCGCCGAATCGTCGAGAATCACTGGATGATTCTCGCCGACTCTATCCGGCTAAATCAGAGCGTACAAATCTGTCACTAAGTCAAAATCGTCGAGAATCACCTTCGATTCTCGCCGATTTTGCCTTAGGCGAATTTCTGAAGCACGCTGGACCGGATCAAATGTCAAGGCGTTGTTTTGAACCGGTTTTAGGGTTTCTTCTAGTGGGACCCACAACAGTCATCTTGAAGACCTAATGTATAAATACATCTGTATTTTTGAACAGTAATACAAGAAGACAGAAAAACGAATACACGATTTTGAAAAAGGAAGAAGCCGAGCCGCCGACGTGACCTAGATCGGAAATCCTTCTCCGCCGCCGTCGTCGCCGCTCGTGCAGTTGATCGCCGTCGTTGATCTTGGTTTCTTCCAGATCTCCCGTCGACAGAAGCTCAGCCAAGCAATGCGTCTCACGCGTCTAACCAGAGATCCTTTGTCTCTTGATTCGTAGATCGTGAAAACCTTCCCCTTCCGAATCAATCGAGACGATCGATCCTAGTGTGACCGTTGGAAGATCTTGCTAGCTTTGCTACGAAGATTGAATCTCCAAAGAACAGCCGCAGCACGCCGTTGTCGCCGCCGATCCCGAGAACCAAGCCGCCGCCCTTCTTACCTCCTCCGGTTTCGTGGAGATTCTCTCCAAGTGAGATCTAGGGTTGTGGACTCTTCGTTGACTTCAAGAACACGTCATAGAACGAAGAGGGACACCTTAGTCTCCATAAGTTGTTTGTATTTCTTATACAATCTATTTTCAATTTCTTTGTAACGGACCGATTGGTCCCTAGTTGTAAGGGTTGGGTGCAACCCGTGTTGTGGGAGTGTTGACTCCTACGTGTGGAAGGGTTCCTTCCGTTAGTGCAAGGATTGGATTTCAATCCTGTTGGTGAAGTGACCGAGTCGTCCCTGGTTGGGAGATATGTCGAAGGGGGAAAGTGGACGTACCCAAATCGGGGAACCACTATAATTTTCTTGTGTCCTTTCTGTGCTGTGTTGTTTTGTTTTCTTGTGCAGGTACGACTTTAATTCCGCAAAAACGCTGCAAGACACCTATTCCCCCCCATAGGTGAAGGTAGTTGACACTAAGTGGACTTTCAAGTGGTATCAAAGCCAGGTTACTCAACAAATAGGTTAACGCCTTGAGTAAGTTCCTGCCACTAGTGTCAAGAAGAAGGCAGACTTCTACTATGGACGGACTCAAGTACACAGGCAAGATCCCAGTGTGCACCAGGCTAAACTTTCCTATCTGGAAGGAAAGGATTAAGTTCTACATGGAAGCGGTCGATCCCCGACTCTTCATGATCATGGAGGGGGGACCTTATGTCCCCACTAAGGCCTCCACCATTGATCCTACCAAGAAAGTGCCAACGAAAATTTCTGAAATGGACAAGGACGAGATGGTGCTGGTGGGACTTGACAAGAAGGCGCAGAACATTCTGGTCAGCGCGGTCGATGACTCAATGATGCAGAACTTCTGCAACTGCAGGACAGCAAAGGAGATCTGGCACTGCCTGATTATCCTAATGGAGGGCACTGATGAAGTGAGGGATGATCGGAGATCCCTCCTGAACCAGAAATATGAGGCCTTCAGACAAGGGCCTAAGGAAGAGATCGGAGTCACCTTCGAGAACTTCCTCAAGATTGTCAATGCCCTCAAAGGATATGGAAGAGTGTTCACTGATGGTGAACTTAATGATAAATTCCTTAGGTCCCTTACTAAGGAATGGGATCATGGGATGGTTGTGAAACAGGAATATTACGCACGATCATGGGATCTAATGCGCACGACCACTGGTCGTGCGCCCCTGATCGCGCGCACTACTCTATGTTTTCCAGAATCAGCCTGGGGTAAGCGCACGACCACTGGACATACTGCGCACGACCACCGATCGTGCGCCACTGATCGTGTGCATTGATTCCCCTTTTCTGGAGTCCTGTCTGGGTAATCACACGATCATTGGACTTAGTGCGCACGACCACTGGTCGTGCGCCACTACTCGTGCGCATTATCCCAGTTCTTCTTCCTGATTTTCCATGCCAGTGCGCACGAGCACAGGACATAGTGCGCACGACCACTGGTCGTGCGCCTGTGGTCGTGCGCATTGTTCATTTCTGCTTTTGTATAAATAGTGCAGGTTCCGCCCTAATCCAGGGATTGCCCATTTCCTCCGCCGTTTTCATCTCCGAGGATGGATTCCGCCGTCCTCCTTCATATTCCACCCTAGGGAGGTGCTCCGGGCAAGCTTTCACCACCAAATCCGAGCCGGAGCTTCCTCTCATCCTTCTCCTTCATCCATGAGCTTCAAGTAGGGTTTGACGCCTTAGCCATCAAGCATAGGAAAGCTAGCAAACTTCGTCCGCTATCGTGAGACGAAGAAGACGGGCCATTGGAAGGTGGTGACAGCCCTTCTCTATCCCGGAAGCAGTTGAGGACCGAGCTTGGATGCGAAATGACAACCCGACGATTCCAACCGTGAATCCTCAGCAAGACTTCGGATTCGGTCGATCTCTTGACTTGTTCTTGCTTTCTTGTTGAATATTGGTGTTTAACTTTATTTATATTGATGAAGTATGCTTAGTTTGTAAACGTTGTGTACAATTATGTCTATGTGATTGTATGTTTTCGTTATATTTACTTGAGTTGTGTCATATTCCATCCACCATCCATCCACCCTTGCCGCACTAGCAACTGCTAGTCGCGTGCGTAACGAAGAGGTGCTTACGACCATCATTCCGCCGTTCTAACCACCTCATCCGCTAGCCTTCTCGTCCATCTGCCTAGTGATTCGGTGCATAGCGGCCCGACTAGTCTTCCATCCCGCCTGGCGAAGCATCGCATAGCGGCGTTGCATAGGAGTAGTTGTTAGCCTTTTATTTTCTGTTTCCGCAATATCAAAACCCCCCTTAGTTAGCTCCGACCTAAGGACTTCAATCTCAAGTCCTCCTCGAAATTAACTCCACCTTACTGTGTTACTTGTGAGATCGATACTTGGGAAAACCCCCATTTTATATTACTTGTGCGACCGGTTCACTGCCGTGATCTTTAAGCATCATTTATCAATTAAGACCTCTCGTCCAATCGAAACCCCTAAGCTTGCCTTATGTGGTGATCCTTGCTTTTGGATTTGAGTCCAATTTGGAGGATCCGTGTCATCCTCTCTTGAGGAGTGCATACGGCTCTTTCTACCTTTGAGAGATCTACTCATATCCACAACCTCTAGATAAATCTAGGATACAGATCTAAAATCGAAATCGAAGCAAATAAATCAAAGATAGATCGAATCAGAAATAATAGATTTTTTGTTAAGAAAGGACTTTATTTTATTAAAAAGCTTGTCAATATCAAGTGGTAATGAAAATAGGGATACATGTAAAGATAAACAAATACAAGCTTGAAATAAAATTGCTACAATTAAAAGTTAACTAACTATGAAAAGTACATAAAGGACAAAGCATGAAAACAGTAAAATAAGCTACTAAAACTTGCTAATAACTACTCCTAGATGCCTCTCTAGATGCCCCCCAGCTTTCGACTTTGTCTGTAATTTATAGCAAACTTTCTGTAAGCTCACGCCACTTGGTCACGCCTGAGACCTAGGGCGTCTAAGGTTCGGAAACTGACGTCTTGAAAGCCCGGGAACGTTGGGAAAAAATAGCCAAAATTGTCATTCTTCGGGTTATGCCCCTGCGTCACGCCCATGACCTAGGGCGTTTCTATACTCTTACTGGAAACATCGGGAACAAGAAACGGTGGGAATTAGCTCTAGAGGTTATAGAAGGGTGACGCCCCTAGGTCACGCCTATGACCTAGGGCGTGTCTATACTATTACTAAAAATGGCGAGAACTCAAAACGACAGGAAATAATGCGAGCTGTTGCTGAAGGGTCACGCCCAAGGTCATGCCTGTGACCTAAGGCGTGTAAGCCGAAACCAACTGGATCTGAAACTAGAGACATTAAGCGCGTCACGCCTGGATGTCACACCTGCAGTCACGCCGATGACCCAAAAGTGACGCCCGTGACTGGGGTGTGTATGCCGAAAATTGCCTGGAACTGACTTCTGACCTCCATCTGCTAGTCACGCCTGCTGGTCAAGCCGATGACCCTTAGTTCATGCCCATGACTGGGGCGTGTAACTTTAATCTGCCGTAGCATGTACTCTGGAATGCCTTTATGAGTCACGCCCACATGTCATGCCCGTGACCTAAGGGTCACGCCCGTGTTCGGGCCATGTAAAGTTGATTTTTCCAGCAATATTCAGTTTCATCTCTTGATCAGTCCTACAATCTCAAAAGCGATATTCGCAGCCCAGATTAACCTGAAATAAAAAAAATAAAGCAATTAGAAACATAGTTACAAAAAGTATAATTACAATGTTATTATTTATTAAATAAAATATATATAAAAATAACGATATAATTTGAGTTATTTTTAATGAACAGAGAACATATGACAGGGTCTTCAGCACCTATGAGCGGAATGACAAATTTCTCAGGTCCCTTACAAAGGATTGGGACACAAAGATTTATCCCATTATGGAGATGGGCAAGCTAGCTGACACTCCACCTCCAACCCTGTTTGGAAAGCTACTGTCTTATGAGATGCAGCTTGCAGCATGGAAGGAAGAAGAAGAGAAGAGTAGTTAGTCAGAGAGCAAGAAGAAATCTGTAGCATTCAGAGCTGATGCTTCAACCAAGAGTAGAAGGAAGATATCTCCAGTCAGGAGAACTGCTGAGTCAGAATCTGAGAGCTCAAGGTCCAGCTCCACTAACAGCCATATATCTGATAAGGACCTTTGTGCCTTCTCCAGGCAATTCCAGAAATTCATGAAGAATGGGCATTGGAAGAATAGAAGGCCATCCTCCTCCTTACGGCACAGAAGGAAATCCTCTAAGGAGGGCAGGTATGCTCCAAACACTAATTAACAATCTTCCTCTAATATTATTTGTTTCTACTGCAGCAAACCTGGGCACGTAGTTGTTGACTGCCCAGTGAAGAAGAAAGAAGGAGTGAAGAAGCACTATAAGGGAAAGAAGAAAGAGAAGTCCCTTGTGGCCAAGAAGGAAATGACCTGGTCTAACTCCTCCTCTAGGTCAGACAGTGAAGAAGAAGAAACCTATATTGGTCTAATAGATGTTGCTGAAGAAGAACTTGTAGAATACCCTGCTGGTAGAATACGGACCAGGGCCCCTCTATCTCACTCGGATAGTGACTCAGAGGTGGATTAAGATGAAGAAGAAGATGCTCAATACCATGGATTGATGGCAATAACAGATGAAGAAAGCAGCCAGGATCTGCCTGGTCAGACTCATGTAAATGCTAAATCACAATCTTTTATTTTAAGTCATGAGGCTGGCTCAGACTTTGAAGCTCAATCATTAAGAGATGAAGGGGATTCAGAGTATGAGGATGATGTCTACTCCATAATTGCCAAGTATGGTGAACTTCTTCAGGCATTCAAGAGGTGCAAGTTACTTGATAAGAGACAGGCAAAAGAGATTCTTACTCTTAAAAGCTAGTGTGAAGACCAAGAAAAGGCCCTAACTGACATGGATGCACAAGTAGCCCAGCTCAAGGAGTTCATTGACAGTGAGTCTGTGGTAAGAGTCTCAAATGAGAAACATTTCCAGAAACTTGAAAATGATCTCTTAAATGAGAAATTGCTAGTGACCAAATTTTCTAATACAAACACTGTGTTGCACTTAATTGACACCCACCTTACCCAAGCTGGTAAGAATTGGTTGTGATTTAAGGGCCTGCTAGACCTTCCAATCCAAAAGTAAAGGGAAAAGCGAAGGCACCAATTGTGGGTCTAGCCTCATTGCCTGAAATTCCTTTCAAAGAGTGGTGTTGCCTTCTGTTGGGTATTGTATCCACAACGTACCAGATTTGAAGAAGCCCCTGAACAAGCTAAGGTAAATAGACAATGTATTTGATGAAATCTTTTAAGTTGTGCTTGCAGTTATTCCACGCTAAGTACACACCAATGTCAGGGTGCAGTAGGTCAATATACACGGGTCTGCGCGACGTAATCTCTCGTTGAGCAGATCTGTGTGTTGGCATACGTGTACTCTCTCTATTGGAGTGTACTTATTTTCAAGTACAGGGCTGTGATAATGCAAGAGCAAACAAGGAGCAAGGATGGGTCAAAGAGCAGCTCATGGGTGGAAAGACGAAAAATCGACGAGAATCACCAAGTGATTCGGCGAGAATCACCAAGTGATTCGGCGAGAATCACCAACTGATTCGGCGAGAATCACTAGTGATTCTCGCCGAATCGTCGAGAATCACTGGTTGATTCTCGCCGACTCTATCCGGCTAAATCAGAGCGTGCAAATCTGTCGCTAAGTCAAAATCGTCGAGAATCACCTTCGATTCTCGCCGATTTTGCCTTAGGCGAATTTCTGAAGCACGCTGGACCGGATCAAATGTCAAGGCGCTGTTTTGAACCGGTTTTAGGGTTTCTTCTGGTGGGACCCACAACGGTCATCTTGAAGAGCTAATGTATAAATACATCTGTATTTTTGAACAGTAATACAAGAAGACAGAAAAACGAATACACGATTTTGAAAAAGGAAGAAGCCGAGCCGCCGACGTGACCTAGATCGGAAATCCTTCTCCGCCGCCGTCATCGCCGCTCGTGCAGTTGATCGCCGTCATTGATCTTGGTTTCTTCCAGATCTCCCGTCGACAGAAGCTCAGCCAAGCACTGCGTCTCACGCGTCTAACCAGAGATCCTTTGTCTCTTGATTCGTAGATCGGGAAAACCTTCCCCTTCCGAATCGATCGAGACGATCGATCCTAGTGTGACCGTTGGAAGATCTTGCTAGCTTTGCTACGAAGATTGAATGTCCAAAGAACAGCCGCAGCACGCCGTTGTCGCCGCCGATCCCGAGAACCAAGCCGACGCCCTTCTTGCCGCCGCCGGTTTCGGGGAGATTCTCTCCAAGTGAGATCTAGAGTTGTGGACTCTTCGTTGACTTCAAGAACACGTCATCGAACGAAGAGGGACACCTTAGTCTCCATAAGTTGTTTGTATTTCTTATACAATCTATTTTCAATTTCTTTGTAACGGACCGATTGGTCCCTATTTGTAAGGGTTGGGTGCAACCCGTGTTTTGGGAGTGGTGACTCCTACGTGTGGAAGGGTTCCTTCCGTTAGTGCAAGGATTGGATTTCAATCCTGTTGGTGAAGTGACCGAGTCGTCCCTGGTTGGGAGATAGGTCGAAGGGGGAAAGTGGACGTACCCAATTCGGGGAACCACTATAATATGCTTGTGTCCTTTCTGTGCTGTGTTGTTTTGTTTTCTTGTGCAGGTACGACTTTAATTCCGCAAAAACGCTGCAAGACACCTATCCCCCCTCCCCCATAGGTGAAGGTAGTTGACACTAAGTGGACTTTCAAGTGGTATCAAATCCAGGTTACTCAACAAATATGTTAACGCCTTGAGTAAGTTCCTGCCACTAGTGTCAAGAAGAAGGCAGACTTCTACTATGAACGGACTCAAGTACACAGGCAAGATCCCAGTGTGCACCAGGCTAAACATTCCTATCTAGAAGGAAAGGATTAGGTTCTACATGGAAGCGGTCGATCCCCGATTCTTCATGATCGTGGAGGAGGGACCTTATGTCCCCACTAAGGCCTCCACCATTGATCCTACCAAGAAAGTGCCAAAGAAAATTTCTGAAATGGACAAGGACGAGATGGTGCTGGTGGGACTTGACAAGAAGGCGCAGAACATTCTGGTCAGCGCGGTCGATGACTCAATGATGCAGAACTTCTGCAACTGCAGGACAGCAAAGGAGATTTGGCATTGCCTGATTATCCTAATGGAGGGCACTGATGAAGTGAGGGATGATCGGAGATCCCTCCTGAAGCAGAAATATGAGGCCTTCAGACAAGGGCCTAAGGAAGAGATCAGAGTCACCTTCGAGAACTTCCTCAAGATTGTCAAGGCCCTCAAAGGATATGGAAGAGTGTTCACTGATGGTGAACTTAATGATAAATTCCTTAGGTCCCTTACTAAGGAATGGGACACAAAGATCTGCGCCATCCGAGAGTTTGGCAGACTTGCTGAAACAGACCCGCAAATTCTGTTTGGGAAGCTGATGTCCTATGAGCTTCAACTGAACACCAGGAAAGCAGAAGAAGAAGCAGAGAAGGCTGCAGCCAAGGAAAAGACTGTGGCCCTAAAAGCCATTCACTCCAGGAAGGGCAAGGGTGCGGTTTCATACCGTGCCGGGAAAAAGGATGAGGAGGAGGACTCCGAGCCATGCTCCTCCAGCTCAGAGTTGTCTGAGGAAGATTTCTCCCTCATCACCCGAGAATTCAAGAAGTTCCTCAAGATGAGGAATCAAAGAAAGAGAGACGGCTCCTCCTCCAGGCATCAGAAGAAAAATTATTCTTCTGACAGGTATGCTTCTAAATCGAACAAACATCGCTCATCTGACATTATTTGTTTTGGATGCAATAAGCCAGGACACGTCGTGGCCGACTGCCACCAAGGCAAGAGAGAAAAGTGGAAGGGAGAGGAGCACAAGTCCTCTAGAGATAAGAAGAAAGAGAGGAGCTACATCGCCAAAAAGCAAAAGACACTGAGTGAGTCTGATTCCTCAGACTCCAGTATTGATGAGGAAGCCTACTTCGGGCTGGTTGGTCGCTCCGACTCAGAAGGAGAATGCCCCCCATTTACTGGGAAGGTAAAAGCTCACACCCCTCTCTTCGACTCTGAATCTGATCCTGAGTCTCAGGATGATGACCCTGAGGATAGCCCTTCGGCCCGTGAAGCGGAGCTCCTTGAGAAGTATGAGCTTCTGCTCAACACTTTCGAGGAGTGCCGTAAGAGATTGAAGGCTGAGAAAAAGTAAGTGAAATTCCTTAAGGGTGAGATTGTCTCCCTAAGGGAAGAGATCACCAGTTTGATCTCTCTCCGATAGGAGCACCTAGACCTGACTTCAAAGCATTCAGAGTCTCTTAAGCTCCTTTATCTTAAGCAGGAGGAAGTCGACAAGTTGGAAGAACAACTTGCGGCAGAAAGGAAGACCGTCAAGAGCTTCTCTATGCCAAAAATAGTTCTTCCATTAGTTGATACCTTCTCTGCTCAGGCCAAAGGAGCTGGCATGGGGCATGTAGGGGTATCTGGTTCCTCATATAGGAGAAACAGGAACCAGAGAAAGAATAAGGCCGCCAAGAAGGCCTCTGCTGCTGAAAAGGGAAAGGCCCCACTCAGTCCTATTGCGTTCAGAAAGCCTAGCTTTCCCTGCAACCAACATGACTTTGAGTCAACCTTTGGTCATCATTTCTGGCCCTCGGTTGCAAAGCCAAAGAGCCGATATGATGGTTGGACCTTTCCCCGCAACTTCAGTGAGAGTGTCTTCAAGGCACCTTATGAGGAAATCCACATGGGAAATTATGGTCAATTCTCTAGCGGCCATAATAGAAAGCAGGCACCAAAAGCCAAGCCTGTTATACTGAAGGAACAGAAAGTGAAGAAGTCATGTGACTGCAATCACTATGATGCCTCCACCTCCAGATCCAAGGCCCCGGCTGTACCCACCATTCCCAGGGTAAAGCAGGAGCATAGGAAGAGGTACAACAGATTTGACTGTTGGTGTTGTGGCAAAGTCGGTCACTTTGCCGTGGATTATTGGTTTAATCCGAGGTATAACGAGACTCCTTATGTTAGCAATACGAGGCCGACCACTCGTAGGGTTAACCACCCGAGGGGAATTATGCTAACCAAGAATCTAGGACCCAAGTTCGATTGGGTTCCTAAGGGAAATTAATTTTGTTTTGCAGGAATGTCCAAAGGCCACCAAAACTCCAATATGGTACTTGGACAGTGGATGCTCCCGGCATATGACTGGGACAAGAAGCCTGCTGCGTGATTACACTCCAGTCGAGAATGGACCCAAAGTCATCTTTGGGGGGTCAGATCGAGGAGTCACCAGAGGTTACGGTATAATCTCTATCACCGACGTGGCTTATGTTGAAGGGTTAAA
Organism: Platanthera guangdongensis; assembly: GCA_039583875.1. NCBI lineage: Eukaryota > Viridiplantae > Streptophyta > Magnoliopsida > Asparagales > Orchidaceae > Platanthera > Platanthera guangdongensis. The sequence goes on along the minus strand of CM077158.1, from coordinate 186,554,106 downwards.
CTATAACCTGATCAGTGTAAGTCACTTATGTGATAAAGGTTATGACGTTAAGTTCTGCAAGGATAAATGCCTGATAATATCATGTGCCTCTTCTGAGACGGTATTATCAGGCATTAGGAGCAGAAATATCTTCTGCTTAGATTTTCCTAGCTTAGATTCATCTACCCCCGTATTCCTAGTAGCAAAAGGCAGTGCATCTCTTTGTGAACAATGGCACAAGAGATTGGCACAGATTAATTACAAGACAATTAATATGCTATTTTCCAAAGATTTAGTGAGGGATGCTCCCATTATTAAGTGTATCAAAGATAGTCCCTGTCCTGCATGCCAGATGGGCAAACGGACTCGGGCTACCTTTAAGGGCATCTCAGACAAAGACTCCTCCAGATGACTTTATCTTCTTCACATGGACTTGTTTGGTCCAATGCAAGTTCATAGCTTAGGAGGGAAGTCTTATACGCTCGTGATTGTAGATGATCACTCTCGGTTTACCTGGGTGTTCTTTTTAAAACACAAGTCTGATACGTTTTACATCTTCACCAGCTTTGTCAAGCAGATCCAGACCGAACTTAACTGCTCAGTGGTCAAAATCAGAAGTGACCATGGAACAGAGTTCGAGTCTGGTGCTATGACAGAGTTCTGTGAAGAACTTGGTATCTTTCATGAGTTTTCCTCCCCGCGCACTCCTCAACAAAACGGAGTCGCGGAGAGGAGAAATAGAACACTCATTGAATCCTGCACGACAATGTTGAATGATGCTTCACTCCCAGAATACTTCTGGGCTGAGCCGGTCAATACGGCTTGTCATGTTCAAAACCGGGCATTGATCAACAAAAGTCATCGTAAGACGCCCTACGAACTACTGAAAGGCAGGAAACCAACCATGTCCCATTTGAGGATCTTTGGTTGCAGATGTTATGTACTGAATAATGGGAAGTACCCGCGTACTAAATTTGGTGAAAAATACTTCGAAGGCATATTCATGGGCTATAGTACCCACAGTCGGGCATATAGGGTCTTCAATAAGAAAACCCTAGTGGTAGAAGAATAAATTAATGTTGTATTTGATGAAGGAAGCTTGCTTAACAGCAATTCTTCCAGCGGTATTCTTGAAGATGCAGGTGCACGACTTGAACAGCTGAGTCTCGATGATACCGCTAAAGATGAAACTCCTAAGTACGTCAAAGTTTCGACCTCAACGTCAACTAGGAATGTTGAAGATCAAAATGGAGCAAATCTCTTAGAAGAAGGAGAAGCCCAAGAAGTAGTCGAAGCTCCAGACGCCAGACTTCTAGAGCTTCGGCACGTGAGGGATCATCCTAGAGATCAGATCATCGGAGATCCTCGTGACGGTGTCAGAACTCGAAGAGGTACTATTAACGAGATTTTGCATCTTAGCTTCCTGTCACAGGTTGAGCCAAAGAAGTTCGACGAGGCGAACAAAGATGCGGCATGGATTTTGGTCATGCAAGATGAACTGCATCAATTCGAACGATGCAACGTTTGGACGTTGGTTCCCAGACCATAAAAGCAGAATGTGATTGGCACCAAGTGGATCTTCAGAAACAAACTGGATGCACATGGTGTCATCATAAAGAACAAGGCCAGGCTGGTGGCTCAAGGTTACAGACAGGAGGAGGGGATTGACTTCGACCAGACCTTTGCACCAGTGGCAAGGCTCGAGGCAATCAGATTGTTCCTGTCGTATGCTTCGCACAAAGGATTCACAGTCTATCAAATGGATGTGAAATCAGCATTCTTGAATGGAGACTTGAAAGAGGAAGTATACGTCGCTCAACCCCCAGGTTTTGTCAATCCTACTTATCCCACTCATGTATATTTTCTTAATAAAGCTCTATATGGTTTAAAACAAGCTCCACGAGCTTGGTATGAGACTTTATCTAGTTTTCTTCTTGAGAACAAGTTCTCTAGAGGTAAAATAGATAAGACATTGTTTCTCAGGGAAGTCAAAGGCAAGATTTTGCTGGTGCAAATCTATGTCGATGACATTATATTCGGCTCAACGGACAACAATCTTTGCAAAAAGTTTTCTAAACTTATGCAAGGAAAGTTTGAAATGAGCAGTATGGGAAAACTAAAGTATTTCTTGGTACTTCAAGTGAAACAGTCTGAGGATGGAATCTTCATCTCTCAGACGAAGTTCACAAATGAACTCCTCAAGAAATTCGGTATGGAGAATGCAACCTCTATGAGGACTCCCATGGGATCCTCTATGTCTCTGGATAAGGATGAGAAAGGTAAACCTTTCGATGAAACCAAATACAGAAGCATCATTGGATCCCTGCTCTACCTTACTGCCAGTAGATCGGATATCATGTTCTCCACATGTGTCTGTGCTAGATATCAGGTGAACACTAAGGCATCTCACTATGTCGCTGCAAAGCGAATTCTAAGATACCTTAAAGGTACTCCCAATCTTGGCTTGTGGTACCCGAGAAATAATGATGTCTAGCTAATAGGTTTTTCAGATGCTGATTTTGCAGGGAGTAGGGATGACAGGAAAAGCACTTCCGGGACGTGTCAATTCCTCGGAAGAAGGCTTATCTCATGGAACAGCAAGAAGTAGAATAGTGCAGCAACCTCCACAACAGAGTCTGAGTACATCTCGGCAGGCAGCTGTTGCGCACAACTCCTATGGATCAGAAACCAGTTAGCCGAGTACGACCTTCAGTTCAAGGAAGTACCAATATACTGCGACTCCTCCAGTGCAATTGCAATTGCCAACAATACAGTATCGCACAGCAGAACGAAGCATATTGAAGTGCGCTACCACTTCATTCGGGAGCACGTGGAGAACAAGGACATCTCTCTCTGTTATGTCCCCACGGACAAGCAGATTGCAGATATTTTCACAAAGCCCTTAGACGAAGCCAAGTTCAGTCTTTTCAAACTGAATTGGGGATGCTAAACTATGAGAAATGAAGACTACAGAAGCTCCAGGCTCGTGCATCTAGGGGGAGCCTCTGCCAGGAACTCAAGTGTGAGCATAGGTGCAAGAACTGAGGGGGAGCAAGGGGTCAAATGCAACAGACCCAGATTTGCAGAAGCCGAAAAGGGGGAGATTACCCTCTCGGCTAAGGCTAAGGTGGTTCCAAGTTTGCTCTCAATAAATTGGTATTGGTAATGAATATCTCTCTCAACTCTCAAGAAATTGGTATTGGTAATGAATATCTCTCTCAACTCAATTTTAAGTTTATGATTTTCATTCCCATACGCTCTATTCACCTTAGCTTGTAGGGTTTAGGCTTCTTTAAATAGGGGGAGATTGTTGGGTATTGTATCCACAACGTACCTGATTTGAAGAAGCCTCTGAACAAGCTAAGTTAAATAGACAATGTATTTGATGAAATCTTTTAAGTTGTGCTTGCAGTTATTCCACGCTAAGTACACACCAATGTCAGGGCGCAGTAGGTCAATATACAAGGGTCTGCGCGACATAATCCCTCGTTGAGCAGATCAGTGTGTTGGCCTACGTGTACTCTCTCTATTGGAGTGTACTTATTTTCAAGTACAGGGCTGTGATAATGCAAGAGCAGACAAGGAGCAAGGATGGGTCAAAGAGCAGCTCATGGTTGGAAAGACGAAAAATCGACGAGAATCACCAAGTGATTCGGCGAGAATCACTAGTGATTCTCGCCGAATCGTCGAGAATCACTGGCTGACTCTCGCCGACTCTATCCGGCTAAATCAGAGCGTGCAAATCTGTCGCTAAGTCAAAATCATCGAGAATCACCTTCGATTCTCGCCGATTTTGCCTTAGGCAAATTTCAGAAGCACGCTGGACCGGATCAAATGTCAAGGCGCTGTTTTGAACCGGTTTTACGGTTTCTTCTGGTGGGACCCACAACGGTCATCTTGAAGAGATAATATATAAATACATCTGTATTTTTGAACAGTAATACAAGAAGACAGAAAAACGAATACACGATTTTGAAAAAGGAAGAAGCCGAGCCGCCGACGTGACCTAGATCGGAAATCCTTCTCCACCGCCGTTGTCGCCGCTCGTGCAGTTGATCGCCGTCGTTGATCTTGGTTTCTTCCAGATCTCCCGTCGATAGAAGCTCAGCCAAGCACTGCGTCTCACGCGTCTAACCAGAGATCCTTTGTCTCTTGATTCGTAGATCGGGAAAACCTTCCCCTTCCAAATCGATCGAGACGATCGATCCTAGTGTGATCGTTGGAAGATCTTGCTAGCTTTGCTACGAAGATTGAATCTCCAAATAATAGCCGCAGCACGCCGTTGCCGCCGCCGGTTTCGGGGAGATTCTCTCCAAGTGAGATCTAGGGTTGTGGACTCTTCGTTGACTTCAAGAACACGTCATCGAACGAAGAGGGACACCTTAGTCTCCATAAGTTGTTTGTATTTCTTATACAATCTATTTTCAATTTCTTTGTAATGGACCGATTGGTCCCTAGTTGTAAGGGTTGGGTGCAACCCGTGTTGTGGGAGTGGTGACTCCTACGTGTGGAAGGGTTCCTTCCGTTAGTGCAAGGATTGGATTTCAATCCTGTTGGTGAAGTGACCGAGTCGTCCCTGGTTGGGAGATAGGTCGAAGGGGGAAAGTGGACGTACCCAAATCGGGGAACCACTATAATTTGCTTGTGTCTTTTTTGTGCTGTGTTGTTTTGTTTTCTTGTACAGGTACGACTTTAATTCCGCAAAAACGCTGCAAGACACCTATTCCCCCCCACCCATAGGTGAAGGTAGTTGACACTAAGTGGACTTTCACCTTCTAATAGGTATGACCATGAAAGCTATTATGGTCACTGGGAGAATGGCAGTTCCACTATTATGCACCAATGTGGCCCTTAGACAAGGTGGAAGATACAACGATGTGAGAGCCTTTAAGACTGCCCATGAGGAAATTCAAATGGCCCATCCTGTACCATTTTCTTTTGGTGCCCCAGCCCCAAAACTCAAAGATAATGCTGATACAGTTAATCTAAATCATCCGGCAAAAGTAGTGACTCAAGGTGAGTCTTCTAGCATGGCAGGAATGGCAATCTCAGATGCTATTAGATACATGTTGGCTGAAAAGAGACATGCATCTGGTGGTTCTCAGAAAAGACCAAAACTGCCAGCTGAAAGACTGTCCTTCAGTCAAACAAATGCTTAAAGAAGACAGAAGTATAGAGTAGTACATCTCCCTACTGTTCAGGGAGCAGTACAACATAATGCTAGTCCAAACAAAAAAGGAGATACAATATCTATGAGTGCTGGTGTTGTGGAAAAGTGGGCCACTATGATGTAGATTGCTGGCACAATGCTTCAGTGTCCAGAGGTTGCCAACCTGTCAGAAATTTTGCAGGAAGGCATGGTTATTTTCAGACTAATGTGAACCTAAGACCCAACAAAAATTGGGGTACTAAGGTAAGGTGATTTGTGTTCTTTTCAGGTGATTTCAAGTACCAATTCTCCTAAATGGTACTTGGACAATGGATGTTCCAGGCACATGACTGGAACAAAGGAGCTATTGAAGGAGTTCACTCCAGTAAAGAATGGACCCAAGGTCCTCTTTGGAGGCTCTGACAAGGGGATAACCAGAGGCTATAGTAATATCTCAAATGGCATAATCACCATCACAAAGGTGGCTTATGTGGAGGGGCTGCAACACAACCTCATAAGCATAAAACCAACAATGAGATTTTGGTTATGACATTTCCTTCAACAAGGATAAGTGCCACATCAAGAGGTTAAGTGACTAAAATGTCATCTTAACAGGTACTAGGAGTGGGAATGTTTATTGCTTAAACTTTTCTTGCTTTGAAAATAGTTCCCATATGTGCCTAGTTGCAAATGACAAAGTCTCATATTCTATCCAATGGCACAAAAGACTAGCTCATTTTAATTTTAAGACCATTGGTCAGCTCTTCAGTGATAAGCTAGTTAGGAATGGTCCCAAAATAAAATGCTCCAAGGAGGGTATCTGTGCTACTTGCAAAAAGGGAAAGAAGACTAAGACCTATGTCAAGAGCATTGCGGCCAAGGACTTAGTGAGATGCTTGTATCTCCAACATATGGACATGTTTGGCCCTATGCTTGTCCATAGACTAGGTAGGAAGATATACACCCTTATGGTGCTTGATGACTATTCCAGGATTACTTGGGTTTTCTTCTCTAGAAGAAAGGATGAAACCCTTAAAATCTTCATGAATTTTGTCAAGCAAATTCAGAATGAGCATGCATGCTCTGTGGTCAAAATAAGAAGTGACCATGGAACTGAGTTTCAATCTGCTGCCGTGACTACATTCTATGAAGAGCAAGGGATTCATCAAGAATTCTCCTCTCCAAGAACACCCCAGCAAAATGGGTTAGCTTAGAGGAAAAATAGGACTCTCGTAGAAGCTGGGAGAACATTATTGAGTGACACTTCTCTCCCTGAATATTTTTGGGCTAGGGCAGTTAATACTACATGTCTGGTGCTCAATAGGTCTTCTATCACCAAAGACCACAAGAAGACTCCCTATGAGATCTTGAAGTGCAGAAAACCAAACATATCTTATTGATGAGTCCAAGTTATATACATATTTTTGAACTCATCTGGGCTAGTTTTCTCGTTGATGCGCTACACTTTAGAGCCATAATTATTCATATTTGTTATTATGTTCAATCCATATTAAGTGCACTTTTGGTCTGTTTTCAGTGTGATTTTGTAGTTATTATACTTTTGCCCTACTTGGTGTTTTCCTATTTCTAGAGAATGTGGAATGCCCTTTTTGGTGGCTTTTCTGTTTTTGTTGTAGGTACAAAGCTCGTGTGTGTGTTCTAGAATTTTTTGGGAATGTTTTTTGCCTAAGGGCCACTGATCGTGTGTTTTTACATGCGTACGGTCAGTGGACTACTTAGCGTACGACCGTTGGTCGTGCACGGTCAGTTAATCGAATCCCAAATGGTACAGGAATACTTCACACGATCATTGGATCTATAACACATGACCACTAGAAGTGAGCCACTGATCGTACACACTATTCTCCATTTTTCCAAGTTTTATCTGAAAATCGCATGATCATTGGACATAGTGCGCACGACCTCTAGTCGTGCGCCACTACTCGTGCGTGTTTATTCCATTTTTCTGGATTTTTTCCATTGCTAATCGCACGATCATGGGATCCACTGCGCATGACCTCTGGTGTGCGGCCCTTATCGTGCTCTCTAATTTTCTGCTATAGTGTTTATACCCATGCTCTGCGAATTAGGTAAACGCTTGTCATTTTTCATCCCCGCTGCTGCGCGTGACGCGCCATGTTTCACCGCCGCATGTCCTCCACTCACCTCCACCCTCCGGGAAGCTTTCTCCGGCAATCTGAAGCCATCTTCAACCCCTCGTAGTGTTTTCGGCCACCAGCAGTGTGCAACAGAGATCTTTCGGTACTACCCATTTGGGCAAAGATGGAAAAGATTGAAGGAAATGGAAGAAGACGGAGGAATACAAGTGGATTGACAATCCATTCACCTCCGAACCCAACCAACGTTCTGAGCCGAGAAGTGGACTGACAACCCACCATTCTGGCCAAGAACCACGGCTAAGCTTTCCCCCTATCGGTTTATTCTAACTCTTCTAATAGTGAAGTGTACTCTTATGCTTGTAATGAACCTGAACTTACTTTTATTTGTCTATGAATGAACTTTGCTTTGGATAGTTACGTATTCTGTATTAGCTGTGATGCACTCGCCTTCATTCACATCCACTCCACTCGTGCACTAAAACCACTCTAGCAAAGGATAGTGTTGGTAGTTCAGGAGGTGATTGCGACCCTCACTCTCCGCCGTGAGTTCACTACATCATCATGCTCTCCGTCCATTCACCTCACGAAGCATGGCATAGCGGGCAGCACTAGTTCTATCCACCAAGCGAAGCAGTGGTTACGACCTGAATTAGTTCTCTTTTTATTTTGTTATCATTATGAATCAAAAACCAACCTCCTTGTTGTTTCATTTAACTCTTAGTAACGACCTTTCTACGACGCTATCAAGATACCAAAACTGCATTCCCTCGAGATCGACATTCGGGGAAGCTATTTCAAAAATTATTACTTAACAGCGACCGGTGCACTTGCCCACGCACCAAGTTTTTTGCGTCGTTGCCGGGGAGTGCAGCCGTAAGTGATCTGGGTTGTCGAAGGTACTTACTCAAGAGTCATTGTTTTTTATTTTTTTTTGTTTTGTTGCCATCTCTAGTGTATGTACAGGTAAGTATCGGGACAGTTGATTGCCTACGATCCTGAAATAGAGAGGACTGCTCAAGTACGGAGGCATGCCGCAAACGCTCGGATAGAGATGGATCACAAACTAATTTTGGTTGGAGGCAATGGAAGAGGGGAAGTGCCCATCTTTGGGCCAAATGCTGATGAGAACATTGGAAACCGACAGGGACAGACGATGCATAGGGCTGGTCCGAGAGGGAATGGAGCTGCTGCTGGAGGGCACCATATTGATGAGAATGAGATAAACAGGCCGAGACCTCGCACGATGAGAGAATACACTACCCCTACTGTTGGGAGTGTACATCCAGCTTTTGGGCCATCCATCCCTAACCTGTAGTTTGAAATCAAACTGGTAATTTTTAACATGATACACATCAACACTCAGTTATCCGGGTTACCGAGCGAGGACCCACACATGCATCTCTCGGATTTCTGAGATATGCGGGACCTTTCGTTACGGCAAATTACCCGATGAAATGGTGAAGATGAAGGCTTCATTTGTTTCGGCGGTAGCGGATCGATCCGGCGGGTTGAAACGGAGTGTTCGAAATGGAGGGGGGAGGTGGCTGCTCCAAATGGAGCTTTTTGGGGCGTTTCTCAAGGCGGGCGGGTGGAAACGGAGCAAACGCCGCCGGAGGTTCATTTGTTTACCCGCCTTCCAGCGGCGTTTGCCCAAAACGGAGCTCCGAAACGCCCAAACAAATAGAGCCGAAGTTATTCCCGTTTTCACTGCATGACAAATCCAATGCGTGGCTGCACAGTTTACCTCCCGGGATTGCCACAACATGGGATGCCTTAACCGCACAATTCCTAGAGAAGTTTAATCTGGTAAACAAGTTTGTGAACCTACGTTGGGAGATAGGTAACTTCTGTCAGTTCGATCAGGAGAGTCTGGCGGAGGTGTGGGAACACTTCAATGACTTGCTGCGGAAATGCCCAACCCATGATTTTCAGCCTTGGAACTTGGTGGGCCAGTTCTACTTTGCCATCGAGCACAATTATAGGTCTATGATTGACGCCGCTGAAGGAGGGTCATTGATGAACCTTACAACTGATGATGTCATGAGGCTTCTGCAAGATACAGCCTCACACAGCATATATTGGACTGCTGGGAGAAATACCCAAAGGAACACCTGAGGAATATTCACTCTTGGATCGGTTGTACCAACTGCAACACCTATCGTGGCAATCTATTGCAAAGGATGCGGCGTGGACGGCCATCACACATATGAATGCTCGGTAGACGAATGGTCTTGTGAGCTGTATAATCTAAATATGAATAAATCTATTAATTTCATTACTAACCGAAATACGGGTGTGTCATATGGGAATGCGTATAACCCAGGCGTGAGAAATCACCCCAACTTTTTGTGGATTCAAAATGTCGGTAGACAATGATGGCAACCAGGGCAGCATCAATTCAATGCTTCAGCCTTTGGGAGCCAACCGAGGCGACCAAACCCGAGTTTTAATTGGATCCCTTCGGCATCTTGGAAGAGTAATTTGGAAGAAATGATGGAGAAGTTTGTTGAGGTTGCTCAATCGAATATAGCTAATCAGACCGCATCTATGCGGAATCTGGAAGTGCAAATGGGACAATTGGCCCAGGTGCTAGCTGAGCGTCCCCAAGGGACTCTTCCAAGTAACACAGAAAGAACACCATAGTTCAGGGGAGGAGTCTTACTGAGAAGGAAGAGGATGTGTGTAGAGATCCAGTGATCGCTTGTACGATCATCAACATCGACACACCGACCCTTTGTGATTCTGGATCTTCTAGAAATGTTCTCGCGTTGCAAGACGTCGAGAAGTTTAATTTAAAATTAAATCCGGATGATCGTACTTCTCTTGTTTTATCTAATGGAGTTCTGGTGGAGACTGAACGAGAGGTGAAAGAGGTTGAAGTTACGTTGAACGGAACCAAGGTTGTAGCGGATTTCCAAGTATTGGGCCTATCGAAAATACTTCGATCCCAATCTTCGGAGTCCCATTTTCGAGTGAAAGCAGTGCCACCTTGCACTTTTCCAAGGGGGAGGTGGTTGTACCAAATGTGGTGAAACCGGCATGCTTTCCTACCACCATGACTGAACCTCTGTACCCCCCTCCTGTTGTTATCACTGATGAATTGTTTAGCAATATGGATATCGGAGATAAATAGGAGACGTGGAAGCAGGAGGACAGAAGAAGTACCTCTGAAGAAGAGCGTGGTGATGAGGAAGAGAAGAAGGAGATGTTTGTTCGTGAGGATGATGCTGATGAAATCCTGAGTTTAGATCTGTGTGGGAGCATGATTCTCACCCTCCTCATGCTGAATTTAAGGATAAATAGTTTAATCGAAGGTTTCATGGGCGGATCCGGTTGCTACTATGTCATCAGAGATGATGAAACCTAAAACCTTAGATGGAGTGTCAGTTGATTACGCTAGGCGGCATTCTCCCACTGTGGAGAAAAAGAAAAATGAATGTTTTTTGCGATCCGCTCATTTTGTTGCTCTCCAGGGAGAGGATCAAGGTGCTTGGGGCCGGTTGGGTAAAACCAACTTGAATCCTAAAGCTTCAAATCCCAGCCTTTCTCACTCTTGTGGGGAGCTATATCATAAATCAGCGTTTAGTTGATAGTTGTTGGATAGTTTATGCTAGTAACTACTTGGTGGACTTGCTTAGTTTTTTATTTAGTTTCTTATGGACATAAAACTCTATATCATGCTTAATACAAGTATTCAGTCCAACTTAAGGACGGTAAAGAAATGGGCTTTTGGGAGACAACCCAAGTAGGACCACTTGGTCCTGTTTTGTGTGATGTATTTTTTATGTGCATTTCTATTTTCTTGTTTTGCATAGGATCTCTAATTCACAGGTGCTGGAAATTTTTGAAGCGCAGCAGACCAGCCACTATCGGACAACCTCGGAGCACGACTGGTATGCTCAATTTTGAGCATAGGTACTTCTTACCCCTAACTCTTTATATTATTTGGAATGTTTAGTTTTATGAGTTGTCGCATTCAAGTCTGCGGGGAGAGTATGCCTTTGGTAACTACACAAGAACACATTTTATAGCATATTAGTTGTGATTTATTAATTTCAAAATCACTATAGCACACACTGAATCACCCACTTGAGCGTGTTCTTATCCACGCGCGTGGCTCGATTCAAATGCATTGCTTGTGTGTAAACTTTAAAATAGTGGTATGGCTTAGGATTTTAGGATAGAGTAGTGTGAAACTCATGCAGTGCTCCTAATCGAGTACTCATGGTCTGTGTAGAAATAATATAGATTTAATTTTTCTTTATGCTGGTAGATTTATAATTTTCTGCAGAAGTAAATATTGTTTGTACTACTCAAAAATGTTGAATCTGGTGAATTTGAACGGTAGTGTAGGGATGTGTGTAGCCGTCACAAGACTCATTTTGCTCGAGTCGGGAGGAAGGATCATCTTTCTCGGTGGCTAGGAACTTGCCCCATGCTACTCTCGAAGCATTGGTGCATGGTGAGTCAAGCGTGAGCATGACGTTGGCCATAAATTTGGCTAGTTTGAGCCTTGTTTACCTTGTCCTAGCTGCTAACCATTGCAAGCCAAGTTTGTTCCTATCCCTGCTTTGATTCAGCTCCACCTTCATTCACCAAAGCCTAAAGTCAATCCTCCTATCGCAACGAAATCCATGATCTACGGTTATTTTAATATTTTGATGAGGTGTGATTTGTGGAATTCTTGTGATGTGGTAGATGAATACAAGAAAGTTACTTGCTAAAAAATTGGGGATTGCAAAAAAACGAAACAAATAGAGAAAAAGGAGAGAATTGAAAGAGAAAATCTAAAGAGAATTACAAAGAGAAATGGAATCCCCATCTTGTTTATCTTGATGTTGGTCGGGTTAGGTCGTGTACAAACCCGATTTTCAAGATAAGTCTGGGTGTGTGTCACACGTGCAATTATAAGGGGCTATATTGGTTTAGCTTGTTGTTTGCTCGCTTGGGTTACGTGTAGCCTCCATGTTTATCTTTGTCCACCAAACCTTAGACTAAGTCCCATGATTATCCCAAATTCCTACAGATTTGCACTTGAGACGAGCTAGTACCGTGGAGAAAGTGTGAACGGGCAAGCGTATGGTCCCCAGCATTGATGGAATTCTTTGGAGGTGATCTTAAGCCCCTGTCTTTAGCAATGATCACCTGAGTGGCATGCCTACTATTGAAAATTATGAAGTGAAAGCGGGTGATTAGACTTGGGCAACCTATCCGTGTGGACTACGTGGACAGGATTATCGGACAGCTAGTTCGGCAGAGCTATTGTAGATAACTTGTTCTTCGGCATCCTGGGCAGTCTGTTCGCGCGAACCAAGTGAACAGAAGCGGCAACATGCCAGGCCGGCTTATGCTCAACAAGAAGTTGGATCCCAAAATGTAACCAGGCGGATAGTGAATCTATTCACGGAGTTCGGCAAGAAGTTGAATAGACTAGAACTCGGCAGGCCGGCTTGGCAGAAGCCTTGGTCTAGCTCTGGTTGAGCGGCAAGTGGTAGTCGCGGAGATCGCCAGTCAGTGCGGATAGGTGCTGGAGTTTGGCAGGATAGGCGGACTGGATCCACTGTCCGCCAATAAGTGTGGAATGGCCCTTATGGCTGGTGGAGTGGAAGGGTGGTTTAGAACTAAGTCCAGGTTTGGATTATTCCGGGGTGATCGCGCAGGTAAGCGCGGACTGCCACTCAGTCCGCCGAGCTCAGTAGTAGTGCGGAGCGCTTTGGTTGCGAGCTTTAGAATGCGGCTGGAGTTACGTTCGCAAGGCGTGCGGAGTGGAGCTGTGTCTGCTGAGTCCAGCGGTTGCCTTAGCCTAACTCTGGGCTCGGGATAAGAGTTCTAGTGCTGTGTCCGCTGAATACAGCAATTACCTTTGCGTGGCTGACTCAGGATATGCGGACTGGAGCTGTCTGCAGTGTGTGCAGACTGGAGCTGTGTCTGTGGTTAGGAGGACATGGCATTGTTGTAGAGTTTGGCTGGAGGTGGTCCTAGCTTGGCCCTTGGCGACAAGGCAGACTAGCGTGCTGTCGTACCTTGTTGAAGCATAGGCGGACTATCTATCCTGCACAGGGCACAGCAGACTGCAAGCGTATCCGTGTGCATGGGATAAGGCGGTGTTCCTATCAGCTAGGGCGGTGACCACACTAATCATTGTTCCTTTAAATATTACAAATCTGACATCAGGATTGCGAGCGAATGAACAGTAAGTGAGCCCGCGATTAGTTGTTGCGGACTGACTTATGTTATCCGCACGAGTTGATGGAGTTGACCGATTTGTACTATGCAGGTTGTGTGGATAGCGCTGGAAAGCCAGGACTTGGCTCTGATTCCGGTCAAGGACAGTGCGAGCTCAGCACTTAAGCAACATGCGGTAAACAGTACGTCGCGGAGAGCGAGCATGCAGTTTTCTCTTTGGCAACTTATTTCTGGGTTCAATAAGTCATCTGCTTCAGGCGGCCTATTCAGTTCAGCATAAGCAGCTTGTGCTGTCTGACAGCTAGACGACCTCACGGTTAGGCAGCTTGCAGATCGGCGGCTAGAGCTTAGCATTGGAATAACGGGCAGTCTGTGTGGCTTGGTTTGCGTTCTGGTGTCCTGGCGGACTATGCGGACTCCTTAGTGAAGCAGTAGATCTGGCGGTTAAGTGTTCAGTTCCCGCGACTTGACTTGACTTGTATTTGTATGTCTCTATTTTCCCTGTGGTGGTTTTGCCGAATAATGTCTCGCCATGTATGTCTCGTCTTGTAAAGAAGATTGATGTTATCAATAAAGACTCTTATTATTGTATGTGTTTCTGATTGTGACCTATTTTAGTTGAGATTACCCCTGCTCATTCCAAGATCTGGCAATTTCAACATGGTATTAGAGGGAGGTTGGACTGGATAAGCAGTGAAAAATTGAAGTGGTTGTTACTCTTGTGAAGAGGGAACCAATATTAGAACCATGGCAGTGGGATATGCAAGTGGTCTTGGGATTGAACTCCTTATAAAGACTCACTTTGAGAGCTGGAATTCTTGTATGGAGAGCTTTCTTCTTGGCAAGGACCTTTTGGAAGTGGTGTGCGGAGCAGAAAGACAAGAGGTTACTGTTGGCAATGCTGAAGCGATGAGAGCTTGGAAGGAGTCAAATGCGAGAGCAGAGCCTATTCACAAGCACGTGATCTCATCGGAGCTCTTGGACCACATAAGTGGATGTCGGTCATCTCAGGAAGGAGTGTAAGGTTATCTTACACTCGGTGAACGTAGCTCAGGTTGTGAGTAACGAGAAGAACTTAGTTGAGTCATCAACAAGTTTAGATGTTGATCGGATGAAGGAGAGTGATAGTTTATCTATCTAGCACGAAAGACTGGGGCATGTAGGGATGGACCAGCTGAAAGCAATGGCGGTAAGGATACACGTGAGAGGCTTGCCTAGATTGTTATCCTACAGCGATGGTCAAGTATGCATGGGATGTCAGCATGGTGAAGCTTATCGCTTTACGCTTGATAAGGCGCGGTCCAGATGAAAAGCACCTTTGGAGGTTGTTCATTGTAATATGGTAGGGCCGACCGTCACTACTAGTCTTGGAGGCAGTAGGTACATGCATATTTTGGTTGATGACTATTCGAGGTATACTTGGGTATACTTCATGAAGGAGAAGTCGAACATGGATTGCTTGTATGTTGAGTTTAAGAAGCTTGTGGAGTGCCAGTTTGGCATGCAGATAAAGAAGTTGAGGACATACATCAGTGGTGAGTTCGGCTCAACCGACTTCTCGAACTTTTTCAGTAAGCATGGGATCCAAAGAGAGCTTTCTCGTGGACATACTTCACAGCAAGGTGGTTTTGCAGATCGGATGATCCGTCCGTTGACTGAGACCTGCAAGTGTTGGCTTCAGTGCAAAGGCATTCCTAAGGCTTTTTGGGCGGAAGGGATGGCATGTGCGGCACATATCATCAATCGGATGCCTCTTAGTCCGATCAATGTAAAGACTCCATATGAGTTGATGTTCAGGATAAAGCCCAATGTGAAGCACCTACGGGTGTTTGGTTCTACCTGCTATGCACATGGTCTGGATGCTCTCAAGGCGAAGCTTGTCTTTGTTGGGTATGATGGGCGGAAGAGGAGATGGAGGTGTATAGATCCTCCGACGAAGAGGTTCATCGTGTCGAGAGATGTTGTCTTCGATGAGCTGACGTCATATTGGGGCAGCTCATGTGTGGAGCTAGAGGTGGGCTTGTCAGATGATGGGCTAAAGGAGGCTACTGCTAAGGTTTAGTTGGAGCTGCCTATGTCATCAAGAGCTCCAGGTTTTTCTAACTCTGGGGCAAAGGTGTCTGGGTCAGGTAGCAAGGGGATCAATGCTCGAGGTGCTTCTGGCTTTAAGACGGAGGCGTCTGGGTCAGGTAGCAAGGGGAGCAATGCTCCAAGTGCTTCTAGCTTGAAGAGTGAGGCGTCTGATTCAGGAAGAAGGGGTAGTGTTGCTCCAGGTGCTTCTTGTTCAAACATTAAGGAGAGCGATGTTCCAGCTAGTTCTTGTTCGAGAGCAAAGGCTTCTGGTTCAGGTAGTAGGGGGAGCATTGCTCCAAGTGCTCCTGGTTCTAGTGCGGTGGCTTCTTGTTCAGGAAGCAACGGTAGCATTGTTCCGGGGTTTCCCGGGAATGGAGCTGGTTCAGGAGGAGCAGTAGAGGTGGCTAGCCGTGATCAGGTTCTTTGGAGGTCGAAGAGGATCAGCAACCGACCAACTCGATATAGCGAAGGAAACGAGGTGAACTTGGTCTCATGTTTCCTTACAAGCCCTCAGGTGGAGCGAGTACCTTCTAGTTGTGATGACACCACTAAAGTCAAGGAGGTGGATAACGCCAAGACTGAGGAGGTGACTACTGTTAGAGGTGATGAGGCTTGGGCCCTTGTGCATAAGGTCGTTGATGATACTCCTGTGATGCATGATTGGAGATCGAAGCAGAAGAAGAAGGCAGAGGGAAGCATGGCTCCTTTTGGGAGATGCTGGAGTGATCCCTCATGGTCCAAGATATGCAGGGCCGGGACTATGTCTTGGACATCTCCTCGAAGGTACTATTGGAGGGACCAGGTGCAAGGTTACGGGAGCTGTTGGGGTTGTTCAACACTTCTCACTTCAAGGGGGAGTGTTGAAAATTGTGAAGTGAAAGTGGGTCATTGGACTTAGGTAACCTATCCGTACGGACTACGCGGACAGGATTGTCGGACAGCCAGGTCAGCAAAGCTGTTATAGACAACTTGTTCTTCAGCGGCCTGGGCAGTCTGTTCGCGCGGACTAAGCAAACAGAAGCGGCGTCCTACAAGACTGGCTTATGTACAACAAGTAGTTGGATCCCAGAAGGTAACCAGGCGGATAGCGAATCTATTCGCAGAGTCTGACATGAAGCGTACTAGAATAGAGCTCGGCAGGCCGGCTTGGCAGAAGCCTTGGTCTAGCTCTGGTGGAGCGACAAGTGGTAGTCACGGAGATCGCCAGTCAGTGCGGACAGGAGCTAGAGTTCGTCGGGGCTGGTAGACTGGATCCAGTGTCTGCCAGTAAGTGCGGACAGGCCCTTTGGACGGTGGAGTGGACGGGTAGTTTAGAATGAAGTCCAGGTTTGGCTCAGTCCAGGGAGATCACGCAAGTAAGCGCAGACTGCTACTCAGTCCTCCGAGCTCGGCAGCAGTGCGGTGCGCCTTGGTTGCGAGCTTGAGAATACGGGCAGGAGTTGGGTCCGCAAGGCGTGTGGACTGGAGTTATTTCCGCTGAGTCCGGTGGTTGCCTTGGTGTAACTGTTGGTTTCAGATAAGCTGACTGGAGCTGTGTCCCCTGAGTCCGGCAATTCCCTTGGTGAGGCTGACTCAGGATATGCGGACTAGAGCAGTCTGTAATGTATGCAGACTGGAGCTGTGTCTGCAGTTAGGCGGACATGGCGTTGCTGCAGTGTTCAGCTGGAGGTGGTCCTGGATTGGCGCTTTGTGACAAGGCGGAATTGCGTGCTGTCCGGCCTTGATGAAGCATAGGCGGACTGGCTATCCTGCACAGGACGCAGCGGACTGTAGGTGTATTCCCGTCCTGCGGATACACTTTCTCTTACTGCGGGATGAGGCGGTGTTCCTATCGGCTAGGGAGCTGACCACACTTCTCATCATGCCTATAAATAGGACACATGTCACATCAGGATTGCGAGCGAATGAACAGTAATTGAGCCCGTGATTAGTTGTTGCGGACTAACTTTTGGTATCGGCGCGAGTTGATGGAGTTGACCAGTTTGTGCTGTGCAGGTTTTGCGGATAGTTCTGGAAAGCCAGGACTTGGCTCTGTTTGCAGTCAGAGACTGTGCGAACTCTGCGATTAAGCAACAGGCGTTAAATAGCAGGTCGCGGACAACGACCAGGCTGTTTTCTATTTGGAAACTTGTTTCCTGTTTCAATAAGTCGTCTACTTTAGGTGGGATATTCATTTAGGCATAAGAAGCTTGTGCGATCTGACTGCTAGGCTACCTCACGGTTAGGCGGCTTGCTGATCGGTGGCTAGAGCTTAGCATTGGAATAACGGGCAGTCCCCGCAGCTTGTTTTGCGGTCTAGCGACTTTGCGGACAGTGCGGACTCCTTAGTGCAGTAGTAGATCCTGCCTCTACTTGTTCAATCCGCGCGCTTGACTTGACTTTTATTTGTATGTCTCTGTTTTCCCTGTTATGCTTTTGGCGAATCATGTCTCGCCATGTATGTCTCGTCTTGTAAAGAAGATTGTTGTTATCTATAAAGACTCTTGTTGTTGCATGTGTTTCTGATTGTGACCTATTTTAGTTGAGATAACCCCTGCTCATTCTAAGATCCGGAAATTTCAACACCTACTTTCTTCCTACATATGACTGAACGATTCTCTAGAAATCCAATTTTGAGTAGATACAATATTTATTTATGCTTGTCGAAAAGTATAAATTGTGTAGTATAATTAAAACTTTTATCAATTCTATTTTCTATGCCCATGGTATATTTGATTTCTCTCAATACTGTATTTGGAAATTACTAAACCAGCTAACTATTTTCTAGTCCACGGAGTGATGATTTGCTCGGGATGAGCAAATGTTGAAGTCTGGGGGTGTGATGATTCCAAGTTATATACATATTTTTGGACTCATCTGGTCTAGTTTTCTCGTTGATGCGGTACCCTTTAGAGAAATAATTGTTCATATTTGTTATTGTGTCCATTCCATGATAAGTGCACTTTTGGCCCGTTTTCAGTATGATTCCATAGTTATTATACTTTTGCCCTACTTGGTGTTTTTCTATGTCTAGAGAATGTGGAATGCCCATTTCGGTGGATTTTCTATTTTGCTGCAGGTACAAAGGTCGTGTGTGTGTTCTGTGATTATTTGGGAATGTTTTTCGCGTAAGGGCCACTGATTGTGCGTTTTTACATGCGCACAGTGAAAGATAATAGTTGCCAACCTAAATCACCTAGAGGGGTTGAATAGGTGAGTTGTGCGTCTTTTTGCGGAATAAAAAAAATCTCAACCAAAGCATAGATCTATCTACCAAACAAGCAAACACACACGAGGCAAGATTTATAGTGGTTCCCCAACCTTGGGTACATCCACTTTCCCTCACCGATCTAGCAATATACTAGACTCGGCCACTCCACTATCTCGGATTGGAAAACAATCCTACCCTCGGAACAATGTTCCTACAATCTCGATCCACAAACGGATCTACACTCGGAAGTCAAAACTTCCTACAATCTCGGAGTTGAAAACTCCTACACTCGAAGAAAACATCTTCTACAATAATAAAATAAAGTAGTACAAAAATACAAAGAGTAAATTCTCTTGTTCAGATCTGCAACAGAAAATCAGAAATTCCTTCTTCTAGGCGTGTGGCTTTATCAGAATATTGAAGAAGAATCTCGGAAATATCAGATCTGGAACTTCTCGACTTTACACAATCGAATGATAAGATGAAGAGTTGAGCGGAGATCTCGATCTATAGAGTCTTCTTGATCTGAATCCTCAAAAAGGTGAAACCCTGGCCGATCGGAAATCAGCGATGGCGGTGGTGGCGAGTTTCCGTTTCTTGGAGAGAGGGACAGGAGACAGAATTCTTTTTTGAGAGAGAGACGGCTGCAAAATCTCTTAGAATAATTTTCTTTGAAAACTTAGCGTTTGTCGGTTTGACAAGACCGTTTATAGGAGAAGAAAAGATTAGACTTAAATTAATCATTATGAGAGAGACACGTGGACCAATCACGTCATCATTTAAGAATAAGACCGTTAAGTCTAGACTTAAAGAATTTATGAAAAGGTCAACGTAAA
Organism: Platanthera guangdongensis; assembly: GCA_039583875.1. Classification (NCBI taxonomy): domain Eukaryota; kingdom Viridiplantae; phylum Streptophyta; class Magnoliopsida; order Asparagales; family Orchidaceae; genus Platanthera; species Platanthera guangdongensis. The sequence goes on along the minus strand of CM077158.1, from coordinate 186,534,573 downwards.
TTACTCGAGTCAAGCAGAACTACTCGAGTATATGTAGCACTACTCGAGTAGGTAGAAGATGACTACTCGAGTACATGAGAAAAATTACTCGGGAGAAAAAGAAATCATTACTCGAGTGCATGGAGTAAACTACTCGAAAAAATAAGAATGAGAAAGACTCAGTTACTCGAGTAACAAAAATGACTTACTCGAGTACTTAAGTACTTATACGAGAGGTGGAGTATATTACTCGAGTACAAGAAATACTACTCGAGTACAAGAAATACTACTCGAGTATATAAAAATGAACTACTCGAGTATATCAGAAACTACTTGAGACAAACACTTAGAAAATTTCTGGAATAGGAAAATATAACTACTCGAGTCTATAACATGAAATACTCGAGACAGAATGAACTACTCGAGTATATAACATGAACTACTCGAGTAATTCACTTGGAGAAATTTTCTGGAATAAAATTCTGGATTACACGAGTAAAAGCATTGGACTACTCGAGTAGTAGATGAACAACTAGAGTATATGATTTAGTCTACTCGAGTAAGTAGGAACTACACGAGAGTCAGAATCCAATTAATCGAGACAGAAGATAGAACTACTCGAGTACACTACAGTATTACTCAAGTATATAACTTAGAAAAACTTGAGAAGAGAAACTCTGAAAACTCGAGAGATAAAAGGAAACTACTCGAGTATACAAGATGAACTACTCGAGAGCCATAATTGGACTACTCGAGTATATCTTAACTACTCGAGTAATGAATTACTACTCGAGTATAAACTAAGTAACTTACTCGAGTAAGTAAGGAACTACTCGAGTACTTTACTTAGGAAAATTTTTCTGACAGATTTTCTTCTTCTAAGAAAAATCAGCATCAAATCTTTTTGCATAGTCCTAGAGCTTGAATATGAAGTGTATTCCAATAGAGAGGCTACACATGAGTCAACACTTTGGAACACATAATGAGGGATTACATTGTATGGTCCTGTGTTTGGTGACCCATTGTAGACTGACATTGGTCTACACTTCCCATAAGAATTCCTGCACACACATAACTCAAACAAAGCATCAAATACAACATAATTCATCTTAGTTCAAGGGTGATTTCATCAAATATGGGTTAGTGTGGATACAATACCCAACAATCTCCCCCTATTTGTAGAAGTCAGAACTCTTTACACTAAGGTGAATTATGGACATAAAAAGAATGCTAAGTAATAAAGCAGTGTAAGCAATCAAGGAACTATGAAAAAGATAATAAGATCAAAAACTTTAAATTATATAAATATGATTATCCAGAAATATCATTAACAACTAAAATCCATTTCCACATCTCATGAGTCCTTTGGGATAGCTCTGATGATGTTGCTTGTCTTGTTTATCCTATTGTCTTCTTTGATAGCTGTAAGGTTTAGGATAATACTTGGGTGGCCTGGGAGGAGCAGCTGGATTATTTCTTCCATATTCGCTGTCATAGATCCTCCTTTTGGTCATGGACTTCTCATACAGCTCCCATTCATGGGAACTGTAGTGAATATTTCTGCTCTCATGGAAATCCAAAACTAATTTGAGAGTTTCCAGGATGAAAGACTTGGAAGTGGGAGACCAAACCTCAGCATGTTCATGAGCTTTATTAGGAACAGACTTGCTAGCAGAAGGACCTTCACCATATTTCCTTTTCTTCTTATAAGTGAGTATCTGAGGATGGGCTTTGAGAAAGATATCTGCAGGATCATCTTAACAATCCTGAGCATATGAATCTGGAGGAGCAACAGAATCACCAGGCCTTGAAGAAAATGTGGGTTGTAGAGGAGGAGCAGGAGCAGGAGCATCAGCAGCAGCTAGAGGGTTCAGGTGATGAGTGATAATGATAATTCTTTCTTGAGGGCATCAAATTTTTCTAAATATTCTTTTACCAACTTCTCCCCCTTTCTGACTTCAACAGATAGCTGGGAGATGGCATCATCTTCGAAAGTGTCAACTTCTTCACATATTTTCATCTTAGTGGCCTCAGCTCTTTTGTCCAGTTCCATTTGATTATTGGCAAGAGTAAGACCTTGCTCCATAACTTGTCCAACACTGGTGATGGTGTGGTCTAAGGCTTTTCCACCCATTTGGAACAGATGTCTGAGTTGATCAGTATTATGTTGTATTTCAGCAAAGCCTCTGCTCATCTCATGTTCTAGAGCAGCAACCTTATCAGTTACAATTTTGATATAAGTTTCAAAGTATGATCTCTGGTCTTGAAGAAGAAGTACAATCTGAGACATCAAGTCTGAGGAGGCAGGAGCTGTAGCAGCAGGAGGAGAAGAAGTTGATGGAGCGGAAGGAATAGGAGGAGCCACCCATGGAGCTATTTTAGAGAGAGTGACTGAGCTCTGAGATCTTGTAGTGGGTAACATGGCATCCTCTTCATCCATTATCTGAGTGATAGTGAAATCCAAATTCCTGAGAGGAGCTTCAGTTGGCTTAGGTGAGAGCTCATCAGAAATGAGAATTGTTTCTTGCTGTTCTTTGGGAGCATCAGGAGATTAGGCTGGAGTTCTTGCTGGAGAAGTGTCTGGAGACCTTGCTGGAGACTGCACTAGAGATTTTTCTAGAGACTTTAGAGGAGTTGTGTCCTTGGGAAAATAAGTGACTGAAGCATTTGTAAAGAGAGGAGGAGGTGGTTCATCTGCAGTTAGTTCTTCTATCATTTCATTTATGGCAGCATTAGTAGAAAGGAGTGCTTCCTGAACTCGTTGATCTGAGAGGATATCTTATGGAGTGACTAGTGGAGGATTAGGTGGAGGAGGAGGAGGCATCCTGGCTTGAACAGTAGGAGCAGGCTCCCCCTCAATAGGTGCACCAGAGGAGCTAGGGACCTGAGATGGAGAAGGATATGGAGTCCTATCCTCTGTATCTATAGCTTCAGTAACATTGGCAGCTTGAGAGGGATTTTGCAACTTTAACTCCCATCTCTGTATGGAGGAGATGGAGACATTCTTCATGTGGTGAATGATACTTCCCTTGGAGAAACTGAAAACCTCTTGATTGATCTCATGGAGAAGCAGGGAAATTATCCTTGCATAGTTGGGGGACTTTATACTCTCCTTAATCTTATTCAGAATCAACAAGCCAAACTGAAAGGCTTTTCTACAGACCATAACTTGCATCAATTCAAAGAAATAAAGGGGTATGGCCCTGATGGAGTTGGTTTTGCATAGAAGAATCTTACCAATGACATCAACCAAGAATTTTCCTTCAGCATGCATATCAGACCTATTGATGTATTTAGCATCAGCAGAAAGTCCACAGATGAGCAAGTTCTGGAATAGTCTTCATCACTCAGAAAATCATCTGCATCTAGAGCTAGCAGTCGGAGAAGTCAAGAAACAAAGGTTGGAGTGAGTTTAATGGTGATACCTTTGACTGAAGACTTCAAAACTATGCCATGGTGCTTGACCTTGACATTCTTGAAAAACTCTGCAACTTTGGGGAAGAGGATACGACATGGTTCTTGGAGAAAGAATGTTAAGACGGCGGTGTCGAGAAAAATAAAGAGATTATGGAAATCAGTGGATAGGTCGGCAATCATTGCTGCAACTAATTCCGAACCAAAACCGATCTTAGATGAGGCGGCCATGATTTAGAATTCTTGGAGATGCAGAAACCCTAGAAAATGTCGACGGGGAGAAGGAAAGGGCACGGCTATGCCACTGATTGAAGAAGGCGAAGAGCCAATCGGGTACTCGAGAGACGGAAATGATTTCGTGTAGATGAAATTTCCGGATTTTCATATTTATATAACTCTAGGTTTAGGTCTAATTATTTGAAAAAATACAGAAGTAAACCATAGAATAGGCGGCATAAGCCTTTAGTTTGCGCATTTGAAAATTTTAATAAGAAATGACTCGACACATACACGAGTAGATGAATCAGGAGTTACTCGAGTAGGTAAATAGAAGTACTCGAGTAGGTGAGTGAGGTACTCGAGTAGATGAGTGAGGTACTCGAGTATGTGAAGTTGACTACTCGATAATGTCAGTCTGCTATTCGAGTAGGTCAAGTAGACTACTCGAGTATGTCAGTCTGCTACTCGAGTAGGTCAAGTAGACTACTCGAGTATGTCATTCTATTACTCGAGTAGGTCATATACTTACTCGAGTATGTTGTTACTTACTCGAGTCAAAAACTTAAACTTTTGGAAAACTCCAATTTTTTACTAACCTTTGAGCCTTGAGCCTTCTTGACAGTCCAGCTTCTTCTAGTCTTCTTTGTTGAGCATCCCAAGTTCTGTTTTGAAGAACGAGAACCTGGTCTTGTCCAGCGGGTTCGTGAAAATATCTGCAATTTGCCTATCTGTAGGGACATATTGAAGGTCTATGTCCCCATGCTCCACATACTCCCGGAAGAAGTGATACATTAGCTCTATATACTTTGTCCGGCTGTGCGAGACTGGGCTGTTGGCTATTGCTATTGCATTGGATGAGTCGCAAAACAATGGAATCTTTTCAAACTTCATGTTATAGTCTACGAACTGATTCTTTATCAAAAGTAACTGTGCACAACAACTACCTGCAGAGATGTACTCTGACTCGGCTGTTGAGATTGTCATACAGTTTTTCTTCTTGCAACTCCAGGAGATAGGCCTTCTTCCAAAGAATTGGCACGTCCCTGAAGTGCTTTTCCTGTCATCTTTGCTACCTGCAAAATCTGCATTTGAAAAACCTATTAGTTTGCTATCATTACTTCTTGGGTACCATAAGCCAAGATTTGGTGTACCTTTAAGGTATCTCAAAATCCACTTCACAGCAGCGTAGTGAGATTCCTTATAGTTCACTTAAAATCTAGCACAGACACATTTGAGAACATTATGTCAGGTCTACTTGCAGTAAGGTAGAGCAAGGATCCAATAATGCTTCTGTACTTGATTTCATCAAAAGGTTTCCCATTTTCATTCTTGACCAGAGACATTGTTGAACCCATTGGAGTCCTCATCGAGGTTTCGTTCTCCATTCTGAATTTCTTAATTAGCTCTTTGGTGAACTTGGTCTGTGAGATGAAAATTCCATCTTCAGATTGTTTCACTTGAAGCCCTAAGAAATACTTCAGCTCGCCCATACTGCTCATTTCAAACTTACCTTGCATAAGTTTTGAAAACTTCTTGCAGAGGTTGTCATCAGTAGAGCCAAAAATAATGTCGTCGACATAGATTTGCACTAGCAAAATCTTGCCTTTAATTTCCTTAAGAAATAATGTCTTGTCTATCTTTCCCCTTGTGAACTTGTTCTCAAGTAGAAAGCTAGACAACGTCTCATACCAAGCTCGAGGACCTTGTTTCAGACCATACAATGCTTTATGCAGTAAATAAACGTAATCAGGAAAGTTAGAATCAACGAAACCTGGAGGTTGTTCCACATACACCTCTTCCTTTATGTCACCATTAAGGAAGGCAGACTTCACGTCCATCTGGTAGAGAGTGAAGCCTTTGAGTGCAGCATATGCTAGGAATAACCTTATAGCCTCCAGCCATGCCACTGAAGCATACGTTTGGTCGAAGTCGATTCCTTCTTCTTGACGATAACCTTTGGCGACAAGTCTGTCCTTATTCTTTACTATTTTTCCATCCTCGTCCATCTTGTTCCTGTAGACACACTTTGTACCAATGACGTTCTTACCTTTGGTTCTTGGAAGAAGCTTCCATACTTTGCAGTGCTTGAACTGGTTCAGTTCTTCTTCCATCGCCATTATCCATGATGCATCTGAGTTTGCTTCCTCAAACTTCTTTGGTTCAACCTGCGAGAGAAAACTTAAATATAGATTCTCATTAGTTGTACATCTACGAGTTCTGACACCATCCCGGGGATCTCCTATGATCTGGTCCATGGGGTGATCCTTCAGTTGTTTGAGCTCTAGAGTCCTTGCATCTGGATTATCTTCTATTACCGGAGTGACTTCTTCATCTTGGATGACTTCTTCAATCTTGATCATCAGCCTCTCCAATAGGGGTTGGAGTGGTGATCTTGATGAACTTTCCACCTTTGTCTTCGGACGGTTCATCCAAGCTAATTTCTTTCATCTTTGCACCTGCATCTTCAATAACCATACTAGAAGAATTGCTTTGCAGCAAGCTCGTCTCATCAAATACAACATGTATTGATTCTTCTACCACCAGGGTTTTTCTATTAAAAATCATATATGCTTTACTATGGCTACTATAACCTACAAAAATACCTTCAAAATTCTTTTCGCTAAACTTACTAGTATGATACTTGCCATTATTTAGCACAAAGCATTTACAGCCAAAAACTCTAAAATATGAGACTGTTTATTTTCTGCCCTTCAGAAGTTCGTAAGGTGTCTTATCGTGGTTTTTGTTTACGAGAACTCGATTTTGCACGTGCCATGCAGTGTTGATGCCTTCAGCCCAAAAATATTTCGGAAGTGAAGCATCACTCAAAATGGTCCTGCAGGCCTTTATGAGCGTTCTATTCCTTCTCTTGGCCACTCCATTTTGTTGTGGAGTAAGAGGAGAGGAAAACTCATGAAAGATACCTAAGCTTTCACAAAATTCTGTCATGGCCCTAGACTTAAACTCTGTTCCATTGTCACTTCTGATTTTGACTATGGAGCAGTTGTACTCATTCTGGACTTGCCTGACAAAATTAGTAACGATGTCGAAGGTATCTGACTTGTGTTTCGGAAAGAACACCCACGCAAAGCGCGAGTAATCATCAACAATTACCAACGTATAATCCTTACCTCCCAAACTTTTAATTTGAAGTGGACCAAACAAGTCCATATGCAGTAGATGAAGACATCTATTAGAATCCTTGCATATAACGCTTTTAAAGGTAGCCATTGTTTGCTTGCCTTTTACACATACATGACAAGGTCAATCTTTGACGTACTTGACATTTGGGGCATCACTTACTAAGTTTATTTAAAATAATTTATTTATAGTTTTGGAATTAATATGTGCTAATCTCTTGTGCCATTGGTCACCAAGAGACGCACTATCTTTTGCTAAAAAGCACACTGGTGTTGAAGAGTCTATACAAATGAAATTTAAATAGAAGATGTTTCTTCTTCGAATGCCGGATAGAATCGTTTCCATATTGTCAACAAATTTTATCAAGCACTTGTCACCGTGAAACTCAACTATGTATCCTTTATCGTAGAGTTGGCTTATGCTTATAAGGTTATGTTCCAAACCTTCAACGTAAGCTACATCTGAGAAGGATATATTACCATTAGTAATCATACCATAGCCTCTAGTAATTCCACGGTCTGAACCTCCAAAGATGACCTCCGGTCTGTTCACAACTGGAGTAAAATTATGAATAAGGCTTCTTGTCCCGATCATATGCCGAGAGCATCCACTGTCCAAATACCAGATTGGAGTTTTGTTGGCCTTTGGACATTCCTACAATCACAATCAGTTAGCCTTAGGAATCCAAATACGTTTGGGTCCTTGGTCTCGGGTTAGAACACTCCCCCTATGAATATTAGCATCAGGAGTGGTCTTCTTCATATTGCCAACATGTGGGGTTGCAGCATTTCTACGATTAAACCAACAATCAATGGCAAAGTGACCAATTCTGCCACAACAACAACAGTCAAATCTGTTGTATCTTCGCCTTAAGTTCTCCTACTTGACATTTTGGAATTGTGGTCTAGCAGGGGCAGCATTCTTGGAGGAAGATGCCATATGATGATGTCAATCACATGGATTCTTCTCCTTTACAGGCTTTTCTACAACAGGCTTTGCGTTTAGTGTCTTCTTGAAGTTATGGCCATGATTGAAAGGGTCATAGCTCTGAAGAATGACTTCTTCATAAGGTGCCTTAAAGACACTTTCGCAAAAGTTTCTGGGTCGAGTCCATCCTTGATAACGGGACTTTGGCTCAACATACGTAGGCCTAGCAAAGTTCCCGTAGGATGAGTCAAAATCAAACTCATTTGAAGAAAATATAACCTTCTTGAACGTGGTCTGATCTTGAGGGGCTTTCCCCTTCTCTTTGGCTAAGGCCTTTTTGGCGGTCTTATTCTTTCGTTGAGCCTTATTTCTCCTAGAGGATTTACTAAGAGCTTCTTCATGGCCTAATCCAGCACCCTTGTCCTTGGCTGAGAATTCAGTAATGAATGGAAGAAATGTCTTGGGCTTCGAGAAAGTTTCAACTAGTTTCTTTTCAGCAGCATGTTGGGCTTCCAGTTCCTTGATGATTTTCTCTTTGAGGTCAAGGTGCTCAAGAGCCTTGTTATATTCTTCAATGGCATTATTGAAGTTTTCTTCGAGCGAGTCAGTCTTTGCGACTTTCTCTCTTAAGATGCTCTGTTCAGCTTTGAGAGACTTTATCTCTTTAGCCTGAGTTTTCACGACTCAGCGACATTTATCGTAAGCCATGATTAAGTCCTTATATTGGGCAATGAGTTCTGCCTCATCGTCAGAAGAGCTATCCTCACAATCATGTTCAGAAACTTCAGAATTAGAGAGAGGAGTGCGAGAGTTCACCTTCCGAGTGAACTGGGGCTCTTGTTCATCATCAGTTTGAGCCATGAGTCCAAAATAGGCTTCTTCTTCTTCACTCGTCTCAGATGAGTTAGAGTCACTAAGAGTTTTGCCATTTTTGGCCATCAAGCTCTTCTCTGTCCTCTTCTTGTTGTACGAGGACTTCTTTTGCTCTCTTCTACCACCCTCCTTCTTGCAAGGGCAGTTAGCGATGACGTGTCCTGGCTTATTACAACAATAACAAACAATTTTAGTCAAAATATGTTTGTTCTGTTTGGAATTATACCTATCATGGCTACTTGAGCATTTTCTTTGTCGATCACCATCGCGTCGTTATCTTCTATAAGAGGCATCCTTGCCTTTCCATTGCTTCTTCTTATTCAAGAATTTCTTGAACTGCCGAGAGAGTAGTGAGAACTCTGCTTCTGATAGTTCAGAGCCTGAGGTGCTTGACTCTAAGGTTTCTTCTTCGCCAACTTCTGGTGCTGGAGTAGGAGGAACAGCCTTGGACTTCTTAGAGGTGTCTTCCTGTAAAGCAACAGACTTCTCTTTGAATGCAGACCAATTTTTCTCTTCTTCAGCCTTCCTGGTGTTGAGTTGGAGCTCATAGGACATCAGCTTCCCGAAGAGATTCTGAGGATCTGTCTCGGCCAGTTTTCCAAACTCTCTTATAGCACAGACCTTGTTATCCCATTCCTTAGTCAGGGATCTCAAGAACTTATCATTTAGCTCTCCATTAGTGAAGACTCTTCCATAGACCCTTAGCCCATTCACTATCTTGAAGAAATTCTCAAAGGTGTCAGCAATGGTTTCTTTGTTTCCTTGTCAGAAAGCCTCATACTTCTGATTTAGAAGGGATCTTTTATCATCCCTTACTTCTTCTGTACCTTCCATCAGGGTAACTAATGACTGCCAGAACTCCGTTGCAGACTGGCAGTGAATCATATTTTGCAGCATTGAATCATTGACTGCACTTGCTATCATGTTTTTCGCCTTTTTGTCCAATGAGACAAGTGCAATCTCATACTTATCTAGATCCATAAGTTTCTTGGGGACTTTCTTAGTTGGATCTATAGTGGAGACGGTCATAGAAATATAAGGACCTTCTTCAACAATCATGAAGATCCTTGGATCCACAGCTTCCATGAAGAACTTGATTCTCTCTTTCCACATAGGTAAATTATTTTTGTTGCACAAAGGAAGCTTGGCAAAATCTTTAGCCTTGTCCATTTGGTAGATCTCAAATGGCAACTATTTAAGGATCTGAGCAAGGTGTTAACCTTTTAACGATTAACCTCCCTCGGATACCAATTGAAAGATAATATTTGCCAACCTAAATCAAATAGAGAAGGCTGAATAGGTGAGTTGTGCGTCTTTTTGCGGAATAAAAAAATCTCAAACAAAGCACAAATATATCTACCAAACAAGCAAACACAGACGAGGCAAGATTTATAGTGGTTCCCCAACCTTCGGTACATCCACTTTCCCTCACCAATATAGCAATATACTAGACTCGGCTACTCCACTATCTCAGATTGGAAAACAATCCTACCCACGGAACAACATTCCTACAAATTCGATCCACAAACGAATCTACACTCGGAAGGCAAAACTTCCTACAATCTCGGAGTTGAAAACTCCTACACTCGGAGAAAACCTCTCCTACAATAATGAAATAAAGTATTACAAAAATACAAACAGTAAATTCCCTTGTTCATATCTGCAACAGAAAATCTAAAATTCCTTCTTCTAGGCGTGCAGCTTTATCAGAATATTGAAGAAGAATCTCGGTAATATCATATCTAGAACTTCTCGACTTTACATGATCAAATGAGAAGATGAAGTGTTGAGCGGAGATCTTGATCTGTAGAGTCTTCTTGATCAGAATCCTCAAAAAGGTGAAACCCTGGCCGATCAAAAATCAGCGATGGTAGCCACTACGAGTTTCTGTTTCTTGGAGATAGAGAGAGAGAGAGGAGACAGAATTCTTTTTTTTGAGAGAGAGACGGCTGCAAAATCTCTTAGAATAAATTTCTTTGAAAACTTAGGGTTTGTCGGTTTGACCGGACCTTTTATAGGAGAAGAATAGATTAGACTTAAATTAGTCATTATGAGAGAGACACGTCGACCAATCACGTCATCGTTTAAGAATAAGACCATTAAGTCTGGACTTAAAGAATTTCTGAAAAGGTCAAAGTAAATTACTCGAGTCAAGCAGAACTACTCAAGTATATGCATCACTATACGAGTAGGTAGAAGATTACTACTCGAGTACATGAGAAAAATTACTCGGGAGAAAAAGAAATCATTACTCGATTACATGGAGTCAACTACTTGAGTAAATAAGAATGAGAAAGACTCAGTTACTCGAGTAACAAAAATGACCTACTCGAGTACTTAAGTACTTACACGATAGGTGGAGTATATTACTCGAGTACAAGAAATACTACTCGAGTATATAAAAATGAACTACTCGAGTATATCAGAAACTACTTGAGACAAACACTTAGAAAATTTCTGGAACAGGAAAACAGAACTACTCGAGTATATAACATGAACTACTCGAGACAGAATGAACTACTCGAGTATATAACATGAACTACTCAAGTAACTCACTTGGAGAAATTTTCTGGAATAGAATTCTGGATTACACGAGTAAAAGCATTGGACAAGTCGAGTAGTAGATGATCTACTTCAGTATATGATTTAGTCTACTCGAGTAAGTAGGAAATACACAAGAGTCAGAATCCAATTACTCGAGACAGAAGATAGAACTACTCGAGTACACTATAGTAGTATTCGAGTATATAACTTAGAAAAACTTGAGAAGAGAAAATCTGAAAACTCGAGAGATAAAAGGAAACTACTCGAGTATACAAGATGAACTACTCGAGAGCCATTATTGGACTATTCGAGTATATCTTAACTACTCGAGTAAGTGAATTACTACTCGATTATAAACTCAGTAACTTACTCGAGTAAGTAAGGAACAACTCGAGTACTTAGGAAAATTTTTCTGACAGATTTTCTTCTTCTAAGGGAAATCAGCATCAAGTCTTTTCACATAGTCCTAGAGCTTGAATATGAAGTGTATCCCAATAGGGAGGCTACACATGAGACAACAGTTTGAAACACATAATGAGGGATTACATTGTATGGTCCTGTGTTTGGTGACCCATTTTAGTCTGACATTGGTTTACACTTGCCATATGAATTCCTGCACACACATAACTCAAACCAAGCATCAAATACAACTTAATTCATCTTAGTTCAAGGGTGACTTCATCAAATCTGGGTTAGTGTGGATACAATACCCAACAAACGGTCAGTGGACCCCTTAGCGCACGGCCGCTAGTCGTGCATGGTTAGTTCATCGAATCCCAAATGGTACAGGAATACTGTGCACAATCATTGGATCTATTGCGCACGACCACTGGTTGTGAACCACTGATTGTGCGCACTATTCTCCATTTTTCCAAGTTCTATCTGGGGCAATCGCGCGATCATTGGACATAGTGCGCACGACCACTGGTCCTGCGCCACTGCTCGTGCACGTTTATTCTATTTTGTTGCAGTTCTGCCATTGCTAATTGCACGATCATGGGATCCAGTGCGCATGACCTCTGGTCGTGCGCCCCTGATCGTGCGATCTAATTTTCTGCTGCAGTATTTATACTGGTGCTACGAGAATTAGGGCAATGCTTGTCATTTTTCCGCCCCGCTGTAGTGCGCGACGCGCCGTTTTTCACCCCGCAGGTCCTCCACTCATCTCCACCCTCCGGGAAGCTTTCTCCGATGATCTGAAGTCATCTTCAACCCTTCGGAAAGTATCCGGCCACCAGTAGTGTGCAACAAAGATCTTTCGGTACCACTCATTTGGGCAATGATGGAAAAAATTGAAGGAAAGGGAAGAAGATGGAGGAAGATGATTGGATTGACAACTCATTCACCTCCGGACGCAACCAATGGTCTAAGCTAAGAAGTGGACTGACAACCCAGAATTTCGGCCAAGAAACACGACTAGGCTTTCCCCCTATAGGTTTATTCTACCTCTTCTCATAGTGAACTGTATTCTGAAGCTTGTAATGAACCTGAACTTACTTTTATTTGTCTATGAATGAAGATTACCTGGGATAGTTATGTATTCTGTGTTAGCTATGATGCACTCGCCTCCATTTACATCCACTAAACTCGCGCACTAGAACCGCTATAGCAATGGCTAGTGTTGGTAGTTGAAGAGGTGATTGCGACCCTCACACATTGCACGTGTGTTCATTCCATAAGCTTGCTCTCCATCCACTCACCTCGTAAAGCATGGCATAGCGGCCTGCACTAGTTATATCCACCAAGAAAATCAGTGCTTACGACCTGCATTACTTCTCTTTATGTTTTGTTAGCATTAGGAATCAAAAACTAACCTCCTTGTTGTTTCATTTACCTCTTAGTAATGATCTTTCTGTGACGCTATCACGATACCCAACCTGCATTCCCTCACGATCGACATTCGGGGAAGCTATTCCCAAAATTATTACTTGATGGCAACCGGTGCACTTGCCGACGCACTACCTATATCAGAATCTTTGGTTGCAAGTGTTTCATCCTGAACAATGGTAAGTCAAAAGTGATTAAGTTTGCTACCAAATACCATGAGGGGATCTTTGTTGGGTACAATAATAATAGTAGGTCATATAGAGTCTATAACTTGACAAATCAAGTTGTAGAATAATTTGTCCATGTATTGTTTGATGAGTCATGCATGATTTATAATGAGATAAAAGCTCTTTGCCTAGCTCTGCAGGTACAGAAGTCATTATGGAAAATCTCTCCATCAAAGATAAATACCCAACTATGCAAGAAGAATGTGAAGAGGGATGCTATACAGAGGAAGCATAGGACAGTCAAGCCAGAAATGAAGACCAACCTGCTGAAGAAAATTGTAATCACTAGGAAGTAGTAAGGCTGCCCCTAGCAGTCAGATATCTTAGATATCATCCTCCAGATTAGATAATAGGTGAGGTTAGCCAAGGTGTTCAGACCCGAAGCAGGAATCTCAACACAGCTCTCTATTCCAGCTTCTTGTCACAAGAAGATCCCAAGAAATTTGAAGAAGCAAATCAAGACCAATTCTGGATTGCTGCAATGCAAGAAGAACTGAACCAGTTAAAATGTGCAAGGTCTGGAAGCTGGTTCCCAGACCAGATAGACATAATCTCATTGGAGTCAAGTGGATTTTCAAAAATAAACTTGATGAAAATGGCATTATAATAAAAAATAAAGCAAGACTGGTGGCCAATGGATACAGACAGAAGAGGTGATTGATTATGATCAAACCTTTACCCTTGTTGCATTGTTTGAATACATCAGATTATTCCTTGCATTTGCAGCCTTCCAGGAATTCAAGGTCTTCCAGATGGATGTCAAGTCTGCCTTCCTGAATAGAGACTTGAAGGAAGAGGTTTATGTAGAGTAGCCTCCAGGTTTTGTCGATTCTAACTCTCCTACTATTGTATATAGACATAGGAAACCTCTTTATGGGCTCATACAAGCCCCTAGGGCATGGTATGAGACATTGTCTACCTTCCTTATTGAGAACAAATTCTCAAGGGGGAAGAGAGACAAGACCCTATTCCTACGGGAATCCAAGGGCAAGACCATCCTAGTCCAGATTTATGTTGATGACATAATATTTGACTCTACTGATGACAACCTTTACTGGAAGTTTGCAAAACTTATGCATAGGAAGTTTGAGATGAGTAGTGTGGGTGAATTGTAGTTTTTCTTGGGACTTCAAGTAAAACAGACTGATGTTGGTCTATCCATATCTCAGTCAAAATTCACCAGGGAGATAATCAAGAAATATGGCATGGGGAATGCTTCCACGATAAGAACTTAAATGAGCTTAAGTATGCCTTTAGTTAAAGATGATCCAGGGAAACCTGTTGATCAAACTATATATAGAGGTATAATTGGGTCCCTTCTATACCTCACTGTAAGTAGGCCTGACATTATATATGCAACATGTGTTTGTGCTACATATCAGGCCTGCCCTAAAGAGTTTCACTACATTGTTTTGAAAATAATATTGAGATATCTCAAGGGCACCCCAGATCTTGGCCAGTGGTGCCGCTTGAATTAGGAATTTGAACTAACATGCTATTCAGATGCAGATTTTGAAGGCTGTAAGGAGACAGGAAGAGCACTTCTAGCTCCTGTCAATTTCTAGGTGGAAGGCTTGTCTCTTGGAGCAGCAAGAAACAAACAAGTGTTGTAATATCAACATCAAAGTCATAGTATATTTCAACTGGAAGCTGCTGTGCTCAGTTGCTATGGATCCAACATCAACTTCAGGACTATAATATTCAGATAAGTAGAACTCCACTTTTTGTGATTCTACTAGTACAATTTCTATAGCTAGTAATCCTGTCTCCCATAGCAGGACTAAGCATATTGAAATTATGTACCATTTCATTAGAAAACATGTGGAAAGGAAATACATCTCCCTTGAGTTTCTCTCTACAGACAAGAAAGTGGCTGATATCTTCACTAAGCCACTACATGAAGCCAAGTTCAACACCTTCAAATTTGAATTTGGTATGTTGAATCTTGTGTAGCTTCAATTCTCTCTTCTACCATACACTGCACTATATATTTTATAGGTAGAACATACTCTTCCTTTAGATTATGAAGTTAGTGTTATAGGTAGAACATACTCTTCCTTTAGATTATAAAGATAGTGTGCAACTATTGAGGAGGAGCTAGCCCAACAAAATACGAAGAGAGCTGAACTGGATTAAGTCAAAGTGGAAGATCTACTCTAGTCGGTTAGGGGGAGAAGAACCCCACAGAATGCTCCCTATTCCAGAAATTAAAAAGGGGGAGGATAGAGTCAAAGGGAGTCAAAGGGTAAGAAGAATAAACATGTGAAATAGTATGAATGGCAGCATGCCAGGGGGAGTAAGTAATTCTCCACAGGATGGAGAAATATGGTAATCTAGTAACTTTTCTACACTCTACTAATGTTAAATTTTGTCTATGATGAATATGTTGTGTTGTCACTGACATGTATTATTTTGACTTTTTCAAATACGGGGAGATTGTTGGGTCTATTGATCCCAATATCCCAGATTTGTAAGAAGTCAAACGAGTCAATAACATACACACATAATGTATTTGATGTGTGCCTTAGTTCTTGCATGTAGGTAGTTCATGATTGGATAGGTGAATAAAAATGAGTTTGGTAGTAAAATCAAAATTCGTCGAGCTCAGCTCGCAATTCCTCGAGCTCAGATCACTGGTCATCGAGCTCAACTCAACATTCCTTGGGATAAGCTCAAGAGCTCAGGATTTAAAGTTTGTCGAGCTCAGCTTGAAGTTCGTCTAGCTTAAGTTCAGTTTGCAGTTCGTCGAGCTCAGCTTATAGATCGTGTAGCTCAGCTCAACAGTTGTCAAGTTAAAGCCAGAAAAATTGACTAAGGCAAAAAGCGCTGAAACCACTAAGAAGATCAGAATTCATCGAGATCAGTCCACAGATCGTTGAATGCAGCTAAAGCCAGAAAAATTGACTAAGCCAAAAAGCGCTGAGACAGCTGAGATAGCTAAGAAGAAAGCACTGAGACAGCTGAGAAGAAAGCGTTGAGACTGCTGAGAAGAAAGCACTGAGACAGAAGGTTGTCTCCGCAGTTAAGAATAAGGTGCTGAGACTGCTGAGAAGAAAGCGTTGAGACAGAAGCTTTTCTCAGTAGTTAATAAGAAACTGTCGAGGCCGCTGTGACAGAATCGCTGGGACAAATCCAGAGAAAATTCACAAGTCCAGAAGCACTGAGAGCCAAGACAGATGGCATTAAGTGACTTAAGATCACTCAACTCTTATGAATTTCTGAAATATTTTTTAAGTCCAGATGGTGATGACCATTGCTGACGTCATCAAAGTCAACTTCCATGTAGCCGTACCGGGAAAGCTGCAGTGGCGCCGAAAGCTTCTTTGTCCTTTTCTGATGGAGGTGTGGCTCACCAATCCTTAGCTGGGCCCACACACATTTGTGCTGTTGATTCAAATTAGCGCATATAAAAAGGAAAACGAAAAGGCAATTAGGACAACGAAGAACAAACGTAGAAAATATAAAAGAAAACTAAAGGCGGTTAGACATCTTCTTCTCCATTAAGCTTGAAAGCTCAAGTCTAGTAGATATAGCCAGAAGGCAAAAGAAGACAGCTGAAGCTCTTCATGCTCAGCAAGATAGTTCTCTCCAGAACAGAGAAGCTGATTCATCCATTCAACAATCTGATAGCTGTTAATATGTGCAACAGAAAACAGTTAGCTCTAAAAGAAGACTAATTCCTTCACCGCAAGAGTGTTGGACTGATATCCGCTGTGTACAGCAAGGTAGACTCAGAGACTTATCTCTGAGTCAGTTCTTCAATTTCGTAATTTACATCCTCTACGTTTCAGTTTATCTGAATCTGAGTGTTGGGCACTTTGTGCCTGAGGTAGGTAACTAAATAGTCACTGAGGTAGGTGCCCTGTTGGGGTACTGAGGAAGAATCCAAGAGTGGATCTGAGTTGTAGGGCATAATTGCCTGAGGAGGAGAATGTTGCACTCTGAGGTAGGATCCAAGTGTGGATTTAATGTAGGGCTATCCTCCCAGCCTGCGTGTACGACCATGTTCCTGAGCTAGGTGACTAAAGAGTCACTGAGCTGTAGGTGACAAGTTTGTCACTGAGTTGTAGGCCTTGGAGGATGCTAAGCTATAGGTACCTGGAAGTGTACTAAGTTGTAGGAGTGTTGCAGCACTCTGAGAGTAGGGTTGTGTGCCCAAAGCTGTAGTGCTGAAGAGCCTGAGTTGTAGGCCTTAGAAATAAGGCTGAGGTAAGTGATCAGTGGATCACTGAGCTTTAGGAGCTCTGTAAGGCTCTGAGGTAGGAAACCTTGTTGTTTTGAGTTTGGGTTATGAAGTGAACCTGTGTGTAAGGATAAGGGCCTTAGGTGTAAGCTCTGCGGAGCATATTGGGCAAGTTTGTGCCTAGTCCAACAAATAAGTTGGATTGGTGGGAGGGAAAGTTGATGTATCCAATTGGGGAACAACTATAAATCTATGTGTGTTTGTTGTGGTGCTTGTTTTCATTCTTATTGCAGGATCTAAGGACAAGCTCTAGATATATTAATTTGAAATCAGCAAAAGAACAAATAAAACTTCAAAGAACTATTCACCCCCCCCCCCTCTAAGTGATTAGCTAACCTTCAGTGAAGCTACTTTCACTTTTCGAATTGATATCGAGGGTTATCAGTTAGATAAAAATAGTGAGAGTTATTTTGATAAATTTCTGAATCGAAAGAATAAATTATATTTTTGAAATGCAGTACTAATTTGCTTTGCTTGATACTTGTAGAATTTCCATGGAAAGTGTTTCACATTCCACCTTGTCCCTCAGTGTTATTCTTTGGTAGGACAAGCTAAACGGGATGAATTTTTTGGACATGTACAGGAGCTTGAAAATTATTCTCAGGCAAGTGCGGAAGCTCTATGTTTTGGAAGATGAATCCCCTAAAGAGCCTGTCAGGAATGCTCCCCATGCTTATAAGGATGATTATAAGCAGTATATTGATGAATCCTTAGATGTCGAATGTCTCATGTTGGCAACCATGAACTCTGAGCTCCAAAAGTAACATGAGAACATGGGTTGCAAGGAAATTGACGAGCATCTCAAGAAACTGTTTCAAGGGTAAACTCGTCAAGAGAGAATTGACGTCACTAAGGCATTGTTTTAGTATAAGATGGGAGCTCAGGACCAAGTAGGGACTCACATACTCAAGATGATTGGGTATATAGAGATCCTTGAGAGACTATGCTTCCCTCTAATTCAAGAGTTCGCCGCAAAGCTAATCGTACAATCATTGCCGGACAGTTATGAGCAGTTTGCCTTAAACTATAACATGAATTTAATTGACAAGACACTGCCTGAGCTCGTAGGTATGTTGTGAACTGCCGAGATCAACATGAAGAAGACCAATCCTACTAGTCCCATACTGATGGTGCATAAAGACAAGGGCAAGGCCAAGGGCTTCTAGAAGACGAAGGTAGGACCTAAGTCTTCTTTGGAGCCCATGTATTCAACACTGAAGAAGAAAGGCTTGGTGAAAGAGGGAAAGTGCCAGTACTGTGGTAAGGCTGGTCATTGAAGGAGGAATTGTACTTCATACATTGTTGGTATGCACAAGATGAGGGGAGGTATGACCTCCGCTTCAAATGTCTATGTTATAGAGATAAACCTTTCTGCTCCTTCATCCTGGAATTAGATACTAGATCTGGTTGTCATATTTGTATAAATGTGTAGGAACTTGGAAGAAGAAGATTGCTGAGTAAAGTGGAGGTGGACCTACATCTTGTCAATGGAGAAAGAGTTGTTGTTTTCGCCGTAGGGGTTTACTGTCTTTCTTTGTCCAACGGGCTTGTAATAGAACTATATAAATGTTATTTTGTTTCTTCCATAACTAGAAACATTATATCTATTTTATGTTTGGACATGATTGGATTTTCTTTTATTATTAAGATAGATTGTTGTTCTATATTTAAGAATGATGTTTGTTATAGTATAGCCTGAATGTTTAATATTTTATATGTTTTTAACTTAGACCATTAGATCTATAATAAAAAAAATACTAAAAGACTAAGAATGAATGACTTGAACCCTATATATCTTTGGCACTGTCATTTGGGTCATGTAAATGAGAAATGCATATCCAAGCTCCATAGAGATGCACTACTATACTCATTTGATTATGAATCATTTTAGAGATGCACGTCTTGTGTGTTAGGCAAGATGCCTAAGGTTCCTTTCACTCGAAATAATGAGAGGGCCGATGATCTCTTTGGTATAGTACATAGCGATGTACGTGGACCCAATAGTTCTATTGCTAAAGGTAGGTATTTTTAATTTGTTACATTTATTGATGATTTCAGCTGATACGAATATGTGTATCTTATGAAGTGCAAATCTGAAACCTTTGAAAGTTCAAAGATTTTAAGAATGAAGAAGAGATCCAGCGGCGTAAGAAGGTTAAAGAACTACGATCTGATCGAGGTTTTGAATACCTAAGTCATGAGTTTCGTGAGCATCTGAAGTAGTATGGTATTGTGTCACAACTCAATTCACCTAGAACACCACAGAATAATGGTGTGTATGAGCAGAGTAATGATACACTATTAGATATAGTATGATCGATGATGAGTCATGCAGATCTTCCTATTTCATTTTGGGGTTTTGTTCTAGAAACTGCTGCTTTTACACTAAATCGTGCTCCAACAAATGTGGATCTTAAGACACCATATAAGATATGGATTGGGAAGCATCTTAGTATGTCATTCATTAAGGTTTGGGGTTGTGAGCATACATTCGATGTGAAATGTCTGCAAGCTCGAAACCAAGTCATATAAGTGTTATCTTATGGGGTATCCTAAGGAAACTAAAGGGTATTATTTCTACTCTCCATCTGAAGGCAAAGTGTTTGTCACAAGGACTGTTATTTTTCTTGAGAAAGAGTTCTTAAGTAGAAAGACTGCGAGGGTAGAACTTGAAGAAGTTCAAGAACCACAAAATATGAATGAACCAAAATTGAGACCTGAGTCAGGACTACAAGTAGTTGTACCTAGAGAACCTGCTCAGGAAACACAAGTTCCACGTAGATATCGTAGACCAATGTTTAAGCCAGAGAGATATGGATTTCTCGTGTATCAAATAGGTAATCAGTTGCTTATGGATCATAGTAATGAGCCTGCAACGAACCAAGAGGCTATGAGTGGACCGGACTCCGAGAAGTGGCTTGAGGCCATGAAATCTGAAATGAAATCCATGTATGAAAACCAAGTTTGGACTTTGGTGGAACCACCTGAAGGTGTACGACCCATAGGGTGCAAGTGGGTCTTCAAGAAGAAGACTGACATGAATGGGAATGTACAGACGTTCAAAGGGCGACTAGTCTCTTAGGGTTTCATGCAAATTAATGGTATTGACTAAGATAAGACGTTTTCTCATGTTGTCATGGTTAAGTCCATCAGAATTCTGCTTTCTATTACTGTTTATGATGACTGAGAGATCTGCCCGATGGATTTCAAAATGGAAATCCTAAACGGAAACCTCCTTAAGCAACTGTATATGACACAACCCGAGGGTTTTGCTTCTCTAGGTGAGGCCACTAAAATATGCAAGTTGTAGAGATCCATTTATGGATTTAAATAGGCTTCTCGAAGTTGGAATGTTCATTTCAAAGAAAAGATCAAAGAGTTTGGTTTTATCAAGAATGAGGACGAACCGTGTGTTTACAAGAGTATTAGTGGGTACATCATTATCTTTCTGATATTGTGTGTAGATGACATACTGCTGATCAGGAATGACTAATTGATGCTACAAGTTATTAAGAACAACCTAGGGAGCTACTTTTCAATGAAGGACTTGGGTGAAGCGACTTATATACTTGGTAATATCATCTATAGAGATAGATCGAAGAAGTTGCTGAGTTTGACCCAAAGCACATACATTGATATGGTGTTGAAGCGGTTCAACATGCTCGAGTCCAAGAAAGGATTCTTACCCATGTCTCATGGTGTGAGTCTCTCTAAGGACCAGTGTCCTAAGTCTTGTGAAGATAAGGAGTGCATGAAGTTGATTCCATATGCTTCGACAATTGGGTCAATCATGTATGCATTGATTTGTACTTGACCCGATGTCTCTTATGCCTAAAGTATGACTAGCAGGTATCAGTCTAATCCTGGTGAAAGTAACTAGAATGCCATTAAGAATATCCTGAAGTGCTTACAAACGATTAAGGATACGTTCTTGGTATTTGGTGGAGAGGAATAGCTTGTTGTAATGGGTTACATGGATGCTAGCTTCCAGACTGATAGGGACGACTCAAAGACTCAGTCACGGTTCATATTTTGCCTTAATAGAGGTGTTGTAAGCTGGAAGAGTTCCAAGCATGTGACAGTTGCCGATTATACAACTGAGGCTGAGTATATCGCAGCTGCAAATGTAGCGAAGGATGCTATATGGATTAGGAAATTCATCGTTGTGTTAGGAGTAGTTCCAAGCATTTTTCGTCCCATAGATCTCTTTTGTGACAACAACGGTGCAATTGCACTTGCTACGAAACCTAGATCTCAACAGCACTCCGAGCACATACTTTGGTGGTTCCATCTTATTCGAGAGATTGTCGATGGAGGAGACGAAACATTAGCCGAGTGCCGACTGAAGAATATATTGTGGATCCACTGACAAAGCCTCTAGCGCAGAGAAAGTATGATGGTCATTATAGATCTATGGGTGTACGTTACCATAATGATCTGCCCTAGTGTGAGTATTGCGGATTGTATTTTTGTTGACTGTAATATTTCATTTGATGAATAATTTATTTTATGGATTTCAGTTATATATTTTGGAAAGTTCTTTTATTGTGTAATTATTTCTATTGTGATAGAGTAGTTAACCAAATAAATGCCTTTACAGTGTTTCCTTCCATAGGTCAAGTATTGACATGAATGTGAGAACCTCTGATCCTAGAAGCTTCATTATTAAAGATCCCTGATTGTTGTACCATCTTAGAAGCTAAGGGCGATGATGATACCTTTACGACTAGCATGTGCAATGACTGATGAATCGTCCTCACAGGTCACAATATTGTGATATCAATTCATCACATGTGTACTTGTTAGTGAACAAGTTCTACTGGATAGACCCACCATGAGAATACTTTATGAATTATTATATGAACGTGTCACAAATATGGCTCAAGTGATAATGGTGTTTGTGGTCCTTTGACCTGAAGTCATAGAATTCATCAAGTGAGGAAGAGCGTGCTTTGATGCTATCAATTGTCTAGTCTTGAGAAAGTTGGATGATATAGCTAGTTATTGGGTACATTACGAATCATTTGGGTGTTTGTGTGTTAGTTGTAAGACTCCGTTTATTTTTTGCTACGCTACCTGGTCATACGCCCAAAATTGTCATTTTGTGGTGACACCGACACTCGTGGTGGTCGTCACTACAAAACTCTGATCCCGTCGGCATTAGTGATCACCAATAAAGTAGAAATATCAATTAAGACAAATATAATCAAGTCCACAAAAGTCACATATATATAAGTGAACATGAACAAACAGTAAAGTCCAAATAATAATAAAAGTACTTATACAGATCGATAAAGTAGAAATATAAACGGGCTATGCCCGGTACAACAAATCCTCACTACAACACTCTCGCGGAAGCTAAGCAATGTTAACACTCACAGAGCAAGAGACTGGTGGGGGTGCTTCCCTCATGGTGCAGTTCCTCCGAATGCGCCACGGCTTGTTGCAGCGATAGCATGTCGTTGCCTCCTCCATTGCCCTTAGCATCTCCCACTGTTGCTCCCTGTCTCCAATATGGAGCCCCTGAAATGTATGGTCCACCGACAGTTAGTCAAAATACTAAGCCACTATCGTCCTGGCCTCACCCCCGTGATTCCTAGGCACCGCACGACGAGGATGAAAGAAGAGGACACCAAAGAAAAGTGGAACAAGCAAGTGTCAACTACCCTAACAGGTGTATGTACAAAAGAACTATAACAAGGAAGCAGTAATGTAAAAAAGTAAAGTATAACAGTAAGTACATGTAAAGTAAACTATGGAATAAGTAACCTTAACTTATATGAATGCCCATACAAACTTATAAGTTAAGGTGTATTTTTTAAGGCTCCCACCGTATAATCTATCCCATACTAATTTATATGATGGGGTGTGAAGTTATATGCAGGTATTTGTGTAGTTATATGTTGTAACACCTCCCTTGTAGTGGACGTATAATATGGGTCCGGCCGGGGCCCCATAGCATACGAACGCCACAACTTTGGTATTATAAGTTGATATGACTACCCAAACTCAAAACACTTGCACAACACAGCGAAAACAAAATAGAACTAGAAGTTATCCACCACTAAAGAGTAAAACAAATGGCCTTAAGGCCTTACATCAAGTGTCCAAAAAGAAATAGTACATCAAACATGAATGTGCTCAGCACTCCTAGTCTACCTCGGCATGCAAGCCGGACAAAATAGTCTCAAACAAACATCATCATAACTGTAGTGCTACAAAAAAAAGGGAAAAACACTTCATGGGGCTTAGGCCTTTCTGGGCGGCGTGCTAGCTTCTGCATGCGATCCTTGCCCTGTAAAAATTATTAGTAACGTGGGTCAGCAAAGGCTGACCTCAAACTGTGTAACAACACATCTCCTCCCAGCCGCCCCTAACGGACCCCGGGGAACCCTCCAACCTGCAAGTCAGCACTTCGTATGCAATATAATCATCTATAAATAGAAAAGCATTAAAACAGGCTTGGATGTCTCAATCATCAAACACGTTCTCTACTGGTTGAGCATGTAATAAAAGGGCCTACTATGCAACATGTATGCAACACTCGGGCTTCGCCCAAGGCACCCTACTGCGTATGCAACTAGCACAACATCACAACATTTGGGTACTCACATTTCCCCATTGGCATAAAGCCGCAAACAATGAGGGAGACACAACTCCCTCAAACGGCGCACAGGCCGCCACATGGAATTCTTGCCAAGGCCCCACCCGCTCGTGGGCTTAGCCCCGGGCTTGCCTGCAAACTCTGATGTCTCATGTCAGGATTCCAACAAACACAGACCGACCGATTCTAAGAAGCCTTGCTGGACCCCACCCGCTCATGGCCTCTTTGCCCGGGCTTGCCCCAAGCTTGGCATTCTCGTCAGTCTCACAGAAGGGGACTAGTCTCGCCGGGACACTCTCCACACATGACGCACATGTCACGGGATAGCCAGCTGACCACAGAGACATAGCCACGCCTTGGCACAACACAAACCAAGACTACATACAACATAATCCCTCATTGTACTGCAGCGTTCCCGCGCACCAAGGAAACCATCTCCAACTCGTGCGGAGCTAACCTTGTCCCTCAAGGAAACCATCTACCGCCACGAGGAGCTAACCTTGTCCGGGTCCGACTACACGTACCTTTGCAAATAAACGGGATAATCACCATCACAACACAAACGACATCTTGCCGCAACGGAAAATCTCTACGAATCCCTAAGTTCGTATGCAACATCACCGAGTCGGACTAACGGTCGCGACTACGGCTTCACCCACCATGCCTAATCCACTAGCGAAGCGGATCTCTAATACAAAAAATGCCGGGGACGGACTCAATCAACCCGGAAGTTCCTCTTGAAACTTGGCAAACCAAAACCCCTCTCATTTGAGAGTTCGGTGCCCAAAAATTAGGGAGAAAGAAAACTAAATGATGCTAATACGTGCATCCTAAGGACCGAGAGGAGAGATGTCGTTACCTTCCGACTCCTCTTCCTTGCCATGGCAAAATAGCCGGATGGAAAACTTCGCAACGCTCCAAGCTTCACGGATCCGGACTCGGCTCGCGATTTGGAGCTCCGAAACCCTTCCTACAGCCCAAGACCTTCTTCTTCTTCCTCCTTGCTCTAGTTTTTCTCAAGAACTTAGAAAGAGAAGACTTGGAAAACAAATGAGGGTTTCCAACCCTAGAATCGGACTTAACTTCCCAAGAACAGTCCTGAGCCGTCAGATCCCAAAATCTGGGAAAGAATGGCCACGATTCGCCTGGAAAATAAAAGACCTGGGCCGAACACGGCCTGGCACACGCCCGTGTCCAGGGCCGTGTGCCTCATTCGCCGTCTCAAATCGACGCGCCTGGAATCGCACACGGGCATCCGACACGCCCGTGTCCAACCCGACACGCCCGTGTCCCCAGTGACACGGCCGTATGGCCGGCCGTGTGCCTCCAACAACACGGCCCTGAAACCACCCGAGAGATGACACGGCCTGGGACACGCCCGTGTCCCAAGCCGTGTGCCAAGTCTCGACCCCCGTCGACAGACTTTGTGTCGACACCGCGGAAAAACGTCGAGCGAAGATCGTCGACCAAGCGGGACACGCCCTGTGACACGCCCGTGTCACAGGCCGTGTGCCCCAGTCTCGACACTTTGTCGAGCGAATGTGTCGACACTTGAGCCGAGTGTCGACACGGCCTCGACACGCCCTGCGACACGCCCGTGTCGCAGGCCGTGTGCCCCACTCTCGACACTTTGTCGAGCGAAAGTGTCGACACTTGGGCCGAGTGTCGACACGACCTCGACACGCCCTGCGACACGCCCGTGTCGCAGGCCGTGTGCCTCCTGCCAGAAACCCAAAAATGTTCAGAACTGCAGACTGAACCTCTTGCAAAAACTGGGGTGTTACATATGTTATGTCAGGATTAATGCAAGTGCAACACACACACGACTCTATGCGCACACACCTTTAGTTCCCCCATTTTGGAATCTAACTTCACCCCCAGGAGCCTCCATAGTGCCAACGGAGACAGTGGGTCGGGCCACGCCACTCCTACGGAGGTAACTGCAATACTAAGCCTAGCCCTTACGTATGCCTCGAAGCGAAGAACATAACCGAGGAGCTCCTGCATACTCCGCTGGCAAAACCACCAGTCTTTTTATTGGCTAAGTGAGAACCGCAGTTCCTGAGTGAACGTATAGACCTCGGTGCGATCGAACATCTAATACCAAAGAGCCACCACATTATGCACTTGCATCCATGAATTTCGGAGCCATTGGCACCGCAGAGTAACCTGACTATTGCCACTACCTTCTGAGCCTACAGCTCGCCGGTTAACTTGCCCACTTCCATAACCACCGAGCTTACCGCTCAGATAACCCTACCAATCTATCCTCCCGAGTCATTGGGGTGAGTGAAAGAGAATTCCTAGTATTTCTAATTGCACTTAAAAATTTTAATCTTACAGTTTAAGGTTAACCTTGAACTGCCCAGGGCCTTCCCTGTGAAGGGATCTCGAGGGCTCTAGGAATTATGATGGGCTGAAGCCCAAAGCTCCCTTTCGCATGGTACTTATTATCATTGGTAACTACCCATGTCCAAACCCTCTAGGCATTATACATGAACTAACCCTAAGTGAATTTATACTCTTTTTCTATTAAAATACCATCCTCTGTCAATCTCGAGTACAACCTCGCCTCTAGTCAATGTGGCTCTCAATACCTACCTCCAATTGTTGACCTTATTCATCCTTAGCAAGACTAGGTACACCAACCATCTCACCTTCCCATACCAGGACAACATGTTACCTTATTTCTACAGTTTTTGCTATGTGCAGACCTAATGAGCTACATGGTGTCCATGAAAGGTGATTCTCCATGTAATTATCCAAATGGTCTAAGATTATTTGCGGGTGTAAGACCCCCCCCCCCCACTTTTTTTTCAACACCGGGGTCTTAGGCCCAGAACCGCCGTTTTGCGGTGACTCCTTCACACCCTAAAGAGTCATCACCACAAAGCGCTGATTCTGCCGGCCAATTCGATCAAAAAAAAGTAGCATAATGAAGTAATGGAAACTAACAGTACACAGAAAGTCACATATCATCGTAAATAAATCTCCACGAAGGGAGCGTCCACAGAATAATACATCAGAGTGCTAAAATATGGGCTTATGCCCGGTACATCATATCCTCACTACAAATCACTCATGCGGAAGCAAAAGCAGAAAAACTACTCAAGGTCGAGACTCACGGTCCCGGCGGTATGAACTCCGGAGCTAGACTGCCCCCCCCCCCCTCCAAGCGTACCGGTCTCTGGGGCTGCTCCTCCATGCTGGGCTCCACGATCTCCTAAATGATGCGGTTCGAAAACCGTTAGTCTAAAATACTAAGCCCTATCATCCCCCACCCCTTCCCCATGGCTCCTAGGCACCGAGCGGAGAGGAAGAAAGGGGAGGATTTGAAGGTGGAGAATATCAAAAACAGATGGCAGCGGACCTATACTAGCAATTCTATAACAGGTATAGACAAAAAGCTGAAATATGAAAAGTAACCTTCACTTATGTGAGAACACATAAGCCAAGGGGTCTTCTGCAAGGCTCCCATCGTATAAAAAGTCTCATAAGAATTTATATGTTGGGGTGTCGGTTATCACACAACAATATATAGATATATATCAAAATTGACCTTAATTTATAAACCTGCCCACACAAGCTTATAGACCAAGTGGTCGTTTTGCAGGTCCTAATGTATAAGCGTCCCATTCCACTTATACATTAGGTGTCAGGGGTTACATGAATCGATTATGCTATGACATGCAAGTGGGTATGATGGAACAAGCAAGTGCAACACACACACCCGACTCTGTGCACACAGACCTTTAGTTCCCCCTTTTTGGAGCCGTAACCTCCGAGGATACCTCCGTAGTGGCAGACGGAAGAGGTGGGTTGGGCCTCACCCACCTCTAAATCAGAAAAGCACTACCGGTCAGACCTATCGTATGCCTCAACGCTTGGTACACGAAGCGGACTCCTGCGTACTCTTGCCAGCTGGCGCACTGGACTTTTATTAGCGAAGTGCTAACCACACTTGCCGAGTCAACGTATTGGCGTCGGTGCATCGACCCTCTAATACCCAAGACCCACCACCTTAATTTTTCCTTTCTTTTATGCACATGCAAATTTAGCGTAATCAAAAACGAGTCGAAGCTCCCCGGACCAAAACGTCCGTCTCAAACAATCGAGTCGAAGCTCCTTGGACCCAAAGTCCGTCGTTAACCATCCGAGCCGAATCTCCCATCTATCTTCCGGTGCTATTAGTGTTTGTGAAAGGTGCAACCCTAATTACTAATTTACTCTTTTCAGCTTGTTAAAACAGTTTACGTTAACCCAGGACTGCCCCCGGTATTCCCTATGAAGGGCTCTCAAGGGGCACTAGGAACTATGTTCGGATTACACCAAGCGTTCCCTTTTGCAAGGTACTTATTTTTGTTATTGGTTGATCCCCTTGCCCATTACTTTCTCATGTTACGATAGGCTAATCCTAAGGTGATTTGACTCCACCTCACCTCGGGGAGGGCGATCTTTCGTCGAACCCGAGCGCCTCTAAACCCTAGCCAAAACAACACTCTACTCACTTTATCTTCCAATGATGCATCTAACTCTATTTATCCTTTCCAGAAACCCAACAAAACCCAACACATGTGCTCTAATTCATATCCCAAATGATTTCCTGCAGTTTTGCTAAATGCAGACCACTTAAGCTATTTGACCCGTAAAATGGGAAGTATACCAAATGATCATCCAGTGCTCATATAATAATTATTGGAGGACTATATTGGCATATGTAGCCTGAATCCATAATTTCCTAATTTTAATAATTTAACCGATAATTTATTTATTTATTCTAAAAGCCAAAAGTTCCAAGGTTGAACATGAAGTACAAGATTTAGGGAAGATAAAATTCCACTAAATTTATGATAAATGCAAAATGAATAATCATCTAAAATTCCAGAATCTCCCAATTTTGTAGCAAGGTTTAAGCCTTTAAATTTTATTTCAAATTTATTGCATAATAAATCATTTAAAGGGGATGTACAACAATAATACTTCCAAAAATTCAGAAAAACTTCCAGGATGATTGTAAGGACACATAAAACCTCTGGATAAGGTTTCATTATTTTTTAAAAAAGAATTATTCTCTGAATTAATTAAATATCCAATTCTCAAAATTAGGGTCTTGTAAAAGAAGTTCTGTAAACAGACATCTAAAAATTAAAAATAAATTTCTACAAGTACGTTTTGGCCTGGAAACATCAAAATCTAAGTCTCATGATTTTTCAACAGATATATCATTAATAATTAATTTTATTCTACCAAGCCCCTTTCCAACACTTGTGAAAGAAGTACTAAATAAACTCAAGTAAAAATTATAATAAAATTCAGGGATAATCACTTAGGCCCTTAAGATATTCTGACCAAGTTTCATTAGATTCAAATGCACAGATTAATCATAAGAAAACCAAACATCATTTTGGTCCTTTTGGTAATTAACAAATGCAGTACCAGCAATAAAATCCATAAAATTCTATAGAAATTACCAGGGGTTCTAGATGTCCTAAAACCTACACTACCCAAGTTTCATAACTTTTGAGGAAGGTTTAGTGGCTGAATCTTCAAGTTTGTGCTCCTACCCTAAAACTAGGGTTAGGGTTTTGAGATGTATACCTTGCTCCAACTCTTCTAAGGTTCCTACCAGAGAACTTAGGATACATTACCCTCAATTCTACTAAGTTTCCAAGTCTATACAATGGAATTTGCCCCCATGTCCTTCACAACCCTCAAAAGTCCTTCCTTAGCGTTTGAGGTTGAACCCTAGGGCAAATCAAACCTAAATCATCCCATTTTCCTTAAGAGGGTGACAGTGGCCATGCCAAGTCAGTGTCCAAAACCTCAGCCTCTGTTGAGGGGAGGGGACCACCCTAAGACCATAGTGCACTTGTAATCAAAATACCTCCTTAAAGCCAATCTAGGGTTTGGTGATTCCCTAACCACAACATATCCAAATGAGTTAAAACTTTGTACAGATCTAGGTCTTGAGGCCAGGGACCACTCTCCAAAATTTGGAAGGGTTTGGAGGTCATTTGACCACTTAATTAAATTACCCTAGCATTATTAAATAAAAGTAAAAACTTTAGTCAAAGTGTCTCCAAAAATTCTGAGTTTTGGGCAGGCCCTAGGTATAGCTAGGTAGACTCCCTGCCAAAATTTCAAGTGATGTAGGCCAAGGATGAGGTGTGGGCACTCAGTTTAATGACTGTCTAGCCCTAAGTATATGACCCGCCAAAATGGGTGCCCTAGTCAGATCATGCACCCAAATGGGTTCAAACCAATTTTAAATAAAGTATACACAATGGACTACAACTTTTATGTTGAAGGTTTTTCCAGCAGATGAGCCTAAGTATTTTTACAATTTAAAACCAAATAATACTAAATCTGTGACATAAATCGAAATATCAAAATTTAATATCCTATAGTTTAAATCAGAAGAAGAACGAATCTTGGCGCAGATTCGACGAAATCCTATCGTCTTCTTCCTTGAGCCGACGGCCAGGATCCATCCCGTATGGAGCCGCTACAAAGCTCTGCCGCCGGCGATCCAGCCCCTTCCCCGGCCGGCCACCGCCACCACCACCTCCGTTGAGGTGGTGGCTGTCGCCAGGCGGCGGCTCAGCCTCCGGAGAGGTGTTTTCAGGCGGTTCTAGTAGGATGTTTTTTTGCCGAAAAACCATGAAAATCATGGTTTGGATCGGGCTCAATTGAGCCCGAACCTTAAAACTAAGGAGACCTATGATCTACCCTTGAGTTAAGGAGAGGGGGAGGACCTTCCTGGCGGCCTGAATGCGGGGGGAGCGGCGGGATGCCATAGTAGATGGCGGCGGCGCTCGGCTTCTGCAACAACATAGTGGGACGACGGCCTGTCTCCTCCAGGTAAAAGCTCAAAAATGTTCCCCTCTGCCCACTGATGATGTTTAAATGGGCAATTGGGGAGGGGAGCGGCTGGTTCTTCAATGCCCTTCAACACCATTAATGGTGTGGCTCAGGTTAAGTGGAGGGGGCTGAATCTACCCCTTGGTGGCCGGGAAACGGCTGGAATCAACTCCTCTTCCCTAGAGGAGTTGATTGCAGCCATTAAAAGTGGTTGTTGGCCTCCCTTTGGCCGGCTCCCACACTCCCCTTCCTCTCACGCATCTTCTCTCTCCACCATTAACATGAAGGGAAGATCCCTTCTCTCTCCTAGTCACCCATGTTGACTGGTCAACACCATAGGCTATGTGCAGCCCACTTAGTCATGATGATCATGAAAGTGAGGTTAGACTAAGGAAGAAGTGGCTTGGGCTTGGGTTAGCCCATTTGGGCTTAAGTTAGGGTTTACCTGGGTCAATTTGATCCCCTAAGGCCTATGTGAGGTTATGTAGGGTTACCTTACACTTTAGAGGTCACCTACCCTTAATAAGGGCACTTTGACCAGATTAGGGGCTTGAGTTGACTTGGGTCAACATGGCCTCTAGGGCTCACCCCAATATGTCCTTAGTGACCCCTTGACTTCACTTTAGGGTTAGGGGGCATAGGTGGGGTCCTCTAGGCTAGGAGTAGGTCAATTGACCCTAAGTAGGCTAGTTTGACCCATTTTGGGTTAGGGTTGACCTTGGTCAACTGAGTCTCTTTGATTGACCCCAATGGGTCCTTATGGCTCTAATGGGCCTCCCAAGGTATTAAGGGGTGTTGTGGTAGGGTCTTGGGGTCAAGGTGTAGCCCCATGGTGATCCTAACCATTGTTCAGAGTTCTACTATTTGCAGACCATTATGATTTCCACACTTTGTCTCCTATCCCTTGGCCCATTTCTGGCTTCCTAGGTTTTGTCATGACCTAGTCATAGACAAAACCACTCCTAGGGGTCTAGTTGGAAATGGGATGTTACAAATCCAAATAAACAAAACAAAGATTTCGTCCCCGAAATCAAGGTTAAGCCTACGGCAATTTCTGCCGAAGAAAAGAAACTTGTAACATCCCATCACGACGCCATGTTTGCCAAATTAAGTTTTGAGGGAAACTTAAGTCTATACCCATTTCGCCTAATCGGTGATCCAAGATCCCAATAAACAAAAGATAAGCCCCCAATAAACAAAAGATAAGCCTCTATCTGCCTAGAGCATCCCTTACTAGTTTAAAGTAGGAAATAAATTAAACATCTTGAGGGGTTTGTGAGGTATACTTGACTGAACAGCTCTGGGTATCTTTGTCGCATCAGGTCCTGCGGCTCCCATGTATGCTCCTCCTGGCCGTGGTTCCTCCACAGGACCTTGACTAATGGGACCTTCTTGCGACACAAGACCCTTACTCCTCGGTCGTCGATCCTAACCGGCTCCAAACGAACTGACCGGTCTGAAGCTACCGGCCCTTCAGCGGTCAAAATATGCTGCTCCGGGCGTAGCAGAGCCCTCCTCAGCGAGGAAATGTGGAATACGTCGTGTAGAGCTACCATCTTTGGTGGCAACTACAGCCTGTAGGCTAGGGGCCCGATCCGCTCCAGGATCCTGTAAGGGCCCATGTACCTAAGGCTGAGCTTCCTCCTCCGACCACGCACCCGCGAGACTCCATGCATGGGTCGGATCTTCAAAAACACTTGGTCCCCGACCTGGAACTCCACCTGCCGATGTAGGGCGTCATAGTACTTAGCTTGTCTACTCTGCGCCTCTAGCATCCTGTCTCTGATCAGCCTCACCTGAGAATCGTTGTCTTCAACAAAATCTGATCCCAACACCTTCGGATCTTTGTCCTGAAGCCAAGAAAGCAGGGTCCGGCATTTCCTTCCATACAAGGCTTCGTAAGGCGCCATCCTGATGCCGGACTGGTAGGTGTTGTTATAGGAGAACTCGACCAGGGGTAAGCACTTCTCCCATGGTACCCCGCGGTCCAAAATACATAGCCTCAAAAGATCTTCCAGCGTCTGGTTGGTGCGTTCTGTCTGCCCGTCCGTCTGGGGATGGAACGCGGTGCTGAAGGTCAATCGCATGCCTAAGTAAGCTTGTACGGATCTCCACTCCCTGGAAGTGAACCGGCCATCCCGATCCGACACGATCGTCTTGGGCACCCCGTGATATCGAACGAACTACTCCACAAATCTCTGTACTAATACTCCCACAGCGTCGTCCTTCCTGATCGGAATGAACCTGGCAACTTTTGTCAACCGATCGACGATGACCCAAATCGAGTCATTTCCTGTTCGTGATCGGGGAAGTCCGTGAATAACGTCCATCACGATGTCTTCGAACTTCCACTCTGGTACCGGGAGTGGTTGCAACAAACCCGCGGGGTTTTTGCACTCTGCCTTCACTAGCTGGCAAGCTTCGCAGTGGGTCGCAAACCGAGTGATATCCTTCTTTATGCCAGGCCAGTACATAGTCTTCTTCAAATCCGCAGTCATCTTCGTGATGCCCGGGTGCACCGAGTATCTGCTGTGGTGGGCCTCCGCCATAATGTCTTCCCGGACCTGGCCTCCTTCTGGTATATAAGTCCGACCTCTAAAACATACCACACCATCCTTCATCATGTAATCTCCTGCTGCACCATTCTCCAAGGCCCAGAATATCGGCTCCAATTTGACATCTCGCCTCTGTCCCTCTCTGACTCGGTCCCGGATATCGTCGGTAGCACTCACCGCAGCTAAATACTCCATGTAAAGCTCGGAGTCCTCGGATGACACTAGTTTGATGTGCATATCCTCCAATCTCCTCACCAGCTCCATAGACATAACCTGGGGCCCGGTCTCGGAAGTGTAAGCTCTCCGACTCAACGCGTCAGCCACCACGTTCGCCTTCCCTGGAAGGTAGTGCATCTCATACTGATAATCTGCTAGGAACTCCACCCAGCGCCTCTGCCTGATGTTCAGTTCCTTCTTCGTGTCCACGTATTTCAGGTTCTTGTGGTCGGAGTAGATGTCGCAGTGGACTCCATAAAGATAATGGTGCCAGACCTTCAAAGCAAAAACGACCGCCCCCATCTCAAGGTCGTGCACCAGATAGTTCTGTTCGTGCTTCTTCAATTGGCAAGACGCATAAGCCAAGGGGTCTTCTATAAGGCTCCCATCGTTTAAAGAGTCTCATACCAATTTATACGTTGGGGTGTCGGTTATCACACAGCAATATATAGATATATATCAAAATTTACCTTAATTTATAAACCTGCCCACACAAGCTTATAGACCAAGGGGTCGTTTTGCAGGTCCTAATGTATAAGCGTCCCATTCCACTTATTCATTAGGTGTCAGAGGTTACATGAATCGATTATGCTATGACAAGCAAGTGGGTATGATGGAACATGCAAGTGCAACACACACATCCGTCTCTGTGTACACAGACCTTTAGTTCCCCCTTTCTGGAGCCGTAACCTCCCAGGATACCTCCGTAGTGGCAGACAGAAGCGGTGGGTTGGGCCTCGCCCACCTCTAAACCAGTAAATCACTACCGGTCAGACCTATCGTACGCCTTAATGCTTGGTGCACGAAGCAGACTCCTGCGTACTCTTGCCGGCTGGCGCACCGGACTTCTGTTGGCGAATTGCTAACCACACTTGCCGAGTCAACGTATTGGCGTCGATGCATCGACCCTCCAATACCGAAGACCCACCACCTTAATTTTTCCTTTCTTTTATGCACATGCAAATTTAGCGGT
Organism: Platanthera guangdongensis; assembly: GCA_039583875.1. Lineage (NCBI taxonomy): Eukaryota > Viridiplantae > Streptophyta > Magnoliopsida > Asparagales > Orchidaceae > Platanthera > Platanthera guangdongensis. The sequence continues at coordinate 186,499,970 of CM077158.1, read as the reverse complement.
AATCAAAAACCGAGCCGAAGCTCCCCGGACCAAAACGTCCGTCTCAAACAATCGAGTCGAAGCTCCCCGGACCCAAAGTCCGCCTTTAACCATCCGAGCCGAAGCTCCCAGCTATCTTCCGGTGCTATCAGTGTTTGTGAAAGGTGCAACCCTAATTACTAAGTTACTCTTTTCAGGTTGTTAAAACAGTTTACGTTAACCCAGGACTGCCCCTGGTATTCCCTGTGAAAGGCTCTCAAGGGGCACAAGGAACTATGTTGGGATTACGTCCAGCGTTCCCTTTCGCAAGGTACTTATTTTTTTATTGGTTGATCCCCTTGCCCATTACTTTCTCATGTTATGATAGGCTAATCCTAAGGTGATTTGACTCCACCTCACCTCGGGGAGGGCGATCTTTCGTCGAACCCGAGCGCCTCTAAACCATAGCCAAAACAACACTCTACTCACTTTATCTTCCAATGATGCATCTAACTCTATTTATCCTTTCCAGCAACCCAACAAAACCCAACACATGTGCTCTAATTCATATCCCAAATGATATCCTACAGTTTTGCTAAATACAGACCACTTAAGCTATATGACCCGTAAAATGGGAAGTATACCAAATGATCATCCAGTGCTCATATAATAATTATTGGAGGACTATATTGGCATATGTAGCCTGAATCCATAATTTCCTAATTTTCATAATTTAACCGATAATTTATTTATTTATTCTAAAAGCCAAAAGTTCCAAGGTTAAACATGAAGTACAAGATTAGGCAAGGTAAAATTCCACTAAATTTATGATAAATGCAAAATGAATAATCATCTAAAAATCCAAATTCTCTCAATTTTTCAGCAAGGTTTAAGCCCTTAAATTTTATTTCAAATTTATTCCATAATAAATCATTTAAAGGGGATGTACAACAATAATACTTCCAAAAATTCAGAGAAAATTCTAGGATGATTGTAAGGACACATAAAACCTCTGTATAAGGTTTCATTATTTTTTTAAAAAGAATTTTTCTCTGAATTAATTAAATATCCAATTCTCAAAATTAGGGTCTTGTAAAGGAAGTTCTGTAAACAGACATCTAAAAATTATAAATAAATTTCTACAAGTACTTTTTGGCCTGGAAACATCAAAACCTAAGTCTCATGATTTTTCAACAGATAAATCATCAATAATTAATTTTATTCTACCAAGCCCCTTTCCAACACTTATGAAAGAAGTACTAAATAAACTCAAGTAAAAATTATAACAAAATTCAGGGATAATCACTTAGGCCCGTAAGATATTCTGACCAAGTTTCATTAGATTCAAATGCACAGATTAACCATAAAAAAACAAAACATCATTTTGGGCCTTTTGGTAATTAACAAATGCAGTACCAGGAATAAAATCCATAAAATTCTATAGAAATTACCAGGGGTTCTAGATGGCCTAAAACCTACACTACCCAAGTTTCATAACCTTTTGGGGAAGGTTTAGTGGCTGAATCTTCAAATTTGTGCTCCTACCCTAAAACTAGGGTTAGGGTTTTGAGATGTCTACCTTGCTCCAACTCTTCTAAGGTTCCTACCAGAGAACTTAGGATACATTACACTCAGTTCTACTAAGTTTCCAAGGCTATACAAGGGCATTTGCCCCCATGTCCTTCACAACCCTCAATAGTCCTTCCTTAGGGTTTGAGGTTGAACCCTATGGTAAATTAAGCCTAAATCATCCCATTTTCCTTAAGAGAGTGACATTGGCCATGCCAAGTCAGTGTCCAAAACTTCAGCCTCTGTTGAGGGGAGGGGACCACCCTAAGACCATAGTGCACTTGTAATCAAAATACCTCCTTAAAGCCAATCTAGGTTTTGGTGATTCCCTAACCAAAATATATCCAAATGAGTTAAATTTTTTTACAGATCTAGGTCTTGATGCCAGGGACCAGTCTCCAAAATTTGGAAGGGTTTGGAGGTCATTTGACCACTTAATTAAATTACCCTAGCGTTATTAAATAAAAGTAAAAACTTTAGGCATAGTGTCTCATAAAATTCTGAGTTTTGGGCAGGCCCTAGGTATAGCTAGGTTAGACTCCCTGCCAAACGTTCAAGTGATTTGGGCCAGGGATGTGGTGTGGGCACTCAGTTTAATGACTGCCTAGCCCTAAGTATATGTTCCACCAAAATGGGTGCCCTTGTCCGATCATGCACCCAAATGGTTCAAACCAATTTTACAATAAAGTAGACACAAGGGACTACAACTTTCATGTTGAAGGTTTTTCCACCAGATAAGCCTAAGTATTTTTAAAATTTAAAACCAAATAATACTAAATCTGTGACAAAAATCTAAATATCAAAATTTAATATCCTATAGTTTAAATCAGAAGAAGCACGAATCTTAGCCCAGATTCGACGGAATCCTATCGCCTTCTTCCTTGAACCGACGGCCAGGATCCATCCCGCCTGGAGCCGCTACCAAGCTCTGCCGCCGGCGATCCAGTCCCTTCCCCGGCTGGCCACCGCCACCTCCGTTGAGGTGGTGGCTGTCTCCAGGCGGCGGCTCAGCCGCCTGAGAGGTGTTTTCCGGCAGTTCTAGTAGGATGTTTTTTTGCGAAAAAAGCATGAAAATCATGGTTTGGATTTGGCTGAATTGAGCCCGAACCGTAAACCTAAGGAGACCTATGATCTACCCGTGAGTTAAGGAGAGGGGGAGGACCTTCCTGGCGGCCTGAATGCGGGAGGAGCGGCGGGATGCCATAGTCGAAGGCGGCAGTGCTCGGCTTCTGCAACAACACAGTGGGACGGCCTGTCTCCTCCAGGTAAAAGCTCGAAAATGTTCCCCTCTGCCCACTGATGATGTTTAAATGGGCAATTGGGGAGGGGAGCAGCTGGTTCTTCAATGCCCTTCAACACCATTAATGGTGTGGCTCGGGTTAAGTGGAGGGGGCTGAATCTACCCCTTGGTGGCCGGGAAACGGCTGGAATTAACTCCTCTTACCTAGAGGAGTTGATTGCAGCCATTAAAAGTGGCTGTTGGCCTCCCTTTGGCCGGCTCCCACTCTCCCCTTCCTCTCCCCCATCTTCTCTCTCCACCATTAACATGAAAGGAAGCTCCCTTCTCTATCCTAGTCACCCATGTTGACTGGTCAACACCATAGGCTATGTGCAGCCCACTTAGTCATGATGATCATGAAAGTGAGGTTAGCCTAAAGAAGAAGTGGCTTGGGCTTGGGTTAGCCCATTTAGGCTAGGTTTTACTTGGCTTAAGTTAGGGTTGACCTGGGTCAATTTGATCATCTGGGTTGACCCCATTGGGTCCTTGGTGACCCATTGGCCTCCCCTAAGGCCTATGTGAGGTTATGTGGGGTTACCATACACTTTAGAGGTCACCTACCCTTAATAAGGGCACTTTGACCAGATTAGGGACTTGAGTTGACTTGGGTCAACTTGGCCTCTAGGGCTGACCCCAATGTGTCCTTAGTGACCCCTTGACTTCACTTTAGGGTTAGGGGGGCATAGGTGGGGTCCTCTAGTCTAGGAGTAGGTCAATTGACCCTAAGTAGGCTAGTTTGACCCATTTTGGGTTAGGGTTGACCTTGGTCAACTGAGTCTCTTTGATTGACCCCAATGGGTCCTTATGGCTCTAATGGGCCTCCCAAGGTATTAAGGGGTGTTGAGGTAGGGTCTTGGGGTCAAGGTGTAGCCCCATGGTCATCCTAACCATTGTTCAGAGTTCTACTATTTGCAGACCATTATAATTTCCACACTTTATCTCCTATCCCTTGGCCCATTTCTGGCTTCCTAGGGTTTGTCATGACCTAGTCATAGACAAAACCACTCCTAGGAGTTTAGTTGGAAATGGGATGTTACAGTGGGGGTCTATCATATTACTTTATGAATAAATCAAGAAGATTGTAATTTTCCTACTTTATTTGGTATTTCTTATATTTTCTGCAAAGTCAGGGCACCTATGCTTTTGAACACCAACTGTAATTTTCTGACAAGATATGATCTAAACAAAATTATGGTAGATTAATATCCTCAAAATAAAAGTAATTAACAAAAATTCCAATTTTCGAAGATGAATTTGACCATCAATAAACTATTGAATAAACAACTACAATATTAGGATATATAAGAGCAAAAATAGAATTATTCACCCAAAAATTATAGGAAAACTGCCAGATGACCAGCATAAGTAGGAGAGACTACTGACCAAGGATTATTATTATCCAAGCTTTTTTGCTCACATAATTAATTTATTTAATAATCATCTACATATGTCCCTTTGTGAAACAACCTGTATATAAAGGCTTCCAATAATTTTATAAAAATTCACAGAGCTCAAGGATATCCTATGAAGTCCTTTTACCAAGTTTCATAATTTTCTAGTGAGTAACAAACACATAATTGATTTTCTTGCAATTAGGCCAAATAATGGGGTTGTGAATAAAGTACCAAATATATCAATCCAAAATCACAACAAAATTATCAGTGAACAATAACATAAATATAAGCTCACTGCCAAAGTTCCATGAACATCCAAGGATATATAAACATTAAATGTCATTTTGAAATCAGTGCCCTAATTTATCCTTAATTAATTCAGAGGGGATAAATTTTCCAAAAATTTCAAGTAAAATTATCCAAGGCTTATTACCACACTACGAAGTCGACTACTAATTTTTTAAGTTAATCTAAGGAAATATGATCTCATGACCTTCATAATACTCAAAGGACAACCCTAGGGTTTGTACTATGGTTTGTGGGCATAACCACGCCAACCCACCCTAAATCACTTGTGAGGGGCTTATATGTGACAAGTCAATGACCTTATTTTCACCACATTTTGATGAGGAATGGTCACTCACTCCACCAAGGGAACTTTTGACCTAATTTTCCCCTTATGAGATGAAACTTTGGTCACACCAATACCTAATAAAATCAACACCAAATGGGCTGATATTTTTACCAATGACTTCTCATGACCCTAAGGGTCATCCACCAGTATTTTGCGGAGTTTTGAGGTCATTAGACCCTCCAATTAACCCATATATGGATTATTAAATATTTACACAAACTATAGAAAAATGTTTTCCAAAAATTCCCATTTTTGGGTATGACAGAGGTATAGATAAGTGTGACCAAATCCAAATTTCAAGTCATTTGGATGGCTGGATTGGTAGGGGTACACAATTAAGTCTCTAGTTTACCCTATGTATAGACTGCATCATTTTGAGTGTTGTGGTTAAACATGCAGCTACTTCCAAGTGCTACCGCCGGCCTGGAGATACTTGCAAGTGCTACCTTCAGCAACCCGGCCACCTCCTTGGTGTCCACCGCAACCACCACCTCCGTGGAGGTGGTGGCTATTGTTGGGCGGCGGCACGGACGCTCTAGGTGCTAGTTTTCGGCGAACCCACCACCATGAAAAATAAAAAAAACTCCATTTTTTCTCACTGGATCGGGCCCATTTGAGCCCGATTTCTCACCTAATTGATCTGGGATACTAGCACAAGGGGAGAGGAAGAGAAGTGGGCCTTCTAGGGTGGCTGAAACCTTGTTGATCCCCATGTCGCCATTTTTAGTTGTGGAGGTGCTTGGTGCTCTACAACTTAATAGAGGGAGGGCTCAGCTCCTTCAAGGGGATGGTGGAAACGGCTTCCCTGAGTCTGGGGAAGCTTTTAAAAGCACCAGTTCGGGGAGAGGGAGGGTCATGGATTCAATGCCATTAATGGACATTAGTGGAGAGTTTTGGCCATGGTGGTTCAATGCACACAGCCAATGACTTGGAAAACCACCTTGATCTTCTCAGAACTAATGGGGGACATGAATGGAGCCATTTGGATTGAAGAGAGGAGGACCTTGGCCTTCCAAGGCATGAATGGCCCTCTTTCTATCTCTATCTCTCTCCTCCATTAAAGGGTAACTTGACTTTCTCTCTCTTAGTCACTTCCTCCAGAATTTCAATGGCAACTAAAGTAATTATCAGCCTCCGAAAGCTAGTGGGCCACTCAATTTGGGCTTAACCCAAGTTAGTTGGACTTAGTTAGGTCCACTTAGGCTAATCTGACCAATTCTATGGTTGCGTTGACTTTTGTCAATTTGACCTTTTGGGTTGACCCCAATGAGTCCCTAGTGACCCATTGGCCTCCCCTAAGGTCCAGGGAGACTTGGGTAGGGTTGGTTTGACACCTTGGGGGTCACTTGACCTTTATTAGGGTACTTTGACCTTTTTAGTGCTTAAGTTGACTTTCGTCAACTTGACCGCTTGGGTTGACCCCAATGGGTCCTTAGTGACCCAATGGGTCCTTAGTGACCCAATGGACCTCTTAAAGGGTTTGGGAGGTTTAGGTGGGGTCATTTTGGCAAGTTGGTGGTCCATTGGCCCTAGATAGGCCAGGTTGACCATTTTAGGGTTAGGGTTGACTTTAGTCAACTTGACCACTCTGCTTGACCTCAATGGGTCCTTTGTGACCCAATTAACCTCCTAAGGGATAGTAATGTTATGGTGGAGTCAAAGAGTCAAGGTGAGGCCCTAAATTCAAACCAAAGGTTAGGTAATTGGAATGTGTTATTTACAGACCATGGTGATCTCACCTTCATTCCTATGTTCCCTTGGTCTTCTTGGGCATCTTTGGGTTTTGTCATGACCTACTCAAGACAAAACCATCTTAGGGGTCTAGTTGCTTGAGGCATGTTACATTAGCAGAGAGGGATTTGTCCTCCTATATGACCGGAGTTTCATCCATGGGCCCGTTGATGGAATGGGACTAAGAAATGCATGGCCATGCTTGGTTGAGTCAATATATGATATTAGGCTCACCAATTTCTAGAAGTCAATTCTAGATCAGGAAACTGGGATTGAACTATCATGAGGGTGACACGTCTTATACCTCTAGTTCTATCCGGATGTAAGGGACGAAGGGATAGGATAACACTATAATATTGGTCATAATGGATTTTGAGTTTATAAACTCTTACTGTTTGGGGAGCAATGATATATTGCTAGATGCCGCTCATTGTTTGTGAAGTTTCTGTTTGATACTTTCATGATCAAGTTGGAGACAGTTGGTGTTACGATTATGATATAGAAGTGATCAAGCATGTGGCCTCAATGCAAACTAAGTATCAGCCTATCAAGGTCGCACATAAGATTGTGGAGAAATTGGGAGATTGGATTTGTATGATATAGCTTATATGATGAGTTGAAAAGACTTAGCTCAGTCAGGATGAAAAGCGTCGAGTTCGCTGAGACCAATAAACTCTTTAGTCGAGTTAAGCATTAACTCATTGAATGTAAGCGTTGATGTGGTGAGCATATTCAACGATTCATCGATTCAAACTGTTGATTCGACAAGTATGACACTTAAGAGTTGAGCGTATTGACTATACTTGGCGATTTGTTGAGTCAAGGTGTTGATTCAATGAGTCTGGGTCTCAGGCATTGAGTGCGTTGAGCTCACTCAATGCCTTCATCGAGTAAAGGGTTACTTGACGAATCTTGCACTTAGGCGTTGGGTGCACTCAACGTCATTCAACTATTCATCGAGTATTGTGCAGGAAGTATTGACAGTGTTGAGTACAATCAATGCCTTCGCATGGTCAATCATTGATTCAGTTGAGGATGGCATTGATTTCGTCATGTATCTAATAAATACTAGACTATTCTCCGAGTATAAGATGATACACGACGATTTGTCATATATGCCATGGATACTTAATGACTCCTTGATACAAGGTTTGTCTGGTCGAAATTATGGATTCTAAGTCTTAGGTGTGTGGATCGCAGTGAAAACTTTTCTGTTTATTCCTTGGGTATAAAAAGGAGGTTTTAGGGTTTCTGTTTTACGAGATCATTTTTTCTCAGCACACGAGTCGTACTGTTCGAAAATATAGAAGACCTACAAGATTGAAGAAAGCGTTCCGACGATCCCACCATCGTCGCTGATCCTGATCCCGGCTAGTGTCGTCACCGCCTCTTCTTTAACAGATCTTGCAGTTTGTGGAGACGATGATTGTCCTCTCCCGACCTAATGCTTGTTCGACAAGTGACTGCGGGTTCTCCTGACTTTGTGGATTTTCTGTAGAAGCACAGATATACTTTCTGCGCTCATGACTCGTGCTGCCTAGTGGCTGGCTGAACTTTTTGGAGCATCTAGGTTGATTTATGACTCAATCCCTCAAAGGTAATTTTATTAACAACAAGCTTATGTCTTGATTCATGAATATTGTCAGATCTGAATTCTTTCGGTTTTTCTTGTTCTTTATTTCCGTTGCGCACAAGGTGTTGTGTCATGATGACAAACCCAATAGTTTCAACGTCATCAACCACCCGGAGGCTCATTCGGGCAAGTCTGTTTCAAATGTCATCATCCGGGCCACATCCGATGTTATTTACTACAGATGGTTATAGACTTCCCCCCTGTTGTTCCTCTGGAAGCTCAGCGAGGATGAGGGCAAGTTCATGGTCGAGGAAGAGGACCATGAGGAAGGAATTCTGGACCTGCTAGAGAGTAGATGTTTGCTGTGGAAATGACTCAAGAGTGAAATCCTCAGGACGTGATTGCAGGTATTTTGTACTCAGTTAATATGTTATAAGCATTTTTCCTTAGCTTGCCTAAGGTGGTGCTAGAAATCTAGCTTTATGGTTATTACAATTCGATATTTAGGCATCGAGAGTGTTGGTGGGAAACCAACCCACACACTATTTGATACAAGCGCCACTCACTCGATTGTCTCGGTGCACTTTGTGAAAGATATAAATTTGGTGGAATACTTCACCGGTATCACATGGTGGTGTATATTGGAGGAAAAATTTTTGAAACCCCTGCGATAGTGTTGAGGATGACAGAATTTGACCTTATTCTAGGCAAGGCATGGCTGGATTGGCACCATGCCATGATTGATAGTGCGACGAAGCAAATCACCTCGAGGCACAAAGATTCTGAGATAATATTTCTAGGTTTTAAACTTGTACCCCGAATAATTTGGTCTTCAGTGCAGGCCCTTAAGGCCCATAAGAAAGGGGATGTGGTGTATATTGTAACACCTCCATCTATCTCATGAAATATAATATAGGGTCCGGTCGGGGCCCCTTTTTATATCCCACAAACTATCAGCGGAGTTACCTGTTAATATCAAAGATTAAATGAATCTTAACTCAGATCATTCTAGCGGAAGCTTCACGGGTTAAACTTCGAACTTAGGTAAAACAAATTCCCACTAATAAAAACCAAATAGGAATGTTTCAAAAATACACAAACGTCAAAACGACCTTAAGGCTTTACAATGGTTTCCTCTTTCACAAGTATTTTCATATATCGGCACGTAGTTCGACCACACATGAAAACACTAAAACTCTTTGCTTGGACTTCGAGGGCTGGCACAGCAATAAGGGCAGCAATCCGCTATTTCCTGCTTGGCTCTCCAGCATCTGCATATGGGCATTCCACCTGATGGTGGCAAACAAAGCAACGGTTAGCTTTTAGCTCAACAAATTATAACGACCCTAACCCATACCTAGGGCAGCATTATTCCTTCCCTGCAGGCATTGCATTAACACAACAGATAAATCACAAGAAGGCACACTCAAGCACCATTCAAAATATAACAAACGTGTGCCTCAGTGGCCAAATGTTCTGTGCTCTCAGGGAACATTCTCGGTATACCAGATTATCATGGCCCCACCACCGTTCAGTGGTCCAAGACTTGAAGGTCAACTTTGAGAATTTCTACTCTTTCCAGCTGTAGGCCTAAGATTCTCATTATACACTCCAATGACGCCAATTACTTTAGGAACTCTAGTCGGGCGAGTATAATGCGGGTACAGTTCATCAATTTTCTGTTGCTCAAATCGCTAGGTCAACGCCGACGGTCATAGCCATCATGGCGAATGACAAGATGCGAGTGAGCCTCCCCTTTCCCGTTCAATACACTGGCCTTATTGTAGGGCACAATAGGCTTTCAGCATCATGATGAGTCCGATATTTATAGGGTTTTTTGGACTCATCTCGGCTGGTTTTCTCACTCGTGCACTATATTTCAACCGAATTTTGGTTATATTTGCATCGTTCGGTCATGGACCATTTTGACACTATTTGGCCCTTGGTGTGCAATTGCACATTCTGTTATTGGGGGTATGCACATGGTGCTCCCCATGGCTCTTTCCTACTATTTTCTTAGCTTTGTATTTATTGCTGGGAGCTTGTGCTCCACGTTTGGTTTTGTTGTGCAGGTGGCGCGTTTTCCCCCAAGGAAGGAATTCTGTCTTAAGGAAAATGCACGGTCGTGAGTTTCTTTCATGCACGGTTTGCATGAAATTGTGCGTTCTAGTCAGCTGGAAGAGGGTCGAGCTGAGCTCGATGAATTTTGTCGAGCTAAGTTCTATGATCCTCACGCACGGTTAACGCACGATTTATTCAAAACCGCGTGTGAAGGAAATGCACGGTTTTCCTGTAGCTTCTTAGTTTGTTCCATTCTGTGATTAATCGTGCGCGTTGTTCACGCACGGGCGGCTGCGCCCGTGCGCGAGTAAAAAGCACGGTTTTCCTGTTTGTCCCTGCTTTCCAGCACTCTGCCGCTACATGTGCGATGTCCTTTACGCACGGGCGGAACTGCCCGTGCGCAAAGAAAAACGCATGGATCAACGCCTCTTCTTCCTTGTGTCTATCCTGAAAGTTAATATTACACGGTTTTTGAACGGCCATATGCCGAACTGTGCGTGACCATTTTTCTGACTTCTCTATTTAAGTTGCAGATTTCCTCTTTCCAAGGATCCAGCTCCGCTTCCCCCGCCATTTCTGCTCCTCTCAATGGGAAAACTCGCCTCAAGCCGCAATTTTCTCTCTCCTCCTTGGAGAGTTGATCCGGCCACCGTTTCTCCTCAAAAAGCATGAAATAGATTCATCTTCAGGAACCTTCATCTTCTCCGACCTCCAAGCTACCATCCGAGCACATTGTTGCTGCACTTGCAGAGTTATTTGGTCAGAACTAGCATAGTGATCATTCACGAAGAAGACGGGATATTTGAAGGAAGTGACATCCCTTCTTGGTTCCCAGACGTCATCCAAAGATCGAGCATGGACAAGGATTGACAACCCTTGAATCCGGCCATGAATCTCGGAAAGCCTTCGCGCGCTCAGTTGTATTTCTCCACCTCTTCTTGTGGTTACTTCATTCTAAACTTATGATAGTGGGATTGTTGCTTGAGAACAATGTTTTGCTTAAGGGTTCAGCATGTCGATCCGTTGTTATGTCTTAATCATTTCTTGTGTTGTTAAGCTTCAGTATTTCTTGTGCTTGTTGTGATTGTATCATTCTAGTGATTGCTACAAGCGAGCTTTGCGATGAGCTGACTGCGACCCTCGCTGTTTCGTCCATCGTCCATACTACTCTCCGTAGTAATCCACCCAAGTGACGTGATGATGGAAACCCGCATTAGTTTTATTAGCATTAAGCTTAGGAAACCAAAACTAAACCCCTTTACCACGTTAACACTAGCAATCACTTTCCCAGTAGAAAAACCACACTCCCTACTTGCACTCCTCGAGAGATCAATATATGGGGATTAAACTCCTCACTTTTATTACTTGACAATGATCAGTACACTTGCCGATAGTGCATCACATCACTTGTCGCTCACATGTCCTTAGGACCTATGCCTGCAGTGCTCAATCATGGAACTGATGGCTAATAGCTGGGCTCTCTAGGCTCACAACTTCACATGCTTCACACCTTGTCTCACAAACACAGTCTTCGCAAAAACAAAAAGCTATCTGAAAGCAATCTCCAGCGATAGTCACTATCCCTTGGCGTTAGCGATAGAACTTTCTTCTATCTCCAAAATCACCAATAACTGGGACCACTTTCCAATTAACTTTGCAGCATCTTGTAGTGCCAAAAAACATGTCTTCCACAGAAATCACTGCTCACCAAGAGAAATCGACAGCGATACTCGCTGTCGCTCGGCAATATCCAACAGTTTTGCAAACTGTGGTATTTTCTGGGTATTTTCCTGTAGCACACCTCCAGTACTTCCTTCTACTCTCATTTCACAGGTAGAACCCACAGACCCCGTAAACTACTTGTTTATACTCAAAGTCTTCCCAGGCACGCAAAATAAAATATCACCATTCCAGACCAACCCGTTCGGATGGGCTTCACACAACATGCTTATTCTGTACTATAATTTCCGGATTGTTTATGCAAAGCCACCCGGGATATCACGTATCAACCCATCAGAATTCCCTCGATTCTCCACCTTTTGGTGGGGGATTCCTTGCATATGCAAAAAGGAGGACTTCACTTGTCCAATAAGGAAGATCGTTACCCTCGGAACTCATTACGGAGCCATTAGCAAGCTTTCTATCGGGCTGGAAAGGTGCGCCTCGCTTTCCTCTTCACGGATCTTGACTTCGTTCTCAATTTTGACCAAAGGATTTCCTCCACTAAGCTAGAAAAGCTAAGCCTCAGCCTTCCTCTTCCTTTCTTCTATGAACTTGATGAGAAGGATGAGAGAGAGTGAGAGAAGAGAAATGAATCTTTTCTCCACCTCTTATATAGTTAAACAGCCTTGGGAATAAACCCAGCCACACGATCCTCTCATCAAAAGAAAGAAAAAGCCATAATTTCAGTTGACAAGTTAAAATTATCGCTATCACCTGGCAATATCCGTTATCGCCTGGGCAATATCAGTAGTAGCCGCTTTGACCCCAATTAACACCGCTCTTTGGCCTCCGTCGATCCATCTGACAAGTGTCTAGCCATACATGGCAGTATCGCCCGGCGATACCAACTATAGCAAGTCTGATAGCTCACTCAATGCCTCATCGAGTTCGTTGAGAGCATCGAGTGCGTTGAGTCTACTCAACGCTTCGTTGAGTGCTATCACCAGCGATAACCACTGTCGGCCGACGATAGCAACTTTGAAGTTCTATTTTCTAGTTTTTAGAGTGTTACAAACCTCCCCTCCTTACAGAAATTTCATCCCGAAATTTTATTCATCTGAAGGAAAATAGTACAAAACTATTACATTATTACTTTTACAAAAACAACTCGGGAAACTCATCTCGCATGGTTTGCTCACGCTCACGTGTCAATTCTTCACGGCCACAATGGCCCCAACAGACTTTGACAATCCTGATTGTCTTGTTTCGTAGCTGTCTGACCTCCGTATCCTCAATCCGAATGAGTATAACCTTCGTCGTCAGCCCAACATAGACATGTACCTGATTATCAGCCACTAGTTGCGTCAGCTCTTTCAAGGCTTTTCGAAGTACCGATATGTGAAACACAACGTACAAAACACTTAGCTCAGCCGCAAGCGCTAATCGACAGGGAGCTTTTCCAATACGATAAACCACTTTAAAAGGACCAAGATACCTCATACTCAACTATTTCAAGCGCTGAATCCTGGACATGCCTTTGAATGGCTTTATCTTTAGATATACCCAATCGCCCACTGTAAAATCCACATTTCAGTGCTTGGCGTTATAGTACTTTGCTTGTCTATCCTGTGCTACCAATAGTCTCACATGTATAAGGCGTATAGTCAAATTTGCATCTTTGATCTCTTTATGCTAAAATAATTTTGATTCGCCGGTTTCCCCCCAAGCTAATGGAGTACGACACTTCCTACTGTATAAAGCTTTAAAGGGAGCCATTTGAATGCTAGCTTGATAACTATTATTGTAGGTGAACTCAATCATATACATATGGTCCTCCTACCTCCTCCTGAAATGCAAGGCGCACATCCGGATCATATCCTCCATTGTTTCGTCGGTCCTCTCGGTCTGACCATCTATCTACGGATGAAAGGCCATACTATAATGCAGTTTCGTACCCAACAACTGGTGGATTATCCTCCAATAATTTGAAGTAAAGTGCCTGTATCGGTCACTGACGATGCTACGTGACACATCCTGCAATCGTACTATGTTGTCCACGTACAACTTAGCCAACTTTCCACTAAATCATCCTTCCTGTTCGGTATGAAGTGTGATACCTTTGTCAATCGGTCAACGATCACCCACGCGGCATCGTTCCCACTATGTGATCTCTGCAACCCATGCACAAAATCCATAGAGATATCATCGAACATCCTTACCGGAATTGGCAATGACATCAGGAAACATCCATGCTTCTGACATTCAGCTATTACCAACGCACAAGTTTGACACTTTCCCATGCAAAGAACTATGTATTTCATCAAACCCGGCCACCAAAATATCTTTCTCACGTCCTTGCACATATTTTTTCTCCCTGGGTTAATTGAGTACTTCATGAAGTATTCTTTGCACATCAATTCCTCTCGTAGCTTATCAACATTCGGGACGCACAAACGACCATCTTTTCTCAAAAGACCGTTGATGCAATCTCAGCAAGTGCACCGATTGTTGTCAAGTAATAAACTCAGGGAGTTATCCTCCAAGTATCGAATCTCTCGAGGAGTACAGATTGGTAGTGTGATATTCTACGTCAGAAAGTGAATGCAAAAGCAACAAAGGTTGGGGGTGTTTTAGAACAACTAAAAGTAATTATGTGGATCGCCTTCACCGCTTCGCAAGGGTGGAATAATCTGATGAGTATTAGGTCGTGCGGTCGTAACCGTTGAGGGTTGAAAACACCACTTCGCCAAGACAGCCCCTAACACTCGTTAGTGCGGCGTAACACCAGGCAATCAACACAAAACAAGCAAAGGATGGAAAGCTAAGCTAAAAATAACATCAACATTTACCATAATAACACAAGATGAATATTGTTAATAGTCCTTGCAAGTTTAGCCAACATCGCAAGCTTATAAATAGAGTCAAAATCAGAGTAAGAAGGAGATTTACAGCCCAGCGCGTGAATGGTAGCCATGATTCTTGGCCGGAGTCAAAGGTTGTCGGTCTTCGTCCGAGCTCGGTCGATGGTTGACATCCGACGAAGCTCGAAGTGTTGTCACATACTTCAAAGGACTTTTCCCCATCTTCTTCTCGTTCTGTGAAGGCTGTAAGTTGCCGGAAAAATATTCAATGGTGGCGAGAAAGAGCTCCAAATGCTCCTATTGAGTTGGAGAAGCGGAAAACAAAAGAATTTCTTCACTTGCGGTGAAGTTTGGAGGAAGAATGCTGGTCGGATGAGCTTGTCTAGGATGAGAGAGGAAAAAGCGGTTGTGGTAAGGATTTCACACTCAGAGGAGCGGAAATGGCAGACTGCCCTTGTCTCCAGTCAACTCCTGAACTTAAATAGAAACATGATAGAAAAATGGTCAAGAACGGTTTGGCGCACGACCGTGCATTAACCTTGTGATATTAACTTCCAGGCCAAGATTACAGAAGAAGATGTGTTGAGTAGTGCGTTTTACTCTCCCACGGGCACTTCCGCATGTGCGTGAAGGAAAATGCACGGGTAACCACAGAGCGCTGAAATTCATGGCAAGCAGGTAGAACCGTTTGTTTTACTCGCGCACGGACACTTCTGCCCGTGCGTGAACAAATCGCATGATTAAGGACAAAGCGCTATAAAACCATAATGGAATAGGTAAACCGGGCATCTCCTTCGAGCACGGTTTTGATGAAACCGTAGGTGAAGAAATAGCACGGTTTGGTCAGTCCATCCTGAGTAAACCTGTGGAAATCGCACTATTCGGTGGAAATCATGTGCTAAGGAATATCACGACGGTGCGTTTTCCACATGTCAGAATTCCAAAATTGGGGGAAAACTAACCAGCTGCACATCAAAACCAAAGCTGGAGCAAAATCTCCCAACACTAAATATACAACAAAGAATATCCAAAGCCGTACAGGGAGTACCCCAATACATACCTCCGACATCCCGTGGCAATTTGCAAACCAAAATGGGTTGAAACAGTGCGCGATGGCTAAGTGAGGCCCTAATCAAATATATGACAATTCCTACTGAAATAGTAGTTCACAAGCATGAAAATAAGCCCAGATGAGTCCGAAAAATCATATATAAATCAGACTCATCAACCGTCGTTCAAGGAAAATTGGGAATTTGACCCATCCGTTGCATAGCATTTCATACTTTCATTGAGTTCTGTTGCACGTCCAACACTGTCCGCAAGGTCATAATATACCTCCATTCAGTTCACGCATGCAATTGCAGAAGAATTCTTGTCAACACAGGAAATATCTAAGGCCTCCAACTCCTGGATGAGACGCTCATCATGCATCTGCAACCAACTTACCCTTATTGTAGTCCGCCGACTCAAGGAATCTGCAAACACATTTTCCTTTCTGGGAGTATAATGTATCTGGAAGGTGTAGTCCCCAAGGAACACCATCCACCTCCGTTGATGAATATTCAGATCCTTCTAATCTATTTAGTACTTAAAGCTCTTATGGTCTATGAAGATGTCAACTTTCATGCCATATAAGTAATGACGCCACAGTTTAAGTGCAAAAATCACAGCTGCTAACTCCAAGTCGTGGACTGGATAATTTCGCTTGTGCACTTTCAACTAGAGTGAGCCTAAGCAATAACCTTTTCGAATTGAAGAAGAACACAGCCTATGAGTCTCCCTAAACCATCACTATAATTCTCATAGCTGTCTGTACCACATGACGAATCAAAATATGTGTCGTGGACAATCAACTCTTTAACTCCTCAAATGCTCGTGTGCACTCAGGCATCCAAACGAACTTCTGATCTTTTCTCATCAACGTAGTGAGAGGTAAGTCAATCCACAAAAATTTCTTTACAAAGCGCCAGTAGTAGCCAGCAAGTGCAACGCAGCTCCTGACTTCTGCTATATTGTACAACACAGGCCACTCCAGTATCGCAACTATCTTTGCCGGATCTCCCGCAATATCTTCTCCACTAACCACATGGCCAAGAAAAGCCACTGACGACAACCAAAAATCACACCCTGAGAACTTGGTATAGAGATTATTTCTCCTTAGGGTGTGCAAAACCATCTACAAATGATTTGCATGATTTTCTTCGAACTAAGAGTACACCAATATGCCATCAATTAAGATGATCACGAACAGGTCCAAGTACTATCTAAAGTTCGATGCATCAGCTCCATGAATACTGATGGCATATTTGTTAGCCCAAACTACATTACAGTTAACTCATAATGACCGTAGCATGTACCAAACGTTGTCATGGGAACGTCATCTTCCTGAATACTCAACTGGTAATAACCAGATTTTAAATATTGCTTTAGTAGACAGTTGAACAGACTAGCTGATCAGATAAGTCATCAGTCCATAAAATTAGATACTTGTTCTTATCCGTCAGCATATTTAACTCTCGATAATCAATGCATATCCTCAAGCTTCAGTCTTTCTTCATCACAAAGAGGACCGGTGCACTCCATGGTGACATACTTGGATATATATATCCTTGCTCTAGCAATTCTTGCAATTGAACTTTCAATTCTGCCATCACCTTTGGCACAACACGGTATGGGGAGCGGGCCACAGGTTTCATACATGGCACCAACTCTATAGTGATGTCAAGCTTCCAATGGGGCAGTAACATCGGTAGATCCTTAGGAAACACATTTGCGTACTCTGATACAACAGGAACGTCACTCAAACTGGACTTCAACTCAACAGCCTCCAATAGCGTGAAGAACAACTCCGCACCCTTCCGAACACCCTTGACTACATGGAGAGCAGACATCAATATCTTGCTCGATTCTCGCATACCTGTGAATTTAGTCTCTTGTTCGGTGTTCTGTCCTAGTGTGACATCCTTAGAGTTACAATATATACAGACATGCTTCCTCGAGAGCCAGTCCATGCCCAATATTACATCAGACTAAGATATCGGCAGCACAGATGCTTCCAATCTGAAAAACAGACTTTCAATCTGTACCTCAAGACAGCAAGACCTATCCACATGTATCACACATCTGTTAGGTAACAACACCTTTACTCTATCTATCGACATAAGGGTTGGCACTCCGATCTGCGATACGAAGTCCTCAAATATAAATGGATGAGAAGAACCTGTATCGAATAGTGCCCTCACTGGATTGTCCCGAATAAGTACAAAGCCTAGAATTATCAAGTTATTCACAAACAATTCACGAGTTATAAAGTATATAAAGCATGAAAACTATGTACTACTTGTACCTGTATTGACATCTACCTATTTGATGTCCTCCTGTTTTCTAACATTATACACTCTTGGCGTAGCTGGAGCATATTTGGATGTAGTAGACTCCACCATCTTTCCCTTCTCGGCATACGAT
This sequence comes from Platanthera guangdongensis, assembly GCA_039583875.1. Lineage (NCBI taxonomy): Eukaryota > Viridiplantae > Streptophyta > Magnoliopsida > Asparagales > Orchidaceae > Platanthera > Platanthera guangdongensis. Next base: position 186,481,783 of record CM077158.1, on the reverse strand, counting down.
GCTCCAGTCTTTTTCTCCGATTTTGGAGGGTAACTACAATAGTTTTGGGTTAGGTATCCTGATGCAGGCCAATGGTTCCGATGAGATAAATATTACGCTTTATTTTGTTCGGACAATTAACTAGGATACGTAGCGTGCAATATCTCTCAAAATAAAAGACCGATGAACTCAACCAATTAGTGGCACAAAATTTAACAATGCATTACTCAAAGGGTCGCTACCTCTTTTTAGATTAAACAAGGGCTATATGCCAATGTTCGCTCAAACGAATAGAACCTACATGATCCGGACAATTAGCTAATAAAATTAATGTTATCCGCAATCATTCACAAAACACAAAAAGAGATGATCTGGACAAAAATGGAAATTTCAGCAAAGTCCACAATCAATCCCAAAATTTTTTAATATGAGGTTGGCCAAATCACTTGAACTCTAGGAGTAATCAATGGTTAAGGAACCTGATTTCCATTAGCGTTCGCGAGATGTACCCGATCCAATGTATACAAAATAATTCTGATAAATAAACGCTGGCAATTTTGATTTTATTAATGCACAAATTTCAAATATAAATATGGACTAAACCCTAGCCTTCTAATCCACCAAATCTCACAATGATACAAAAGAATCACACACAAGTAGGTTTACAATTCGTTACCCAATTCCATTAAAATTCGTCCACAAATATGAGTGGAGGAAACACACACCAACGTTGGTTGGATATATTTCCACGCAAATCCACGAAAACTCACCGGATGATGAAGACGCGAGGCGCTTTCCTTTACAAACCCTAGGAGAGGGAGAAACCTTGATGGCCAAATATATTCAAGGAGGAGAGAGGAAAGGTGGTGGACAAATATTATCTAGGGGGTGGCTGGCCGAAAATCTTCCAAGATAGAAGAATAGGGGCGGCATCTTGAAGTTGGCCGAACTATTTAAGAGAGGAAGAGGGAGGCCGGTGGGTTTGAAGGTGGAGGGAGAGGGCCGGTGGTTTTGTGAAGAAGGGAGAGAGGAGGCTGAACCTAGAAAGGGAAGAGAAGGGGGCTGCTCGGTTTTGGATGGAGAGAGTGGTGGTCGGGTTTCTTTGGGAGAGGGAGGGCTGGTGGTGGAGATCTTGAGGAGGTCGGAGAAGGTGGATATGAGGCCGAAAATATTTAGATGGGGAAGGGTGGCCGGCGGCAATGGAGAGAGAGAACCGAAATTTTCAAAGGGGATGGAAAATTCTAGGTTTTCAATTGCTTTTCATTTAACTTACTTAATTTTTCAATACCAAGGCCTTATATAGGCTACACCACTCAATCTCCACCATTCAAAATTAAATTAACATTAGATGGTTATAAACACCCATCATAAACAAGAAATAACAATAGTACATCACATAAATAAAATGCATAAAAATAAAATGCAAAAATAAAAATGCCTAAAAATATATAATTATAAATTTTTAATTTACAATCATATATTTTTATAAGAGGGTAACGACGACGGCGGACGGCGTGCATAACATGTAGTGGGGCGCGGCGTTGGCGATGAATGTCGCGATAGAATCAGATCTTAAAGCTTGCGGTAACAATCATCCCAATCAACAAACTCTCTATATCGGGGATCAACGCCTGCATCAGCAACATCATCATGAAATAGTGGCAGGACAACGTCGCCATCAATCCTCCCCCGCTCAAAATCACTCATCGCCGATGAGCAGCCCGTGAGATGAAAATAGTTAAAGGCAGCAGCAACATGGTGCAAATCTGGCCCCAAAATACAAGTCGTATCAGCGTGATCATCCCACATCAAAGAGAACATGTCAGACATATGAACAACAAAACTTTCAAGGAAACACAAAAGGGTGTCAAGCAAAAGAAAAGTAACTTGAATCTTACCATCTGGTTAAAGAACCAAGGAATCCACGTGGAAAATAGACACGACAGAACTAACACTCCCCAACCCAAAAAAATATTTAGTGGAATAGAGAAATGACAAAGAAAACCACTCAGGTGGAAAAGAGATGTACAGTAAAAAGTTCGAAAACATGAAAAAAAGTGAAACACTATGTACATTATAAAAATCCGAAAGAAAAGCATCAAATTCGAAGTTCTTCATAACCATGGATGGGTCGACATTCCGACGTATTAAATTATTGACGGATCCAGTAAGCATTTGCTAGGGGACTGACCAGAGTAAACCCAAATCACAAACTCTAGCGTAGGACGGTCTCGGAAGGGAGTGGAAGTGCATGTGACATAAATTAAAATGGCTAGCAAACATCCTAGATGCTTGTAAGCAGAGGTAGGAATTATGCGGAGGGAAAGTATGTGCCATTGGATTGGAAGAATAAATATGGAGTGATAAGACTAAATCTAGGGGCACAATCACCGTGCAATAAGAATCGATCGCAGTCGAGGATAGAACCATAGACAGACACGCAGAAAAATGAATAGTCAATGGTGTCTTGTAGTTAGATCTACGAGTTATGGTGAAAACACCGAATATAAAACCTATCAACCCACTAAAGCATGTACGACGAGACAAGTCCAATGGAGGCGCTAGCAAGGTCGGCATAATAAAATGACTCAGATCAGACATACCAAACTCGTATCCTAAAGGGTCCACTAGTCGAGTCAATGTATCAGGAGGGAGAGTCGGTAAAATCAAACCCGGGAGAGAATCAAAATCATCTTGAATGTCATACGACAGAGACATCATCAAAGTGGGACGCTCATCCGGGTCTACATCATCAACGTCATGCAAAAGTACTACACCCTTGCTTGGAAATTCTTCCAACACACTGGATACATCATCCAAATCAGAATCAGTAAAGGTCTCAGAAATGGGCAAAATCGAACCCGACAAATTTTTTAATTCATAGTGAGCTTCAGGCAATGGTGTAACATCAATGAAATATCTTTCGGGTTCCCAGTGCTAAAGACATCCGAAAATAACCTTCCCTCATAAGGTATGTAATCCACAACAACAATTGGGACATCATCACTCTCAGGCTCATCTGACGCCTCTAATACAATCTCAACTGGTGCAATCATAGGCTCTATCATGATGGTGATCATAGCCTGGAGAGGGCACTCACAAATAGGGTGATCAGACACAACACTAGTAGGGCATATAATAGGGAATGAGATATTTTCACAAATCAAAATTCCAACATCCCATACACCATCTTCCAAATCACTAGGTATCCCATCAATGTCAGAATCATTAGATTCGTCGGTCACTAATGGACATGACGGAACACTCTCATCTAGATGGTCATCCTCTGAATCAAGAGACACCACATCTACATCAGACCCCTCAGGGGTATCATACATAATATTAAGAGGCTCAGATGTTGAAGTTAAAGGTGCCAAAACCTAGTAGTAACATCTTTTGAGTCGAGAATATAGTGCCTAAACTGCGTATTTTCCTTAAAGGTGGAAAGAGGCACACTTTGGGTAGTCTTATCTTTGTGGGGAAAGGATCTAGCTGAGGCATATGGTCACTCCTATAAGCAGATACGGGTCTAGTACCATAAGTATACTTGCTCGTGGTTGAAGTGTTATTAGTACGGAGGTAGGCGGGGTCAAATTGAAAAATGAGAAGGCTACGCACTTGGGGTCAAACATATTGATAACCACCTACACAACGCTCTTCATTTAGCCAAAATACCTGGGCTTGACCTACTAACCCCTCTCGGGCGACGATAACCTTTTGGTGATCATCCCATTCATGACAATCAAAATAAATTTCCATTCCCTTAAGCCAGACAATAAAAATTTGAGAATTCTCAAAACCATCATAAGTGGTTGCCTCAATTTTAGTGTGAGGAAAAGCGTGGGAACGGTTGGGCTTCCTAAGGCATGGGGCAATGCTGGGTTGTTGTTAGCCATATCTCTAGACCACAAATAATTGAATCGGGAATCATAAACATCATGGGCCATTTTAAGAGGGGACAGGATAAAAAAACCTACTGGAATCTTGTGCGCATACAATGAATAATGTTTTTGACCCAATATAATTATAACAGATGAAATTGTTCCGCTTAATAACTGGGGTAATAAATATAAATTTTTGATCTTCTTGATGAAAATAAAAAGGAGATTATTAAAACAAAATCAATTTTTTTGGAGAAAAATAATGGTTTTAGGCCGTTATTTGCAGACCAAAAATTAAAAAAATATTTTATTATTTTGCACAAGGGATCGTGCAAGTGCGTGTCGGCGTTCCAAGAAAATAGGGTTGGGTGGCAATTAGGAAATTGACACGAACCTCCCTCTGATGCTAAATTGATGCAGGACAATGGTTCCGACGGGATAAATATTAAGCTTTCTTCGGTTCGGACAATTAATTAGGATACATTGTGTGTAATATCTCTCTATATACACGACTGATCAACCCAACCAATTAGTGGCACAAAATTTAACAACACACAACTGACAGGGTCTCTACCCCTTTTAGAGATTAAATAAGTGCTATATGTCAATGTTCACGCAAGTGAATATGACCTACACGATCCAGACAATTAACTCATCAAATTATTGTTATTAGCAAGCGTTCACAAAAACCAATTGGAGAAGATCCAGACTAAAATGGAGATTTCATCAAAGTCCACAATCAATCCCATAACTAATTAATATGAGGTAGGACAAATCACTTAAGCTCAAGGAGAAATCAAAGGTTAAGGAACCCGATTTACACTACCGTTCACAAGATCTACCCGATCCAAGTTATACGAAAATATTCAGATAAATAAATGCTTGCAATTCCAATTTTATTAACGCACAAATTTCAAATATAAATCCGTACTAAGCACTAGCCTTCTAATCCACAAAATCTCACAATAATATAGAAGAATCACACAAGAGGAGGTTTAGAATTCGATACCCAATCCGAAGAAAATCTGTCCAAAAAGATCAGTGGATGAAGCACAAAACAACTGTGATTGGATCTATTTCCATTCAAATCCATAGAACCGTGCCAGACGATGAAGACATGAGCCGCTTTCCTTTTCAAACCCCTAGGAGAGCGAGAAACCTTTGATGCCCAAATATATTAAAGGAGGAGAGAGGAAAAGTGGTGTCCAAATATCATCAAGGGGGTGGCTGGCTGAAAATCTTCCAAGGTAGAAGAATAGGGGCTGAGGCTTGAAGTTGGACGAACTCTTCAAGAAATGAAGAGGGAGGTCGGCGGGTTTGAAGGTGGAGGGAGAGTGGGCCGACAGTTTTAGGTATAGGGGAGAGAGGACGCCGAACCTAGAGAGGGAAGAGATGGGGGCTGCTCGGTTTTGGAGGGAGAGAGTAGTGGTTAGGTTGGTTTGGCAGAGGGAGGGCTGGTGGTGGAGATCTTGAGGAGGGAGGAGGCGGTGGAGATGTGGCCGAAAATATTGAGAGGGGGGAAAGGGTGGCCCGTGGGTCGGGGGAGAGGGATAGAGAGCCGAAAATTTCAAAGGGCAGGGAAATTTCTAGGTTTTCAATTTCTTTTCATTCAACGTACTTAATTCTTCAATACCAAGGCCTTATATAGGCTACACCACTCAATCTCCACCATTAAACATGAAATTAACATTAGATAGTTATAAGAACCCATCATAAACTTGAAATAACAACAGTACAATGCATAGAAAAATGTATAAAAATAAAATGCGAAAATAAAAATGCCTAAAAATATATAATTATAAATATTTAATTTATAATCATATATTTTTATAATACCGTAACGGTGATGGCGGACGACATGTATAACATGTAGAGGGGCGCGGTGTTGGTGATGAATGTCGTAATATAATCCCATCTTCAAGCTTGCGGCAATGATCGTCCCAATCAACAAACTCTCTATGTCGGGGATCAACGACCGCATTAGAAACGTCATCATGAACCATGGCAGGACAGCGTCGCCATCATGTCCCACCTTCCCACATGTGTATAATGTGAGTGCACCTTGCCCTAATGTTGCACCAGAAGTACTAGTAGAAGGAGTTGTCCAGAAGACTTGGACTTCTTACTCTATCTCTTGCGGTAGTCAGAATCTCCAGGACGCTGCATTTTTAACTCAGGCTTTATCACCACGAAGTCCCTCTTGCCATACACCCTCTTCATGTCTTTCTCTAATGAACGAGCCATATTCAACAACACATGGAAACCTTAGTTCATCGGACCCGAGGGCAGTAACCTCAGCTTATCTCACAGTCCCTCATAGAACCAATTTGTCTTACGCACTTCGTCAACAAAAATACACCCCACATAGCATCGCAACCTATTAAACTCACGTAAGTAGTCATCCACACTACCCTCGCACTGCGTTATACGTTGGAATTCATTTTCCATGACAATCCACTGCGATGACAATAGATGCTTTGCAAAGAACAATCTCAAAAACTGCTCCATTAAAATCTCTGTTAGATGTCTGCCCGCGAAGAGGTGTAACTCCAACTCATCCCACCAAAGCTGAGCCTCTCATTGCAACTGGAAAGTGGCCAAGGTGACCTTATGTCCCACCTATGTCTCGATCGCGATCAAAATCCTATTGACTCGCGAAAGCCATTACTTTGCTTGCGTTAGGGATCCAACACCCGTAAATATAGGGGGACTAAAGCTCATAAATTGCTTCAGCTGCCGCTCAGTCGCTCCCTTTCCACCAAAGCCTCAGTAGGTGAAAGTCTAGTTTTCAATGCTAGCTAAACACCTAGAGGAGGGGGGTAAATATGTTTTTGTCTCTATTTGATTTTTCTAACTTGTTTGCAGATTTCTATGGTTTGGTGATTTGGTTAGTTTTTGATTTCAAGATCAATCACGGATGACACAACAATTTATAGTGGTTCCTCAATCTTGGCTACATCTACTGTCCCTCTGCGCCTATCTAGCAGTGTGTTAGATTCAGCTCTCCCTCCATAACTCGGCTCCTCAAGAGCTTGCAACACAGATCCCGCAGGACCACACAGGTCACATAGACCTACAACTTAGGCACTAAGCCAAACCCAGTTCACAAAGACCTTTCACCTGGCACAAACCCGAACACGGGTCACTGAGACCTTAGACTTTATAATTCAGGCTTACAACACCAGATTCACCAAGAATCTTTACACAAGAAGAAATAAAGAGAGTGATGATTAGACACCAAAGCAAGATCTCTATGTCTTCTTCTTCTTGGACTGAGCAGATATCAGTCTTATACTGTTGAAGACAATAGATTGGCAGGAGAGTATTTCTTCCAACAGCTTCCTTTTTCTCTACAGAACTTGTAGATCTGCTTCATCAGAATAACTTCTGATCCTGCTATTGAACATGCTGATTGCTTCATCTATCTCTTTCCCATCAAGGTTCTCTGTGCAGAATAACTTCTTCAGGCTTGATGAGAATGGCGAGGAAGAAGATGTAGATCAGCCGCACTTTTCATTGTCAGAAAACCTACACGAGGAATTGATTGATTTGCTCTGGCCGATTTGCTTCTTTTTATTCTCTGAATGCCAATTGAGCAGTGGGCCACACCACCAGGATTGATGGCTGATATTGAGTCATTCAACGCATGCTTTCCATTTAATCTTGATTCAATAGCTCTTTGTTGTGTCTGGGCCCCAGCACTTAATGTTGAAAATATCTCTTGGAAATTGCAGAAGATGATAACAGCTGGCCACCAACATTTCTGGCAGCATTTCCGCAATATTTATATTTTGGTTGACTTTTTTACTTTGCTGACGTCAGCATGACTAAGCATCTCTGTGGACTTAGACAAAATTCAATCATTAGAACCAAAGGCATTGAGTGAGTAGGTATTTTTCAACACCACAACACTTAGACAAAATTCTGTCTATCTAGGTATTGAGCTCGACGAATGCTGAGCTCCGTTCGACGAACATCAAGCTCAGATCGATAAAATCATAATTTTAGTTTGGCAAACTACAAGCTCAGCTCGACGAAAGCAAAAGTTCACTTCGATGAACTATAGACTTAGTTCGACTAAAGACTAAATTTAGTTCGACGAACTCCATGCTTTGTTTGACGAACGCTGAGCTCAGTTTGACGAAGCTGAGCTCAACGAAAGAGAAGCAATCCATGCATTTGGACTTAGCCAAATTTTCGCTTCAAGGCATTGAGAGCATCGAGTGTGTCTTCATCACTCAATGCTTTTTGCCTTAGAAATGTTTTATGTAACTTAGGCATTGAGAGAGTTGAGAGCGTTAAGTGAGCATTCTTCACTCAACGCTTTTTTTCCTTAGCTAATTTTCTGCTTCACTATCTCAGTGCTTTCTTATTCTCAGTTGAGACAAGCACTTGTCTCAGTGGTTGTGCTGATACCAACACTTATCTCAGCGGTTATGTTGAGACCAACACTTATCTCAGTGGTTGTGTTGAGACCAACACTTATCTCAGCAGTTGTGCTGAGACCAACACTTGTCTCAGCGGTTGTGCTGAAACTAACTCCTATCTCAGCGGTTTTTCTGAGAAAAATATTTCTCTAGGCTTAGACTGACTCACCCTGACTCACAACCATTTTGCTATATGGTGTTGACTGAGTAGACTACACTCAACACTTTTATACATAGCCAAATTTTTGGCTATCTTTTAGTTAGGCTGAGATAGACTCAACGCTATAAGTTATATGGCGTTGAGTGAGTACACTACACACAATGCTTTTGCACCTAGCCAAATTTTTGGCTATCTTTTAGTTACAGTGAGATAGACTCAACGCTATCTATTATATGGCGTTTAGTGAGCTGTCCTCACTCAACATTTTTGGACTTAGGCAAATTTTTACTAGATAATTTTAAATCCATAACTCTGGCATCGAGTGAGATTGCTCCACTCAATACCTGTGGACTTAGTAAATTTTTTGCTATGTCTAGCAACCACTTATTATGTCTGCGTGTCCAATCAATGTGATATGGACAACCTGCACTAAAGACCTCAAATGCACATCAAATACAGTTGATGTGTGTGACATTGACCTGTTTGACATCTCACAAATTCGGGACATTGGGAACAATGGACCCAACAATCTCCCCCTATTTAAAGAAGTCAAAACCCTTATCAAAATTGTTTTCTTTCCTTGGTCAATGACACACACAACCTATATGATGGTTAAAACTCAAAAAATTAATGGTTTAATCAAGTCTCCGTCAACGGCGACAAAAACAACTTAATGGTTAAAACTCGTGCACCCCTCAGGTTTTTGTTAGGAAAAGCGGTTGATTTTATTATAGAAGGACGAGGAGAGTGAATTTATTATCTATAAAAAAGCTGAAACCGAGTTTTAATGAAAGGAGGCAAGGGCACCTATCAAGTGTAGTACAGGATATTCCGGTGTGGAATATCGAGGTAGTATTGTTCTCGGGGACAGGTTGATTATTTCTACTCTTCCCTGGAGGGAACTATTATTTTACCGAAAATAACTTGTCGGGTTATTATTTATATATAAAAAAACCGGAAATAAAAGCAGAAAGTAAGGAGCCGATGAAGAATTTAGCGCCACGGTACCAAACCAAATTTGAACTAAAATAACTTTTAATAAAAAGAGATCCTAAATTTCAAATTAATTAAGGCGGAGACTTGGTCGTGGAGGTTCCACAAACTTGAGCTCACCTATCTCTAGGACTATCGCTCACTTGAACATTAAGACTATTCAACCCGGCTCTCATCCGACGAAGGATTCCTCTTAATGCCCGCATTACGCTAAGAACAATGTAATTTGGTGGGGAACCAATCTGGTAGAATTCCGCGCCCCCTCTCTCGAGGGTTAATGCAGAACACCCTTTACCCAGGGGTGATCGGTCAATACGCACGACCTCTTGGCTAGCTAGCGTATGCACTACAGAAATAGAGCCCACACATCGATATGTGGTTCTACACATCATAAAACCAAGGCAAACCTTAAGTTATTTAATTAACGAGAAAAAGAGGATCTTTAATTATTTAAAGCAATTTTATCTGTCCCAATGCTCTTCGATACTGAGGGCTAAGATCGGTTAGCCACTAATTAGAATGGGGATGGCTTGAGAAAAGAAATGCAAAATTGAAAGGTGCGAGTCCTACACAAATGAGTAGGCAGGAAATGAAAGCAGTAAAAGAAAACAGTAACTGAAAGATGTAAAGAAAGCAATAAAAGTGCGAGTCCTACTCAAATGAGTAGGCGGGAAATGAAAGTTGTAAAATTACGAGTCCTACTCAAATGAGAAGGCGGGAAATAAAAGGGATAAAAGTGCAAGTCCTACTCAAACGAGTAGGGGGTAAATGAAAGAAGTAAATGCGAGTCCTACTCAAACGAGTAGGCGGGAAATGACAAGTTCTAATCAAACGAGTAGGCGGGAAATGACAAGTGCTACTCACACGAGTAGGCGGGAAATTAAAGTGAGTCCTAGTCAAATGAGTATGAGGAAATAGATGCACACACTTGCATACTCTACAGGAATAAAACGCACACACTCTACATAAAATAAAACCTAACTCATACACTCACGCACACAAGCGAAAATAAGAAAACTAAGTGACTGAAAAACTAAAACAATACATTTCTACCGCTAGAACGTGATAGAAATGCATAAAAAGAGAAAATAAAAATTAAAGGGCAAGACGATTTTCAAATAAAAGCAAAAATTAAAGTGCTCAAAAATTAAAACTATTATAAATCCATTCTTATAAATCCGTAAAAGTGAGTAAAATGTGGAAATAAAGTTAAAAAAGAACATAAAGTTTTATGACCTAAAAGATAAAATCTATGTTAGAGAAAAATGAAAACCACTTTGAATACATTTTTACGGATTTATAAGAATGAATAAAAAGCAATAAAATCCCAAATCTAAACAAATCTAAGTGAAAATAACTAAAACATAAAAACATAAATCTATACTCATACACACACACACACACATTTTAAAGAAGAGAAAAACAAAGAAAAACAAATAAGATTTCTTAAGGAGGGGTCCTTAGATCCATTGCAAAACGATGTAAGGAGAAGAAAAAAACATATTTTATTAAGTTAAAAATGAGTTATAAAGAAAAATAAAAATTAAAGAGAGGGGGAAAAATTTCCCTAACATAGCTTGGAAATCAACTAAATCGTACTTCACTAAGCAAAAAAGGTTCAAAAAATAGAAAAGTGATCTTACAGAAAAGATCTTTTTATATGCAAAATTTTCGAGATACACGCCCTAGGTCACGGGCGTGTATGGGGGCGTGTAGCTATTGTTGCTGAAGTGATCCAGAACATTTATTGCTGGTTTAACTCTAGGGTTGTACACTTGGAAGTCACAGGCATGACCCTGCTGGCACAGGCGTGTAGGGGAGGCGTGTCGGGGAGGTTTATCTGGGGAAGGTGTCGTGTCATTTTGTCGTCGGCGCTATCTTGTCTGGGATAGGTGGATTGGTCACGGGCATGTCGAATATTGACACGGGCTTGTAGGTGGGTTCGACTAACTACGAACGCTGAACGTCGAGATGGAAGCATTGAATGACGATGTCGTTGAGTGGCGATGGAGTTGAGTGGCGAGGGCGTCGAGTGGTTGGCTGGCGTCGAGTGGTTGGATGGCATCGAGTGGTTGGCTAGCGTCGATTGGCGATGGCGTCCAATGGCAATGGCATCAAGTGGCGATGGCATGTCACGGGCATGTCTAATTGTGACACGGGCGTGTCAGGCAGTTTGACAAACATCGAACGCCGATCGTCGAGTTGGCGGCAACTTTCTGTTGGGATCAAGTAATATGCCCAGGTCACGGGCGTGACCGAGAAGTACATGGGCGTGTACTTTGTAATTTTTTTGACTTTTCCTGAAAAAAATTTAGAAAACAAATTTAAGTTAAGTTAGAAAATTATATACAAAAAAGAAGCATTTTATTGATGAAAAATAACTAAAAATGACAAAAATAAACTAAAATGACTTAATTAACGTAAGTAAAAAATACATGTATTTAAAACTTATCAAATAATCCCATACTTAAATTTTTATTATTCCAGAGCAAAAGTTAGAGATATACTTATACAGAATTAAAAGAAATTCTAAGTTTAGTTACCGCTTGAATTAATCGAAAGAATGATCAAAATAATTATCCGGGGTATAAGAGTTAAGTCCGAAATTATGACAAAAATTTAAAAAGAGAAAGAGTTTCAGCTAAAAACTTCTCGATATACTCAAATAGAAGACAAACATTGTATTTGTTAGGTTAACAAAAGTAGATTGGAATTATAGAAACTTTAGCTTATAAGAATTAAAGAAAATAATGTAATTTAAAAATTATGCTCTCAAAAAGATTTTAAAAGTAAATCTAGAATCATTTGAAATTGGCTAAGGTGGATGTTGGTTTATGAAGAGTGCTTTGATTTAGAGTTGAGGTATATTTTTTTGATCAAACCTCTAATGAATTTTTTGGTTAAAATGTGGATGTTTAGGAAAACGAAATTTTATTTTCCATAACATATAAAGTTTTTTGAACAACTTCATAATAACTCAGTATATATGTATAGGAGTAATGAATTTTATCTGCATACTTCGTAACATATAATTTTTTAAAATATTGGATGTCTATGTTTATGGAACAAAATCTTATTCTCATTTATATAGGATCTTTTAAGGATCAAAATCATGTCAAGTATGACTTGAAAAAAAGTGGGGAGATATGTTTTTTTCAGAAAGAAAACTAGGTTAAATTAAAAAAATTTGAGAGCAACCTTTATAAATTAAACGTTCCTATATTTCAAAAAAAAGCTTGGAGTAAACATAATTGAAATCTAAGATTGTTATTTTCAAACAAAATAAATGTGCAACTATTTAGATAAGTTAGAAGTAATGCTGAAAACAAGTCTCTCATTAAAATAAAAAAGAAGTATAAGAAATTCTTTAAAACTTAACCTCAGATATCTAAATCTATCAATCTTCAATTAATAAACGAATAGAAAACAAAGAATTAATAAAATTCGCTTATAAGTAAACTCACAACTAGATTTTTGGAGAGCGAAAAGGGGTTAAGAATGACATATTTGATTTATTTGTTTCATAATAAACAAAAATTTTGGGATTTTTTGTAGCATATCTTCTTTTTGTATTTTTTATTTATTATCTTTTTTTTTGAATTTAGAGTTATTCTCTTTTTAGGATTTTTGGATTTTCTAATTTTTTTGATTTTTTTAGTTTTTATCAAATTATTTACAAGAAAGGGGAGAGAAAGATGTGTTATTTACAAAAACGAGAGGGGGAAAGAGGAACATTATTTTACAGAAAGATTTACAAAGTAAAAACAATTTTTTTGAATTTTTGTTTTATAAGTTTTTTTTGAAATTTTTATGTTTTTTGATTTTTTTTGAGTTTTTATTAATAAAAACAAGCAAAACTTTTTGAAGTTCTAAATTGTTTTTAGATTTTTTTGTTATTTTTGATTGGGTGCAGAAAATATAAGTGCGAAAAAAGAAAAATACGAGGAACGAAAACACCGCCACACATAGTTCCAACATTGTCCCTAATGTTACAAGATAAGCATGAGGAACAAAAATAGATAAAATACTGTCTTTACAAAAATAAATATGGAGGGTAAAAACTTCCCTGAGACGAGATTGGGGAGGCCCATTTGGAAACCTGCATTATTTAGAAAAAGGAAGGAAAAAAAAACAATTCTGTTACATGGAATTTATTTAGTGGCGCGAGGTTTTTATTTATAGTATGATCCTTATTTATAGATTTACCAACTCGACTTGGCCAAAAGGTTTCGGCTGGTAGGGGTGGCAAGTGTGGGTGACCTGGAAGGAGCTAATGTCTTAGCTAAATGTGTACAATAGAAATGTGTTTCCCTAGCGCCTAAAATAATGTGAGGAGTACCGAAGCGAGAAAATAAATATATAATTCCTAAAAAATTATTTTTGCCTAGATTTGTAGTTTTTAGATTTTTTGGGTTTGTTCGTTTTTAAATTTTTTTGGTTTTTAGTTTTTTAGATTTTTTTGGTTTTTAGTTTTTTGATTTTTTTAGTTTTTAGTTTTTAGTTTTTTAGATTTTTTAGTTTTTAATTTTTAGTTTTTTTGAGTTTTTTAGTTTTTTTTAGTATTTAGATTTTTTAAGTTTTTAGTTTTTTTTGTTTTAAAATTGTTTAAAAAACAACGTCATTTCATTTTTTTTGTTTTTATAGATAATAAAAATATGATAATATTTTTAAAATGTTCTTGTTTGTTTTTTAAAGTACTTTATTATTATTATTATTATTATTATTTGTTGGCCATTTTTTTGTTCTATATAAAAATAGGTAAAAGTAATAGTTTTTCAGAGTTCGAAATAACAACACGAAAACTCCCCGGCAACACCGCCAAAAACTTGATAGTTAAAACTCCAAACAATTAATGGTTTAATCAAGTCCCCAGCAACGGCGCAAAAACTTGATGGTTAAAATTCACGGCGCCCCACGGGTTTATTTTAGGAAAAGCGGTTGATTTTATTATGGAAGGACGGGACGCGTGGATTTATTATCTATAAGAAAGTTGAAATCGAGTTTTAACGAAAGGAGGCAAGTGCACCTATTGTGTGTAGTACATGATATTCCGATGAGAAATATCGTGGTCGTATTATTCTCGGGGACGGGCTGATTATTTCTACTCTTCCCTGTAGGGAACTATTATTTTACGGAAAATAACTTGTCGGGTTATTATTTATATATATAAAAACAGGGAATAAAAGCAGAAAGAAAGGAGCCGATGAAGAATTTAGCGTAACGGTACAAAATCAAATTTGAACTAAAATAACTTTTAATAAAAAGAGATCCTAAATTTTAAATTAATTAAGGCAGAGACTTGGCCGTGGAGGTTCCACAAACATGAGCTAACCTATCTCTAGAACTATCTCTCACCTGAACATTAAGACTATTCGGCCGGGCTCTCATCCGATGAAGGAATCCATTAATGCCCGCATTATGCTAAGAACCCTGCAATTATGTGGGGAACCCAATCCGGTGTAATTCCACGCCTCCTCTCTCGAGGGTTAGTGTGGAACTCCCTTTGCCCAAGGGTGATCGGTCCATATACACGGCCTCTCGGCTAGCTAGCGTATGCACTACGAAAATAGAGCCCACACATCGATATGTGGTTCTACGCGTCTTAAACACGAGACAAACCTTAAGTAATTTAATTAACAAGAAAAGGAGGACCTTTAATTATTTAAAGCGATTTTATCTGTACCAATGCTCTTCGATACTGAGGCCTAAGAGCGATTAGCCACTCATCGGAATGGGGACGGCTTGCGAAAATAAATGCATAATTGATAGGTGCGAGACCTACTCAAACGTGTAGGCTGGAAATGAAAGCAGTAAAAAAAAGTAGTAAATGAATGCAGTAAGAGTGCGAGTCCTACTTAGATGAGTAGGCGGGAAAAGAAAGCTGTAAAATTGCGAGTCTTACTCAGACGAGTAGGCAGAAAATAAAAGCGATAAAAGTGCAAGTTATACTCAAACGATTAGGCGGGAAATGAAAGTAGTAAGTGCGAGTACTACTCAAACGAGTAGGCAGGAAATGACAAGTCCTACTCAAAAGAGTAGGCTAGAAATGACAAGTTCTACTCAAACGAGTAGGCAGAAAATTAAAGTGAGTCCTACACAAATGAGTCGGAGGAAATAGATGCACACACTCATACACTCTACAGGAATAAAATGCACACACTCTACATAAAATAAAACGTAACTCATGCACTCACGCACACAAGCAAAAATAAGAAAAACTAAGTGACTGAAAAATTAAAACAATTACATTTCTACCGCTAGAACTTGATAGAAATGCATAAAAAGGGAAAATAAAAATTAAAGGGCAAAACGATTTTCAAATAAAAGCAAAAATTAAAGTGCTCAAAAATTAAAACTATTATAAATCCATTCTTATAACTCCGTAAAAGTGCGTAAAAAGTGGAAGTAAAGTAAAAAAAAAGGTTCAAAAAACTTTACGACCTAAAAGAGAAAATCTAAGTTAGAGAAAAATGAAAACCACTTTGAATTCATTTTTACGGATTTATAAGAATGAAAAAAAAGTAATAAAATCCTAAATCTAAACAAATCAAAGTAGAAATAACTAAAACATAAAAAATAAATCTATACTCATACACATACACACACCCATTTTAAAGAAAAGAAAAACAAAGAAAAAACAAATAAGATTGCATAAGGAGGGGTACTTAGATCCATTCCAAAACGATGTAAGGAGAAGAGAAACACATATTTTTTTAAGTTAAAAATGAGTTACAAAGAAAAATAAAAACTAAAGAGAGGGGGAAAAATTTCCCTTACATAGCTTGGAAATCAACTAAGCACCACCACCCTAAGCAAAATGGTTCAAAAAACAGAACAAGTGGCCTTACAAAGAAGATCTATTTATAGGCAAAATTTTTGGGTTACATGCCATAGGTCACGAGCATGTAGGGGGTGTGTAGCTACTGTTGCTGAAGTGATCCAGAACATTTACTGCTGGTTTGACTTTGGGGTTATACACATGGAAGTCACGGGCATGACCCTGCTTTCACGGGCGTGTAGGGGATGCGTGTCCAGGAGGTTTATCTGTGGAAGGCATCATGTCATTTTTTCATCAGCGCTATCTTGTTTGGGACATGTTGATTGGTCACGGGCCCGTCGAATATTGACACAAGCATGTAGGTGGGTTCGATGAACTTTAAACGCTGAACGTCGAGCTGGAAGCATTGAATGGAAATGAAGTTGAGTGGTGATGGCTTTGAGTGGCGATGGCGTCGAGTGGTTGGCTGGCGTCGAGTGGTTGGCTAACGTCGAGTGGTTGGCTGGCGTCAAGTGACGATGGGTCGAGTGGCAATGCCGTGTCATGGGAGTGTTACAGGCGTGTCGAATCGGGACACGGGCATGTCGGGCAGTTCAACGAACGTCAAACACCGATTGTCGAGCTGGCGGCAACTTTCTATTGGGATCAAGTAACACGCCCAGGTCACGGGCATGACCGAGAAGTACATGGGCGTGTACTTTAGAATTTTTTAGACTTTTCCTGAAAAATTTCAGAAAATATATTTAACTTAAGTTAGGAAATTATATGCAAAAAAGAAGCATTTTATTGATGAAAAATAAGTAAAAATGATAAAAATAAACTAAAACGACTTACTTAATGTACGTAAAAATATGTGTATTTATAACTTATCACTATACATCAAAAATATATTTTGAAATTTTGATAAGGTATAAGTAAATGTACCTCATTTCCTGCCTGTATTGTGAGCATTTCTTACTCTGCATGTTTTGCTACAAGGTGTTTGTCCTTACTTGTGTGAAACATGTCTTTCTTTCACCATTGTCATCTCTCCCACTTGCTATGTCTCCGCCTTGCTAGGACCTTCTCTCTTCTCTCCCCCTTTTTGACTTCTATATAATAGACAGATGGGGGCTGGCCTTTCCATTGGTTGACCTTCTCTCTTTTCTCCATAGTAACTTACTCCCCCTTAGTAGAAGCATCAGTGAAACAATATTACTAGTGTGTGTGTATGTACAACAAGAGGAACAATACCTACACATAAAAAAATGCAAAAGGGAGTGCCTGAACCTATGCCAAGTTTGACATACCCAACTCAAATTTGAGGATGTTGAACTTTGCTTCATCTAATGGCTTTGTGAAGATATCAGCCACTTTCTTGTCTGTGGGGACAAACTCAAGACTGATGTCTTCCTTCTCCACATGCTCCCTAATAAAATTATATCTTATTTCTATATTCTTCGTCCTGCTATGTGAGATAAGATTCCTAACAATAGAAATAACACTTGTAGAATCACAGTAGAGAGGAGTTCTACTTACCTGAAGATTGTAATCCTGAAGCTGATGTTGGATCTACAGCAGCTGAGTACAACAGCTTCCTGCTGATATATTTTCTTACTCAGTAGTGGATATAGCCACAGTAGTTTTCTTCTTGCTAATCCAGGAAACTAGCATTCTTCTTAAAAACTAACAGGTTCCAGTAGTGCTTTTCCTGTTTTCTTTGCAACCTGCAAAATCTGCATCTAAAAATCCTGTTAGATCAAAATCCCTATTTCTAGTGTACCATAGGCCATGATCAGGTGTCCCCTGAAGAAACCTCAAGATTCTCTTTGCAGTAGAGTAATGAGATTCTTTAGGGCAGGCCTGATATCTAGCACAGACACAAGTGGCGTACATGATGTCAGGCCTACTAGCAGTCAAGTATAAAAGGGAGTCAATTATCACTCTATACAAAGACTCATCAACAAGTTTCCATGCCTCATCTTTGCATATATGCATACTTGATCACATGGGAGTTCTCATGGTGAATGCATTCTCCATACCATACTTTTTGATTAGCTCCTTGGTGAACTTGGACAGGGATATGTATAAGTCATCATCAGTCTGTCTTACTTGGAGTCCCAAGAACAACATGAGCTCACCCATGCTTCTCATTTCAAACTTCCCTTGCATAAGTTTAGCAAACTTCCTACAAAGGTTGTCTTCAGTAGATCCAAAGATAATGTCATCGATAAATATCTAGACTAGGACAAGCTTGCCCATTGATTCCCTTAGGAATATTGTCTTGTCTATCTTCCCCCTTGAGAATTTGTTCTCAATGAAGAAGCTGGACAAGATTTCATACCAAGCCCTAGCGGCTTGCATTAGCCAATATAGAGCTTTCCTAAGCTTATAAACAAAATTAGGAGAGTGAGGATCTACAAAACCTGATGGCTGATCTACATATACTTCCTCATTTAGGTCCCAATTTAGGAATGCTGACTTGATATCCATCTGGTAGACTCTAAATCCCTGATGGGCAGCAAATGCAAGGAAAATCCTTATGACTTCCAATCTGGCTACTCGGGCAAAGGTCTGGTGAAAGTCTATGCCCTCTTCTTGCTTGTAGCCTTTAGCCAACAATCTAGCCATATTCTTGAAAACAATGTCATTTTAATCTAGCTTGTTCCTGTAGATCCACTTAGTCCCTATGATATTTTATCCTTGTGGTCTGGGGATAAACTTCTAGACCTTACATCTCTTAAATTAGTCCAGTTCTTCTTGCATTGCTCCAATCCAGAATTGGTCCTTGATTGCATATTCAAACTTCTTTGGCAAATCTTGAGACAGGAAGATGGAGTAGAGAGATGTATTCATGCTCCTACTTTCGGTCTGGACTCCATGACTTACATCACCAATAATTTGGTGTAACATATGGTCCCTTAGATGCCTGGTAGCTGGAAGCAATCTAGCTACAGCTTGCTGATCTTTAGGGTTTTCAACTAGCTGGTCTTCATTTTCTTCAGGTATGTTTTCCCTTTCTCTTGGAATTGGAAGTCCATAATCATTTTCTTGGACTGTGGGGGTAGCTTTCTTGATGGTTAGTTTACCCATCATCTGCTATGTACCTGCAATACTATAAGAGGAGGAGCTTGGTAGTTCATTATTAACCATGTTGGATTCATCAAAAACAGCATGCATTGACTCTTAAACAACTTGGATAGTTAAGTTGTAGATTCTATATTCCTTACTATGAGTGTTGTACCCAACAAAGATACCTTCATGGGACTTGGCAGCAAACTTAGTTAAATGGACTTTTCCATTATTGAGCACATAGAACTTGCAACCAAAGATCCTAAAATAGCACAGGTTTGGTTTTCTGCCCTTCAAGATCTCATAGGGAGTCTTCTTGTATCTCTTGGTGATAGAAGCACTATTAAGGACATAGAATACAGTGTTAACTTCCTCAGCCCAGAAGTATTCTGGGAGGGATGAGTTAATTAGATTGGTTCTACCATCATCTATGAGAGTCCTATTTTTCCTCTCAGCAATTCCATTTTGCTTGGGTGTTCTAGGAGAGGAAAATTCTTGATGAATCCCTAGCTCTTCACAAAACCTTGTCATGCACTCAGACTGAAACTCAGTGTCACGATCACTTCTGATTTTGACCACAGTGCTATTGAATTCATTCTGAATTTGCTTGACAAATATCTGAAAGACATCAGGGGTTTCAGATTTCTTCCTTAGAAAGAACACTCAGGAAAATCTAGAAAAGTCATCAACAACAAGAAGGGTGTAGACTTTCCTACCTAGACTTTGAATTGGCATAGGACAAAACAGATCCATATGTAAGAGGTATAAGCACCTCATAGATTATTTGGTGTCAATGATCTTGAAGGAGGTCTTAGCTTGTTTTCCCTTTTGGCATGCAAAGTAGATACCCTCCTTAGTGCATATAGATTAGGCTCATTCTTAACCAGCTCTTTGCTGAACTGCTTGCCTATGGTCCTATAATTTAGATGGGCTAGCCTCTTATGCCACTGGACACAGGGAGAGGTTTTCTCATCTGCAACTAGGCATACAGGTGAGTCTTTGCTAGAGCATAGGAAATCTAAATAGTATATATTTCTACCCCTACTGCCTGTTAAGATGACCTCTTGGTCACTTAACCTCCTAATTTTGTACTCATCCTTGTGGAATACTATGTCATAGCCAAATCATAGAGTTGGCTAATGCATATCAGGTTGTGTTGCAACCCTTCAACATAGACTACTCTAGTGATAGTGACTATGCCACTAGAGATCTTAACATAACCTCTAGTCACCCCTTTTTTGACCCACCAAAGATAACCTTTGGTCCATTCTTTACTGGAGCATAATCCTTTAGCATGCTCCTTGTTCCAGTCATGTTCCTGGAGCATCCACTATCCAAGTACCATATAGGGGAATGGGCACATGGACTAACCTGCAAAACACAAATTAATTAACCTTAGGACCCCAATTTTTATTAGGTCCTTGGTGCATGTTAGACTAAAAATAATTCTCCCGGTCTACAGTTTTTCTGACAGGCAAGCTGACATTTGCTCTCTTCACACTACAATTGTGCAAGCAATCAACAGCAAAGTGGCCTACCTTGCCACCGCACCAACACTCATGGATCTTGTACCTTCTTTTCAAAGCAAATATGGTGGTTGTGTTAACAACAGCTCTTGGTCTAGAAGGGTCAGCGATAATCCTATTATTTGGTTTCCCAGCCCCAATCTTACAAGTGGTAGGTCAGGCAGTATAGGTGCTTGCGATATCTTGAGCCCTTCTAGCAGCAGCTTTCTTTTCAAAAAGCCTACTATTTATGGCCTCAGAGATGACCAGGTCTAGTCTACTGATAGCCTTGCCCTTTATCTTAGAGTGGGCTGGATGAATTGGAGAACAGTCAGAAGCTTTATCCTTTACTGAAGGGGCTGTTGCACCAAATACAAATGGTCCAGGATGGGCCATTTGTATTTTCTCATAGGCACTTGCACCTTTGTTATAACTACCACCATAATGTGGAACATCTTTGTTCACACAGAATGGTCTACCATGATTCCAGTGACCATAAATACTCCCATGGTCATGGCTGTTAGAAGGAAATTACACTATATTAAATTTCACAGGAGGCTTAGATGCTAGTGGCTCCACTTGAGCTTTGCCCTTTCCCTTGGGATTAGGAGCTCTTGTCCTTCCCTTGAATCCCAACCCTTTATTTCCCTTTTGAGAAGAGAATGTGTCTATCTAGGGCAACACTGTGCTACGCTTGGAGTTGATAGCCACTAGTTCTCTCTCCTTTTGGAGCTTTCCTTCAAGATTCCTGAAATGGTTATTCTTAAAGGTTATGGTGCTTATCTGAAGGATTATTATATTTTTTAGTTTGCTAACTTCTTGAGTCTTCAGATCCAGCAATATTGCTGATTCTTAAGAAGCAAGCTTTAAAGAGATAATTTCCTAAGCCTGCTGTTTGGCCAGGAGCTTGCTTTTCTTTAATGACTGCAAAAGTGGACCATAATAATCAATCAATTCATTGATGTCTCCCTCATATTCTGAGCCATCATCATTTGATGCAGAAGCACAAGAATCTGGAACTGATTCATAGTCTGAACAAGCAAAACTATTAACAGAAATTACATTGCATGGACCATGCTGATCCTGGCTGAGTTCTTCATCTTACCTAGCCCTCACCCCAAGGTAGCAGCTGTCTTCTTCAGAATCCACCTCTGAATCACCATCAGACTGTGATAGAGGGGCACTGTCTTCAATCCTGATAGCAAGATGTACCTTCTCAGTTTCTTCTTCTAAAGTAACCAGCCTTTTGATGGAGTCTGCTTCAACACTCCTTCAGTAGAGTACAGAATAATGTAGGCTTCCTCTTCTTCTTCTTCTGACTCTAAAGAGTAGGAGTTTGTCCAGCTTCCTTGCTTCTTTTCCAAGATGGATTTCTCCTTCTTGCCTTTTTGTTGATGTCCTTTTTCTCACTATGTTCCTTTCTTTTGAATGGGCAGTCGGCTATCACATGCCTAGGTTTTTTGCAATGATAACAAGTCATGTTAGAGGAAACATGTTTACCAGTTTTGGAACCAGACCTGTCCTCCTTGGAGGATTATCTCATGGCCTTGTAGTAGTCATCCTTGGGATGTGAGGAGGAAGGCCTACGTCTCCAGTGCTTCTTCTTCAAGAACTTCTGGAATTATATGGTGAAGGCAGCAAAATCTTCATCAGACCGTGGCAGTCTGATGTGATTTTTTCTAATTTTCTAGAATCAGATTCAACATCTCTCTTTGGTGGAGAGGGACACTTTCTTCTGACTTTGCAGGAGTCTTTAGCTTTGAATACTACAGACTTATCTCTTGCCTGACACTTGTTCTGGTTCTCCTCTTCTTTCCTTGAAGGTAGCTGCATTTCATATGACAGCAGCTTCCCAAAGAGGGTGTGAGGAGCTGTCTCACCCAGCTTTTCCACTTCTCTAATGGCACAAATTTTAGTGTCACACTCTCTAGAGAGAGATCTAAGAAACTTGTCATTCAGTTCATAAAGACTGAATACTCTTCCATAAGTCTTCAGCTCATTCACAATCCTAAAGAACTTTTCATAACAGATGGTTATGTTGTCCCCCTTGGATTGCAAGAAAGCCTCATACTCATGGTTGAGCAAGGACTTCCTATCATCTCTAACCTCATCTGTCCCCTCCATGTAGATCACAAGTGTTTCCCATATTTCTTTGCAGTTGAGCAATGGATCAGGTTCTGAAGAGTAAAGTCATCAACAACACTCATAATTATGTTCTTTACTCTCTTGTCTATTGAGGCCAAGGCCAACTCATCCTTTGTCATCTCATCATATGTTTTGGGGGTCTTGACATTAGCATCCAGTGTTGACACCTTCATTGAGATGTATGGTCCCTCTTCAACTATAATATACATCCTAGGGTCAGCAACATTCATGAACTGCCTCACCCTTGCTTTCCAGATGCCGAAAACTTCCTTCCTACAGATTGGAAGTCTCACAGCACTCAGCTCCCCATTGGTCATTCCTGAACCCATAGAGACAGACTTCTACCTAACCTTGGAGATCTACTTAGACTGTTATTCCTTTAAAGAGCAACCTCCATCTGATACCACTTGAAAGTCTAGTTTTCAAGGCTAGCTAAACACCTAGAGGGGGAGGGTGAATAGGTTTTTGTCTCTACTTGATTTTTCTTATTTGTTTACAGATTTTTGTGGTTTGGTGATTAGGATAGTGTTTGCATTCAAGATCAATCACAGACGAAACATCAATTTATAGTGGTTCCACAATCTTATGTACATCCATTTTCCCTCTACACCCATCTAACAGTGTGTTAGATTCGGCTCTCCCTCAAGAACTCAGCTACTAAAAAGCTTACAACATAGATCCCGCAGGACCACACAGGTCACATAGACCTACAACTTAGGCACTAAGCCAAACCCAGGTCACAAAACCTTTCACCCAGCATAAATCCAAACACAGGTCACTAAAATCTCAGCCTTTATAATTCAGGCTTGCAACTCCAGATTCAGCAAGAATCTTTACACAGGAAGAAATAAAGACAATGATGATTAGACACCATAGCACGATCTCTATGTCTTCTTCTTCCTGGACTGATCAGATATCAGTCCAAGCTTTTGTTGTTGAAGATAATAGATTGGAAGTAGAGTATTTCTTCAAATAGTTTCCTTTTTATCTGCAGAACTTGTAGATCTGCTTCTCTAGAAGAGCTTCTGATCATGCTATTGCAGATGGTGATTGCTTCAGCTATCTCTTTCCCAACAAGGTTCTCTGTGTAGAAAGACTTCCTTAGGTTCGACGAGAATGGCGAGGAAGAAGATGAAGTTCGGTCACACTTTTAGTTGTAAGAAAACCTAGACGAGGAATCGATTGATTTGATCTTACCGATTTGTTTCTTTTTATTCTCTGAATGCCAATTGAGCAGTGGGACCCACCACCAAGATTGATGTTTGAGATTGAGCCATTCAGCGCATGCTTTCAATTTAATCATGATTCAACGACTCTTTGATGTGTGTGGGCCCCAACACTTATTGTTGAAAATATTCCTTGGAAATTGCAGAAGATGATAACTGATGGCCGCCAACGTTTCTTACAGCATTTCCACAGCATTTGAATTTTGGTTGACTTTTTGACTTTGCTGACGTCAGCATGACTCAGCATCTCTATGGACTTTGACAAAATTCAATCATTAGAACCAAAGGCATTGAGTGGGTAGGTATCACTCAACGGCACAACACTTAGACAAAATTCGGTCTGCCTATGTATTGTGCTCGACGAATGCTGAGCTCTGTTCGACGAACAGAAAGCTCAGCTCGACGAAAGCATGAGTTCAGTTCGACGAGCTGCAAGCTCATCTCGACAAAATCATAAGTTCAGTTCGACGAACTATAGACTTAGTTCGATGAAAGTCTAAATTCAGATCGACGAATTCTAGGCTCCGTTCGAGGAATGCTGAGCTCAGTTCGACGAAGCTGAGCTCGACGAAAACCAAGCAATCCATGCATTTGGACTTAGCCAAATTTTTGCTTCAAGGCATTGAGAGCGTCGAGTGTGTCTTCATCACTCAATGCTTTTTGCCTCAGGAAAGTTTTCTGCACCTTAGACATTGAGAGCATTGAGTGAGCATGCTCCACTCAATGCTTTTTGCCTTAGACAATTTTCTGCTTAACTGTCTCAGCACTTTATTATTCTCAACTGAGACAATCACTTTTCTCAACAGCTGTGCTGAGACCAACACTTATCTCAGCAATTGTGCTGAACAAACACTTGTCTCAACTGTTGTGCTGAGACCAATAACTGTCTCTGTGGTTGCACTGAGACTAACTCCTATCTCAGCCGTTTTGATGAGACCAACATTTCTCTAGGCTTAGACTGACTCAGCCTGACTCACAGCCTTTTTGTTGTATGGTTCTGAGTGAGTAGACTACACTCAATTAATTTTGTACTTAGCTAAATTTTTGGCTATCTTCCAGTTGGGCTGAGATACACTTAACACTATAAGTTATATGGCCTTGAGTAAATAAACTACACTCAATGCTTTTGTACTTAGCTAAATTTTTGGCTATCGTTCATTTAGGCTGAGATAGACTCAACATTATATGTTATATGGCATTGAGTGAGCTGTCCTCACTGAACGAAAATTTCATATGTCCTCACTTAGGCAAATGTCCTCACTTAGGCAAATTTCTACTAGACAATATTGAATCCATATCTCTGACGTCGAGTTAGCTTGCTCCACTCAATGCCTGTGGACTTAGTCGATTGTTTGCTATGTCTAGCAACCACTTATTGTGTCTGTATGTGCAATCAATGTCATGTAGACCACCTGCACTCAAGAACTCAAATGCACATCAAATACAGTTGATGTGTGTGACATTGACCTGTTTGACATCTCACAAATCCGGGACATTGGGTATAATGGACCCGACAACAGGCTCTTGCCTTTCAGCTACAGGCTCGGCTACACCAACCTGAACTAGCACCATCGCAGGTCGCACCTGCCCAGTCGGCTGTGCATTCATTATTGCAAATACTACCATAGCAACTAAGCGTACTAATTCCACAGAAGGAGGAGATGTGGGCACATGTGCTGGTAATGCACTCTCAAAAGAATGTTGGGGTTCAAACTACTCCACACCACTTTTAGTCACCTACAAGTGTAAAATACACAATATAACGACTACTCGACAGCAAACAATGACTATTACGATTGTGCAGGTTCCTCATACATGTGTATTTTCATTCCTAAGTGGATATTCTTGAGTTCATGTTTTTGTTATAACGGTAAGCACAGACACATGCTTGCCACCCCTCAAAAGAATTCGACAACGAATTCGTAGGAGGAAGACTAAGACTAGCTGAGACCAAATTATAACACCTTCATCCATCTCATGAAATATAACAAAGGGTCTGGTCAGGGGCCCATGTCATATCCCACATACAGTCAGCGGAGTTACATTTTAATAACAATGACTAAATGGATCCTAACTCAGTGCATTCTAGCGGAAGCTTCAGGGGTTAAATTTTTAAATCAAGTTATACAAATGTACACTAATAAAAACCATATAGGAATCTTTACAAAAATACACAAAAGTCAAAATGGCCATAAGGCTTTACAACAGTTTCCTCTTTCACAAGTGAAAGTCCACCTAGTGTCAACTATCTTCACCTATGGGGGGGGGGGGGAATAGGTGACGTGCAGCGTTTTTGCGGAATTAAAATTGTACCTGCACACGAAAATAAAACAACACAGCACAAAAGAGTACACAAGCTATTTATAGTGGTTCCCCGATTTGGGTACATCCACTTTCCCCCTTCGACCTATCTCCCAACCAGGGACGACTCGGTAACTTCTCCAACAGGATTGAAATCCAATCCTTGCACTATCGGAAGGAACCCTTCCACACGTAGGAGTCAACACTCCCACAACACGGGTTGCACCCAACCCTTACAACTAGGAACCAACGTTCCTTTACAACAAAAGTAAAACTAGAATGTACAAGAGATACAAACTACTTTTGGAGACTAAGGTGTCACACTTCGTTGACGACGTGTTTTTGAAGTCCACGAAGAGTCAACAACCCTAGATCTCTCTTGGAGAGAATCTCCCCGGAACCGGCAGCGGCAAGATGGGCGGCGGCTAGGTTCACGGGATCGGCGGCGACAACGATGTGCGGCTGCTGTACTTTGGAGATCCAAACTTTGTAGCGAAGCTAGCTAGGTCTACCAACGGTCACACTAGGATCAATCGTCTCGATCAATTCGGATGGGGAAGATTTTCCCGATCTACAAATCAAGAGACAAGAGATCTCCGGTTAGACACGTGAGACTCTAAGCTTGGCTAAGCTTCTGTCGCCGGAAGATCAGGAAGAATCGCGATCAAAAGCGGCGACCAACTAGCGCGAGCGGCGACGGCGGCGTCGGAGCAGTTTCGCGATTTTAGGTTAAGATCGGCTCGGCTTCTTTCTGTGTGTACTGTTCAAAAAATACCCGTATATATATACACAAGTAAACACCTTAAAGACCGTTGTGGGTCCCACAAGAAGAAACCCTAAATCCGGTTCAAAATAGTGCCAGCGGCAGAATCCAGTCCAACTTTTTCCCGAAAATTGCCCAAGTAAAAATCGGCGAGAATCACCTGTGATTCTCGTCGAATCGTCGAGAATCAAGGGTGATTCTCGACGATTCGGCGAGAATCACAAAGTGATTCCCGACGATTCATCGAGAATCACAAATTGATTCTCGTCGAATTTGACTTGATTGCACTCTGATTTAGCCGGCGAGAATCAGCCAGTGATTCTCGACGATTCGGCGAGAATCACTAGTGATTCTCGTCGATTCTTACTTAGATGATTTTTCGTCTTACGCCTCTGAGCTGCTCTTTGACTCATCCTTGCTCCTTGTCTGCTCTTGCATAAACACGGCCCTGTACTTGAAAGTAAGTGCACTCCAATAGAGAGAGTACACGTAGGCCAACACACTGATCTGCTCAACGAGGGATTACGTCGTGCAGACCCGTGTATATTGACCTACTGCACCCTGACATTGGTGTGCACTTACTGTGGAATAACTGCAAGCACAACTTGAAATATTTTGTCAAAAACATTGTCTATTTACCTTAGCTTGTCCAGGGGCTTCTTCAAATCAGGTACGTTGTGGATACAATACCCAACAATCTCCCCCTATTTGAAGAAGCCTAAACCCTACAAGCTAAGGTGAATAGAGCATATGGGAATGAAAATCATAAATTTGAAATTGAGTTGAGTGAGGTATTCATTACCAAAACCAATTTCTTGGGAGCAAACTGGGAGCCACCTTAGCCTTAGCCGAGATGGTAATCTCCCCCTTTTCGGCTTCTGCAAATCTGGGTCTGTTGCATTTGACCCCGTGCACCCCCTCAGTTCTTGCACCTGTGCTCTCACTTGAGTTCCTGGCAGAGGCTCCCCCTAGATGCACGAGCCTGGAGCTTCTATAGTCTTCATCCCTCATAGTTTAGCATCCCCAATTCAGTTTTGAAAAGACTGAACTTGGCCTCGTCTAAGGGCTTTGTGAATATATTTGCAATCTGCTTGTCCGTGGGAACATAACAGAGAGAAATGTCCTTATTCTCCACGTGCTCCCGAATGAAGTGGTATCGCACTTCAATATGCTTCATTCTGCTGTGCGATACCGGATTGTTGGCAATTGCAATTGCACTGGAGGAGTCGCAGTACATTGGAACTTCCTTGAACTGAAGGTCGTAGTCGGCTAACTGGTTTCTGATCCATAGGAGTTGTGCGCAACAGCTGCCTACCGAGATGTACTCAGACTCTGCTGTGGAGGTTGCAACACAATTCTGTTTCTTGCTATTCCATGAAATAAGCCTTCGTTCGAGGAATTGACACGTCCCGGAGGTGCTTTTCCTGTCATCCCTACTCCCTGCAAAATCAACATCTGAAAAACCTATTAGCTCGACATCATTGTTTCTCGGGTACCACAAGCCAAGATTGGGAGTACCTTTCAGGTATCTTAGAATTTGCTTTGCAGCGACATAGTGAGATTCCTTAGTGTTCACCTGATATCTGGCACAGACACATGTGGAGAACATGATATCCGGTCTACTGGCAGTAAGGTAGAGCAGGGATCCAATGATGCTTCTGTATTTGGTTTCATCGAAAGGTTTACCTTTCTCATCCTCATCCAGAGACATAGTGGATCCCATTGGAGTCCTCATAGAGGTTGCATTCTCCATACCGAATTTCTTAAGGAGTTCATTTGTGAAGTTCGTCTGAGAGATGAAGATTCCATCCTCGGACTGTTTCACATGAAGTCCCAGGAAATACTTTAGCTCTCCCATACTGCTCATTTCAAACTTTCCTTGCATAAGTTTGGAAAACATTTTGCAAAGATTGTTGTCCGTTGAGCCGAATATTATGTCATCGACATAGATTTGCACCAGCAAAATCTTGCCTTTGACTTCCCTGAGAAACAATGTCTTATCTATTTTACCTCTAGAGAACTTGTTCTCAAGAAGAAAACTATATAAAGTCTCATACCAAGCTCGTGGAGCTTGTTTTAAACCATATAAAGCTTTATTAAGAAAATAAGCATGATTGGGATAAGTAGGATTGACAAAACATGGGGGTTGAGCGACGTATACTTCCTCTTTCAGGTCTCCGTTCAAGAATGCTGATTTCACATCCATTTGATAGACTGTGAATCCTTTATGCGAAGCATACGCCAGGAACAATCTGATTGCCTCGAGCCTTGCTACCGGTGCAAAGGTCTGGTCGAAGTCAATCCCCTCCTCCTGTCTGTAACCTTGAGCCACCAGCCTGGCCTTGTTCTTTATGATGACACCATGTTCATCCAGTTTGTTTCTGAAGATCCACTTGGTGCCAATCACATTCTGCTTGTGTGGTCTGGGAACCAGCGTCCAAACGTTGCATCGTTCGAATTGATGTAGTTCATCTTGCATGGCCAAAATCCATGCCGCGTCTTTGTTCGCCTCGTCGAACATCTTTGGCTCAACCTGTGACAGGAAGCTAAGATGCAAAACTTCGTTAATAGTACCTCTTCGAGTTCTAACACCGACATGAGGATCTCCGATGATCTGATCTCTAGGATGATCCCTCACGTGCCGGAGCTCTAGAAGTCTGGCGTCTGGAGCTTCGACTACTTCTTGGGCTTCTCCTTCTTCTAAGAGATTTGTTCCATTTTGATCTTCAACATTCCCAGATGACGTGGAGGTGGAAACTTTGACGTACTTAGGAGTTTCGTCTTTAGCGGTCTCATTGAGACTCAGATGTTCAAGTCGTGCACCTGCATCTTCAAGAATACAACTGGAAGAATTGCTGTTAAGCAAACTTCATTCATCAAATACAACATTAATTGATTCTTCTACCACTAGGGTTTTCTTATTGAAGACCCTATATGCCCGACTGTGGGAACTATAGCCCATGAATATGCCTTCGAAGAATTTTTCACCAAATTTAGTACGCGGGTACTTCCCATTATTCAGTACATAGCATCTGCAATCAAAGATCCTCAAGTAGGACATGGTTGGTTTCCTGCCTTTCAGTAGCTCGTAAGGCGTCTTACGATGATGCTTGTTGATCAATGCTCGGTTTTGTACATGACAAGCTGTGTTGACAGTCTCTACCCAGAAGTATTCTGGGAGAGAAACGTCTTTCAACATTGTCGTGCAGGCTTCAATGAGAGTTCTATTTCTCCTCTCTACAACTCCATTTTGCTGAGGAGTGCGCGGGGAGGAAAACTCATGAAAGATACCTTGTTCTTCACAAAACTCTGTCATAGCATCAGATTCGAATTCTGTTCCATGGTCACTTCTGATTTTGACCACTGGGCAGTTAAATTCATTCTGAACCTGCTTGACAAAACTAGTGAAGATGTCAAACGTATCCGACTTTCGTTTTAAGAAGAACACCCATGTAAACCGAGAATTATCATCAACTATCACTAGCGTATAGGACTTGCCTCCCAAGCTATGAACTTGGATTGGACCAAACGAGTCCATATGTAGAAGGTAAAGACATCGGGAAGAGTCTTTGTCTGCAATGCTCTTAAAGGTAGCCCTAGTCTGTTTGCCCATCTAGCATGTAGGACAGGGGCTATCTTTGATGCACTTGATAATGGGAGCATCCCTTACTAAGTTTTTAGAAAACAGCATACTAATTGTTTTGAAATTAATATGTGCCAATCTCTTGTGCCATTGTTCACAAAGAGATGCACTGCCTATTGCCACAAGGCATACGGGGGTAGATGAATCTAAACTGAGAAAATCTAAGCAGAAGATATTTCTGCTCCTAATGCCTGATAATACCGTCTCAGAAGAGATACGTGAAATTATCAGACATTTATCCTTGCAGAACTTAACGTCATAACCTTTGTCACATAACTGACTTACACTGATCTGGTTATGGTTTAACCCTTCAACATAAGCCACGTCGGTGATAGAGATTATACCGTTGGAAATCATACCATAACCTCTGGTGACTCCTCGATCTGACCCTCCAAAGATATCTTTGGGTCCATTCTCGACTGGAGTGTAATCACGCAGCAGGCTTCTTGTCCCAGTCATATGCCGGGAGCATCCACTGTCCAAATACCAGATCGGCGTTTTGGTGGCCTTTGGACATTCCTGCAAAACAAAATTAATTTCCCTTAGGAACCCAATCGAACTTGGGTCCTAGATTCCTGGTTAGCATACTCCCCCTCGGTTGGTTAACCCTACGAGTGGTCGGCCTCGCATTGCTAACGTAGGGAGTCTCGTAATACCTTGGATTAAACCAACAATCCACGGCAAAGTGACCGACTTTGCCACAGCACCAACAATCGAATCTGTTGTACCTCTTCCTAGGCTCCTGCCTTACCCTGGGAATGGTGGGTACAGCCGGGGCCTTGGATCTGGAGGTGGAGGCCTCATAGTGATTGCAGTCACATGACTTCTTCACCTTCTGTTTCGTCAGTATAACAGGCTTGACTCTTGGTGCCTGCTTTCCATTATGGCCCCTAGAGAATTGACCATAATTTCCCATGTGGATTTCCTCATAAGGTGCCTTGGGGGCACTCTCACCGAAGTTCCGGGGAAAGGTCCAACCATCATATCGGCTCTTTGGCTTTGCAACCGAGGGCCGAAAATGATGACCAAAGGTTGACTCAAAGTCATGTTGGTTGCAAGGAAAGCTAGGCTTTCTGAACGCAACAGGACTGATCGGAGCCTTTCCCTTTTCAGCAGTAGAGGCCTTCTTGCCAGCCTTATTGTTCCTCTGGTTCCTGTTTCTCCTGGATGAGGAACCAGATACACCAACATGCCCCAAGCCAGCTCCTTTGGCCTGAGCAGAGAAGGTATCAACAACTAGAAGAACTGTTTTTGGCATAGAGAAGCTCTTGACGATCTTCCTTTCTGCCGCTAGCTGTTCTTCCAACTTGTCGACTTCCTCCTGCTTAAGATCAAGGAGCTTAAGAGACTCTGAATACTTTGAAGTCAGGTCTAGGTGCTCCTGTCGGAGAGAGATCAAACTAGTGATCTCTTCCCTTAGGGAGACACTCTCACCCTTAAGGAATTTCACTTCCTTTTTCTCAGTCTTCAATATCTTACGGCACTCCTCGAAAGTGTTGAGCAGAAGCTCATACTTCTCGAGGAGCTCCGCTTCACGGGCCGAAAGGCTATCCTCAGGGTCATCATCCTGAGACTCAAGATCATAGTCAGAGTCGGAGAGAGGGGTGTGAGCTTTTACCTTCCCAGTAAATGGGGGGCATTCTCCTTCTGAGTCGGAGCGACCCACCAGCCCGAAGTAGGCTTCCTCATCATCACTGGAGTCTGAAGAATCAGACTCACTCAGTGTCTTTGGCCTTTTGGCGATGTAGCTCCGCTCTTTCTTCTTATCTCTAGAGGATTTGTGCTCCTCTCCTTTCCCTTTTTCTCTCTTGCCTTGATAGCAGTCGGCCACGACGTGTCCTGGCTTATTGCATCAAAAGCAAATAATGTCAGAGGAGCGATGTTTGTTCGGTTTAGAAGCATACCTGTCAAAAGAATAATTTTTCTTCTGATGCCTGGAGGAGGAGCCGTCTTTCTTTCTTTGATTCCTCATCTTGAGGAACTTCTTGAACTCTCGGGTGATGAGGGAGAAATCCTCCTCCGACAGCTCTGAGCTGGAGGAACATGGCTCGGAGTCCTCCTCCTCATCCTTTTTCCTGGCACGGTATGAAACCGCACCCTTGCCTTTTCTGGAGTGACTGGCTTTTAGAGCCACAGTCTTTTCTTTGGCTGCAGCCTTCTCTGCTTCTTCTTTTGCTTTCCTGGTGTTCAGTTGAAGCTCATAGGACATCAGCTTACCGAACAGAATTTGCGGGTCTGTTTCAGCTAGTCTGCCAAACTCTCGGATGGCGCAGATCTTTGTGTCCCATTCCTTAGTAAGGGACCTAAGGAATTTATCATTGAGTTCACCATTAGTGAACACTCTTTCGTATCCTTTGAGCGCATTGACAATCTTGAGAAAGTTCTCGAAGGTGATTCCGATCTCTTCATTAGGCCCTTGTCTGAAGGCCTCATATTTCTGGTTCAGAAGGGATCTCCGATCATCCCTCACTTCATCAGTGCCCTCCATTAGGATAATCAGGCAGTGCCAGATCTCCTTTGCTGTCCTGCAGTTGCAGAAGTTCTGCATCATTGAGTCATCAACCGCGCTGACCAGAATGTTCTGCGCCTTCTTGTCAAGTCCGACTAACACCATCTCGTCCTTGTCCATTTCAGAAAGTTTGTTCGGCACTTTCTTGGTAGGATCAATGGTGGAGACCTTAGTGGGGACATAAGGTCCCTCCTCCACGACCATGAAGAGTCGAGGATCAACTGCTTCCATGTAGAACCTGATCCTTTCCTTCCAGATAGGAAAGTTGAGCCTGGTGCACACGGGGATCTTGCCTGTGAACTTGAGACCGTCCATGGTAGATCTTTTCCTTCTTCTTGACACTAGTGGCAGGATTCAACTCAAGGTGTTAACCATTTTGATGAGCAACCTGGCTTTGATACCACTTGAAAGTCCACCTAGTGTCAACTATCTTCACCTATGGGGGGGGGGGAATAGGTGACGTGCAGCGTTTTTGCGGAATTTAAATTGTACCTGCACACGAAAATAAAACAACACAGCACAAAAGAGTACACAAGCTATTTATAGTGGTTCCCCGATTTGGGTACATCCACTTTCCCCCTTCGACCTATCTCCCAACCAGGGACGACTCGGTCACTTCTCCAACAGGACTGAAATCCAATCCTTGCACTATCGGAAGGAACCCTTCCACACGTAGGAGTCAACACTCCCACAACACGGGTTGCAAACAACCCTTAAAACTAGGAACCAACGTTCCTTTACAACAAAAGTAAAACTAGAATGTACAAGAGATACAAACTACTTTTGGAGACTAAGGTGTCACACTTCGTTGACGACGTGTTTTTGAAGTCCACGAAGAGTCAACAACCCTAGATCTCTCTTGGAGAGAATCTCCCCGGAACCGGCAGCGGCAAGATGGGCGGCGGCTAGGTTCACGGGATCGGCGGCGACAACGATGTGCGGCTGCTGTACTTTGGAGATCCAAACTTTGTAGCGAAGCTAGCTAGGTCTACCAACGGTCACACTAGGATCAATCGTCTCGATCAATTCGGATGGGGAAGATTTTCCCGATCTACAAATCAAGAGACAAGAGATCTCCGGTTAGACACGTGAGACTCTAAGCTTGGCTAAGCTTCTGTCGTCGGAAGATCAGGAAGAATCGCGATCAAAAGCGGCGACCAACTAGCGCGAGCGGCGACGGCGGCGTCGGAGCAGTTTCGCGATTTTAGGTTAAGATCGGCTCGGCTTCTTTCTGTGTGTACTGTTCAAAAAATACCCGTATATATATACACAAGTAAACACCTTAAAACCGTTGTGGGTCCCACAAGAAGAAACCCTAAATCCGGTTCAAAATAGTGCCAGCGGCAGAATCCGGTCCAACTTTTTCCCGAAAATTGCCCAAGTAAAAATCGGCGAGAATCACCTGTGATTCTCGTCGAATCGTCGAGAATCAAGGGTGATTCTCGACGATTCGGCGAGAATCACAAAGTGATTCCCGACGATTCATCGAGAATCACAAATTGATTCTCGTCGAATTTGACTTGATTGCACTCTGATTTAGCCGGCGAGAATCAGCCAGTGATTCTCGACGATTCGGCGAGAATCACTAGTGATTCTCGCCGAATCGGCGAGAATCACTTGGTGATTCTCGTCGATTCTTACTTAGATGATTTTTCGTCTTACGCCTCTGAGCTGCTCTTTGACTCATCCTTGCTCCTTGTCCGCTCTTGCATAAACACGGCCCTGTACTTGAAAGTAAGTGCACTCCAATAGAGAGAGAGTACACGTAGGCCAACACACTGATCTGCTCAACGAGGGATTACGTCGTGCAGACCCGTGTATATTGACCTACTGCACCCTGACATTGGTGTGCACTTAGTGTGGAATAACTGCAAGCACAACTTGAAATATTTTGTCAAAAATATTGTATATTTACCTTAGCTTGTCCAGGGACTTCTTCAAATCAGGTACGTTGTGGATACAATACCCAACAACAAGTATTTTCTTACATCGACACACATGCCGACCTTACATGAAAACACTAAAACTCATCACTTTGACATCTAGGGCCGGCAAAGCAACAAGGGCAACAACCCGGTATTTCCCGCGCGGCTCTCCAGCACCTGCATAGGGACATTCCACCAGATGGTGGCAAACAAATCAAAAGTCAACTTTGAATTGACCAAATTATAATGACCCTACCCCATTCCAGGGGCAGCGATATTCCTTTCATGTAGACATAGCATTAACACCACAAATATATCACAAGAAGGCACACTCAAGCACCAATCAATATATCACAAACGAGTGCCTCAGCAGGCAAACATTCCGTGCTCTCAGGGCACATTCTTGGTGTACCGGATTTCCAGAGTTCAACCACCGTTCAGAGGTCTGAGATTTTATGGTCAGCTTTAAGCATTCCTAGTCTTTTCGGCTCCAGGACTAAGACTCTCATTATGCGCCCCAACAATGCCAATTACTTTAGGCACTCTAGTCGGATAGGCATAACGCGGGTTTTTTTCAGCTATTTCCCGTTGCTCAAATTGCCAGGTCAACTCTGACGATCATAGCCATTATGGAGTACAACAAGATGCGGGCCAGTCTCCCCTTTCCTGTTCGGCTTACAGGCCTTATTACTAGGAACAACAGGCTCTCAACATCACTTGCCGCTCACCTATCCCCAGAACCTGAGCCGGTAGTTCTTAATAGTGGCACTCATGGACAATAGTTGGGATCTCCAGGCTCAAAGATGCTCATGCTACACTCATTGACTCATGGACACAGGCTTCGCAACAACAAAAAGCTATATGGAAGCTATCCCTAGCGATAGTCACTATCGCCTGGCAATTGCGACAAAACTTTCTTCTGTCTCCAGACTCAGCCACAACTGGAACAACTTTCTAGCAAAAACTATACAGCATCTTATAATGCCAGAAAACTGGTCTTTCACAGCAATTACAAGTCACCAAGAGCTATTGCCATCGATACTCACTGTCACCTGGCTATATCCAACATTTATGCAAACTGTGGTATTTTCTGTGTATTTTCCTGGAGCACAACTCCAGTACTTCCTGCTACTATCATTTCACAGGTACAACCCACAGACTGTGTAAACTACTCGTTTATACTTGGAGTCTATATCAATATTATATTATAAAGTATATAATTAACTTCTTTTGATAATTCATACTTATTTGGGCTAATAATAATATTTTTAATCTTCCAAGACTTATCAGGAGCATTTCTGGAGAAAAAAAATCAAATTTTCCAAATACACGGCCCAGTCACGGACATGTCCCTCATGACACGGGCGTGTCACCTTGGCGTGACCATAGTCACGGCCCGTGCCGCCCAGTAGCTGTTCCAGAAACACTAGCACATCAATTAAAATTACAAGTCTTCCGATCACGGGCGTGTAAGCGAGTGGAATTGGACATGGGTGTGACCAGTAGACGGAGCTCCAGACTTTTAACCCACGTCAGATTAAAATTACTCTCCAGTGGCACGGGTGTGACCCTACAACCACGGGCGTGTCGATCATGCCTGAATCGAAGCATGTCGTAGCTTTAAGAGACTAGTTTCTTATCCAAGGCATTCCAACTTACACGCCCTAGGTCACGAGTGTTATTTGGGGGCGTGACCCTTCCAACAACTGCCAGAGCTATTCCTGCCATTTTTGCATCCCTCCATTTCCAGCAACCGACAAGACACGCCCTAGGTCACGACCATGACCTAGGGGCGTGACCCGCCACTTAACAACTTTTGGCAGTTTTTCTCCAACATTCCCAGGCCTTGAAGATGACGGTTCCGAGCCTTACACGCCGTAGGTCACGGGCGTGACCTAGGGGCATGACTCTCCATCAATCTTGCCTATAAATTCCAGACAATTTCAGAAGGTGGGAGGAGATTTCCGGGGAGGTGAAGTTCTATACTTTCTGCTTTATTTCTTGCAATTTCAATTTCCTAGTCTAGATTTTATATTTTGTAAGCTTTAATTTAAGTTGTTTTTCATTCAATCATGTCGCTCTCCTCCGTATTTTGTGATTCCCTAAACATGATGAGTAGCTAAACTTTGTTTAGCCCTTTATCATGTTGAACCTTGGAATGAAATAAGATTTTCAATTTTATCAAAAATGTCAAGTTCTCTATTTTTCTCAATAACGATTTATCTTTGAATTTAATGTGTCAAATTCATATTTTGCGGATATGTTTTTCGATCTAAGATCTGTATCATAAATGACCGAGAGGTTGCAGATACTAGGAGATCACTCAAAGATAAAAGGAGTTGCATGCACCCCTCGAGAGAGGACGACAAAAAACTTCTGAATTGGAGTCAAATCCAATAGTGGGGTTATAACAACTCCATCAGTTCATATAGCATATAATATAAAGTCTGGCCGGGGCCCCACACCATATGCCACAAAACAGGCGGCGAAGTCATGAGGTTAATATTAGAGTTGCGCATCCTAACTCATAGCATTCTAGCGGAAGCTTTTAACATAAGTACTGAACTCCAACCATGAATGTCCACTGATATAAATACCCACATTTATATAGGAATGTACACCAAATACAATATCGTTTGGCCTTATGGCCTTACAGTTGCTCTTTACAAGTGTGGATTCCAAACATCGGCGTGTAGGACGGCTACACATGAACAAAACACTACATTCTTTATTTAGCCTTCAAGGGCTAGCAGCTGCAGCTACAACAGTACCAGCGGTAGGGACTTCAGCCCTTATGTGTCATGCTCGGCTCTCCAGCACATGCACCGGGACAGCCCACCAAACGATGGCAAACAAAGCAACGGTCAGCATTCAGCTGACCAATTTATAACGACCATACCCCATTCCCGGGGCAGTGGTATTCCTTCCCTGCAGGTATAACAATACATAGGTAGATATATAAATATCACACATTGTGCTCTCACGCACAAACAATCCATCACAACTGTCAGCCACGCGGCTCGATAATCTGTGCACTTAGGGCACATTCTTAGTGTACCGTCGAAATAGGGTCCCACCACCGTTCTAGGTCCGAAACCCAACGGTAAAATTGAGCATTTAGTCTTTTCGGCGCGTAGGCCTAAGACTCTCATTATGTGCTCCAACTGACCACACTTTTAGGTCTTCAAGTCGGGCGTACATAACACAGGTACGGATCAGCCACCCCTCGTTACTCAAATCGCCCTGTCATCACCGAATACCAATGTACTCGAGTCCCAATATATAAGATGCCGGTCAGTTTCACCTTTCCTGTTTGGCAATAGGCCTTTTAAGAGCTCATCAAGCTCACAATAGCCATATTGCCAACCAAGGACTGGCTTCACAATTGCCACGATATCTACCAAGGGACTGGCTTCACAGTAGCCACAATGTCCACCAATGGACTGGCTTCACAATAAACAAGGGGAGTTCATCCTAGCGTCCTTCACGATCGCTTAGCAAGTTCCGCAGAACTCAGTTTCTGCACCAAACTCCGCCCAAACCCTGCAGCATCCTGCAGTGCCAGAAAACTGGTCTTGCTATAGCACACAGCACAAGCATCACACGGGTGTTTTCCTGGACTACCACTTCAGTACTTCTTGATACTTCCCTTCACAGGTCCAACCCATCGACTCCACAAACTACACGTTTAACCACGGAGTCTTCTCCGGTGTGCACATGAAACATCACCAATCCAGACCAACCTGTCCAGATGGGCTTCACACAACATGCCTATTCCGTACTACACATTTTCCGATATATATGCAAGACTATTGGGGATTCCAAGAATCAACCCATGGAAATCCCTTCGCAGTCCACCCTCTGGTGGGGGAAATCCATGCACATGCCAAAAAGGAAGGACTTCATATGTCCAAGAAGGAAGATCATTACCCTTGACGACTTCTTTGGAGCCATGGAATTCTAGCTAGCTAGAAAACACCGCAGCGGCCTTGCCCCCACAACGCTGGCCTCGGATCTCGAATCGGAACCCTGCAGCTCCACCGGTGGCCGGCTCCATTTCTCCTCCTCCTCCTTGCTCTCCCTTATCTCTTGCTCTCTTAGAAAGACAATGGCTCAAGTGCAAATGAAGATTTTCTTCCCATTCTCGGCCTTAAAGAAGCAGGGAGAATCCTAAGCCATCAGATCCCAGATGAAGGAAATGGACGACCACAAATTTTCCACAAAGGTCCTTTTTTTGGCTGACACGGCCCGTGATACGCCCGTTTCATAGGTTGTGTACCTTAAGCGGCACACAACCGACTTACCCAGAGTAGGACACAGCCATGTGACACGCCCGTGTCACAGGCCATCTTCCCTGACACGCCTTCAAACATGCCTGTGTCTGTGGTCGTGTACCTTAGATGGAAAACACCCGATTCACCCCGAACAGGACATGGCCATGTGACACACCTGTGTCACCGGCCGTGTGCCCCGAGACACACTCGTGTCCTGCCCGTGTTCACAAGGCCTTAATTCCTTGGCCCATTCTAGAGAAAGACACGGCCATGTGACACGCAAATATCACAGGCCATGTGCCCTTACACGGGTTTAGACACGCCGCCACCGAGCCATTTTATTGAGCGAAGTTTATCGACCAGAGGAGAACACGTCCTCGGACACGCCCCTGATGCAGGGCGTTTTCTATCTCGAGACTTCGTCAAGTGTAGTTCGTCAAGCACTCGACAGGCTGATCAGCAATAGAGAGCAGGACACGCCCTAGGACACGCCCGTGTCCTAGGCCGTGTCGCCCAGCCTGAACCCAACTATGGGATTTGGGGTGTTACAACCCTCCCCTCCTTACAGGAAATTTCATCCCGAAACTTGCACACAGTAAGGACACTAACAGGCAAAATGTTATAACTTTCAACATGTCTGTTACAACAAGAGATGCACTGTACATGATTTACACAAACAACTCGGGAAATTCAGCTTGCATGGTCTGCTCTCGCTCCCATGTTAGCTCCTCATGGCCACAATTGTTCCATCGGACTTTGACCATCCTGATTGTCTTGTTCCGCAACTATTTATCGACTCGATCCTCGATTCGAATGGGAATAACCTTCGTCGTTATCCCAAACTCCACCGGCAAACGATCATTCTCGATCACTTGATCTAGATCTTTGACGGCTTTCCAAAGCAAAGATATGTGAAACACATCATGCAAGCCACTCAGTTCTGTCGAAAGAGCTAGCCGATAGGCAGCATCCCAACTCTCTCCACCATTTCAAATGGACCAAGATATCTCTGACTCAACTTTTTCAGATGCCGAATCGAGGACACACCTTTGAAGGGTTTGATCTTCAAATATACCCAATCGCCCACCACGAACTCCACGTTCCGGTGCTTGGCATTTTAGTACTTTACTTGTCGATCCTGGGCTATCAGTAACCTCTCCCGAATAGCGCGTATCGTCGAGTTAGATTCATTGACTTCTTTATGCTTATACAGTTTGGATTCGCTTGCTTCTGACCAAGCTAATGGTGTATGCAACTTCCGACCATACAGAGCTTCAAACGGTGTCATACCGATGCTCTCTTGGTAGCTATTATTGTAGGCAAACTCCACCATATAAATATGATATTCCCATCTCTTACCAATGTAACGCCCCGAAACTCAAAAGAGCGACGGGAGGCGTTTTGACCTAAGTTTGGAATTTGGCATGGGGCACACGGCCTGGGACACGGGTGTGTCCCAGGGGCGTGTTGTGCTCGGCTTCGACGATGGCCGTGTGGTCGACAAATTTCAGTAGACGATCGTCGAGCAGCGAACATGGCCTGCGACATGGGCGTGACCCTGGACGTGTCCTTCTCGGGTAGTTGGCCGAGTTGAGTTGGGGGAGAAACATGGCCTGGAGCCCAGGCGTGTTCGGGTATGACACAGGCTTGTCATTTTGGACACGGGCATGTCCAATACCCGTATCCTTCACGAGTTTGTGTTGGGCATGTGTCGATGGAGGAATGCGGCCCACTACACGGCCGTGTACTGGATGACACGGGTATGTCAATCCATATACGGGCGTGTCGAAAACCCGTGTTCTTTTCAGGATGTGTCGGTTTCGATGGTGAATGGGGAACACGGCCTTGGACAAGGGCGTGTCACAAGCCGTGTTCAGCCCAGGTTTTGGGTTTTAAGTCCAAATCGTGGTTGTCTGTTTCCTAATTTTGGGATCTAACGGCTGAGGGTTATTCCTGCTGGGTTATACCCGGGAATAGGCCTTTGAAACCCTCATTCTTTTGGGTTATTCATTTTCTAAGTTCTAGAGAGAGGGGAGAGCAAGGAAGAAGGAAGGAAGGAAGACCCGGCCACCGGCGGAGCTTCGGAGCTCCAAATCTCAAGCCGACTTCAGATATATGGAGGCGAGGACATTGCGGTGCTTTTCATTCGCATAGATTTCCATGGCGCCAAGGAAAAATGCTAGGGTAACGATTCTCATCCTAGGACATGTGAAGTCCTCTTTACCTTTGCATTGGAAGACCGCTCTCGCGAGTTTGCGGTGAGTTTGAGGTGTTCCTTCGGGTAGACATGAATAGTCCTCCTTGTGTACATGTAAAGTCCATAATCGAGTATCGGACATAGGCATGATGTGTGAAGTATACCCGGAGAAGTTGGTCTGGATCGGTGATGTTGCATTTCATGAATGGCCGGAGGAGACTCCGCGCCGATAGTTGTTTTTTGGGTTCTCTACGCGGTAGATTGCAATAGGGAGCCTTGGGGACTAACTCCAAGGTGCACCCGAAAAAATGGGCAGATGCGTGATTCTGCCAACATGGTGGCTTGGGAGCCAACTTGCACATAACTGGGTTATGTGAAGTGTGTGATCTATTTGGGACTCGGGAAAGATTGACCCACGCATATGGCTTAAATTGGCATTGTGGTGTGAGCAACGGGTCAGGTGAAACTGTACCCACTCTATGTCGTTCGGTAGGAGCCTTTGGCATAGATGGAGGGTCTTTGGCGGTTTATGGCTTAAATTGACGTGACCCATGCCGGGAAGACAAAAAGGCTCACGAGATTCGCCGTCCGAGTGGTGGTGGTGAGACAGCAATGTCTTTGGCTTAAATTGACGTGACATTTACCGGTTCACCAAGAAGGTGCCCTTAGAGTACGGGGTGTGTGGTCGTGCGTGACCATGCCTCTATTGAATTGTTGTTACACTATACTGCTTGGTTATGATAATAAAGTACAGGTAAGGAGCATCGCCGCCCCGAGTTCGGGGGCGGGATCGTTATAATTTGGTCAGCATAGCTGACTGTTGCCTTTGTTTACCACTGTTGCGGTGGATTGTTGTTTGCAGATGCTGCGGAGCCAAGTGGTAAATAACGGGCAAAAGCCCATGTTGCTGAGCCGGCCCTCGAAGGCCTAATTTTGAGCTTTTACTTGTATTATTCATGTGTGACCGACCTGCGTGTCGTGGTATGGAAAACACTGTGATTTGAGTAAACTATTGTAAGGCCTTAAGGTCATGTACTTGTTTATTGTAAGTTCATTCTTATTGGGTTTTGTAGTGGACATTCATGCTTTTGGCTGGGTTCTTAATTTTTAACTAATAAATTGCTTCCGCTAGAATGCACTCTCTGTAGGACGTTGATTCTTAGTTGGATGGTTTCCATTGAGTAACCTCTGGCCTGTCTGTGGTATATAGCGTCGGGCCCCGGCCGGACCTACTGCTATATACTATGCGATGGATAGTGGGTGTTACAATTTGGTATCAGACTACTGGTTTCTGTCAGGCTTAAATGAATTCGTTGACGAATTCTTTTAAGAGGTGGTGAGCATATGTGTGTGCGTCATCGTTATAACATCAAAAGAACCCATGAATATTCACTTAGGAATGAAAATACACATGTTTGAGGAACCTGCATGTTCTTATAATTGCTTTTTGTAATTTAATTTGGTCGCTTAATGGTGTTTTGTACAACTATAGGTGACCAGAAGTTGTACAGGGCCGTCAGAACGCCCGGTTTCTGAGGCTAGTAGCACACTGAATGATGTGCCTGCAACACCTCCCTCGGCAGAAACCATACGATTGGTGGTCGAAGCAGTGTTTGTTATGATCAATGCGCAGACTGCAAGGCAAATGCAGCAGCCCGCTCCTACGGTGGAGCAGGTACCGCTTCAAAGGGATGAAACGAGAAGGGTGCAGCAGGTGGTGGTGGAGCCTTTGGTGCCTAGGAGAGCAACCGAAAGGAAGCTCAAACATGTTATGGGATTCAATCCTCTGGTGTTCTCGGGGATGGGAACCCCCTCCCAAGCAGAGGATTGGCTCTCCCGAGTGAAGGGAGTACTGACAGCTACTGAAACGGAAGAGTGGCAGATGACCACTATAGCTACATTCCTGTTGGACAGGGATGCTAGGCTGTGGTGGGAAGGTTTTGAGCTTCATCACTTGAGGGGAAGGCAACTTACGGACGTCTCGATGGAAGAGTTTTTGAGATTGTTCTTGGAAAGGTACCTCCCTTCAGCTCAGAGGATTGCATTGGAGAATGAGTTTCAGAGGTTGACATAAGGAGAGAGTAGCGTGGATGAGTATCTCCACGAATTTACTCGTTTGGGTGGGTACGCTAGCTCTACGTTTGCGGATGAGGAGCATAAGACAAACCGATTCTATGAAGGTTTGAGAGATGACTTAAGGCTACTGCACTCGGGGCCTATGACGCAGGGCTTCTTGACCTTGGTCAATACAGCCCGGTCTTTGGAGAAGGACTTGAAGAATGTGCAAGCAAAGAAAAGCTCTGGTGAAAAGAAGATTGAGTTCAAGGTGCCGACTACCTCAAAGTCTGGGTACCGTAAGTTCTTTAAGAAGGTTAGAACT
Source organism: Platanthera guangdongensis (assembly GCA_039583875.1). Classification (NCBI taxonomy): domain Eukaryota; kingdom Viridiplantae; phylum Streptophyta; class Magnoliopsida; order Asparagales; family Orchidaceae; genus Platanthera; species Platanthera guangdongensis. The sequence goes on along the minus strand of CM077158.1, from coordinate 186,437,646 downwards.
TCGGGTCTAGCTCCTTCTTCTGGTGCTTCTGGGGCGACTACAGGTCGAACCACGTGTGGATGTTTTACTTGTGGAAAGCCGGGGCACTTTGCCTGTGACTGCTGGAGCGGACGCCCCAAGTCCGAGAGGAAGCTGAGAGCAACATATGAAGAGAAGGGCAAGGTGGTGGAGTCAACTGCATCCCATTATGCTCCGGCTCAACCTAGAGTTTATAATCTTGGCCAGCAGGAGGCCAGCAAGCAAGCGGATGTGATGACAGGTACGGTTTAAATTTATAGCAAGATAATTTTTAAATACTTGTTATGCATGTGTTACCTTACCACTGCTTGCATAGGATTTGTTTTGATTTGTGATAATCCGGAGAGAGCACTCTTTGATACGGGAGCTTCACACTCCTTTTTGTCTGAAAGATTCATATCGCGCATCGGAGTGCCTTCTTCGATGGCGAAGGACAAACTGGATGTGCTGTTGTCGAATGGGTGTTCGATGCGCGCGGAGAGAATCTGTGGAGTTAAGATTTGTATTGGGAGTCAGGAGTTCCATTTGCTAGCGTCGTTACTGCCGCTCGTGGAGTTCTACGTAGTATTTGGCATGGATTGGCTCTCAGAGCAGCAAGCTTATATTGATTGCGGTTGCAAGGAAGTCAAAATGGGAACAGGCCGTGAGACGACATTTACGAGCTTGAAAGGGTCGAGCAAGACTTTGTTGTCTGCTCTTCAGGTGGTGAAGGCGGATCATGCTGGAGCAGAGCTGTTTTTCATGCTAGTGGAGGTTGCAAAGCCTAAGACTATGTTGGATAGTATTTCAGTGGTATCCGAGTACCCTGATGTGTTCCCTAGCGATATTCCTGGAGCCCCACCTCAACGGGAGATCGACTTCACCATCGAACTAGTGGCAGGTGTGAAACCTGTGTCACGCTCTTCGTATCGGCTACCGCCTAAGGAAAGGGCAGGGCTAAAGGTTCAACTTCAAGAGTTATTGGAGCAGGGGTATGTGCGTCCAAGTTCGTCACCTTGGAGCGCACCGGTACCTTTTGTAAAGAAGAAGGGTGGAAGCTTGAGACTTTGTATCTATTTTCTAGAGTTGAACAAGCTAACAGAGAAGAACAAGTACTCGATCCCGAGGATTGATGACCTGTTCGATCAGTTAGTCGGGTCGACGGTGTACTCAAAGTTGGATCTCAAGTCCGGGTATTATCAGCTGAGGATAAGGGAGTGTGATGAAAGATATGGTACCTAAACACCTAGAGGGGGGTGAATAGGTGACCTAATCCTTTTTGAGATTTAATGGCAGCAATCAGTTATATCACAGATTACTAACTATTTTATCACAGCAAAACACAAAGCATACACAGCAAATCACAACACAGCACAGCAGATACAGTGGTTTATAGTGGTTCCCCAAGATATGTGTACATCCACTTTCCCCCTTCGCCTATCTAGTAGTGTACTAGATTCGGCCAAACTCCTCCACTGTCTCAGAACCCAAATTGGTTCCTACACCTCAGGCCCAAAGCCTTACAACTCAGCTTTATCCCAAAGCCTACACTCAGCCACAAAGGCCTACACTCAGCCACCCAGGCCAACACTCAGCCAATCAAGGCCTACACTCAGAGATAACAATCTCCTACACTCAGTCCCTCAAGCCCTACACTCAGCCTTTATAAATACAGGCTTACAATTCACTCAGATCCAAAGGATCCTACAAGTTAACAATGATTATTGAAATAATAACTCAACAACTCAAAAACAAGAGTGGGGAGTTGAGAGTTTCTTGATGAGTTCTTGGAAGAACTCAGCTGGATTCAATCTGACTTAGCTTTCTTCAAAGCTTCTTGAGTAGAACTGAATAAGATTGTCTCCTTCTGCAGTTGTTCCTTGACCTCTGCCACTTAAAATTCAGAATAGATCTGAACCCTTCTTCTCAGCCTAGTTCCAACGGCTGATTTCTTGGATGGAGCCCTCTCTCTCCAACTTCTTAGATCTGAACTTGAACTGCAAGATCTTCTTGATTTGATACTCTGTGTACCACTTTAATAACTTGTTCTTCAACAACGTGATCTACAGTTTCTGTAAACTGTATGTGACTATTTATAGGCCTTCTTCATGGTAACCGGCTGGTCCGGTTCATAACAGTCTTCTGACATCTCTGACAGGTGCTGTAGACCGGCTGGAACGGCAGCTGTCAAGTCATCCAGTCATTTCTTGAAAATCTCTAACTGTCTGAAAGTGCCGAGACTTTCTGTCTTTAAGTGTCGACACTTATAGTTCAAGTGTCGACACATGCTGTGTAATTGTCGACACAAGTCTACAAGGTGTCGACACAACTCCTTGTATGTCTCGACACAGATTCTTCTTTAGGTGTCGACACTGAAATTGAGTGTCGACACAAGTACTTGATCTTATATCTTTAGTTGTATTCTTCTAAGTGTCGACACATCACCTTTGTGTCGACACAACTTCTTGTGTTGAATCTGTTAAGTGTCGACACTGCTTCTTGGTGTCGACACATAGTCTTCTATGTTGATACTTGCTGAGTGTCGACACAGCTCCTTGTGTCGACACTTGATTCTTCTGTTGAGACTTCAGCTGAGTGTCGACACATTCCCTTAGTGTCGACACTTGTACTTAGAATATTTTATTGATAATTCTGTTCTTTGCTAAGTGTCGACACAGCTCCTTGTGTCGACACTTTCTTCAAGTGTAGAGTCTTCAGCTGAGTGTCGACACATTGTTCTAGGTGTCGACACTTACTTCATGTGTTGACTCTTCTGTTGAGTGTCGACACTTTAATCTTGGTGTCGACACTTTCTTCAAGTGCTGACTCTTCTTGTTGTGTGTCGACACATTGTTCTTGGTGTCGACACTTTAACTTAGTTTCTGCAGTCTTTTGCTGAGTGTCGACACAGCTCCAAGTGTCGACACTATCTGGTGTAGACTCAGCTTCACTGGGTGTCGACACAGCTCATTGTGTCGACACTTTCTGTCTGCACTTTTCCTCACTGAGTGTCGACACAGCTCCAAGTGTCGACACTTTCTGTCTGGTGTCGACTCTGCATCCCAGGTGTCGACACAATGACTCCAAGTGTCGACACTGCTTGTCTGGGTGTCGACACAAGCTTTCTTGAGTGTCGACACTTTCCCTCTGGGTGTCGACACATGGATTTAGAAACTTTTTGCTTCAGTCCAGTAATTACTTAACCTGCACAAGTAAACTCAACACACATCAAATACATTATGATGTATATCATTGAGTTAGGTGAGGCTTCTTCAAATCAGTTACATTTAACCAATGTACCCAACAATCTCCCCCTATTTGGAGAAGTCATAACCCTTAGTCAATGATATATACCATTCATAATTAAAAATTACAAAATGATGTAAAGCAGGTTATATTCAGCAGGGTAAACATAAACATGTATTAATTTCACATGTATACAAATTCAACATTTCAGAACAAATAAGAAATAGGCACATTCACAGAACAAACATGAAATATATTGATCATATATTATTCTAACATTTGTCTTATACATTCTTAGTAGTTTACAAAAATGTTTTACATTCAAAAGATTACAAAATAATCTTCAAGTAAATTCTTAAACTATTTCTGTTCAGGTTCCTTGATAACTATTCCCTTGCTAGCTTGAACTTGAGCTTTGACAGGGGCATCAGTAGTTTCAGCATCAGCAAGCTTCTTGCCTTTTAGATCTTTCTTTTTGAGCTCTTCAGCTTTGATCTTCTGCCTCTCAAAATAGTGATATGGCTTAGGAAAGTACTTGCTAGGCTCCACTGCAGTAGGAGGTAGCTTTCCCATTTTTGCCTTCCTTCTATACTGAACTATTGCTTCCTGCATGATCTCATGTTTCCTCCATTCAGCTTCAGAAAACCATTTGTTCCTGTCATGAGTATTGTCTTTGGCAGCTTTCCAGGCAGTTAATATTATATTCCTAGAGGTAGGGCTCCACTGTTCAAAGTCTGGCCTTTGTTCTGCTTGTTCCCTAAACCTCTTCTTAGACAACGTTGTCTCTTCCTCCTTCTGTAATGCCTCTTGCATGGCTTCAGTAATAGGTTGAACCACTTTATCCAGAATAACATTAGACTTCCCTTCAGTTGGGCTATACATATGACGAATATCAGCTTGCACCATGTCAAAATCTGGTGGAGGATATATCACTTGAGCTACCTCTGGTTGCTCACCTCCAAGATATGCAGTTTGAATCCCAGATTCAGCAACATTGTCATCATCACAGAGTGGAGGATAGCCCAGTGTAGCTCTGATGGAATTAGATATCCATTTGGCATGATCAGAGCTAGCTTTGACTAAAACTCTCTCCCCCTTTATGACTTCTCTAGCCATATGATCTCTGACATCATCCTTCTAGAATCTTATTTGACTATCCAAGTATCTGACTCCATCTTTAAAGAATGTTTTAAGATTTTGAAGTTGTTCAGAGATGACCTTCTGGGAGGCTTGGATAGCAGTATTTACAGCAGAAAGTTCTTCCTGGAATACTTTATCAAAATCAGCTTTAGCAGCAGCAGTAGATGTAGAAGGTTCAGCAGCCTTATTCTTCAATTCAGTGACTATAGCATTATGAGAAGCAGTCAAGTTGTCATTCATCCTTAGTTGATTTTCAAGAACATATCCTTGCTTCAATGCTATATCATCTACTTGTGCTTTGATCTTCTCTTGGTGTGTGGCCAAGTATACTACTGCATTTCCACCTTTGTGAAAATATTCAGTCATCTCCTTCTTGTTGAAATTCATCTCAAACCTGATGGATTTTATATCCTGGGCCAGATCAAATTGGAGTGATTTCTGCCCTTCATCTACATACTTCTCTATGGCCTACCTTTGCTCATCCAACTTTATCTGTAGTGCAACCATTAAAGCACTATAATCAGCAGTTGGAGCTTGCTGAACTATAGGCTGTGGTGCAATTGATTGTAAAGCCTTTTTATAACTTTGGCTTCTCCTCTTGAATACATAGAGTTTCTTTTTCTGTGCCCTTGTAGCCTCCTCATCGTCAGATTCTGAGGAACTGGCTATCTCAACTCTCTCCTTAGGGCTTTGAGGCATCTCAGGTTGTTGCCTTATAGGCTCTTCTATAACTTGCACTTGCTCCCCCTCAAGAGCAGCATTCTCTTCTTCAGCAGCATCCTTGTCCATGTCAAAATCTTGTTTGTCTAGATTTAGGAACAAGTCTTCCATTATGTATTCTTGTGGTGAAGGAGCTGGAGACAGTCTTTGCTCTTCAACCACTAGATCAGGAACCACTTCTTGTACAGCAGATGTGTCTTCTCTAATAGCATCTGGGTCTTGACTATCCAGTTGAGTCTGATGTACATCAGACAAATCAGTATCTTCTATAAGAAATTCTAAAGTATTTAGGTCAGTGAGTACCTCTAGTATGGTGTTGGTGGCTTGTTCACTTTCCAGTGTAGATGGTTCTTCTACAACTGGAAGCTCCCCCTTGCTTTGATCCCTGTGGATGGGGCTAGCTTGTGGTAGCTCCCCCTGGATCTCAGCAATCTCTTGAGGAGCAGGAGTCTTCACTACAGGCTCTTCCTCTTGGTCATCAGGAGTGAAAACAACCTGTTCTTCACTTTCAGAACTACTTGTGGACACTTGTTCCACAGGAGCTGTCTTCCTTTTCTTTTTGGGAGTTGTGACTTTCTCAGTAACTGTCTTCTCTGGGGTTGGCATTTCCTTGGACAACACCCTGTCCCATCTTGAAAAGATCCTTAGATCCATCTTCCTCATATGATTTATCTTGCTTCCTGCAGCAGTACTCATTACCTCTAGTATCACACCAGCTAGGTATAGACTAATGATTCTGCCCAGATTGGGCTTCTTCAAGCTCTCCTTAATCTTCTCATAAACCACTATAGACCAGTCTGTTTTCAGAGTGAAGATTATCCTTGTCATGATTCCAAACATATAGGCAGACACTCTGTCATGCCCTCCAGGCTTGCTGAGTAAGACCTTATCAACAATCTCAGACAGGAATTTGCCTTGGTTGTTCATGCCTTTCCTGTTAAAGACAGAACCAATCTTCATTTTGGAATCCAGTCCACACCAGGTTAAAGCTTCCCTGGTATTGGATGCAGTAACTTCTTCTTTATTTTGAGTTTTTGGTAGCTGTAGCACCTTCCTCAGATTTTTAGGGGATACCTTAACCCTTGCACCATGAACTCTGGATTTGATTTTGTATCCAGATTCATCTATCTGAGCTCCATTTAGGAATTCAAGAACCTCTTTCTTCCAAATCTTTGTAGGTTCAGAAACTAAGTATTCTAACCCAGAATCGGTGACTAGGGTTACTACCGCCTGGATTTCTTGATCTGCTTCTTCAAACGCGCCGCGCACCAGCTCATATCCTTTGTTAACGTTCTCCTCAAGTTTAGGTGCCATTAGGGTTTGTAGAATTTGTCTTTAGAAAAGAGAGGTGTCGACATAGTAGTTTTGGTCTCGAAACTTTGAAAGCGTGTCGACAAACAAAGACAGAACCCTATTTATACCTTTCTGATTTTGAAGATGAACAGGCGGGACAGCTAACATAAAATGTGTCGACACTGGCAATAAGTGTCGACACTGACTTATAATGTCTCGACACATATGTGTCGACACAAGTTTAGTCAAAGATTTTATGTGTCGACACTTGATTATGTGTCGACACAACATAACTCGACACATCGTCGAGACTTTACTTAGAAAATTCTGAGTAAAACTTAAGTGTCGACACCACATTGGATGTGTCGACACCTACTGGACATGTGTCGACACCAACATCCTAGATGTGTCGACACTTATTTCCTGAAGTGTCGACACTACTATACTGTGTCGACATAGACTTGTCTATGTGTCGACACCTTTTTACTTAGCCAATTTTAATTCTGTAAACTTACTCTAAGTTTATCATTCCTAGTTCAATTTTGAATCTATTGAACTTAGCTTCTTCTAGGGGCTTAGTAAACATATCAGCTACTTGATTATCAGTTTTAACATATTCTAATAAAATATCTTCTCTTTCTACATGCTCCCTAAGAAAATGATATTTAATTTCAATATGTTTAGTTCTACTATGAGATATAGGGTTATTAGCTATTGAAATAGCACTTGTAGAATCACAAAAAAGTGGAGTTCTACTTACCTGAAATCCATAGTCCTCTAGCTGATGTTGTATCCACAAAAGTTGAGCACAGCAACTTCCTGCAGCCATATACTCTGACTATGCTGTGGAGATAGCCACACTGGTTTGCTTTTTGCTACTCCATGAAATTAGTCTCCCACCTAGAAATTGACAGGTTCCAGTAGTGCTCTTTCTATCTTCTTTGCATCCTGCAAAGTCTGCATCTGAATAACCGGTTAGATTAAAATCTCCATTCCTAGGGTACCAGAGGCATAGATAGGGAGTGCCCTTTAGATATCTCAATATTCTTTTGACTGCTGTCAAATGAGACTCTTTAGTGCAGGCTTGATACATGGCACAAACACATGTAGCATACATGATGTCAGGTCTACTAGCAATCAAGTATAATAGGGAGCCAAATATCCCTCTATACAAGGTTTCATCTACAGGTTTCCCTGCATCATCCTTGCTAAGAGACATACTTGACCCCATAGGAGTCTTCATGGTGCTGGATGAATCCATACCATACTTCCTTATGAGTTCTAGGGTGAACTTGGACTGACATATGGATAAACCACTTTCAGTCTTTTTAACTTGGAGACCCAAGAAAAACTTCAGCTCTCCCATACTACTCATCTCAAACTGACCTTGCATAAGTTTTGCAAACTTTTTGCAAAGGCTGCTTTCAGTAGACCCAAATATAATGTCATCTACATATATTTGGACTAGTATTACTTTGCCTCTAGATTCCCTAAGGAATAGAGTCTTATCTATTTTCCCCCTTGAGAACTTGTTCTCAATGAGGAAACTAGATAGGGTTTCATACCAAGCCCTAGGGGCTTGCTTTAACCCATATAAAGCTTTCCTAAGTCTATAGACATGATGAGGTAGAGTTGGATCAACAAAACCTGAAGGCTGCTCCACATAGACTTCTTCCTTAAGATTACCATTTAGGAATGCTGACTTGACATCCATTTGGTAAACCTTGAATCCTTGATAGGTTGCATAGGCCAAGAACATCCTTATGGCTTCCAGTCTGGCTACTGGAGCAAAGGTTTGATCAAAATCAATACCTTCTTCTTGCCTATATCCTTTAGCAACCAATCTTGCTTTATTCTTAATGATGACCCCTTGTTCATCCATCTTATTCCTGTAGATCCACTTAGTTCCTATTATATTGTGGTCTTTAGGTTTAGGAACAAGTTCCCAAACCTTGCACCTTTTGAACTGATTAAGCTCTTCTTGTATTGCTTCAGTCCATTATGGATCCAGTATTGTTTCTTCAAATTTCTTAGGTTCAACTTGAGACAGAAAGCTGGAGTAGATTGCTGCATTTATGTATCTGCTCCTGGTTTGTACTCCTTGTCTTGGATCTCCAATAATCTGCTCTACTGGATGATCTCTTAGATGCCTGTTGGTTGGAGGCATCCTAACTTCTGGTTGAACCTCTTCAGCATCTCCATCATGCTGTATTGCTTGTACTTTATCAGCAATTGGCACATGTAGTTCTCCCCCTGGACAACAGCTACTCTCCTCTCCTTGCTGTCTTGCAGCAGGCACTTCTTCTATAGTAAGCTTGTCCATTTTCTTTGTTAAACCTGTGGGGCTGCGTACACTACTAGACAACTCATTGTTAATAAGTTTAGTCTCATCAAAAAATACATGCACAGATTCTTCTACAACTTGTGTAGTCAAGTTGTAGACTCTATAAGCCTTACTATTATTGCTGTACCCAACAAAAATTCCATCTTGGGACTTGGCAGCAAACTTAGTTAAGTAAGACTTCCCATTGTTAAGTATGAAGCATTTGCAACCAAAGATCCTGAAATAGGATAGATTTGGTTTCTTGCCTTTCACAACTTCATAGGGGGTCTTGTTAAGCCTTTTAGTGATGGTAGCCCTATTTATGACATGGCATGCAGTATTAACTGCTTCAGCCCAGAAATACTCTGGCAGTGATGTATCACTTAATAGGGTCCTACCAGCCTCTATCAAGGTTCTATTCTTCCTCTCAGCAATGCCATTTTGCTGAGATGTTCTAGGTGAAGAGAATTCTTGAAATATCCCAAAGTCTTCACATTGTTTTATTATGCTATCAGACTGAAATTCAGTACCATGGTCACTTCTAATTTTGACCACTGTACTATTTAGTTCATTTTGAATTTGCTTGACAAAGCTATAGAAGACACTATGTGTTTCAGATTTCTGTCTTAAGAAGAACACCCGGGAAAATCTTGAGTAGTCATCTACAACTACAAAGGTATAGACCTTCCTACCTAAGCTGTGAACTCTCATTGGACCAAAGAGATCCATATGCAAGAGGTACAAACACCTCACAGCATCTTTGTTTTCTATGCTTCTAAAGGTGGATTTAGTCTGCTTGCCCTTTTGACAAGCTGAGCAAATACCATCTTTGACACACTTAACTTGAGAACCATTCCTCACTAACTCTTTGCTAAAGAGTTTGCTAATAGTCTTGTACTTAAGATGGGCTAGCCTCTTGTGCCATTTGACACAATGAGAGACTGTCTCATCAGCTACAAGACAAACTGGAGAACCATTGTTCTCAATCATAATGTCTACGCAATAGACATTCCTCTTCCTATAACCTGTCAAAATGATCTCTTGATCACTTGACCTCTTGATATGACAACCATTTTTAACAAATGAGATGTCATACCCTACATCACTTAATTGACTTATACTTATTAGGTTGTGTTTCAACCCTTTAACATAAGCCACTTGAGTAATGGTAACCAAGTTTGTAGAAATGTTACCAAACCCTTTGATGATTCCTTTTTCAGAACCACCAAAGGTTACTTTTGGACCATCTTTTATTGGAATATAGTCCTTTAGTAATCCTCTTGTTCCAGTCATATGTCTGGAACATCCACTGTCCAAGTACCATGTTGGGGTATGGCCACTTGGACTCACCTGCAAAACAGATTAATGAACCTTAGAACCTAAAGAATTCTTGGGTCCTTGGTACTTGTTAGTCTGCAATCTGACAAAGCTACCCACTGGCTTTCCAACAGGTAGTTTGGTACTCACTTTGGCACTAGCATTGTGCCAACAGTCCACTGCAAAATGGCCAACTTTGCCACAGCACCAACATTCAAACTTATTGTACCTTTGCTTAGGTACTACCTTGGCTGTCTTGTCTACAGCAGGCTTGTTGAATGTTGGGGCTTTGCCCTTGGACTTAGACTTGGACTGCTCAGTCCCTGTAGGTCTAATAAAGCCCAGTCCAGCCTTGCCTTTATGATGAACAAATTCATCAATTAAAGGTAGCACTGACTTAGGTTTAGAAAACCTAGCAACAAGATCTCTCTCTTTCTGAAGATTTATCTCCAGACTCTTGATTTGATCATTCTTAAAGGTGATAGTGTCCATCTGAATCACTATTATGTGTTTCAGCCTGGCTATTTCATTAAGCTTTTGATCAAATTGCTTCTCAGAATCTGTTGCAGCAGCTTTAAGATCAGCAATTTCCTTTGCCTGACTTTTGGCAAGGGACTTGATTTTCTTGTAAGCTTGCAACAACACTTTATATTCATCTATAAGCTGATGAATATCATCCTCAGACTTAGATACATTCTCATCACTTGATGAAGATGAATCTGATTCTGAACTAGAACAAGAAACTGAACTAAGAGTTGAACTTTGTACCTTACTGGGTCCTGGCTGCTCCAGGATTTTGTCACTCTCAGTCAATGCCATCAGTCCTTGGCACTGACAGTCTTCTTGTTCATAGATAGACTCCATTATCTGCATGAATTCTTCTTCTTCTTCTTCAGCAAACAGCCCTATGTAGGCCTCAGCCTCAGACTCAGTTTCTGAAGAAGAGATATCTGATAGAGTCTTCTCCTTCTTGGCTACAAAAGACTTTTCTTTCTTGCCTTTGAAATAAGTCTTTTTCCTGTCACTAGACTCTTTCCTCTTTTTAGGACAGTCTGCAATAACATGGCCCTGTCTATTGCAGCAATAGCACACTATCTTTGAACTAGTTGCCTTGCTTGACTTTGTCCTCTTCCTGTCTTTCTTTGAAGGCTTTTTCTCCTGATAAAAGACTTCCTTTCGATTTGAAGTAGAAGGTCTTGACCTCCACTGTTTCTTCTTCAAGAATTTCTGAAAGTGTCTAGTGAAGGCAGCAAAGTCTTCATCACTTTCACTACTCTCAGTCTTTGTGCTGACTGACTCATCTGATTCTGATTCAACTACCTCTGGAGGTGGAGTTGATGACTTATTACTGCACTTTCTGGGGACATCTGTCTTGAAAGCAACTGTTCTCTCCTTGTGCTCAGTTCTTGTTGATTTCTCCTCCTCTTTCCTCACTGTCAACTGCATCACATAAGACAATAATTTGCCAAATAGTGTAGGAGGAGGAATTTCCCCCAACTTAGCCATTTCTCTAATGGCACAGATCTTGGTATCCCAATCTTTGGTTAGCGACCTTAAGAATTTGTCATTTAGTTCATAGTTACTGAACTCTCTTCCATAAGACATGAGTTCATTCACTATTCTGTAGAACTTCTTATAGCACTCAGTTATGCTATCACCTTTTCCTTGTCTAAAACTCTCATACTCCTGATTTAGCAAGGATTTTCTATCTTGTCTAACTTCTTCAGATCCTTCCATATACACTATAAGAGTGTCCCACATCTCTTTGGCTGTCTTACAGTGTATAAGATTCTGAAATGTTGCATCATCTATGACACTCACTATAATGTTTTGTGCCCTCTTGTCCATGGTGGCTAGGACAATCTCATCCTTAGTCATTTCAGAGAAATCCTTTGAAGTTCTCTGATTTGCATCTAGAACAGATATCTTCATGGGCATATAAGGCCCTTCCTTTATTGTGATGTAGATTCTAGGGTCAGAGGCTTCCATAAACAGCCTTACCCTTTCCTTCCAGATCCCAAAGATCTCTTTCCTGCATATGGGTAATTTCATGGAACCCAATTCCTTGTGATTTTCAGAGGAACCCATGTTTCTTGATTTTCTTGAATTTCTTGAATCTGTATTTTGCCTTACACTGAATCTGCCAAACAGGATCTCCTCATACTGTTAGTCCTTTTTGAGGAACCTGGCTCTGATACCACTTGAAAGATACGGTACCTAAACACCTAGAGGGGGGGGGGGGTGAATAAGTGACCTAATCCTTTTTGAGCTTTAATGGCAGCAATCAGTTATATCACAGATTACTAACTATTTTATCACAGCAAAACACAAAGCATACACAGCAAATCACAACACAGCACAGCAGACACAGTGGTTTATAGTGGTTCCCCAAGATATGGGTACATCCACTTTCCCCCTTCGCCTATCTAGTAGTGTACTAGATTCCGCCAAACTCCTCCACTGTCTCAGAACCCAAATTGGTTCCTACACCTCAGGCCCAAAGCCTTACAACTCAGCTTTATCCCAAAGCCTACACTCAGCCACAAAGGCCTACACTCAGCCACCCAGGCCTACACTCAGCCAATCAAGGCCTACACTCAGAGGTAACAATCTCCTACACTCAGGCCCTCAAGCCCTACCCTCAGCCTTTATAAATACAGGCTTACAATTCACTCAGATCCAAAGGATCCTACAAGTTAACAATGATTATTGAAATAATAACTCAACAACTCAAAAACAAGAGAGGGGAGTTGAGAGTTTCTTGATGAGTTCTTGGAAGAACTCAGTTGGATTCAATCTGACTTAGCTTTCTTCAAAGCTTCTTGAGTAGAACTGAATAAGATTGTCTCCTTCTGCAGTTGTTCCTTGACCTCTGCCACTTAGAATTCAGAATAGATCTGAACCCTTCTTCTCAACCTAGTTCCAACGGCTGATTTCTTGGATGGAGCCCTCTCTCTCCAACTTCTTAGATCTGTACTTGAACTGCAAGATCTTCTTGATTTGATACTCTGTGTACCACTTTGATAACTTGTTCTTCAACAACGTGATCTACAGTTTCTCTAAACTGTATGTGCCTATTTATAGGCCTTCTTCATGGTAACCGGCTGGTTCGGTTCATAACTGTCTTCTGACATCTCTGACAGGTACTGTAGACCGGCTGGAACGGCAGCTGTCAAGTCATCCAGTCATTTCTTGAAAATCTCTAACTGTCTGAAAGTGTCGAGACTTTCTGTCTTTAAGTGTCGACACTTATAGTCCAAGTGTCGACACATGCTGTGTAAGTGTCGACACAAGTCTACAAGGTGTCGACACAACTCCTTGTATGTCTCGACACAGATTCTTCTTTAGGTGTCGACACTGAAATTGAGTGTCAACACAAATACTTGATCTTCTATCTTTAGCTGTATTCTTCTAAGTGTCGACACATCACCTTTGTGTCGACACAACTTCTTGTGTTGAATCTGTTAAGTGTCGACACTGCTTCTTGGTGTCGACACATAGTCTTCTATGTTGATACTTGCTGAGTGTCGACACAGCTCCTTGTGTCGACACTTGATTCTTCTGTTGAGACTTCAGCTGAGTGTCGACACATTCCCTTAGTGTCGACACTTGTACTTAGAATATTTTGTTGATAATTCTGTTCTTTGCTAAGTGTCGACACAGCTCCTTGTGTCGACACTTTCTTCAAGTGTAGAGTCTTCAGCTGAGTGTCGACACATTGTTCTAGGTGTCGACACTTACTTCATGTATTGACTCTTCTGTTGAGTGTCGACACTTTGTTCTTGGTGACGACATTTCTTCAAGTGCTGACTCTTCTTGTTGTGTGTCGACACATTGTTCTTGGTGTCGACACTTTAACTTAGTTTTTGCAGTCTTTTGCTGAGTGTCCACACAGCTCCAAGTGTCGACACTATCTGGTGTAGACTCAGCTTCACTGGGTGTCGACACAGCTCCTTGTGTCGACACTTTCTGTCTGCACTTTTCTTCACTGAGTGTCGACACAGCTCCAAGTGTCGACACTTTCTGTCTGGTGTTGACTCTGCATCCCAGGTGTCGACACAATGACTCCAAGTGTCGACACTACTTGTCTGGGTGTCGACACAAGCTTTCTTGAGTGTCGACACTTTCCCTCTGGGTGTCGACACATGGACTTAGAAACGTTTTGCTTCAGTCCAGTAATTACTTAACCTGCACAAGTAAACTCAACATACATCAAATACATTATGATGTATATCATTGAGTTGGGTGAGGCTTCTTCAAATCAGGTACATTTAACCAATGTGCCCAACATGTGATATCCCCAAGACAGCTTTTAGTACGAGATACGGGCATTACGAGTTTACGGTCATGCCATTTGGGCTGACAAATGTGTCGTCAGTAATCATGGATCTGATGAACAGTACTTTCAGGGAGTACCTAGACAACTTTGTGATCGTCTTTATCGACGACATATTGGTGTACTCGCAGAGTGAGGAGGATCACTTTAAGCATCTGCATTTGGTGCTGGAGACGCTGGGGAGGAATCAATTGTACGCCATGTTCTCCAAATGCAAGTTTTGGTTGTCCTCAGTAGCGTTCCTTGGTCACATAGTCAGTGGAGAGGGAATTGCGGTGGATCCGGCGAAGATTATTGCGATACGAGAGTGTCCTGTGCTGTCTACGGTAGCGAAAGTCCGGAGTTTTCTGGGGCTTGTCGGCTATTACAGGCGCTCCGTGGAGAACTTCTCACGGATAGCGTTACCCCTCATGACCCTGATGAGGAAAGAGCAGAAGTTTGTTTGGATGCCGGAGTGCACTCGAGCTTTTGAGGAGCTGAAGTGTCGGTTGACCACGACGTTGGTCCCTAGTTCGCCGAGTGGAACCGAAGGCTTTGAGATCTACAGCGATGCTTCGGGCAGTAGACTGGGTTGCGTCCTATTGCAGCATGGAAGTGTGATAGTGTATGGATCGCGACAGCTGAAAGTGCACGAGAGGAATTATCCGGTCCATGAATTGGAGTTAGCGGCCGTGATTTTTGCCTTGAAGCTGTGGAGGCACTACTTGTATGGGGTGAAGGTCGATATCTATACCAACCACAAGAGCTTGAAAATACTTGTTGGATCAGAAAGATCTAAACATGCGACAACAGAGATGGATGGAGTTCCTGGGGGACTATACATTCAAGATTCACTATGTGCCTGGGAAAGGCAATGCAGTTGCGGATGCGTTGAGCCGCAGGGCCCCAGCTCAAGCCAATTGGCTGTCGGTCCATCACGAGCGGTTGGTTCGGGAGTTGGATGCATTGGAGATCTCTTGCGTAGACAAGCAAACAAGTGCTGAAGCGCTATTGTACTGGACGGAAGTTCAGTGTGACCTGGCTGATCGGATTCGTCAGGCTTTGGATGTCGATAGCAGCATGAAGCAAATCATGGTTGAGGCCTTGGATGGGTCAAATTCCTAATTCATTGTGGTGGATGGTTTGCTATGGAAAGACGGTCGTCTGTGCGTCCCTAGTGTGGGCAATTTGCGGGTGGAATTGTTGTATGAGGCGCATCATATCAAGTACTCGATTCACCCAGGGAGCACGAAGATGTATCGCGATGTGAAGAAATTGTTCTGGTGGCCAGGACTTAAGAAGGATGTGGCACTATACGTGGTGAAGTGTCAAACGTGTGCTTTGGTGAAGGCGGAATGCCAAAAGCTGGGAGGATTCTTGAAGTCCTTGCCTATTCCGGGGTGGAAGTTCGACGACATTACTATGGACTTTGTGCACGGGCTGCCAAGGTCGCAGAAGTGAAACGACGCCATCTGGGTGGTCGTGGATCATTTAACGAAAGTGTCGCACTTCATCCCACATAGGAAGGATGATTCTATGGTGAAATTGGAAAAGTTATATGTGGATAACATAGTACGGCTTCACGGTGTGCCCCACAGCATCGTGAGTGACCGTGATTGGCGGTTCACGTCCAACGATTGGAGGCTGGTGCAGCAGATGTTGGGAACTAAGTTGAGTTTTAGTACGACCTTTCATCCGCAAATGGATGGTCAGACCGAGAGGGTCAATAGGACAATGGAAGACATGATTCACATGTGCATCCTGGACTTCAGAAAGCTGTGGGAAGATCATCTATACTTGGTGGAATTCACTTACAACAATAACTACCAGACGAGCATACAAATGGCGCCCTTCGAGGCCCTTTATAGAAGAAGATGTCGCACGCCGTTGTCTTGGTTTGAAACGGGTGAGTCAAAGTTGTACAAGCGCCAAGCGGTGGAAGATGCAACGTCGTTGGTTCGAACGATTCGAGAAAGGTTGGTAATCACTCAGGACCGCCAAGCTAAGTACTATAACACCAAGCATAGGAACTTGGAGTTCGCTATCGGCGACTGGGTGTACTTGAAGATCAAGCCATTCAAGTGTGTCTCGCATGTTTGGTGCTTGAAGAAGCTAAGCCCGAGGTACCTTGGCCCGTTTGGGGTTCTGGAGCGGATTGGCGAAGAAGCTTATCGACTGAGGCTATCAATTGAGCTAAGTGGTCTACACGACGTATTCCACATATCGGAGCTACGGAAGGCGGTGGAAGAGACTTCACAAGTTATTGCAGTCGATTAAGTGTCGGTCGATAATGGGTTGACGATGAAGGTCAAGCCCGTTCGCATTGAGGACTCAGAAGTCAAGCGGCTACGCAACAAAGGGATCAGGATGGTCAAGGTTCGTTGGTACAATTGCAGTCGGGAGGAGCTCTCGTGGGAGCGAGAGCAGACCATGCGGGTGGAGTACAAAAAGTTATTCCACTCAGGTACCATTTAAGTTTTTTTTTATCTTTCCTTTATGTAATTTCGGGACAAAATTCTTTTATGAGGGAGAGAGTTGTAACGCCTCGAAACTCAAAAGAGTGACGGGAGGCATTTTGAGCCAAGTTTGGAATATGGCATGGGGCATGCAGCCTGGCACACGGGCGTGTCCCAGGGGCGTGTCGTGCTCAGGTTCGACGATGGCCGTGTGGTCGACGAATTTCAGTCGACGATCGTCGAGCAGCAAACACGGCTTGAGATACGTGCGTGTCCCAAGCTGTGTCCTTCTCGGGTAGTTTGCCGAGTTGAGTTGGGAGAGAAACACGGCCTGGAGCCCAGGCGTATTCGGTTATGACACGGGCGTGTCCAATACCCGTGTCCTTCATGGGTTGGTGTTGGGCCTATGTCGATGGAGGAATATGGCCCACTACACGGTCGTGTACTGGATGAAAGGTACGTGTCAATCCAGACACGGGCGTGTCGAGAACCCGTGTTATTCTTGGGACGTGTCAGTTTCGACGGCGAATGGGGAACACGGCATTGGACACGGGCGTGACACAAGCCTTGTTCGGCCCAGGTTTTGGGTTTTAAGTCCAAATCATGGCCGTATGTTTCCTTATTTTGGGATCTAACGGCTGAGGGTTGTTCCTCCTGGGTTATACCAGGGAATAGGCCTTTGAAAGCCTCTTTCTTTTGGGTTATTCTCTTTCTAAGTTCTAGAGAGAGGGGAGAGCAAGGAAGAAGAAGGAAGGAAGACCCAGCCGCTGGCGGAGCTTCGGAGCTCCAAATCGCAAGCTGACTTCGGATCTACGGAGGCGAGGACATTGCTGTACTTTTCATGCGCATAGATTTCTATGGTGCCAAGGAAAAATACTAGGGTAACGATTCTCATCCTAGGACATGTGAAGTCTTCTTTTCCTTTGCATAGGAAGCCCGACCTCGTGAGTTTGCGGTGAGTTTGAGGCGTTCCTTTAGGTAGACATGAATAGTCCCCATTGTGTACATGTAGAGTCTGTAATCGAGTATCAGACATAGGCATGATGTGTGAAGCCTACCCAGACAAGTTGGTCTGGATCGGTGATGTTGCATTGCATGAATGGACGGAGGAGACTTCACACCGATGGTTGTTTTTCGGGTTTTCTACGCGGTAGATTGCAAGAGGGAGCCTTTGGTACTAACTCCAAGGTGCACCCGTAAAACTGGGCAGATGCGTGATTCTGCCAACATGGTGGCATGGGAGACAACTTACACATAACTGGGTTATGTGAAGTGTGTGATCGATTTGGTACTCGGGAAAGTTTGACCCGCGCATATGTCTTAAATTGGCGTTGCAGTGTGACCAACGGGCCAGGAGGAACTATACCCTCTCTATGTCGTTCGGTAGGAGCCGTTGGCATAGATGGAGGGTCTTTGGTGGTCTATGGCTTAAATTGACATGACACATGTCGTGAATACAAAAGTGCTCTCGAGATTGGCCGTCTGAGTGGCGGTGGTGAGACCACAATTTCTATGTCTTAAATTGATGTGACATTGACCTGTTCACGGAGAAGGTACCCTGAGAGCACGAGGTGTGTGGTCGTGCATGCCCACGCCTGTGTTCAAGTGTTGTTACACTATACTACCTGGTTATGCTAATAATGTGCAGGGAAGGAGCATCGCCGCCCCAGGTTCGTGGGCGGGATCGTTATAATTTGGTCAACATAGCTGACCGTTGCATTTGTTTGCTACCATTCCAATGGATTGTTGCTTGCAGGTGCTGCGGAGCTAAGTGGTAAATAGCGGACAAAATCCCATGTTGTTGAGCCGGCCCTCGAAGGCCTAATTTTGAGTGTTTACTTGTATTATTCATGTATGACCGGCCTGCGTGCCGTGGTATGTAAAACACTGTGATTTGAGTAAACTATTATAAGGCCTTAAGGCCATGTACTTGTGTATTGTAAGTTCATTTCTATTGGGCTTAGTAGTGGACATTCATCCTTTCGGATGGGTTCTTAATTTGTAACTAATAAATTGCTTCCACTAGAATGCACTCTGTGTAGGACGTTGATTCTTAGTTGGACGGTTTCCATTGAGTAACCTCATGCTATGTCTGTGGTATATGGCGTCGGGCACCGACCGGACCTACTACTATATGATGTAAGACCCCCCCCCCCCCCCCACCCCTCCCGGATCCCAAAACGCAGCACGAAAGGGGGGTCTTATGCCCGGAACAGTCGCCTTGCGGTAGCATTAGCGCACGAGCTAACCTGTATCACAAGACTCCTATTCCGCTGGCTACATCTAATATCAATATCACATGTCAACCCAACCAAAATATAAGCAAGAGAAGTCAAATCCACACTAAGTAATAATGTTCAAATCAGTACCACAAAAAAGAGAAGCTAAAACATGCTTCTACAATATATCAGAGTGCAACTATCAACTGCCCAAACAGGCTACAACAGAGTCTCACAACACTCACATCACTAACCGACGGTAGCGACGGTACCGTCCCCTCAGGCCCTGTCGTCATGGCCTGGGTGTCCTGCTGCATAGTCTGCGGCTGCTCTACTTGCGGCGTGACCTCCTAAAAAGGAAGACGTAGCAACCGTTAGTCGAAACGACAAAGTGGTTTCACATCCACTCCCCCGGCGACTCCTCGGCACCGGGCGGGGAGAAGGAACAAGGATAATATATATATGCAAATAATAAAAGAAGTACAAGCAGGTGGCAATAGTGTAAGAGTAACAGTATCATGATCTAACAAATACTTAAGAGCTATAGCAACTAACAAGTATAAGTAACTGTAGCAGAAAAGTAACTTAACTTATAAGGATGCCCATACAAACTTATAAGTTAAGGATCGGGTTACATAAAGATAACTCATCGTATAAGAGTGCCCATACAAACTTATACGATGAGGATCTTGTTGTGCAATGTTATGAAATGCTATGTATGCTATGCAATGACTCACCCATTCTCACACACATGCAACTGCCATGTCGAAACAGACTGTAGTTCCCACTTTTTGAGCAGGTAGCTAACCTCGCAGGCATCTGTCGCCGTTTCCAGGAGGCGACAGTAGAATAGGCACTTCTACTACTAGGCGGGTATCCACACTACTTCACTTAGGCCTCTGTATGCCTCAACGCTAAGAACACAACAGCGGAGCCCATGCGTACTATAGCCAAGGGGGGTCTTTGGTAGATGTGCACCAAGAACACAGCCCGAACTGGCCTTGTGTGACCCGGAAGGAACCTCAGAATTAAGCACGAGGACCAAGCCCAACCGTTCTCTTGGCACGGAAGGAGCCCCGGGACATGAACACCGAGGACCAAGCTCAACCGCCCAAAGTCTAACTGTCAACTACCGTCGGTGTGGCGATCGGCGAGCTCGTAGACCTGCACACTATCATTAACGTAGGATTACGACACCGCGTATCGACTCACACCACATGCAATTTCACATCACCGTGGCATGGAAGGGGCCTCGGAAGAAGGCACGAGGACACAACCCAACCATCCATTCATACCTTTTCACAACACAAACCAAACAAGTGACGGTCAACACCGCACTTACATCCTTTCACAATACTACCCGTAGGGAGACTACACTCTAAGTATTGGACTACTAAACTCATTTCATTAATCAAACACACTCATGGCCATAGTTTATTCTTCTACGTGACTTTCCAAATGATATCAACTTATTGTAAACATGATGCACATATAAAGATATATCAATCTTTCCAAATAATAACAACTTATTATAAACATGATGCGCATATAAAGATCTATCAATCTTTCCAAATGATAACAACATATTATAAACAAGATATGCATAAATAATAATCTACCAAATTTCAAACAAGTCAATTTGTTTAAGTAAGCTTTCTTCACAATTTGATTATATGAAATCTGATTAATAAACTTCATCAATCATGCAACTAAAATGATTAATCATAATAGAATTCATTCAAGCCAAGTAACTTGCAATATTAATTCCACCGAATCCAAATCCATATTATATAAATCCAGCCAGATAGCTTGGCAGGTGCCAGCAGCCGCTGCAATGTATTCTGCCTTACATGACGATAAAGCTATCGTGGCTTGCTTCTTCGAGCTCCAAGAGAACGCACCCGTTCCCATGTTGAAAACATACCCAGAAGTGCTCTTCCGATCATTTACATCCCCGCCGTAGTCACTGTCCGAGTAACCTACCAGCGTCAATTCCTCTCCAGTTGAGTACTTCAACCCATGGCCTCTTGTCCCGTTGATGTACCTCAGGATCCTCTTCGCCGCTATGAAGTGATCTTCCTTTGGTTCCTCCATATATCTGCTTACCACCCCGACTGCATGCATGATGTCCGGTCGGGTGAAGGTTAGGTAGCGTAGACTCCCCACCAAGCTTTTAAATAAAGTGGAGTCTACCGCTCCTTCCTTCGACTCCTTGCTCTACTTCTGGCTTGGGTCGGCAGGAGTAGAGATAGACTTGCTGTTCTCCGTCCTGAACTTCTTTAGGATCTCATCTGCATACTTCTTTTGTGAGATGAATATCCCGTCTTCACTCTGCTTTACCTCCACTCCCAAAAAGTAGTTGAGCTCTCTCAGGTCCGTCATCTCGAACTCCTTCTTCATCATTCTCTTGAACTACTTGTACATCAAAAAGTTATTTCCTGTGAAGATCATATTGTCCACATATAGACATACGATCATCATGTCACCATTCTTCTCAACCTTCGTGTAGAAGGCATATTCATGAGGGTTCTTTTGTAGCCATACTTCTGTAGGTAAGCATCTATTCTACCATTCTAGGCTCGAGCTCCTTGCTTCAGCCCATACAAAGCCTTGTCCAGTTTGCATACTTTTCTCTCCTGCCTTTTCACCACATAACCTGGAGGCTGCTCGATGTACACATTTTCCTCCAGGTAGCCATTCAGGTAGGCAGACACCACATCCATTTGCATGATCTTCCATCCATGATGCGCAACCAGAGCGATGATCAACCGGATAGTGTCTATCCGCGCCACTGGGGCGAAGACTTCACCATAATCCAACCCTTGGACTTGTCGGTAGCCCTTTACGACTAGCCGTGCTTTGTGCTTCTCCACGCCCCCATCTTTGTTCTTCTTCACCTTATAGACCCATTTCACCCCGAGGGGTTTTTGGCCTGCAGGTGGATCCACTAGCTTTCAGGTGTCATTCTTCTTGATGGAGGCGATCTCCACATCCATCGCATTTCTCCAAGTTTTTTCTTAGGCGGCCTCTTCGTAGCAGCACGGCTCAACATCTGCAAACAAACAGTATAAAGAAAAATTGTTATGAGTTGGAGCCGTCTCTTCATAGATCTCCTCCAGCCTCCTTGTCCGAGGTTGAGGACGATCATCCTTGGTTCCACTGGTGCTTGCTTCACCAGATCTTCCTCTGCTCGTACTTGCTCTGCTTGAGTAAGGGGTGAGAGCTCCCCCTCACTCCCTGCTTGGTGATGATGGTGGCTCAGCTCCACCCATCACAGTTTCATATCCCTGACCACCTTCTTCTTCATCTTCATCGAAGAACATCCCCTTGATGCCTCTCGTTACTTCATCCCAGCTCCAGCTACTTACTTCTTCAAACACCACATCCCGTGAGATGATGGCCTTCTCCGTCACCGGATTATACAACTTCTAAGCCTTGCTCGCAGGAGCGTATCCTACAAAGATACACTTCTCGCTCCGGTCATCCAACTTCTTCCTCCTCTGGTCCGGGACGTGGGCATAAGCCACACACCCGAAAACCCTTAAGTGCTTCACACTGGGTTTCCACCCACTCCAAGCTTCGAATGGAGTCTTGAACTTCACACTCATTGTTGGACAACAGTTCAGCACGTACACTGCCACTTGCACCGCTTCCGCCCAGAACTTCTTTGGCAACCCCTTGCCCTTCACCATGCTCCTCGCCATGTTCATGATGGTAAGGTTCTTCCTCTCTGCCAGACCATTCTGCTGAGGCGAGTATGCCGCCGTCAGCTGATTAGAGATCCCTCATTGCTTACAATACTCGTCAAACAACCTATAGGTGTACTCCCCACCCCTATCCGTTCTGAGCACCTTCAGCGGTTGACTACTCTCCTTCTCAGCCATCGCCTGGAACTCCTTGAACTTGTCAAGTGCCTCAGCCTTCTCCCTTAGGAAATAAACCCAACACTTCTTGCTGAAGTCGTTAGTGAAGGTAATGTAGTACTTGCTTCCACCTATTGAAGTAGTCTCAAACGGACCAGCAATGTCCGAGTGAACTAACTCCAACAGCCTGGTTGCTCTCCGGGACTTGCCACCCTCAAACGTTTCTCTCCTCTGCTTCCCCTTCGTGCATGCATCACAGACCCTATGAGGAGGTGTGATCATCGGCAATCCATCCACCATCTTGGAACCTGACAGTAGCTTCAGGCCTGTGAACCCCAGATTTCCCATCCGGTGGTGCCACAACAAAGCTTCTTCTTCTTCTCCTGTCTTCGCGAGACATGCCGTCTCCTTGGCATGCATTATTAGAGGAAAGAGGCGATTCATCGCCATCTTCACTCTCACCACCTCTCTTCCTTGACTATCCTTCATAGCTAAGGTACTATCCCTCAACAGGACCCGATAGCCCTTCTCCACTAGCTGCCCAAGACTTAGGATGTTACTCCTCAAGCCCGGCACATAGAAGACATCGTTAATATGCACCTCCTTCCCATTCATCGTGACCTCTATCACTCGTCTTCCTTCCACAGATATCTTCGAGGCGTCGCCAAAGCTGACTTCACCACCATTTGCCTCAAGGCTGGTGAACAGCTCCTCATCTCCACACATGTGGTTACTTGCGCCAGTATCCAAGTACCACACCCCGTTCCTCCCTCCTGCAGTACCTTGGATGGTAAGGAACATCATCGGGTCGCCACCCGTGTTACTTGCCTCAGCATAGTGGTTGGCTTCTTGTCCCTTCCTTGGATCCCAAGAATCGTAACTCATGTGCCCGAACTTGTTACAGTTGTAACATTGGATTTGAGACATATCTCCTCTTCCTCTTCCTTGACCTCTTCCCTGGTCCCTTCCTTGTCCTCTTTCTTGGCCTCTCCCTTAGCCTCTTCCTCTTCCTCCTCCATCGTGTCTCCAACCGTGAGGTTGCGCTGTCTCCTTCTGGTTGTACTGATTTCTTTCGAAGTCTCTTCCACCTCTTCCTCCTCTACCTCTTCCTTGGTAGCCTCGGCCATGCTGGCTTCCTCTTCCTGAGCTTTCTCCAAAGTTTAGCTGAGTCTGGAGTGCTTTTCCTAAGCCACTCGACTCCTCTTCATCCTGCAGCATGCGGTACTCATGGGCTTGCAGCGAGCCAACGAGCTCATCTACTGCCATCTCGGTGAGATCCTTCGACTCCTCTATGGATACTACCACGTGCCTGAACTTCTTGGACATAGACCTCAGGAGCTTCTCCATGAAGCTAACATCATCTATCGTTTCCCCATTCCTCTTCATCTCGTTTGTGAGCGTCCGTAGACGTGTCACATAGTCACCCACCTTCTCCGAGCTTTGCATCCTCATCACCTCATACTGGGCTCGGAGGGATTGAAGCTTAACCTTCTTTGCTTTATCCACTCCCTGCATGGAGCGTTGCAGTATCTCCCATGCTTCTCTCGATGTCCCTGCATCAGAGATCTTCTCAAACGTTGCCTCATCAACTCCTTGGTACAATAGGAATAGGGCCTTCTTGTCCCGCTTCTTTGCTTCCCTCAATGCTGTCTTCTGAGCGTTAGTCAACGCTGCCTCCGCTTCAGTAGTAAGCACCTCGACTCCCTCTTCAACTATCTCCCATAACTCTTTGGAGGCGAGTAGCACTCGCATTTGTATACTCCAATTCCCGTAGTTGGTCTTTGTCAGCTTGGGGACCTGCCCCGCCATTCCACTTCCCGTCTCCATCTCTTCTTCTCACTTAACCTTCCGAGTCAACTCCCAAGAGATCGAACCTGCCTCTGATACCACTTGTTGGAAAAGTGTGTGTGTGGGCTCTCCCCACTTGAACTCAACTCCACAAGCCAAATCCACGCCACTAAAATACAAGGCCAAATTGCGAGACCGCCACACAAACCGCCTAACTGCGCGGTCTCCCCCTTGCGAGACAACCAACCAAAAAACCGCGCGAGTTCACTACTCCAATCCGCCACAAACCGCACGAGCTCACTCCTTCAGGCGAGTAGTCCGCTCGGCGAGATCCGTCCAGCGAGCACCAGCCGCGAGCTTCCCCTTCTTGCGAGCTCACTCCTTCTCACGAGCTGCACCACTCCTGCGAACTGACACAGGCGAGTTCAATACTCAAACCACTAGCACAAGCCGTGCACCTCCCGCGAGTACAAGCCGCGAGCACCACCTCGCGACGAGATCACCGAACTCGGCGCGAGATCGCAAGCCGCCCGGCTAGAAATTCAAACTGCCGGGACAAAAACTTTCTCTAGCGCTGCAGCGCTTCTCTCTCTCTCTCTCTTAAATATGAAGGAGGAAGGAAACTTTTATTCTCATCAATCTTTGAAATGAACTACAAAGGGCTTATTTATAGGCCAAGCAAAACGTCTCCAACTACCCTCTCATAAATGCGATCTCTCTCTCTCTCCTATTAAATACAACCTTTCAACTACTTCTATCATTAACACCACTACAGCATTTAATAAAAATAAAAACAAATACTTATTTTCTTTTTCTTGCTTTTCTCTTTTGCTTACCCGGTCAACAGGTCAAACTCCAACAGAGTGGACAAAGTGCCTATGCATGAATACTAGTTGGCAGATATTTTCATGAGTCCTCCATACTACGTGTGTGGATGTTTTCATTACTCTCTCTTGCTTGCCTAAAACTTACTTGAAATGAGAGATCACACGATACCCATTTCTTTTGTAAGATAGGAAATGATGGTGTGTAGTGGTCGCCGCAAAAATCCACCGCGGATAATAAATGTCTGCGACGTTTTGTGTTTCGAGGAAAACAAGGTAATTCCTACAAATAGGTCTCCAGAGATCCCTTTTTAAGCAGATAACTTCAAACACCACGGAGAATGTGCAAGTCCCTCAAGCTGGGTCTACCCGCGCGGACTCCGCCATGGCCTTCTTGCTACATGAGCCCTCCACGATCAGGCTCTTAGATAAGGAGTTTGCCAACCACCTTTTTGTCCTCCCCATTGAACATTTTAAAGCAAGATGAATGGAACTTTCACCATCTTCCTGGAGATGATGGAAATGCTCAATCATTATGGCCTAATCCCCGCACAACTCACTGTAAATTCCATTGTGGTGGCAAGCACCTTCTACATCTTCCTGCATCTTCAAATAGTTTTCTTTAGCCTAACTATTTTTGGGCAACTATTTTATGTACGCTGACTTTCAAATGGGTAACTATACATCGAGTCTAACAAGCAGTGGTTTTTGAACCTCATGAATATTGTTCATGAATAATCCTCACTAGAATAAGTTGCTCTTCTACAGTATAATGTCTCCGACATTTTTATAGCAAAGACAAAGATAGGGAGATCGAGAAGAAGCTGAGCAAGACAATACCCTCCCCTGGAAGCACCGGGAAAAGTGTGTCGACATTCCACCACAAATATTCAACCTCAAAATTTTTCTAGAGGAAAAATTGGTGGAGTTTTGCCTCCTGCCCCCCACCTGCAGAGCATGCCATATTGCTTCGTCCTGTTGGACCGGTGCATAGGGGAAGCACTAGAGATTCCCATTGATGAAGGCAAACTTGGTGATCTAATATTGGTTGTTAGAACTTATGGTCTTGGCAGACTGGCAGTTTGGTTATGGTAGTCTGGAATTCTGGCGGTCTACCCTGGTGGTCTGGTCTTGGCGGTTTGACAAACTGCTCTTGCAGACTGGTTCTACAGGTTTGTCATACTGTCTTGGCAATCTAGTTCTGGTGGTCTAGCAGTCTCGCTCTAGAGGTTTGAAGATAGCTCTGGTAGTCTACGTATCTTGGGGACCACTGAGACCGCATCTTTGATAAAGCAAGGGAAGATTGGTTGAGGTCTAACCGTTGTTGCGGTCTGGCGAACATAAGGTTGAAGATTGTTGTGGTTTGGCGATTACAGTTGTCTAACCACATAGCTTCTTGGTGGTTGCCTGCAGTGGATTCGAGACTGGATGTTACCTCTCTGGTCGCTGTTATTGGGCGGTTAGGTATGTCTAATCGCACAACTCTTTGCGGTATATAAATATCAGTTCTCTTAGTTCACCTGTTGTAACTTAGTCCTACATCATCTATTGTATTCTCTCTCTGTCTCCTTTCCTCTATAAATATGGTTTCGAACCCATGTAATATTAAGTTTTTATAATGAAAATACTATTACTTAGATTTTCTCATATAGTATCAGATGTCAACTCGGTCCTTGTAGAGTCATTTTTTTCTAACAGCTAACTAAGCTCTTTTGCGATCTCAACGATCTTCGGTTTTCTAACCGACCGCCGAGCCCTTAAGTTTTTTTTTCCATCAACCTTCCTCTATGTGCTCTACAACTTGTCGGCCTTCTCAATTCGCGCTTTGCTCATTTTTTGTTCACTTCTTACGAACTCTGTGGCTTCCTCCCTTGTTGTGTGACCTCTTTCTAACCTCTCGGTTAGTGGTTTTCTTTGTGCTTTTCACGAAGTCTTCTTTTCTCAGACCGCGCAGATAGTATTTATATCTGATTTCTCTACGGAGACTCCAACTCACTCTTCTTCTACCCTGCCTGCACCTACTGTTCAAATCGCTACCTCTGGTTTCACTTTTTCCGATAATCTTGAAACTGCTTCCATGCTAACAGACCCAAATTATTTGCATTGGAGTGTTTCCTTGAAATTCTTGTTACGTTCACAATGCAAGCGTCATCATTTTATTGATGACCCTCCAGCTAAAGGGTCTGCTACGTTTGATGACTAGGATGCTAGTGATGCTTTGGTTCAAAACATGCTTGTTAATAATCTTTCTGATGAGTGACCACCTGTCATTCATCATGATGAGATAGTTAAGGCTTCTTGGTCATATCTTATTACTCTACACCAAGGGAGCTCAAAGTTCTCGCATATACACAATATATATTGATATTTTTTCCCGTCCCACTTTGGCACATACTACTGCTTAATAAGAAGTGCACGCTCTTGGCACCGAGCTTCTTCAGCATCGCCCTTTCTCTGCTGATCTTATTGAACAACACGAACACTTCTTGGAACATATGGTTGTGTGTTATCTTCTCCGTCTTCCAAAGTTTTATTAAATGATTAGGAAACAAATTCTAGGAGATGTTGACTCTCCCACTCTTGATATTATTACTGCTTGCATCGCCAATGTGGCTACACTTTATAGGCATACCTTGCATGCTACCCCACCCATGCCAACACCATTGCTTATGTAGTTTATTCAGGCAATTCTAGTGGTTGTGGAGGTCACCCTAGTGGGCATGGTTTATCTCGCTAGCTATGTTCTCATTGTGGCAAGACAAGACATCTTATGGATTGTTGCTGCGTCAAGTTTCGTTACCTTTGCCCTTCAACAGGTGATGGTACGAAGAAGTCCAAATCCCTTGCCTCCATTTAAGGAAGTGCTCATATGGTCACTTAGGTTAAGTGACTTAATGATTCTAGAATTACTAATCACATGCCAAGAAATCCTCGTTTGTTCTCTCATTTGGATAAGTATAACCGGTCACCTCATGTTTTTATTGTGAATGGTACTTCATATCTTATTTGCGGGACTGGAACAGTCCACACCACTCCATCCTTTTGTCTTGAGGACACTCTTAACGTCCCCACGTTTTCGTGCAATTTTATATCTATTCCTGCTCTCTTCAAACAACTAAACGACATGATTACCTTTTCATCAAATACTTGTTCTTTTTAGGATCTTCCCTCAAAAGATACTTGGGACTGAAAGCAACGACCTTTTTTTCCCAGACAATGTCACTTCTTTCTATGTTTTTATCTCTCTTCTACAATGATATATTTGCCTTGGTCTTCCTCCTCATCGTCTCATCTACCAACTCCTATCGGATTTACCTCGGGGGACTCTTCTTGGAACTGTGAAGCTTGGTAACTTGGCAAAAACTATAACACCTCCCCTGTAATGACCGTATAATATGGGTCTGGCCGGGGATTCACAAGATACAGACGCCACAGCTTAAGTATTATAAGATGATATTAACTACCCAACTCGAAACTCAGACTAAACGCAGCAGAAAAAAAAAGAACAAGATTTGAAGTTATCCACTAACATATGAGTATCAACACGACCTTAGGGCCTAACAACATTTGAGAGTCCAAAACTCAACAATAACATCATGCGTCAATGTGCATAAGCATTCCTAGGCTACCTCGGCGTGTAAGACAGAAACATAGTACATAAAGCATAACATTCCACAAAATAGAGTTATAACACATCTTATAACCCTTCATGAGGCTTAGGCATTTTTGACCGACAAGCTTGCTCCTGCTTGCAATCCTTGCCCTCTAAAAATTTGGTTGTAACGTGGATCAGCAAAGTCTGACATCAACTGTTTAACCAACACATCTCCTCCAGGTCGTACCTAGTGAACCCCGGGGCACTCCATCACAATGCATGTCAGCACTTCATTTGCAAAAATACAAGTACATTTAAAGTAGTAAAATAGGTTTGAATGTCTCACACCGCAGACACATTTCTATGTTGAGCATATAATAAAAAGGGGGACTACAATGCAGCATGTATGCACACCAGGGCATCACCCAAGGCACACTAAAGCGTGTGTTTCTAACACATCATCAATTGAGTACTTCCAATTTCTCAATCGACGTTCAAGCCGCAAACACAAGGGTACTTCCAAATTCCCCATCGACGTTCATACCACAACCACAAGGGTACTTCCAATATCCCCCAAACGGCATACAAGTCAACAAACTGAACACTTTCCTAAGATCCACCCGATCGTCGATCTCAAAATCTCAGGCTTGCCCGCAAGCTCTGACATATCACGTCAGGTTTCTGCCACAAAGACCAACTGATACTAAGAACACTTGCTGGACCCCACCCGTTTGCAACGACCTAGGCCCGGCTCCAATATCAGGACCAAGTCCACCGAAGGAGACCAAGGGGGACCTAGCTGGGATCGTACGGGCTTGTCCAAATCTTGGCGTTCTCTTTAGTTGCACAGAAGGGGACTTGTCTCATCGGAGACTCTCCGCACATGACTTTGTAACATCACGGGCTAGCTAGCTGACCATTGAGACAAACCACACCTTAGTACATCACAATCCCAACCCTTTCCCACCCTAATCCACCATTCGTATCGTACCATCCCCGTGCCCCCAAGTGTACTCTAATTTCCACCCAATCAGATTCTGCTCACACGTACTCCAACAAAAGAGGCGGAAAACATCATCAAAAACGGCTTCTTGCTGCTAACAGATTTCTACAAAATCCTAAGGCTCGCTATGCAACATCACCGAGTCGGATAAACAGTCGCGACTACGGCTTCACCCACAATGCCTAATCCACTAACGGAGCGTATTTCAAATGCAATATCATGTCGGGGATTCACACAATAGACCCAGTGGCTCCTCTTGAAGCAGGTCAACTTGAATCCCTCTCACTTGAGAGATCTGGTGCCTAAAATCCTTCAAAGAAAGCAAGAAAAGAGTAGATTCCGGGCACACATCCTAAAATCGAGAGGAGATGTGTTGTTACCTTACGAATCCTCTTCCTAGCCATGAAACCCTTGTCTCGTACGGATGAAAATGAACGCCTCCACGTCCTCTTCACGTATCTGGCCTCGAAACTACGATCGGAGGTCTGAAGCTCAGTCAATGGCAGAAGAAAGCTTTCTTCTTCCTCATCCCCCCTTTCTCTTCCAAACCCTAACCTTCACTCCAAAAGGGAAGAAAATGAAGGGAAAGGGCTATTATCCCTTCTTATGGCAACTGGACAAAACATCCTAAGCTCTTGGATCAACTTCTAAGAGCAATAGGACGACTACAAAGCCAAACGACGGATCTGTTTCCGTCCGGTAATGCCGGACGTTAACTACCTACTGTCGGCAGTAGCTTCCCGAGCCGCAAGACAAAATATAATGTCGCGCTAATGCCGGCGGTAATACTAACGCCACGCAGTAGCATATTTCTCTAGATTTTAATGTTTTCTTGAGAACTCAGCTCTTTCTCAATAACTCAACGCTCTCAATGCAATCCTGGAGTTACCGTCGCACGGTAAAGCTAATGCTGCGCGGTAACATATTTCTCAAAAAAATCAGCACTCAATGAACGGGGCTTTTATTTCATCATACTCTACCCGATGAAATAAGGCTAACGTCGGGCGGTAGCAACTATTGTCACGCGATAGCTACCAACAATTGTTTTGGAAATAACGGGGTTTTACAAACACCATCACTCCTCCTATCAAGAAAAATAATGATGTAGTTCTTCTCGTCTCATTGAACTTGTTCACTAAGATATTTTGGGTCCCTCTCCTTTAAGATCTACTTGTAGGGGAAGTCTCTACTTTGTTACCTTTTTGATGATTTCTCACGATTCACTTGGAAGTATCTCTTAAAAGTACATTCTGAACTTTTTATATGGTCACTGTATTTTATAATGAGATACGTACATAGTATGGTGTCTCTATTAAATTTCTTCATACTGAAATGCTAGAGATTATCTAATCATCAATTTTCAGATTTTTGCATGCATCGTGTCATAATTTAACAAACAAGTTATCCATACACTTCTCAACAAAATGGTGTTGTTGAATGCAAAATTACCATCTTTTGGATATTGCTCGAAGGCTTCACACACAAAAAAAATGTTCCCCAATCATATTGGGTTAATGTCATGCTTCTCTTTTGTTATCTCATAAACCATATTCCCTTGTCAGTTCTTCAAATAAAATCTTGCTCTCTATCCTGTATCTAGGAGGCACAAATTTTACTTTACCTCTACGTGTCTTTGGATGCACGACGTATGCACAGTCTACTTATCTTGAATGTGACAAACCTTATCCTCACTCCGTTAAGTCCATCTTTCTTGGCTACTGTCCAACTCAAAATATTTGTCAGTGCTTTGATCCTCTTCTTTGGAAACAATATGTTTCTGCTAATGTCACGTTATTTGAAGATACACCCTACATTTCTCGAGCCTCTACTCTCTCACCACCTGATGCTTCCCATTCTATACATATTATCTTTGTACATCTACCTGAGACTACTCTTTATCTTATACCTCTTCCTCCTCTTCCTAAGCAGTTTTTGTTTCTCCACCTCTATCTCCGGACACTACTATGCCTTTGGGGTAATTACTGACAGTTCCTGGGCCTACAATCTCTATGACAAATTTATTTGATACAGAAGACAAGTCAAATCGTTATCTTGCCATCGCTCAATGGAATGGGGTTAGGAGGTTGACTAAACAATCCATTAATGATGTTATCTCCAGTGCTCATATTTCATATGGAAAGAGTTTTGTTCTCGTTCTATCGTCTATTATCGCCTCGACTACCTAATAAGAAGTGCTTGATATTCCTCATTAGAAAGCAGTTATGGACGAAGAAATGAAGACTTTGACCGAAAAGGGTAATTAGACTCTTCTCCCGACCCCTCCAGGGATGGATATGGTTGGTTATCAGTGGGTCTTTGACATCATGTAACATCCTTATGGAACTATTAATTGATTTAAGGCTAGGTTGGTTGCCAAAGGCTTTACTCAGACATATGGTGTGAAATTCTTTGATACCTTCTCCCAGTTGCAAGCATTATAACAATCCATGTTATTTTTTCTATTGCTGTTAACAGGGTTTAGGAAATGCCTCAGTTACATGTAAATAATGCCTTCTTTTATGGCGATCTACAAAAAGTGGTATACATAGAGCAATCTCGTGGGTATATTACTCAGGGCAAGTGTTTGGTGTGCAAGTTATAGTAGGAAATATTTGCCCTAAAGCAAGTCTACGAGCCTAGTTCAACTAGTTCAGAAAAGTTTTTTCAGTTATTGGTTTTGCTCGAAGTTGTGCAGGTCGTTCTCTTTTCATACGCAAGACTTCTAAATAACTAATTATTCTTGCAGTCTATGTGGATGACATCCTCCTTACAGGTGATGATAAGGAAGGAATTGATCTAGAAAACATAAATCTTCTATATCATTTTGTTATAAAAGATATGAGATCTCCTAAGTACTTTATTGGAATAAAAATCTCACAAAAACAACTCTGTAGTGCTCTCACAACTGAACATTGGTCCTTTTGAAAGAGATTGGTCTACCTGAGGCAAGACACGTTTGGTGTCTGATGGCCCTTAGTGATGACAAGTGTTGGACTGAGGATTCACCTCTTCTTCTATATAGTACAAAGTACAGATGACTGTTGGGAATACTCATATAAAACCTCCCTCCTTGAACATAATATATGGCTAAGGTGAGTCTTATGCCTATAACAGCAGCATTGCAATGACATCATCACACGGGATATTTTATACCACAGGTTGCCTATTCTGCCGGCTAATTTGCGATATCATAGTGCCAACCCAATAATAAGACAAAAATATAGAATTCATAATCCACCATAAGTAAAAGTCCAAGATCTGCACAAGCTCCTGTAAATATTAAAGTACAGAATTTGGCTGAATAGCTACAACAAAATGCTTAAAACTTCACATCTATCACTGAGGGGAGATAGGGTATCGTAGTGTCAGGCCATCTCCCCCTGGCCTGGTTGTCCTCCTGCAAGGGGTTCTGCTGCTGATCCGTTGGTGTGGTGTCCTCCAAAAAAAGTGGGTGTAATAATCATTATTCATAAATACTAAGTGACAACACATCCTCTCACCCTAGAGAATCTTATGCACAGAGCGGAACGGAGAAAGAGGGGACACAATATTTTCTGTTGTATAATAAGCAGGAGACAATATTTATTAATACTAAAACAGTTATCTTGTATCAATAGTTTAGTAAGTAAACAAGCAATAACAAGAAGTATCATCAGGTACATAAAGTACACCTATGCTAGCATTGTATGAAATGACAGAAATATAAGAACTGAATTAAACTTAACTTATAGGGATGTCCATACAAGCTTATAATTTAACAGTCTGGTATAGTAAATAGTAACTCATCACATAAAAGAGCTCATACTAATTTATATGATGAGGATCATATGATGTGCAATGTAATGGAATGGAATGTAATGCAATAAATGTATGATGACACACCTATGTTTACACACACACTCTATTTTGCTATGTCGACATAGACATTTAATTCTATCTTTTTGAAAGGTAGAAAACCACTTAGGAATCACCCGTCGTGGCCAAACAGTGATAGTGGAGCATCCTTGTGCACTACAATGCGAGCATATGTTCCGCGGATACGGCAAGTGCACCAGCCGCACAAGTAATATAAAATGGGAGTTATTCCCTATGTATCGATCTCAGAGGAGTGCAATTAGGGTGCGTGATTCAATTGTTCAGAAAAACGGTTGTAATTTCGGATACGGAGCAATGGTGGTCTTGATTTGGTTAATTAAAATATAAAACCTAAATTATCCATGCGGGTCGCCTTCACTGCTTCGCACAGGTCGATACCCAATTGTGCAAGCTTGCAAAAAGGACTGAATTTAGTGAGGATTGCAAGAACCTCCTTACTATGCACGCTTCTAGCAATCGGTAGGACAACATAAATACAACCAAATCGACAACAAAATTAAATCGAGGTGCTACTCATATACATAAACCACAAAATACCCACATAGACGTGGATGATTATAATAAAAGCAAAGTAGGGTTCATAAAAATCAAAAACAAATACCCAAATATACAATGAGAAATTCACTACAAATAAGGAGGAGGAATTAATACAACCTATACACAAACACTAGCCTAGGTATACCATCATAATCGAGGGTTTTCAAGCCTTGTTCGCGCTCAGACTTTGACTGTCGTCCGGGGTCGAGGAGAGCTATCACTTTCTCCAAATATACCTATCTTCCTCGTCAATACTCGCCGACCACGTTCTTTACAAGAGAACTCTCAAAGTGTAGCGAGGAATCCCTTGAACCTAAGCTTGGAGATTCGTAGATGATGGAGGAGTCTGGGGAGGATGCCTTAGCCTTAGATTTATAAGAGAATGGTGATCATACCACCTCATATAGGTGGGTGGCAAGAGAGGGATGAAAAATGACGAAACTTTCCCTCCTGAACGCAGGCAAGATAATCTCCTCGGAATAGGGCAAATACCTGCGACTTAAATAGTAGATGGTCAGATATTAAGAGTGTAACACCGCAAAGCCCAGTTTGTGAAAAGCTTGGGTGACACAGCCTGGGACATGGGCATGTCCCAGGGCGTGTCGTGCTTTGGTTGAGTAGTTGGTCGAGTGGTAGAAAAAATTCGGTTGACGAAGTTTTTGGAGGGAACACGCCCGGCTACACGGGCGTGTCAGAGGGCGTGTCGCCCCCCTGATCGATGAAATACGCTCGACGATCTTCGAGTGTCGAGCAAAGGGAGTACACGGCATGTTACACGGGCGTGTCACATGCCATGTGATACGAGACACAGGTGTGTCCTAGGGTACACGACATTGGACATGAGCGTGTCCCGTGGCCGTTTCCTTCTCGGGATAGATGAGCGTGTGTTGTGTGAAGTACACGGCTAATGGTCACGGGTGTGTCGGGAATGACACGGGCATTTAGGGTGTGATACGGGCGTGTCACACAACTGTATACTGGTTGGATCTGAGTCGGTTGTGTGCCGCTTAAGTGACATGGCCGTGACACGGGCATGTCATAGGGCGTATCAGGCCTGGTTCAGCCTATTCTTGGGCAAATCTGAGCCATTCGTTTCCCTTATCCTGGAGCCAACGACCAGACTTCTTCCCTGTGGATATAAGGCCGAGAATGAGGTGTACATCCCTCATTTTCATCTTCTTCTTCTCCTCATCTACAAGAGTGATAAAGAGAGAGAGAGAGAGGCCAAGGAAAGGAAAGGAGGAAGGAAACTAGCTGCTGAAGGAGCTGCGAAGTGCGGATTAAAGGTCCGAGAGCGAATTCGTGAAGGCAAAGCCGAGGCGGTGACTTCCATCCGGCTACTTCATGGTGCCGAAGCGATCTTCAAGGGTAACGATCTCCTTCTTGGACATCGAAGTCCTTTCTTTATGCATGTGCATGGGATCCTCCACCAAGAGGTGGATATTACAAGAGATTCCTTGGTTGAGTCTGCATCTAGAGCCATAAGTGTGATGTACGGCATAGACATGCTATGTGAAGCCCATCTTGATCGTTAGTCTGCATTGGTGATGAATATGGGTACACCGAAGAAGACTTCGTGGCTTTGATGATATGAAAGGTTTATGCTTTATGGTATGGCTGTGTGATTGTATGGATATTGATGAATGAATGTTTGGAGGCTTTGAATAAGCTCCACGTTGTGGTGATAGATCAATTGGTAGCACGCCTGGGAAGTGCGAGATAGCCCTGGCTTGTTACACCACATGGTGTGGGTTGATCTGTATTAGTGGGGATCGATGGGTGGCAATCTTTGGGAGGAAGTGAGGTGGACCCTACTTGCTGCACCACATAGTGTGGGTCGATCGGAAATAGGTGAGGGGTCGATGGGTAGTAATGCCGGGGGAGCCTCGATAGACCTGGCTGCTACACCACATGGTGTGGGTCGATCTGCTCTGGTTGTTTGTGGATGTCGTGAGATAGTACCTCTGAGTGGTATGGACGGAATGTCGCCAACAGGGAGATTGGTGGACTAGGATGTAACCAGCCAACCAACAAGTGAAGAGCCTCGTATTGGCGGTGTACGACTGATATATCTGCTACACCAATAAGGTGCCATGAGTGCACAAAGCATCTGGTGAATACCGGCGTTTGTGATATGTGTGTGATAGGTAGATTTGCTAGATTGATAGCTATGATGATGGCAATGTATACTATGATGACGACAATGCATACAGGGAAGGAACCACTGCCCCGTGTAAGGGGTAGGGTCATTATAAGTGGTCAGCTAAAGCTGACCGTTACTTTGTTTGCCGCTCTCGGGTGGATAATGAATTGCAGGTGTTGATGCTTGAAGGGAGTTGAGCGGAATGGAGGCTTGCTGCTAAAGGCACTTGAAGGCCGTGCGAAGAAGCGTGTTTGGATTTCATGTGTGTCCGGCCTGCGTGCCGATGTATGAAAATGTATTGGTGTAAAGAAAAACCTGTAAGGCCTTAAGGCTATGTGTGGGTGTGTTGTATACATTCCTATTATGATATATAAATGTGGAGTTTGTATATTAGTGGACATTCACTGAGTTGAGTTCATCGAACATAAAATGCTGCGCTAGAATGTTTTGAGTTAGGGTACGAGTAGATTTTGATTTTCACACGTAATTCCACCGCTTGTCTGTGAAATATGGTGTGGGGCCCTGACTGGACCGACCGTTATATTGCATGTGATGAGTGGGGGCGTTACAAAGTGGTATCAGAGCCAAGTTGAGATTGTTTGGGAGGAAGAACATATTTGAACTCACGAATGTCCACTAGGAATGTAATTAATGCACATAAAGTGCGTGAGTGTGTGGTCAATGTATAATTACCGTTATGACATGGATGATTAATGGTGTTTTGTACATTGCTAGGTGGAGAGGAGTGGTGCTGGTCAGTCGGAGCCCCAGCGATCCGATGAGAGTGCAGCACCCATTGAAGCGCCTATGCCTCCTACGACGGAGACTATATGGATGGTTACGGAGACGGTGCTTGCAGTGTTACAGGCACAACCTACTGGGCAGGCAGGGACTACATGGGTGCCAGTACGGCCCGGTGCAAGGCAAGAGAGTGTCACAGTTGTGGTGGACGAGCAAGCAATGGATGAAGAAATTTATGGTGTTTCATCCACCTACGTTTAGTGGGGAGGCTTCCCCAACGCAGGCGAAAGATTGCCTTGCTAGAGTTAAGGGGATCCTGACGGCAATTAGGACTGCGGAGGAGCAAAGAGTGAACTTAGCCAATTTTCTATTGGAAGGTGATGCGAGATTGTGGTGGGATGATATGGAAGTACATCACTTGGCAGGTCGAGGATTAGAGGAGGTCTCAATGGATGAATTCTCCCGATTGTTTCTTGCCAAGTATTTACCAGCGTCGCAGCAGATTGCGATGGAGAATGACTTCCAACGTCTGTTATAGGGGGGGACTGAGATTGATACATACCTGCATGAGTTTACCAGACTACGGCGATATGCGGGATCTACCTTCGAGGAGTAAGCGTGAAAGACAAATCGCTTTTGTGAGGGACTGCGGGATGAGTTAAGGTTGGGACTCCCAAGTTTGGTGAACCAAGGCTTCCAAGCATTGGTTGATACAGACCGTGCATTGGAAAAGTATTTGAAACAGGTACAATAGAAGAAGAGACTGGTAGTGGAGAAGCCAGAATTCAAACTGCCACAGTCAGAGCAATCAGAGTTGTGATGAAGAGATAAAAAAAGGTTCAGGCCTGTTGAATCAGCTCCGTTGACTGTGTCTTCGGGGGCAATGTATGGGCAAGAACATGTTGATACACATATATGTTATACCTGCGGGAAGCAAGGACACATAGCGAAATTTTGTTGGAATGCCCCTTTCGGCAGTGAAAAGACGACAGGTGCGTCGTATGAAGAAAATGGTAAAGCAGGGACCGAGTCATCTGCATCCCGGGCACAACCTCGACTGCATAACTTGGAAGTACAGGTGCCGCAAAGCTCAATTGGTGAAATTCAGCCGCGAGTGTTTAACATTGAACTTCAAGAGCCGATAAAAAGATTGTTGGAAAATCAGGCGGCTGAGCGAAAGTAAATGTTGAATAGTGATCGGTATCACTTGGGTACTGTGTAGACGATATCTATCTGAGGACTCAATAATGATGTGAATACTGATAATGATCCTACTGTATGTATATGTAATATGTTGAATAATGACATGTTGGTGCACACTTGATGTAATTAAAGTGATCGATCGAACGTGGTGTATATCTAGGATGTGTTTGGTGATAGATCACTTGATGAAGTGTGTGGATGAATGTGCACATGAGGAGGTTATGTATGTGTATATGTGTTGTTTGTGTTGTGTGGGTTATGCGAGGTTGTGGGGCGAGACAAGCTACGGCCTCTGAGCTCTAACCCGACTCGCTTTATTTGAGTGTTCGGTTGTTAACGACGAGTGTTTTGGTGCATGTCTGGAGGTGAGCCAAATTTTGGGGACGAAATTGTTTGAAGGAGGGGAGTATTGTAATACCCCAAAGCCGAGTTTGGGTAAAGCTTGGGTGACACGACCTGGGACACGGGCGTGTCCCAGGGCGTGTTGTGCTTGGGTTGAGTAGTTGGTCGAGTGGTCGACGAAATTTGGTCGACGAAGTTTTTGGAGGGAACACGCCGGTGACACGGGCGTGTTAGAGGGCGTGTCGCCCCTTGGTTGATGAAATACGCTCAACGATCGTCGAGTGTCGAGCAAAGGGAGTATACGGCCTGTGACACTGGCGTGTCACAAGGTGTATGATGCGGGACATGGGTGTGTCCTAGGGTACAAGGCATTGGACACGGGCATGTCCCGTGGCCGTGTCCTTCTCGGGATAGATGAGCTTGTGCTGTGTGAAGTACACGGCTAATGGTCACGAGCGTGTCGGGAATTACACGGCCGTGTAGGTTGTGACACGAGCGTGTCACACAACCATGTACTAGTTGGATCCGAGTCGGTTGCCTGCCGCTTAAGTGACATGGCCCGTCACACGGGCGTGTCACAGGGCATGTTAGGCCGTGTCCAGCCTATTCTTGGGCAAATCTGAGCCGTTTGTTTCCCTTATCCTGGATCCAAGGGCCAGGCTTCTTCCCTGTGGATATAAGGCCGAGAATGAGGTGTACAACCCTCATTTTCATCTTCTTCTTCTCCTCATTTCCAAGAGTGAGAAAGAGAGAGAGAGGCCAAGGGAAGGAAAGGAGGAAGGAAACCAACTGCTGAAGGAGCTGCAAAGTGCATATTGAAGGTCTGAGAGCGGATTCGTGAAGGCAAAGCCAAGGCGGTGACTTCCATCCGGCTACTTCATGGCGCCGAAGCTATCTTCAAGGGTAACGATCTCCTTCGTGGACATCGAAGTCCTTTCTTTATGAATGTGCATGGGATCCTCCACCAAGAGGTGGATATCTCAAGAGATTCCTTTGTTGAGTCTGCATCTACAGCCGGAAGTGTGAAGTACGACATAGGCATGCTGTGTGAAGCCCATCTGGATCGTTAGTCTGGATTGGTGATGAATATGGGTAAACCGGAGAATACTTCGTGGCTTTGATGATATGAAAGGTTTATGTTTTATGGTATGGATGTGTGATTGTATGGATATTGATGAATGAATGCATGGAGGCTTTCAATAAGCTCCTGGTTGTGGTGAGAGATCAATTGGTAGAATGCCTGGGAAGTGCGAGATAGCCCTGGATTGTTACACCACATGGTGTGGGTTGATCTGTATTAGTGAGGATCGATGGGTGGCAATGTTTGGGAGGAAGTGAGGTGTACCCTACTTGCTGCACCACATAGTGTGGGTCGATCGGAAATAGGTGAGGGGTCGATGGGTAGTAATGCCGGGGGAGCCTCAATAGACCTGGCTGCTACACCACAAGGTGTGGGTCGATCTGCTCTGGTTGTTTGTGGATGCTGTGAGGTAGTACCTCTGAGTGGTATGGGCGTAGTGTCACCAATAGGGAGATTGGTGGACTAGGATGGAACCGGCCAACCAACAGTTGAAGAGCCTCGGATCGGCGGTGTATGACTGATATATCCGGTACACCAATTAGGTGCCCTGAGTGCACGAAGTGTCTGGTGAATACCGGCGTTTGTGATATGTGTGTAATTGGTAGATTTTCTATATTGATAGCTATGATGATGACAATGCATAATATGATGATGGCAATGCATACAGGGAAGGAAAAACTGCCCCGGGTAAGGTGTAGGGTCGTTATATGTGGTCAGCTAAAGCTGACCGTTACTTTGTTTGCCGCTCACGGGTGGATAATGAATTGCAGGTGTTGATGCTTGAAGGGATTTGAGCGGAATGGAGGCTTGTTGTTAAAGGCCCTTGAAGGCCGTGCGAAGAAGCTTGTTTGGATTTCATGTATGGCCGGCCTGCGTGCCGATGTATAAAAATGTATTTGTGTAAAGAGAAATCTGTAAGGCCTTAAGGACATGTGTGTGTGTGTTGTATACATTCCTGTTATGATATATAAATGTGGAGTTTGTATATTAGTGGACATTCACTGAGCTGAGTTCATCGAATATAAAATGCTGCACTAGAATGTTTTGACATAGGGTATGAGTAGATTTTGATTTCCACACGTAATTCCACCACTTGTCTGTGAAATATGGCGTGGGGCCCCGGTCCAACCCACCGTTATATTCCATGTGACGAGTGGGGGAGTTACAAAGAGACGCAATACCAAACGCACGATCATGTGTTTGGATCATGTGATTATAATAGCATAGGAGGCCCAAGCTGATAAGACAGACTAGTCGTGTGTTTTTGAACACACGCAAGCGAACTGCTAGTGTGCGTACAAATTTCACGGGGCTTGATAGAACTCAAAATTCAGGAAATATAGGAGGCTAAAACATTTTCCTTCACGCACGATTGAATTCACTTGTGTGTTAAGAAAAATGCACGATGGATGTTCACTAAAAGGAACTGATAGTAATCACACACCTAAAACAGTCGTGCATCAAGAAAAATGCACGATCGTGCGATGTCTATAGGCAATAATTTAAGCCTTGAAGAAACAACACACCTGTAACCAAACATCACAATCTAGAGCACAGCACCAACACAAGCAGAAATATAACTTAATAAGCATTAAAAATGAATGGGGAGCACCATGTTCTTACCACCAGCAATGAGATGAACGATTTCACACCCTAATGGGCCATAGTATGCACTTCATGTGAAAATCATGAAGAAGTGAAATATAAGCAATAATGACCTGAAAGAGAAGTGCATGTGCATGAAACTTAGCCCAAATGAGTCTGAAATGCCCTTTATAAATCAGACTCATCACACCCCCAGACTTAAACATTTGCTCCTCCAGGGAAAATCATCTCTCTAGTGGACGAAAAAACAAATAGCTAACTTAGAAATTGCAAGGGCGGAGTACCATGCAAAGATGCATGCATACGCTTATAAAAATACAGTATAAGAACTTTTTAATATTGCAAAAATAGTTGTATACT
This sequence comes from Platanthera guangdongensis, assembly GCA_039583875.1. Lineage (NCBI taxonomy): Eukaryota > Viridiplantae > Streptophyta > Magnoliopsida > Asparagales > Orchidaceae > Platanthera > Platanthera guangdongensis. The sequence continues at coordinate 186,395,659 of CM077158.1, read as the reverse complement.
TTTCAAAGAACATAACTATATATTATACCTACTAAAAAATAGAATCACGGTGAATCATCCGGTCATGCAAAGGATGAAACTAGATAATTCGATGAGTTGAGCATTGTCAAAGACCAGGGCTCGGGATAACCACAAATGAAATTGATCAATGACAGTGACCACAAGCTCACCCTTCCACACTCTCTCCACGACATTGGTTGGATTCAACGAACAAATTAGTACAACTTTAGGTTTAAAATGGGGCTTGGGTTTAGGTGAGGTAAATGAATGATAAACACGATGGCTAATGCACAAAACCCAACATAGCTAGTACATCACAATAAATTCTAGAACCACAAAATTCCATGCAGGTGCACCACTGATGCGATTGTTTTGCTCTATGTAAAAACTATGTGGATAGACATAAACTAGATTGATTTTAATCCCAGGCAAGTGCACCTATCGATCATAGTATAAGAGAAATCTACATCTCGTGTCATATTCCATAGGGTCTTTTCAAGTACTCGTACTCACTCTCACTCTATTATCGTACCTATAATTAAAATTGATTGATACCCTTCATTAACCTAACTAGGACTACTTGGATAAAGATACATTGGAGGATTAAGGATAGTAAAAAGCAAAAAATCTAAGAATAATAACATGAGAATAATTACTAATTAATTCATTTCTATGTAATCACGTAATAACAAGATTATCAAATTCATTGTATTGTGAGAATTAAACATTTATTGAAATCTCTCTTGAGCTATTCAATACCTAAACCTAAGTTGAGAAAATTTTCACTCGAACAATTCACAATACTCAAATTTGGATTAATAATAAGAAACTCTATCTAATACATAAATTCATGAAATCCTATCTCTAAGATACCATGAGTCCAATTATCTGTATATCATTGTCCAAACAACATATCTCTCGATCATGCAATTTGAAATACAAAGAGAAAGAACATTAGAACATGAACATATAAACAACATCACAAACATCCAATTTCTCAATCTAAAAGTTTGGGATTCAAATAAAGCAAGTTCTAATTTCAAATCTAATATCAATCTCATTGTTAGAAAGCATACATACGAATAAAATAACACAAATCTGATATAAAAACTAACAGTAAGACCCCCCCCCCCCCCATTTTTTCTTTTTTTTTTGAAACTCGGGGTCTTAGGTCCGGAACCGCCGCTTTGCGGTGACATCTTCACGCCGGGAAGGTCATCACTACAAAATACCGATCCTGTCGTCCAATCGATCACAACTGTAGCAAAATAATAAAAGGAAAGTCCATAGAAAATCACATATATAATAATAATCTCCACGAAGGGAGTGTCCACAGATATAACAAAATACTAAAATCTTGGGCTCATGCATAGTACATCAAATCCTCACTACACATCTCTCATCGCGGAAGCAAAACTAAAATCACTACTAGCGAACATGACTCACAGTCCCTATCGTCTGAACTTCGGTACTAGACTGCCCCAACTCCAAGCGTGCCGACCTCCTTGGCTGCTCCTTCATTCTGGGCTCTACGGTCCCCTAAAATTATGTGGTTCGAAAACCGTAAGCTAAAAGTCTAAGCACATCATCCCCCTCCCTTTCCCCATGGCTCCTAGGCACCAAGCGGGGAGGAGGAAAAGAGAGGACATGAAGGTGGAGAATAACAAATAAGCCAATGGAAGCGAAGCTAAACTAACAGCTCTATAGTGTACAAGAAAGAATGAAGGTAAAATGACTGAACAAGAAAAATAACCTTAAGTTATGTGAAATCACATAAGCCAAGGGATATTTTGAGGGTCTCCTATCGTATAAAAAGTCGCATACCAATTTATACAATAGGGTGTCTATTTTCTAGCAATTCTACATTTATATTTGCTGAAATAAACCTTAACTTATAAGCACGCTCGCACGAGCTTATAAACCAAGGGGTCATTTTGCAGGGCCTATTGTATAAGCGTCCCATACCACTTATATAATAGGTGTCGGGTTATATGCAATGATTATGCCATGAAATACAGTTATGCCATGAGGTGAACATGCAAGTGCAACTCACCCACTCGACTCTGTGTACATAGACCTTTAGTTCCCCCTTTCTGGAGCCGAACCTCCCAGGATACCTCCGTAGTGGCAAACGAAAGTGGTGGGTTGGGCCTCGCCCACCTCTAAACCGGTAATTGCACTACTAGTCAGTCCTATCGTACGCCTCAACGCTGGTGCACTAAGCGGAGCTCCTTCGTACTCTTGCCGGCTGGCGCACCGGACTTTATTTGGCCAAGTGCTAAACCGCACTTGCCGAGTCAACGCATTGGCATCAGTGCATAGAGTCTCCAATACCGAAGACCCATCACCTTATACTTGATGAACATGCAACCTTGAAGTATAACCACTGAGCCAAAGCTCCTCGGACCATCTCGTCCGTCTCAAACAACAACCGAGCCAAAGCTCGCCGGGCCAACCTGCCCATCACCAAATTCACCGAGTCGACTGCCCGAGTGACCCAACCTAACATTCCGAGACATCGAGGTGAGTGAGAGTTAACCCCTAGTTACACTAGTTACTCTTGCAATTTAGTTTTACCTACAGTTTAGGTTAGCACTAGACTGCCCAAGGTATACCCCGTGAAGGGTTCTCGAAGGCACTCAGAACTATGATGAGATTACGCCCAAAGCTCCTTTCGCAAGGCACTTACTTTTATTGGTTGCTATCAGATTTCCCAAACCCTTACTTATTGTAATAGATCTAACCGTAGAGTATTTGACACTTCCTCCCCACGACAAGATGATCTTTCGTCGATCCCGAGGACCAGCTAACACTAACCAATCCAACACTCCACTCATAGTAACTTTCAATGACGAACTCAATCTCTACTTATCCAAACCAGCAAACCACTATCCCCAACACATGTGCCCAAATCAATAATCCGACATTATTTCTGCATTTTTACTGAATGTAGACCATATTAAGCCATATGACATGTAAAATGGGAGGTACACAAAATAATCACCAAGTACCCATGTAGTAATTACTGGAAGGCTGTCATGACATTTTTAGCATAGACCCAGAAATTTATAATTTCCCAATTTTATTTGATAATTTATTTAATTAATCTAGTAATCCAAAAATCCAAGTTTGAACATGAAGTACCCATTTTATACAAGGAAATGCTCTACAAAATTTATGATAAATTCAATATGACTTTTTAACATAAAACCCAATGTCTCCCAATTTTTCATCAAGGTTTAAGCCCCTAATTCAATTTTAAATATCTCCTACAAACAACTCCCAGTTAAGATATAATATAGATCAATAAATACTTCCAAAAA